>CM075759.1:31503022-32103022 GCA_037974335.1 Prionace glauca
ATTAAAAAAAACAGTTTATTTCCTATAGCACAGTTAGAACATAAGAACATAAGAAATAGGAGCAGGAGTAGGCCATCTAGCCCTTCGAGCCTGCCATTCAATAAGATCATGGCTGATCTGTCGTGGCTCAGTTCCACATTCCCGCCCTCTCCCCATAACCCTTAATCCCCTCGCTTATCAAAAACCCATCAACCCACATCTTAAAAATATTTAGCGAGGCAGCCTCCACCACTTCAATAGGCAGAGAATTCCAGAGATTCACCACCCTTTGAGTGAAGAAGTTCTTCCTCAATTCCGTTCTAAACCCTTTATCTTGAGGCTGTGCCTAGTCCTACTATCCTTTCTGAGCAGGAAGAGCCTCCCCACCTCTATCCTATCCATCCCATTCATCATCTTATACGTCTCAATGAGATCTCTCCTCATTCTTCTAAACTCTAACGAGTACAAGCCTAGTTTATTCAGCCTCTCCTCATAGCTCAACCCCCTCAACTCCGGTCTCAGCCTAGTAAACCTCCTCTGCACTCCCTCCAAGGCCAAAATATCCTTGCGTAAGTATGGCGTTCCACATATAACAATGAGGATAGCCCTGGTACAGCTATTCATGGGCCAATGACTCCAGACAAATTTAGCCTGAGGTCTACAAATTTTGTAGGTAACAAGTAACCCTGATAAATGGTCAGAGATTGAATAAAAACTTCAAACCAGTAGATATGGTGCAGGTGAGGAACTCCGGTGATGGCTGTCCATGGACACTGAGTGCTATTTGTGAGGAGAAAGGACTTGTATCTTATAACCTAAAAATACAGCGAGGAGAGCCTCGGTAAGCACGCAGGTGATCTGCATCGCACAAAACCCTCAATACGGCCAACTGATACTTTGGAAGAACCGCAGTTGGCATCCTGCAGACCGGCCTGTGGATGGGAAATTCTACCTTCACAAAACTCAGAGAGAGATTCCTCTGGTTGATGAAGATTCTGGGTCGGATATGAGCAGTGGTGGCATTCACCCAGTCAGAGTTGGTCACCAAAGATGAGTAAGTACCCTGTTGTGCTTCATCGTGGAAGAGACATTCGCCTGACTGTCACATTCGGGTCCCCAACCAAACAGGAGAAACAATGGTGATGAGATGCCAGGCGAAGACATGGAAACTGTCTCATCGCGATGGGAGTGAGGAGGAACCCACAGTCGGGCGGAGGGATGAGGTGTGTGACCCCCCCCCCATGAGGTCCATGGGGAATCACTGATTGATCTCCCTGTGTGTCTCCATGATTATGAATTCCCTGAATGACTGGCTGTGTCCCTCCCAGCTGGAAATTGTTACTAAGCTATTTATAAGCTGGCCCAGGGATGGACCTACTGAGCTGTTGTTTGAGACAGTGACTTATATAACATTACAGTCAAGATCCTGCACAGAATTCTGAGTGAGGAGAGTTACTATGGCTTCCTTACCAGGCCGGGTGAAGAGGTGACATGCTCCCGGAGGATGAAATTGTGATTGATCATTTATCCTCGGAATGTACCAGCCAGAGCTGGAGGAGAGCAGGCTGGTAAATTGCATCCATCATGCAAAATACCATCAACTGTTAATGTAAGGACAGTGAGAGAGGTGGAATTCTCCTTTTTCACCCAGGACGGGAATCGTAGGGAGCGGGAATCTGACCATGATGGGAGATAGTCAGCATGGTTTTGTGGCGGGTAGGTCGTGCCTTACTAACCTTATTGAGTTTTTTGAGAAAGTGACCAAAGAGGTGGATGGGGGTAAGGCAGTTGACGTGGTGTATATGGATTTTAGTAAGGCGTTTGATCAGGCTTCTGCAGAACATAGAACATAGAACATTACAGCACAAACAGGCCCTTCTGCCCTCGAGTTGCACCGATCACATCAACCCCACCAATCTATAGACCTATCTATAACCCCAATCCCATTAAACCCCATATACTCATCCAGAAGTCTTTTAAAAGACCCCAGCGAGTTCGCCTCCACCACCGATGACGGCAGCCGATTCCATTCGCTCACCACCCGCTGAGTGTAAAACTTACCCCTAACATCACCTCTGTACTTCTCTCCCCACACCTTAAATCTGTGTCCTCTCGTAGCGACCATTTCAACCCGGGGAAATAGCCTCTGAGAGTCCACCCTATCTATTCCTCTCAACATTTTATAAACTTCTATCAGGTCGCCTCTCAACCTTCGCCTCTCTAGGGAAAAGAGTCCCAGCTCCCTCAACCTATCTTCATAAGGCATGCCTCCCAGTCCAGGCAACATCCTTGTAAATCTCCTCTGCACCCTTTCAATAGCTTCTATGTCTTTCCTATAATGAGGCGACCAGAACTGCGCACAGTACTCCAAATGAGGCCTGACAAGGGTCCTGTAAAATGCAGATGTATGGGATTGAGGGTGATTTAGTTAATTGGATCAAGAATTGGCTAGCAGATAGAAGACAGAGGGTGATGGTTGATGGTAAATATTCGTCAAGGAGTTCAGTTACGAGTGGTGTGCCTCAGGGATCTGTTTTGGGGCCACTGCTGTTTGTAATTTTTATTAATGATCTGGATGAGGGTATAGTTGGGTGGATTAGTAAATTTGCTGATGACACCAAAGTCATAGGTGTGGTAGATAGTGATGAAGGGTATCATAGTTTACAGAGAGACTTGGACAAGTTGCAGAGCTGGGCCGAGAGGTGACGGATGGAGTTTAATGCGGAAAAGTGTGAGGTAATTCACTTTGGCAGGAATAACAAATGTATAGAGTATAGGGCTAACGGTAGGACTCTGAATAGTGTGGATGAACAGAGGGATCTAGGTGTATATGTGCATAGATCCCTGAAAGTTGGGAATCAAGTAGATCGGGTTGTTAGGAAGGCATACGGTGTCTTGGTGTTTATTGGTGGGAGGATTGAATTTAGGAGCCGCAACGTCATGTTGCAACTGTACAAAACTCTGGTGCGGCTGCACTTGGAGTATTGTGTGCAGTTCTGGTCCCCACATTATGGGAAGGATGTGGAGGCATTGGAGAGGGTGCAGAGGAGGTTTACCAGGATGTTGCCTGGTATGGAGAGGAGGTCCTATGAGGAGAGACTGAGGAATTTGTGGTTGTTTTCGTTAGAAAGAAAGTTTATGCATGGAAAGGGATTGGTTTAGGTTAGAGGATCATTGCTTTTTAATTGGTTGGCGCAACATCGTGGGCCGAAGGGCCTGTTCTGCACTGTAATGTTCTATGTTCTGTGTTCTTTGTGAACCTCACTTGAACAGGAGTGGGATTTTCTGTCCTTGGAGAAAGTGCAGCCATGGAGTTTCCTGGAGTTTGGATCAGACAGGGTCAGATGGACAGAGTCAAAACTGGAACTGGAAATGGAGAAAGTAGAACGTACAGGGTAAATGGTAGGACTCTGAAGAGTGCAGTTAAATAGAGGGATCTGGGAATACAGGTACAGAATTCTCTAAAAGTGGTGTCACAGGTGCATAGAGTCGTAAAGAGTGATTTTGGTACATTGGCCTTTATAAATCAGAGTATCAAGTATAAAAGTTGGAGTTTTCATAGAACCCTACAGTGCAGAAACAGGCCCTTCGGCCCATCGAGTCTGCACCGAACACAATCCCACCCAGACCCTATCCCCATATATTTACCTGCTAATCCCTCTAACCTACACATCCCAGGACACCAAGGGGCAATTTTAGCATAGCCAATGAACCTAACCCGCACATCTTTGGACTGTGGGAGGAAACCGGAGCACCCGGAGAAAACCCACGCAGACACGAGGAGAATGTGCAAACTCCACACAGGCAGTGACCCGAACCGGGAATCAAACCCAGGACCCCGGAGCTGTGAAGCAGCAGTGCTAACCACTGTGCTACCGTGCCGCCCATATTGTTATGGTATGTGTTATGGTATGTGTTATGGTAAGGTTACACAAGGGATTGGTGAGGCCGAATTTAGAGTATTGTGTACAGTTTTGGTCACCTAGTTACAGGAAGGATGTAAATAAGGTTGAAAGAGTGCAGAGAAGGTTCACAAGGATGTTGCTGGGACTTGAGAAGCTGAGTTACACAGAGAGATTGAATAGGTTCAGACTTTATTCCCTGGAGCGTAGAAGAATGAGGGGAGATTTGATAGAGGTGTATAAGACTTTGATGGGTATAGGTAGAGTGAATGCAAGCAGGCTTTTTCCACTGAGGCTCGGGGAGAAACAAAAAAAAAGAGAGCATGGGTTAAGGAAAGTTTAAAGGGAAAGCAATCTAATCAAAATGTAACAATACAGCGATGCCCTTATTGGCTGACAGAAGTATGTGGATGTATTTCCGCCGTGTATAACTGAAACTGTTTTGTAAGCCAGACAGAGACTCACAAACCCATACTTGATGCATATGGTCTAGCGATCTCTCCTCCGGAGTAACAAAGAAGGATTGCAGAGAAACCTGTGTCTCATCAGTTACAGATCCGACTCCAAAAGTGAATTCCACAATTGGTGAGCCAACCAGGAGCCCAAATGTACATTACGGGTCTACCAGCATCAGTGATTGAGATGGAGCGAGGAAGGACAGGAACAGACGGTGCCACAAGGTAAGAGTAACCTCTGTTTTCCTTTGAAAGACGGCGACTGAGGGGAGATCTAATAGAGGTATATAAGATTATGAAGGGTATAGATAGAATAAACAGTGGTAAGCTTTTCCTAGTTTGGAAACGCACATTACGAGAGGCCATGGGTTTAGGGTAAGGGGGAGGCGAGGTATAATTCGGATGTCAGAGGGAAGTTTTTCACACAGAGGGTAGTGGGGGTATGGAATGCTCTGCCAAGCAAGGTGATGGAGGCAGGCATGCTGGAGTTGTTTAAGAGCTACTTAGATAGGCGGGATGGAGATGGAGGGATTTAGGAGGCTGTTTTAAATAAGGTTTAGGAGCCTTGGGACGTCCCTGGGAATGTATAAGGATGTGGATGATACTGATGTTTTTCTCTTTTAATCTACAGGTGCTTCAGTCCGCCTTGTTGCCCAAAAAGGGGCATACACGCGATGGGTCGTATGAGGGCTGCTCTTGGTTGTTTCAAGAATAGCCTAGTACTTCACGTCGTTAGTGTACGCTTAAACAGGACCAGATGCTGGGCAACACGACAGCTCAGTGACTATCACTGTTTACTGTGCAGATACATGGTTTTGGACCAGTGTCTGTGGGAGTTTGCGCATTCTCCCCATGCTTGCGTGGGTTTTCTCCAGGTGCTCCGGTTTCCTCCCATACCCCAAAGATGTGCTATTAGGCTGATTGGTGTAACAAATTCTCCCTAAATTAGTCTTCCCTCTATGTGGAATGCCATAAGCATAGATAAGGGTCATGGGTGGAGGGGAGACTCAATGTTAAAATAGCGGCACGGGCTCGTTGGGCCGAAGGGCCTGTTTCCCGGGCTGTTTTGTTCTTTGTTCAAGCAGCAAGGCTGCAAAAGGCATAATATTAAAAGGAGAAGATGTTCCATCCTAGCACTAAGGGTGGAATGGAAGTGAGTTATTCTCAGTAGGATGAGAAATAGCATAGAACTGCAGACTAATTATTTTTATTGTTTTATTCAGCAGCAAATTATATCAATGAAAGTGACTGATCATAACTGCGCAATGTACTTCACTTTAATATAAATAAATCAACTTGCAGGGAGATTGAATGAACATTTAAATGGTCATTGGATAAACATATGGATGATATTGGAATAGTGTAGGTTAGATGGACTTTAGATTGGTTTCACAGGTCGGCGCAACATCGAGGGCTGAAGGGCCTGTACTGCGCTGTAATGTTCTGTGTTCTGTGTTCTGTGTTTTGTCTCTTTCTACTATCCTGTGCCTCTATCTCAATCCGTTCAGCGAACTAGTAACTATCCTACAGGCTCCTTGAATCTGGACATAAGACATACGGACACTCACCTTGGAAAGGAGGGAATGTACAGACTCTTTCTAAGGACATGGTGGGGTCTGCAACTCAATGAACATTAAGGGAAATAAACTGTCTTATCTGCTCCAAAGTCAATCCCAGCAAATCTATTGGCCGTAACAAAGGGAGTTTACAAATTCCAGCCAGTCCCTTTGATACTTTGCAGGTGGACTTTATCGAACTACCCAGAGTGCATTGTTATAAGTATTGCTGGGTAATTGTTAATGTGTTTAGCAAATGGATCGAAGCATTCTCAACAACGAACAACAAGGCTCCCACAGCACTGCAGATCCGACTAAAGGAAATAATCCCTCGGTCTGGGATTCCACAAAGATTTTTTTTTCCGACAATGGGCCACACTTTATTGGAAAGATCAACCAAGAACTATGGTCTGTGCTTAAAATGAACCAACAATTCCACTGCTCCCATCACCCAAAGGTGGTAGAACTCGCAAACGGAATCCTTAAGGATAATCTAACCAAACTCACCCTCAAGACAGGACTGAATTAGGTAAAGTTCCTCTCATTGACACTCGATCATCTGCGCGTTACTCCCCGCTCCCCAATATCGGTACCGGTTTTAATGCTGCTGAGATAATTTATGGGCGTCCACTCAGACCCCCATGGGATGGAGTTATACCTCCTCCTCACCAGATAGATCTACATGTCATGTCTGACCAACTCCAGCAGTATTTTAAACAATTGACTTTGTCTCTTAAGTTTTTTACACACTCCAGTGAACGGAACTACCAGGCCTCCACCCAATAGGGACAGAGATTGGGAAGGCGTCAAAACCAGGGACAGGGTGCTGATTCGTGACTGGGAACGACCCAAACTAGGATCTCGCTGGAGAGGACCCTTCCAAGCTCTGTTAGAACCCCCCACCGCGGTGAAGGTGAAAGGGCAGGAAAGATGGATACATCTGAGTGACTGTAAGGGTTGGACAGCTTGGTCATACCTAATCCAGACAGACTAATGAAGAAAGACCTTTCAACTTCAAACACCAGGATCTCAGACTTTTTCCGGACTTTCTAACTGTTCCTCCCCAATGCTTTTTGATTGTTATAAAGTGTGACCTTATCATTGCTCTCGCCCTCGCTGCAGTAACAGTTGAAGGAAATTGGAGTTAGTTTTCAGAGAATGACCTTATGGGTAAAGGTGTTAGTTGGCTCCAGTTTATGAGTCAGAAGCTAGAACCATTATTTACAGGGCTAATCAATCCAACCAGGTACATCGTTTGTGCTCATGGGGTGTTCTTGTTTGTAACGACTCCCGTGAAGGCTTATTTGGATGGAGGAATGTCATTAAAGTAGATTTCTGTAACGGATACCTAGTCCAGGAAAATAGAACATTGGTTTTAGACAAACACAACCTTTGGACTTTACCATGTTGGTACTGGGGATGCAATTCAAATTTACCTGTAAAAGAGAACCCTCGGAGGGAAAATACCATCATTTTCTCTATAACAGAAAATGCTTCAGGGAAACCTTAGTGGATGATCAACTCCTGCAGGAAAGAGCGGAAGACGGCTCCCTTGTCCGACAGAAACGAGGGTTCTGGATACTCTGGACCTTCCCCATCCCCAGAACCACATCTGCAGTCTACGTGGGGATGGCGGTCATGGGAATATTTGTGGGGATTGCTGTCTTTAAGTGCATCCTACAACGTATGATGGCTTCTACGAGGATGTGTTACCTGGAAAACGGGCCTTGTTCGTTAACATAACCAAATGTGATTCCCTAACTCCTGCCCTTGACCCATTCATGGACACTGAGGATTGTCATGAAATGACAAAAGGAGGGAATGAGAATGTTTATAAAGCAGATTGAGAAGAGGAAAGGGTTAACATTGGGATGTGTAACTATAAATCTGTTGAGAGATAAACTGGTTATGGAAAGGACCTGAGGTGAGGGCGACAAAGCTCACCGAAACTAATGATCACGTTAAAGAAACTGCTAAAAGGTAATTGTGGTTCTGGATTCGGAGGACGGGGCTTTTATCGATTGGCCTTCTGTTTATGAAAGTAATCTAATCAGACAATTTAGTAACCATGTCCTTACGTGGCCATCGCCTTTTGTTCTTGAAAATAATCTAATCAAGTTAACAATACAGTGATGCCCTAATTGGCTAACAGAAGGAGATTGATGCATCTCCATTGTGTATAAGTGAGACTCATGAACCCAAGCTTGATGCACATTCTTTTTTTGATACAGGCCAAAATTGTTCACAATAATCCAAAGATAATCTGACCAGAGCCTTATAAACCTTCAGCAGCACATCCCTGGTTTTGGTGGCACAAATTATTTTAATTTCCAAATGTGGCAAAGAGCTTGAGGTTAACAAATTTTAACTCAGCTGATAAAGTCCTTTATTACAAGTCAATGTCCCAGATTGGTCTGCCATGGTTAACCTAACAACAGGAGATTCAGGTGCAGCTTCCAGTCATTTTCTCATCTGCTGGGGTTTTAATTGTTTTATCTTTTGATTCGATTTATTATTGTCACATATATTAACATTCATTGTAAAGTATTGTTTCTTACGCACTAGACAAGCAGAGCATGACATTCATAGAGAAGGAGAGAGTGCAAAATGTAGAGTTACAGTCACAGTTCGGGTGTAGCAATGCACTACAGAGTACAATTGCAAGACAGATCCATTCAAAATGTTGATGGCAGCTGGGAAGAAGCTGTTCCTGAATTGGTTGTAATGGAACCTCAGACGTAGAGGCTGAGCCGCGCCAAACTGTGAGACAATCAGAAAGAATGCTTTCCATGGTGCATTTGTGAAAGTTGCTGAGAGTCACAGGGAGCATGTCAAATTTCCTTAGTCTGTCTGTGATCGCCTTGGACAAATATGAAATTGGAGAGATGACAATGTTTGAATTGTAATATCTAATGGTGTAAAGTATCTGGGAGCAGAGTGGATTTGATAAAGGCTGGAATACAGACTGGGGGAATGAGCGGGAAGATGTTGTGCTGAATGAATGGTTCTTGTTGTAGGAGAGGGATGGATGGGGAGGGTGAGGGGGACAGAAGGATGGAGGGTGAAGTTGACTCGGGGGGTGAGGTGGATGGATGGAGAATTTGAGAAGCTGCAGTTTCCATTTGAAGAGGTTCCCAGTGCCTCTGAGCAGCTGAACTGGGGAAGCCTTTGGGCAGACGGTGCTGCTGCTGTTTCCCCTCCCGGCCACCAGGAGCCACTGTAAATCTCCAGGCTGGTGGTGCTGCTGCTCCTCCCAGTGTCACCTCCTGCCGCCTCCTCTGGTCCAGCCGCTGCTCATTGGCGGAACATTAGGGTCCTGAGGAGGGGTGGGGCCTCCGCCATGTTGCCGTGATGTCACGGTGAGGCCCCTCCCCCTCCCCCACCGTTTGTTTTTAAATAAAAAGGAAGAAGTGAGTGTTGAGCAATGGGGAAAGTGAGAGAAATTCCGAGCCGGAAACCCCGCCAGGAACCGAATCAAAATTAAATCAAATCCATATTTATATCCAGAGGCCGGGGCGGAACCGCGCCTGCGCGCTGTGTTCTCCCAGACTGCACCGCGCGGATCAGGATTACAAAAAATTAAAAAACAAGAAGCAACCTTCCCGAATCGAGCAGGAACAGAAATTCTGCCGGGAGCGGATAAGGAATAAAAATGATCAACATTTAAAAAAGATTAACATCTACCTGCCCGTGCGCATGTGCGGGAGGGGGATTCTCCTAGAGGGCTGCATGTGGGCCACCGCCGCATTGAAACTCCTGGCAACGGCAAGATGGCGGTGGACCGTCTCCCCTGGCAACGGCAAGATGGCGGAGGGCCGTCTCCCCTGGCAACACTTTTGTAAATCCAAATGTTTATCCAATCCCATTAAACTGTCCATTTAACATTGGACCCATCGCCAAATGTCAACAAACCAACAGAGATACAAACCAGAGGCAGAGACGCTGCAAATGTCCCAGAGTTTATTTATAAAACAGTGGGACATTTACGGACATGTTCAGGTCAATCTCAGTGATGGTCAGTGACCAGGTCTACATTAAAACAACGGGTGCAGTCCAAGGTTAAACAACATTGGAACAAAGTTCTCCTGAAATTGGACATTGCTGGTGAGTCCCAATGTGATGGAGAGATCCAAACTCAGCCCCACACCCTAATGTGGTGAAGGGGACACCAGGCCCAGCTACAGAGTTGGATGTAAAGAACAGCGGCGTGTGTTTGATTCTGGTGATGTAGACACTCCGAGCTGAGTATTGAATCATTCTGAGGCAGAGACATCAGATTGAGACCATATGACACATTTGGGGCCTTTTCATCTCCCATAACAATCCCTCCCCCTCCCTCTAATATCAGAGAATCATCGAAACCCTACAGCACAGAAAGAGGCCATTCGGCCCATCAAGTCTGCACCGACTGCAATCCCACCCAGGCCCTACCCCCTTATCCCTACACATTTACCCACTAATCCCTCTAACCCACACATCTCAGGACACTAAGGGGCGATTTTTAACATGGCCAGTGAACCTAACCCACACATCTTTGGACTGTGGGAAGAAACCGGAGCAGGGCCCAGACTGAAATAATGGAGAAAAATCTGGTGCTGTGTTTATTCATACACGTGCTTGATTGTAGTCACTGAGATGGTGCAGCACAGTGTTTACACAAACAAGGACTAGATTGTAATAACAGATCTTTCTATGAAATATCCAGTTCCTGCAGGGCAGGAGGAGGCCATTCAGTCCATCCAGACAGATCCTATCCCAGTGTTTACCCTCCCCCTGACCCTGAGCAGTAACTGATCCTGCCCAGTGTCCCTATGCTGCTGATGTCTGGAGAGTGTGAGGAAAGGCTCCCCCCGCAGACATGGGGACAATGTACAGACTCCACACAGACCTTTTTTTTTTACCAAAAATATACTTTATTCATAAAAAAAACTCGATTAATCTATTTCAAATATACAGGGCTTTGAACAGCAAACACAACGTGGAATTAAATCACTTTTACAGATCCGTACAAACTCCAATGACTACATTTCAAAACTTAAAAAACTATATCCATGCCTCAATATTTACATAGAACATAGAACATTACAGCACAAATAGGCCCTTCGACCCTCGAGTTGCACCGATCACATCAACCCCACCAATCTATAGACCTATCTATAACCCCCAATCCCATTAAACCCCATATACTCATCCAGAAGTCTTTTAAAAGACCCCAGCGAGTTCGCCTCCACCACCGATGACGGCAGCCGATTCCATTCACTCACCGCCCTCTGAGTGAAAAACTTACCCCTAACATCACCTCTGTACTTCCCTCCCCGCACCTTAAATCTGTGTCCTCTCGTAGCGACCATTTCAACCCGGGGAAATAGCCTCTGAGAGTCCACCCTATCTATTCCTCTCAACATTTTATAAACTTCTATCAGGTCGCCTCTCAACCTTCGCCTCTCCAGGGAAAAGAGTCCCAGCTCCCTCAACCTATCTTCATAAGGCATGCCTCCCAGCCCAGGCAACATCCTTGCAAATCTCCTCTGCACCCTTTCAATAGCTTCTACGTCTTTCCTATAGTGAGGCGACCAGAACTGCGCACAGTACTCCAAATGAGGCCTGACAAGGGTCCTGTAAAGTTGCAGCATTACCTCCTGACTCCTAAACTCAATCCCTCGATTAATGAAGGCCAGTACACCATACGCCTTCTTGACCACCTCCTCCACCTGCGAGGCCGATTTAAGAGTCCTGTGGACCCGGACCCCTAAATCCTTCTGCTCTTCAACGCTACTAAGACTCCTGCCCTTGATAGTGTACTCGTGCATCCCGTTGGCTCTGCCGAAATGGACGACTACACATTTGTCCACTTTGAAGTCCATCTGCCAATTCTCCGCCCATTCCTGCATCCTATCTATGTCCTGCTGCAACTTTTGACATCCTTCCAGACCATCCACAGAACGGCCGACCTTCGTGTCATCAGCGAACTTGCTAACCCATCCCTCCACTTCCTCATCCAGGTCATTTATGAAAATGCCAAACAGCAAGGGTCCCAGAACAGATCCCTGGGGCACCCCACTGGTGACTCACCTCCATTCCGAAAAAGACCCATCCACAACCACTCTCTGCCTTCTGCAGGCAAGCCAGTTCTGGATCCACAAGGCCAAAGGCCCTTGGATCCCATGCCCTCTCACCTTCTCAAGAAGTCTTGCATGGGGCACTTTATCAAAAGCCTTGCTGAAGTCCATGTACACTACGTCCACGGCACTTCCTTCGTCAATGTGTTCAGTCACATTATCGAAGAACTCAACTAGGCTCGTAAGGCACGACCTGCCCTTGACAAATCCATGCTGACTATTCCTGATCATGTCAAACCTCTCCAAATGCTCATAAATCTTGTCCCTCAGAAGCCTCTCCATCAGCTTACCAACCACTGAGGTCAGACTCACCGGGCGGTAATTTCCCGAGCTATCTCTGTTTCTTGAAAATAGGGACTACATCCTCAATCCTCCAATCTTCCGGAACCGCTCCCGTCTCCATTGACGACGCAAAGATCATCGCCAGGGGCTCTGCAATCACTTCCCTGGCCTCCCACAGTATCCTGGGGTACATCCCATCTGGTCCCGGCGACTTATCTATTTTGATAGAATTCAAAAGTCCTAACACATCCTCCTTCTTATTGTCCACGTACTCAATCTTTTCCACCTGCTGCAAGTCCATAGCAAGATCTCCCAAATCAGCTTCCACTGTGAATACTGAGGCAAAGTACTCATTAAGCACCTCCGCCATTTCTTCTGGTTCTACACAGACCTTTCCCCCTTCACCTTTTATAGGTCCTATCCTTTCCCTTCTCACCCTTTTACCTTTCACATATTTATAGAAGGCCTTGGGATTTTCCTTAATCTTACCCGCCAAGATCTTCTCATGACCCCTTCTGGCTCTCCTAATTTCCCTTTTAACCTCCTTTCTACAGTCCTTATATTCTTCAAGATCCTTAACCTCTCCTAGTTCCCTGAACCTTTTGTACACCTTCCTTTTCTTCCTGACTAGGTTCAACACAGCCTTCGTGCACCACGGTTCCCGCGACCTACCAAAACCCCCTTGTCTCATCGGAACATTGTCATGCAGAGCGCCAGACAAACATTCCTTGAATATCCGCCACCTTCCTTCGGTACTTTTCCCTAAGAATGCCTCCTTCCAGTTTATTTGTCCAAGTAACTTGCTGACTTCCTCGTATCTCCCCTTACTCCAGACAAACACCTTCCTAGCCTGCCTGATCCTATCTCGTTCCAATGCAATTGTGAAGGAGATAGAATTATGGTCACCATTCCCAAGATGCTCTCCTACCGAGAGATCCATCACCTGCCCTGGTTCATTCGCCAGTACCAGGTCAAGTACTGCCTCTCCCCTCGTAGGCTTGTCCACATACTGTGTCAAGAAACCTTCCTGAACACACCTAACAAACTCCTCTCCAGCCAAACCCCTTACTCTAGGGATATTCCAGTCGATGTTTGGGAAATTGAAGTCTCCCATCACGACAACTCTGTTTTTAATACATTTCTCCAGAATCTGGTTCCCTATCTGCACTTCAACTTCCCTGTCACTATTGGGCGGCCTATAGAATACACCCAGCAAAGTTTTCGACCCTTTGCTGTTCGTAACTTCCACAAGATTTGTTCTGATTACAATGATTACATTTCAATACCTAAGACTTTCTACATGCCTCAATAAATTACTGTGTGCCGTTAGTGCTCAGATTGGCACACAGCTCCGCAGGTCGAGGGTGTTCTGCAGTTCCCAGGCCCTCGGTCTGCCTCCGTTAAAAGGCCTTACAGTGTGGCCTTTCCCCACTGTGGCTTTGCGGCAGCTGCCCCAAGCTTCAGCGCGTCCCTCAGCACGTAGTCCTGGACCTTGGAATGTGCCAGTCTGCAACACTCGGTCGAGGACAGTTCTTTCTGCTGGAAGGTCACCAAGATTCGGGCGGACCAAAGTGCGTCCTTCACCGAGTTGATGACCTTCCAGCAGCAGTTGATATTTGTCTCGGTGTGCGTCCCCGGAAACAGCCCGTAGAGCACAGAGTCCTGCGACACCAAACTGTTGGGGACGAACCTCGACAAATACCACTGCATCTCACTCCAGACCTTCTTTGCAAAGGCACATTCCATAAGGAGGTGTGCGACCGTCTCATCAGCCCCGCAGCCGCTTCGAGGGCAGCGTGCGGTGATGTTGAGACCTCGAGCGTGCATAAAGGATCTGACGGGGAGTGCCCTTCTCACCACCAGCCAAGCCAGATCTTGGTGCTTGTTTGTCAGTTCTGGTGATGAGGCGTTCTGCCAGATGACACTGACAATCCGCTCAGGGAACCTTCTGACAGGATCCGCCGTCTCCTTTTCTCTCAGGACCCCAAGGACGTCACGCGCTGACCACTGCTTAATCGCTGTGTGGTCAAAGGAGTGTCTCCGGAAAAATTCCTCCACGAAGGACAGGTGCTGCGGTATGGTCCAACTACTCGGAGCTTTCCACGGCAGTGTGGCCAGACCCATCCTTCGCAACACTGGGGACAAGTAGAACCTCAAAACAAAGTGGCACTTGCTGTTAGTGTGCCGAGGATCTACGCACAGCTTGATGCAGCCACACACAAAGGTAGCCATCAGGATGAGGGCAGCGTTGGGAACGTTTTTCCCTTCGTTCTCTGGAGATTTGTACATCGCTTCCCTCCGGACACGATCCATCTTTGATCTCCAGATAAACTTGAAGATGGCCCGCGTCACTGCTGCAGCGTAGGATTTGGGGATAGGCCACACCTGCGCCACGCACCTGGACAGCATCTCGCACCGGATCACCAGGTTTTTTCCTGTCATGGAGAGCTCCCACAAGCCCAGTTTCTGCCTGGCTTTCGCGATGTGCTCCTCCCAGTTTTCGACGCAAGCCCCTGCCGCTCCAAACCATATCCCCAGCACCTTCAGGTAATCTGCCCTGACGGTGAAGGGGACAAAGGATTTGCTGGTCCAGTTCCCAAAGAACATGGCCTCGCTCTTACCCTGGTTGACTTTGGCTCCCGAGGCCAGCTCGAACTGCTCACAGACTGGAGGAGCATGCGGACAGAAGACAGCCACGTCATCCATGTACAGGGAGGCTTTGACTTGCGTGCCTCCGCTGCCTGGGATTGTCACCCCTTTGATGCCTGGGTCGCTTCTGAGGGCCTGGGCAAAGGGTTCAATGCAACACACAAAAAGGACGGAGGAGAGAGGGCTGCCCTATCTGACTCCAGACCTGATTTGAAAACTATCTGTTTCCTCCCCATTGACTGAAACTGTGCTACTGATGTCTGCGTAGAGCAGCCGGATCCAATTGCGAATTCCCTCCCCAAAGCCCATTTTGGACAGCACATCCATCACGTAGCTGTGCGATATTCTGTCAAATGCCTTCTCCTGGTCGAGGCTGATGAGGCACGTGTCCACCTGCCTGTCCTGCACGTAGGCGATCGTATCCCTGAGTAGCGCGAGGCTGTCAGAGATCTTTCTGCCGGGTGCAGCACAGGTTTGATCAGGATGGATTACTGACCCCAGAGCAGACTGGACCCGGTTGGCGATGACTTTGGACAGAATTTTGTAATCCACGTTCAATAGCGAAATGGATCGCCAATTTCGAATTTGCTCCCTCTCCCCCTTCTGCTTGTAGATGAGGGTAATTGATGCATTTCCTCATGGATTCTGACATCCTGCCTTCTCGAAGCATACTCTCGTATATTTCCAGGAGGTCCGGGCCCGTCAAGTCCCACAACGCCGAGTAAAACTCAGCCGGTAAGCCGTCGCTTCCGGGAGTTTTACCCTTCTGCAAGGACTCGACGGCCTTGGTCAGCTCGTCCAGAGATACCGGTCTGTCTAGGCTGTCCCGCTCGCCGTCGTCTAAGACCTGCGTGATAGACGACAGGAAAGACTGGGAGGCCTTGCTGTCTGTCGGCTTCAGGTCATGCAGTTTGACATAGAAGGATTTGCAGATCCTCAGTATGTCAGACTGCGATGACCCTACTGAGCCGTCCTCTTCTTTCAGGCTGCTGATCACAGAGGTTTCTCTGTGTACCTTCTGGAAGAAGAAGCGCGAGCACTTTGCGTCCTGCTCCACGGAGCGGACCCTGGACCGGAAGATTACCTTGGTGGCCTCCGAGGCAAAGAGCGAGGCTTGCTGGCTCTTCACCTCCTGGAGCTCCTCCCTGACATCAACCCCCATCGACTGCAGTTGGAGTAGTTCCTGCATGCTTTTCTGGAGTCGGGACAAGTCCCCCCGTCTCTCCCTGGCCTTCTGAACCCCTTTGCGAATGAAGAACCTTTTGATGTTGTCTTTGATGGTTTCCCACCGAGCGATGGAGACTCAAAGAAGGGTTTGACGGTCCTCCAACCGTGATAAACCCTCATGAGTTCCTCGAGGTTCTCTGGGGTCAACAGTTCTACATTCAGCTTCCAGGACCCCCTGCCCACTCTCTGGTTTGCCTCCAGGTGACAGTCGGCCAGCAGGAGGCAGTGGTCAGAAAAGAACACCGGCCTGACGTCGGTGGGCCTGACCGTGAGCGTGCGGGACACAAACATAAAGTTGATCCTGGAGCAAACTGACCCGTCGGGCCGCGACCACGTGTACCTGCGCTGCCCTCCGTCTGCTGGGTTGCTGAAGACGTCGAGCAGCTTGGCATCTTTGACCGTCTCTAGCAGGGCTCTGGACGTAGCGTCCAGTTTGTTTTCAGCCCTGCTGGATCGGTCGGCCTTGTCTATGATACAATTGAAATCCCCACCCAGAATGACTGGCCTGGAGGTGGTGAGCAGCAGTGGCAGCTGCTCAAAGACCGCCAGCCGCTCGGTTTTGACGGCAGGGGCATACACATTGATCAACCTGAGAGGGCAGGTTTTGTACGTGACGTCTGCTACGAGGAGGCGTCCCCCCACCACCTCCCTAACTTCGGAGATGGTAAAGCCACCTCCCCGCAGCAGGATGCCGAGGCCCGAGGAACGGCAGTCGTTCCCACCTGACCAGATAGACGGTCCGTGGGACCATACACTCGACCAATGCCTGTAGCTGGTGAGGTGGGGTATCCCACACTCCTGCAGGAACAGCAGGTCGGCCTTGACGTTGGCCAGGTAGGATAATGTGGACGCCCATCTCAACCTGTCTTTGATACCGCGTACATTAACCGAGGCAAACTTTAAAGACTTTTTTTTTGAGTAGGAAGAGATTTGGCAGTTCTTACTTGTCCGTCAGACAGCACGCACCAGGTTCCGCATTCCTGTGGCGCTGACGAAATTCTGCAGACTCCACACAGACCCTGAGCAGTAACTGATCCTGCCCAGTGTCCCTATGCTGCTGATGTTTGGAGAGTGTGAGGAAAGGGTCCCCCCGCAGACACGGGGACAATGTACAGACTCCACACAGACACTGAGCCCAAGGCCGCCAATTGAAGCCGGGGCCTCCCTGACGCTGTGAGAGCGCAGCACCAACCACTGAGCCCCCACCGGCAGTGCCGCCTCACAGTGTAACTGACCATCCCCCCCCCCCCCCCCCCGCGGGCTCTGTTAATATTATAAAAAGTCTGACAACACCAGGTTTTGGTCCAACCGATTTATTTGATAATATTCTCACAAGCTTTCGAGGTTACCCTCTTCGTCAGGTGAATGGAGAGTTCTGGCCTCAGACAGAGCATATAAAGCACAGACAGTTTAGAGATTACTGATTAGAATGCGAATCCTTATACCTAACCTGCTGTTCAAGACCTGAAGTGGCTGACAATGTGAGTGGAAGGAGCACTGATCACAGGTTAAAGAGATGTGTATTGTCTCCAGACAGTACAGTCAGTGAGGTTTTGCAAACCCAGGCAAGTCACAGGGGTTACAGATAGTGCGACATGAACCCAAGATCCCTGTTGAGACCGTCCTCATGTGTGCGGAACTTGGCTATCAGTCTCTGTTCAGCGACTCTGCGCTGTCGTGTGTCATGAAGGCCGCCTTGGAGAATGCTTACCCGAAGGTCAGAGGCTGAATGCCCGTGACACTGAAGTGTTCGCCAACAGGAAGGGAACAGTCTTGCCTGGTGACTGTCGAGCGATGTTCATTCATCCGTTGTCGTAGCGTCTGCATGGTCTTCCCAATGTACCCCAATGCATTCTCCAAGGCAGCCTTCATGACACACGACAGCGCAGAGTCGCTGAACAGAGACTGATAGCCAAGTTCCGCACACATGAGGACGGTCTCAACAGGGATCTTGGGTTCATGTCGCACTATCTGTAACCCCCGTGACTTGCCTGGGTTTGCAAAACCTCACTTACTGTACTGTCTGGAGACAATACACATCTCTGTAACCTGTGATTAGTGCTCCTTCCACTCACATTATCAGCCACTTCAGGTCTTGAACAGCAGGTTAGGTGTAAGGATTCGCATTCTAATCAGTAATCTCTAAACTGTCTGTGCTTTATATGCTCTGTCTGAGGCCAGAACTCTCCATTCACCTGACGAAGAGGGTAACCTCGAAAGCTTGTGAGAATATTATCAAATAAATCGGTTGGACTAAAACCTGGTGTTGTCAGACTTTTTACTGTGTTTACGTCAGTCCAACGCCGGCATACCCACATCATGTCTGTTAATATTATACAGAGACACGCTGTATTTACAGTAAATCACCATTTTAATCCTGAAGCTGAAAGTTGAACCTTTTTCTGGGCCGTTAATTCCTTACCGTTATTCACAAATCCACGCGCTCCGCTCGACGCCGGTGAGTTCCCGCCGAAGAAGAATATTCCAGCTTCTCCGGTCACGTGACACCAGCCCGCCCCGCCCCGCCGCGCGCAGAAACCGTTTAACGGCCGCTTCCCGACACGTCACTGGGCGGGACCGCACGGCGTTCGCATTCTTCATTGGTCCACGGCGCTGTCCATCAGATGGAGACAGCCAATAGGAGCCCGCTCCAGCGGAATGATTGACAGCTGGTCTGGGTGGACTCGGGCAGATTGTGATGAGTCAGTGTCCTGGCTGGAGATAACAGCACAGCCTCTGTAAGCTGCTGCTCAAACCCTCTCTCCACTCACACTGTCTGCACCTTTAACACTTGGAAAGACCCACATTCCAACCATTATCCTGGAAATGGAGTCTGTGCCTCTATACACCCTGTTTGTGAACACATCTCCCGCTCACCTGAAGAAGGAGCCACACTCCGAAAGCTGGTGCTGCCAAATGAACCTGTTGGGCTGTAACCTGGTGTTGTGAGACATCTTACTGTGTCCACCCCAGTCCAACACCGGCATCTCCACATCAAGATTGTGATGAAGCAGCGACTCGCCGTGGATTCGCTGCCATTGGGGACAATCCCAGCCAGCGAGAGGCAGCACCTCCCGTCCCCAAGAGCAGCATTCGCACCGTCCCACTTTCTCCTCCATTTGGGCAGCACCACAAACAGATTCTTGTTATTTCTTCCATTGGCAGCACCCACGGGTGCTCTTGGTGCTCCCGTTCCAGCACCGTCCCTCTTAATGATGGGGGAATGAGGCTCCCATCGCCCAGAATAAACATCCAGCAACACCGACAACTCCCAGCTTCCACACACTTATCGCCGTAACTCCGGGTGCTTTCTACTCATCCTCCCTCTCTGGACAAGTTCCACTCCCTGCCTCATAACCGGATCATTCCGGGTGACTTTCCGTACCTGGTTAGCGGTTACCAGAACCTTATCTTCTTGTGTGAAATACATTATCTTCACATTCCAGCAGGAACATCTTTATCTCCAGGCAAAGGCAGCTCGGACAGAGCATCCACATTGCCGTGTTTCTCTGACTGACAGCACCAACACCCAACTCTACAATCAAACTGCTGCCATGGATGCTATCCCAGTGTATGGTCCAAGGATGGAAGATAAAACATCGGAATTATGAGTGGGAGACGGCAATTCAGCCCTTCGAGCTCGCTCCGTCATACAACATCATCATGGCAGAGCTTTTAATTTCTCAACATAAAGAGGGTTTCTTCCACCTGAGCAGACTTTTCCTCAGCTTTTATCAATGACCCAGAAATGAATACTCTGGATCTTCCTCTGCGTTTGATATCAAACAGGACAGCCCATAATCGAGATGGGGGGGCGGGCACTGCCAACGACAATGGGGGGGCGGTCACTGCCAACGGCGACGGGGGGGGGGGTCACTGCCAACGGTGATGGGGGGGGGTCACTGCCAACGGCGAAGGGGGGGTCACTGCCAACGGCGAAAGGGGGGGCACTGCTAACGGGAATGGGGGGGTCACTGCTAACGGCGGCGGGGGGGCACTGCTAACGGCGACAGGGGGGCACTGCTAACGGCAATTGGGGGGCACTGCTAACGGCGATGGTGGGGGTGGGGAGCGGGGTGGGGGCTCTAATTGAATTAGTTGCTGCTCCAAATCTAAGTGCGGGCACCCCTCATTGATATAGAAGGCTCTATTATTCGAGATACGAGTCACTCCTAATCGGGGGTGGGACAGACCTAATCAAGGTAGGCATTCCTATTTGACTCAGAAATGACAGAGAGCACTCCTAACTGAAATAGTCACTAGTCCAAATCTAAACAGGGGGGCATTCCTAATTGAGATGGAAGGTTCTCTTATTGCAGATAGGGACACTCCAAAATCGAGATGGGGCACTCCTAATCGTTAGAGGGGCATTCACAATCAAGATAGGGGGCTCTCCAAATTGAGACAGTTGGGACTTCAAATCGAGATAGAGGGCACTACTATGAACCTGGCAGTGAACCCAGCCAGGCCTATGACACTGAATCCCCAAAGGACAGAGTGAACCCAGCCAGGCCTGTGACACTGAATCTCAAAGGACAGAGTGAACCCAGCCAGGCCTGTGACACTGAATCTCAAAGGACATAGTGAACCCAGCCAGGCCTGTGACACTGAATCCCCAAAGGACAGAGTGAACCCAGCCAGGCCTGTGACACTGAATGCCCAAAGGACAGAGTGAACCCAGCCAGGCCTGTGACACTGAATCCCCAAAGGACAGAGTGAACCCAGCCAGGCCTGTGACATTGAATCTCAAAGGACAGAGTGAACCCAGCCAGGCCTGTGACACTGAATCTCAAAGGACAGAGTGAACCCAGCCAGGCCTGTGACATTGAATCTCAAAGGACAGAGTGAACCCAGCCAGGCCTGTGACATTGAATCTCAAAGGACAGAGTGAGCCCAGCCAGTCCTGTGACACTGAATCTCAAAGGACAGAGTGAACCCAGCCAGGCCTGTGACACTGAATCGCAAAGGACAGAGTGAACCCAGCCAGTCCTGTGACATTGAATCTCAAAGGACAGAGTGAACCCAGCCAGGCCTGTGACACTGAATCTCAAAGGACAGAGTGAACCCAGCCAGGCCTGTGACACTGGATCCCAAAGGACAGAGTGAGCCCAGCCAGGCCTGTGACACTGAATCTCAAAGGACAGAGTGAATCCAATGAGTCCACTATAACACCACCCCTTAGTCTCCTTTGCTCCAGGAAAACATGTCCCGGTCTATGCAGCCTTTGCTTATAAATCAAATCATTAAGACCCAGCATTAGCCCAAATGTTCTTTTCTGCACATTTCCTAGTTTAATAATATCCTTTATATAATAGGGACCAGAACAATACACAGTATTCCAAGTGTGGCCTTACCAATGCTGTGTAACTTCAACACGATGTCCCAATTCCTATTCCATATTCTGACCAATGAAACCAAGCGTGCCGAATATCTTCTTCACCACTCTATCCACTGTGACTCCACTTTCAAGGAGCTATGAATCTGTACCCCCATATCTCTGTTCTATGACTTTCACCAATGCCCTACCATGACCTAAGTAGTGTGCTGGTTTGATCTACCAAAGAATATCACCTGGCATTTATGGAAATTAAACTCCATCAGCCCACTCAATCAAAGATCAATGTCCCATTGCAGACCTAGATAAACTTCTTCACTGTTCACAATGCCACAAATCTTGGTGTCATCTGCAAAATTACTAACCATGCCTACTAAACTCTCATCCAAATCATTTATATAAATGACAAATAACAGTGGACCCAGCACTGATCCCTGAGGCACACCACTGGTCACAGGCTTCCAGTTTGAAAAACAACCCTCTACAACCACCCTCTGTCTTCTGTCATCAACCAATTTTGTATCCATTTGACTACCTTACCCTGGGTCCTGTGAGATTTAACCAAATCTCGTCTAGTTTTGCCTTGAATTGTTTACATTTTTAAACATTGAAACCTCTTGCCTTTGTTGGGAATATCAGTGCGGTTTGAGAAAAGCAAACACTGATCCCACACTCAACACCCCCTAACACAGGACTGAGCAGAGAGTGTGAAATGTGACTGGCTTGAGTGTGGTTTATCTTTTAAAAGTAGATAAGAAACACTCCTCCATTTTCAAATCTTTACCTTGCCTATATGGTGTTTCAGACTCCCTTGACACTCACTATCCATCGGAATTAATCTCTATTCCTCACTATCTAACTGTTATTCTCTGCATTGCTCCCTTTCCCTATCTCTCTGTTACTCTGCATCGCTCCATCCCTCTCTCTCTCTATCCCTGTCATCCACCATGTTGTTTATTGTTAAGGGGTCTAATCATGGAGAATTCAAACACTCTTCCTGTTTCTGTCTTGGCAGAATTAGCAACATGAGTGCAAATTTCAAGACTGGATTCACACAATATAGACAGAACGATATTTATTTAATGGCTTCTACAAATGCTGGTGAGCTCAATACATGAGGTACCTTAATGTTACAATAAGATAGAATCTGTATTCAGACAACTGTTACTCTCTGCATTGCTCTCTCTCATTCTCCCTACCCCTCTATTACTCGCATCTCTTCCTCTCTCAATCCTTCTCGTCTACCATGATGTTTATCATTAAGTGGTCGAATCACGGAGAATGCAAACACTTTCTGTTTCTGTCTTGGCAGAATTAGCAACATTAGTGGATATTTCAAGACTGGATTCACACAATACAGACTGAATGCTGGTGAGCTCAGCACATGTGGTACCTTAATATTACAATAAGATAGAATCGGTATTCAGACAACTGTCACCCCACAGAATTTAAACTCCACCATGTTAATTTGATTTATTATTGCCACATGTATTGGGATACAGTGAAAAGTATTGTTTCTTGTGCGCTGTACAGACAAAACATACCGTACACAGAATACATAGGGGAGAATGAGAGGAGAGGATGCAGAATATAATGTTGCAGTTACCGATAGGGTATAGAGAAACATCAGCTTAATATATGGTGGGTCCATTGAAAAGTTGACATTCTCCCCAAGCACTAAAGCTTTCCACAAAACAAGGTTCACAAATTCAACCCCACTTTCCTTTGTCCCCTCTCCCATCATGCTGTGTTCAGAGTCTCTGATCGATGCTCAGGGCCTAGTATTTGAGGCTCTGAGCTGAACCCACAATCTGATTCTGAGAGATTACTGCCCACTCAGATACAGCTGGCTGCAATATATTGCAGCCAGCTGAAATATATCTACTGTGTACAGAGTCGTTTCTTTTTTTCACTGTGTCTGCTACCCTTAAAGAACGACTGAATCACCTTTAAACATCTGTATTAATTATCACAGATCAGGGCCAACATGGGGGAATCTAGTATCAGGGAAGGAACCATTTTAAATTCATACAGCTGCCATTAAAGATGGAGATGAGGAGGATTTTTTTTTTCTTTCAGGGGGTGGTTAGTGTTTAGAATTCAAAGGTAAAATTCATCTATTGGTCACAACTCAGTCTTACATTAACACTGCAATGAAGTTACTGTGAAATTCCCCTAGTTGGCGCCTGTTTGGGTCAATGCACCGAACCAGCATGTCTTTCAGAATGTGGGAGGAAACTGGAGCACCTGGAGAAAACCCAAGCGGACATAGGGAGAACATGCAAACTCCATACAGCGACCCAAGCCAAGAATCAAATCTGGGTCCTTGGTGCTGTCTTTATTCTTTACCCTTGGAGAATAGTGCCAGTTTCTCCATGGTCTAAAAACAACTGAAATTTTTATTCTCTGTCAATGGAGTCGGGACATCACTGGCATTTATTGCTGATCCCTAGTTGTCGATAAGGTGGCGAT
Source organism: Prionace glauca (assembly GCA_037974335.1). NCBI lineage: Eukaryota > Metazoa > Chordata > Chondrichthyes > Carcharhiniformes > Carcharhinidae > Prionace > Prionace glauca. The sequence goes on from CM075759.1 coordinate 31,526,999, forward strand.
GAGTCACCTTCATGAACCTTTTCATTCATTTGGTAAAGATCCTGATTCTTGGTCCTGTGCTGGTAATGCTGCTTTACAGTCTTTCCAGAGACCTCAAATTGGATGTAATGCTGTAGCTGAGGCTGAACTGGTGAATGATAAACAAAACCCCTCGCCTTTTGCAGCTTGTGGAGGTGATTCCCCCAGTCCACTAGCAGCACAGTGAGCCGAGAGATGCAAGCGAAGACTGTGTAGCAGCTTCCTGCTGGGTGCCACGGCTTTCAGGAGTTTCTGGCCAGATTTTTGGTGCAGTCAGCTTTGTGCCAGAAATCAGTAAGGAGCTGCATAAATTATGCTGATGACCATTTGCATAGCCGACCTGGGACTGAAGTCTTTGGGCCCACAAGCATCTCCCACCCCCCTGCCCAACCCCTTCCAGGCCACTGTGGGGGGTGGTTTTGGGGAGAGAGGTCATGGCTGGCCCAGACACGTCTGCAAGTCCAGTGATTACAGCGTGTGGGGGAGGGGTGGTCAGTAATGTATGTGGGGTCGTGGGGCTGGACAGCAATCAGGAGGCTGACAGTGTGGACTACTGCAGCAGCACCAGTCTCTGCTCTGATAAATCAGCGTCTACACAGTGGCCCACTCAGTGCTGTGCCACCGGTCTCTCCAGCTGGAATAGGCTCCACCCTGGATTTTTAAGGAGATTCACGCGAGTGCATTCTGCAGTGCGTAGAGTATGTGAGGTTTGAAAATCCCGCTAAAATAAACCCTAGCAGGAATTACTCCAGTTTTTTACACAAACTTGGCACTTGGAACTTTATCCCAGCTTTTTAAACTGTGTTGTCTTTAAAATTTTCTGCCCATTTCCTCAAGTCTCTCTTTTTGGGCTACCTTTCAAATTGCATCACAAATTATCATGAAGGATTTCAATTGGAAGTGAAGCTGGGAGCTGCAATTGAATAAGTAGGGAGCAGTGGGTGGATACATTCTTCATTTGTATTTTGGGAAAGGGAGAAGCTGGTGATTGCGGATTCAGACAAGGTTTTGAAGACTGTCCATGCTCCATTGTAAGATCTGTCTCTTTTATGTTCCAGCCATTCCTAATTGGCGAAATGTGTAAACTTGACTGTTGCTTTGATCCTGACTACTTCTCCATGGACAGTAATATTTTCTTTTCCTGTCTGCTAGGGACCAAGCATCAAATTTTATATTACTATCTTGGTCCCCAGTTGGCAAATGTCTGGCTTTTAATTTAAAGTAAGAAATCTCACAACACCAGATTAAAATCCAACAGGTTTATTCGGTAGCACAAGCCACTAGCTTGCAGAGTGTCGCCCCTTCATCAGGTCAGTGAGATTTCTGTTCATAGTTTTAATTTTTAATTGAAAAGCATCAGTAACAGTAGCAGTTGTAGACTGCATGGCCTCAACCCTGCTCTGCATTGAATATAATCCTGACTGCTCTTCTGCCCCAACTCTCCCAGCTGCTCCTCATATCCCTCCACTCTATTAGAAATCAGAAATCTCAGTCCTGAATATTTTCAGTCTGGATCATCCACCTTCTCTGGGGTAGAGAATTCCAAAGATTAACAACCCTCTGATTGAAAACATTTCACCTCACCCCAATTCTAAACAATCTACGACTTAGCCTGAGATTTTGCACTCCTGTTTTCAACTTCCGAACGAGTGGATAACAATTACTTAGTGTCTACATTGACCAGTCTTTTCAAATACTTGTATGTTTCAGTGCAATCACCTCTCATTCATCCCAACTCAGAGTATAAGCCAAAATTATTCAGTCATCCAAAGAGAACTATTTCATCCTGCATTTCATATCCCTTTGAGACCTCATTTCTCTTTAGCTCTGTGTCTGCTTCCAGCCTTAGAATTTTCAAACTCCTGTTCACATAGGTCCATGGTTTTTCCCCTCTAAGATCTCAGTATTCCTCCACGTTTGGCCTCCTGTGTATCTCCACTCCCTTTGACATGCAGCTCTCAAATTCCTTCCCTAACCTGTCTGCTTTAATCTCTTTTACCTGGAGATGGAAATCATGTTTTCATCCAATATCCCTCATAACTTTGTCGGAAAAATGCTTGAATCCGTCATCAAAGAAGAAATAGCGAGGCACCTTGAGAAGAATTGTTTGATAGAGCAGACGCAGCACGGATTGGTTAAAGGTAAGTCATGTCTTACAAATTTATTGGAATTCTTTGAGGATGTGACCAGTGCGATGGACAGGGGGGAACCGGTGGATGTGGTGTTTCTCGATTTTCAGAAGTTTGATAAGGTGCCACACAAAAGGTTGTTACAGAAGGTTGGGGGGCATGGAGTTGGGGGTAAGGTGTTAGCATGGATATAGGATTGGCTGTCAAATAAGAGTAAAAAGTCTGACAACACCAGGTTTTAGTCCAACCTAAAACCTGGTGTTGTCAGACTTTTTACTGTGTTTACGCCAGTCCCATGCCGGCATACCCACATCATGTCAAATAAGAGGCAGAGAGTAGGTGCCTGATTCTATAACTGGCACAGTATGGAACATTGAAAGTGTTTTTGCGAAACTATTGTTTCTAAAGTTCCCTTTGAAACCGATTATCTGACCATTCTCTGAATAAAAATGTTGCACCACCGGAAATAAACAATCCAAGTTCAACTAATTAACAGGGAGGTGTAAATCCTCCAGAAGTTTTACACATCATTATTCAACAAACATTTAAATACAGTAACAGGAGGCAATTATTCTGTCCCTTGAACCTATTCCTCTATTTAATTACATTTTTCCTCATCTGCATCTTAATTCCATCTCATCCTCGATAAGGACAGTTGACGATGACCTGCCATTGATTCACTTCTCTTGTCATCCTGAATGAATGAAACTCCATTGGGCCAGAATCCACTCTGTTGCTGGTTGCTGTGTTGCTGGTTTACAATAATAAATGTAACTGGAGTGTTAGTGCTCATTGCCCAACAGCTGCAGCCATTGTTGTTCAGAGATCATTCAGTTTGGAAGTTAAATGGTTAATCTCCAGGTGCAGAAACTGTCCTTCTCTCAGCTCATTGACAAGGAATTGGCTCCTGGGCTCTGGAGTGAAACCACAAATATGAGGAAATCAATATTTGCTCAAAATTCCGAAGTCCCGGTTGGAATTTGTTTCTTCGCATTGACGGATTTACTGAACATCTCTGGAACAAGAAGAGTTAAAGTAAAATTTCAAATGAAATTTTTTGACAGTTGAATTAGCCGCAGGTTGTCAAACTGGTTGAATTTGATCCCTGGAATGGGGCCGCTCCCTTCTCTGCAGTAAGTGAGGAATGTTTAAATTGAATTCCATGCTGAGGATGGGCAGCAGCTTTCACACAGAGGGTAAAGCAGTAAGCCTCACTGAAAAGGGATACAATCACATTTCCAATTTGTTTAATTTGAGCAAGTTACAAGAAATTTCTAACTCATTGATGCAGAGGATCAGGGACAGAACTTACACAAACTACACTGAAATAAAGAGACGGGGATTTGTTTGCGGACAGCAGATAAGATTAATGTAACTTCTGACATTTAATGCCTTGACCAGTATCGTGTATATGAGCTTGTCCTGGACCCCAACATATCTCTGTTTCTTTGGTCCCTCTTTTCCCAATCCATTCATATATTGTTTATTTCATCAGCTTATTTGCCTTTTCTAAATGCATTACTTCACACTTCACAGGATTAATTTCTGTTTGACACTTTTCTGCCTAATTGTTCTGTCCACAGACATCTTTCTTCATTCTAAAGTTTTCTGTCTCACTGTTAACTACTTAACCAATTTTCATATAACTTGCAAGCTTCTTAGTCATGTCTCTTATATTTAATCAGAAGTCTCACACCGCCAGGTTAAAGTCCAACAGGTTTATTTGGTTTCAAAAACCACTAGCTTTTGGGCCTCTGACCCTTCGTCATTCATCTATTTGGTAAATCTATTGGACTTTAACCTGGTGTTGTGAGAAGTCTTACTGTGTTTACCCCTGTCCAATGGCGGCATTTCCACATCCTATATTTAAGTCAGTGTAGGAGGATGATTTGCAACCTCAGGAAGATTTTGCTTCTGCAATTCACTCCAGCCCCAATTAAGTCTCCCATGTCAGGTTTACGTGTCATGGCCAATAGTAGTGGAACCAGTAAATGTTTGATGGCAATATTGGAAGTGCGGGAACCCCGAGGTACAGTGGAAGCTTACGGGTGGAGACTCGTCAGGAAGAGGTCTTGTGTTTAGTTTACAGGAAGTCAGGAAACTACTTGACATATGCTTTTCTCACAGATTATTGCTCGTTGAAGTTGAAAATGGTACGCTGTAATGAATATTTAGACAGGAATGTGCAGAACTGTGAAGAGTGAAGAAATAAGCAGAGGAACTTCCTTGTAATCTGCTTTATTTAGGACTGAATTATTGATATTTACCACAAACAGCGAGGTGCCAAGTACGGAGTTCTCACTGGATAGTCATTCAATTACAAAAAATATCCATTCACCATTGCAATTTGATTCCAGCCATTGAGCCAGTTTTGGATCTAGATGACCACTTTATTTTTCTTGGATCCAATGGCATTTATTTTCCAACTCGTCGTCAGAAAAAAAACTCACGTAGACTGCATCAAACAAGTGTCTCTCTAATTTGAGAAAAAATCAGAGAGGTTAGTCAGACATCACTTTTCTTTAACAAATTGATGCCTTTCCTAAGGATCATTTATAATAACTTTCTTTGAATAATTTGTCTACCAAGATAAAACAGACTGATCCTGTAATTACCCCATTTCCATAGAACCATAGAATAGAACCATAGAGCATTACAGCACAGACTTCTTGAGAAGGTGAGAGGGCATGGGATCCAAGGGCCTTTGGCCTTGTGGATCCAGAACTGGCTTGCCTGCAGAAGGCAGAGAGTGGTTGTGGATGGGTCTTTTTCAGAATGGAGGTCAGTCACCAGTGGAGTGCCCCAGGGATCTGTTCTGGGACCCTTGCTGTTTGTCATTTTCATAAATGACCTGGATGAGGAAGTGGAGGGATGGGTAAGTAAGTTTACTGATGACACGAAGGTTGGTGATGTTGTGGATGGTCTGGAAGGATGTCAAAAGTTGCAGCAGGACATAGATAGGATGCAGGACTGGGCGGAGAAGTGGCAGATGGACTTCAACGCGGATAAATGTGTAGTCGTCCATTTTGGCAGAACCAACGGGATGAACGAGTACACTATCAAGGGCAGGAGTCTTAGTAGTGTTGAGGAGCAGAAAGAGTCCACAGGACTCTTAAATCAGCCTCGCAGGTGGAGGAGGTGGTCAAGAAGGCGTATGGTGTACTGGCCTTCATTAATCGAGGGATTGAGTTTAGGAGTCGGGAGGTAATGCTGCAACTTTATAATTGTTATGGGGGACTTTAACTTTACTCATGTTGATTGGAATTGCTATAGCTCTGGCTTATTAGAGGGGTCAGTTTTTGTTCAAAGTGTGCAGGAAGGTTTTTTGACTCAGTATGTAGATAGGCCGACGAGAGGTGAGGCTATATTGGATTTGGTGCTGGGTAATGAGCCAGACCAGGTGCTAGACTTGGAAGTTGGTGTGCATTTTGGGGATAGTGATCACAATTCGATTACGTTCACCTTAGTGTTGGAAAGGGATAGGCATGAACCTCGGGTCAGTAGTTTCAACTGCGGGAAGGGTAATTATGAGGCTATTAGGAGAGAATTAGGAAGCATTGGTTGGACTAGGAGATTACAGGGACTGGGAACATCCGAGATGTGGAGATTTTTCAAGGAACAGCTATTGCGGGTCTGTGATAGGTGTATCCCTGTCAGGCAAGGAGGATTTGGTAGGCCCAGGGAACCGTGGTGCACTAAAAAAGTTGATTCGTTGGTTAGGAAGAAAAAGGAGGCTTATGTTCGGATGAGGCTTGAGGGCACAGGTAGTGCATTAGAAAGTTTTAGATTGGCTAGGAGGGAGTTGAAGAGGGAGTTAAGAAGGGCTAAAAGAGGACATGAGATGACTTTGGCTGATAGGATTAAGGAGAACCCTAAGGCATTTTACTGGTATGTCAAGAACAGAAGGTTGGTTAGGGCAAGATTAGGGCCAGTTACAGACAGTAGAGGGAAGTTGTGTGTGGAACCGGAGGAGATTGGAGAGGCATTGAACCAATATTTCTCTTCGGTGTTCACGCAAAGGGACATGAATGTAGCTGAGGAGGACACTGGGGTGCAGGGGTGTAAAATAGATGGTATTGAAGTTGATACGGGGGATGTGCTGGATATTTTAGAGGGTTTGAAAATAGATAAGTCCCCTGGTCCGGATGGGATTTACCCTAGGATTCTTTGGGAGGCAAGAGAGGTGTTTGCAGAGCCTCTGGCTCTGATCTTCAGGTCGTCGTTGGTCTCTGGCATAGTACCGGAAGATTGGAGGACAGCAAATGTTGTCCCATTGTTTAAGAAGGGGAGAAGAGACTTCCCTGGGAATTATAGACCGGTGAGTCTTACTTCTGTGGTGGGTAAGGTTTTGGAAAGGATTATTAGAGACAGGATTTATAGTTATTTGGAGAGTAATGAATTGATTAGAGACAGTCAGCATGGTTTTGTAGCGGGTAGGTCGTGCCTTAGTAACCTTATCGAGTTCTTTGAGAAAGTGACCAGAGGTGGATAGGAATAAGGCAGTTGATGTGGTGTATATGGATTTTAGCAAGGCGTTTGATAAGGTTCACCATGGTAGGCTTCTGCAGAAAATGCAGATGTATGGGATTGGGGGTGATCTAGGTAATTGGATCAGGAATTGGCTAGCAGATAGGAGACAGAGGGTGGTGGTTGATGGTAAATATTCGTCATGGAGTTCGGTTACGAGTGGTGTGCCTCAGGGATCTGTTTTGGGGCCACTGCTGTTTGTAATTTTTATTAATGACCTGGATGAGGGTATAGTTGGGTGGATTAGTAAGTTTTCTGATGACACCAAAGTCGGAGGTGTGGTAGATTGTGAGGAAGGGTGTCATAGTTTGCAGGGTGACTTAGAAAGGTTGCAGAGCTGGGCTGTGAGGTGGCGGATGGAGTTTAATGTGGAGAAGTGTGAGGTAATTCATTTCGGTAGGAATAACAGATGTGTTGAGTATAGGGCTAACGGGAGGACTTTGAATAGTGTGGAGGAGCAGAGGGATCTAGGTGTATGTGTACATAGATCCCTGAAAGTTGGGAATCAAGTAGATAAGGTTGTTAAGAAGGCATACGGTGTCTTGGCGTTTATTGGTAGGGGGATTGAATTTAGGAGTCGCAGCGTCATGATGCAACTGTACACAACTCTGGTGCGGCCGCATTTGGAGTACTGTGTGCAGTTCTGGTCCCCACATTACAGGAAGGATGTAGAGGCTTTGGAGAGGGTGCAGAGGAGGTTTACCAGGATGTTGCCTGGTATGGAGGGGAGATCCTATGAGGAGAGACTGAGAGATTTGGGGTTGTTTTCGCTGGAAAGAAGGCGGCTAAGAGGGGACCTTATTGAAATATATAAGATGATTAGTGGTTTAGACAGGGTAGATAGTGATAGCCTTTTTCCTAGGATGGAGAAAGCTAGCACGAGGGGGCACGACTTTAAATTAAGGGGGGGTAGTTATAGGACGGATGTCAGGGGTAGGTTCTTTACCCAGAGGGTGGTGAGGGACTGGAATGCCCTGCCTGCTGTAGTTGTAAATGCGCCTAGTTTGGGGGCGTTTAAGAGATCTGTGGATAGGTTTATGGACGAAAAGGGATTGGTTTAGATTAGTGGGTTAGTGTGTTGTTTTTTTTAAAAAGCTGGTCGGCGCAACATCGTGGGCCGAAGGGCCTGTTCTGCGCTGTAATGTTCTATGTTCTATGTTCGCTCTCGGAGCACAGTTCCCGTCTCCATATCCCCTCAATTAGACCCACACTCGGAACACAGTTCCCATCTCCTTATCCCCTCGATTAGACCCATACTGGGAGCACAGTTCCCGTCTCCCTATCCCCTCAATTAGACCCACACTGGGAGCACAGTTCCCATCTCCTTATCCCCTCGATCAGACCCACACTCGGAGCACAGTTCCCGTCTCCCGACACCCTCAGTTAGACCCACACTTGGAGCACAGTTCCCGTCTCCCTACACCCTGGGGTCTTTTAAAAGACTTCTGGATGAGTATATGGGGTTTTATGGGATTGGGGGTTATAGATGGGTGTTGATGTGATCAGCGCAACTCGTGGGCCGAAGGGCCTGTTTGTGCTGTAGTGTTCTATGTTCTATGTAGAAACAGACCTTATGGCCCTCCTTGGCTGTGCCAAACCATTTTTCTGCCTAGTCCCACTGACCTGCACCTGGGCCACTTCCCTTCACACCCCTCTCATCCATGTATCTGTCCAAGTTTTTCTTAAATGTTAAAAGTGAGCCAGCATTCACCACTTCATCTGGCAGCTCATTCCACACTCCCACCACACTCTGTGCGAAGAAGCACCCCCCCCCCCCCACCCCGCCGCCAATATTCCTTTAAACTTTTCCCCCTTCACCCTTAGCCCATGCCCTCTGGTTATTTTCTCCCCTACCCTCAGTGGAAAAAGCCTGCTTTCATTCACTCTATCGTAATTTTATACACCTCTATCAAATCTTCCCTCATTCTTCTACACTCCAGGGAATAAAGTCCTAAACTATTCAACCATTCCAACTCTTATACTCAATACTTTGATTCGTAAAGGCCAATGAACCAAAAGCACTCTTTACGACCCTATCTACCTGTGACACTATTTTTAGAGAATTCCATGTATTCTGTATTCCCAGATCCCTCTGTTCTACTGCACTCCTCAGTGTGCTACCATTTATCTTGTATGTTGTACCTTGGTTTGTCCTTTCAAAGTGAAATAAGAACAACAAAGAACAAAAACAGCCCAAGAAACAGGCCCTTCGGCCCAACGAGCCCGTGCCACCATCTTAACACCACGAGTCCCCCCCTCTACCCATGACCCTTATCTAATATTTTATGGCCATCCACATTGAGGAAAAATAGCTCACACTTGTCAGCATTGCATTAAACTCCATCCACCATTTTTCAGCCCATTTTTCTATTTGGTCCAAATCCTTCTGCAAGCTTTGAAAACCTTCCTCACTGTCCACTACCCCTCCAATCTTTGTATCATCAGCAAATGTGCTGATCCACTTTACCACATTATTATCCAGATCATTTGTATAGATGATAAATAACAATGGACCCAGCACTGATCCCTGTGGTACACCACTAGTAAAAAGTCTGACAACACCAGGTTTTAGTCCAACCGATTTATTTGATAATATTCTCACAAGCTTGCTTGCTTGTGAGAATATTATCAAATAAATCGGTTGGACTAAAACCTGGTGTTGTCAGACTTTTTACTGTGTTTACGCCAGTCCAACGCCGGCATACCCACATCATGTACACCACTAGTCACAGGCCTCCAGTCAGAGAAGCAATCCTTCGCCACCACTTGCTGGTTTCTTCCATTGAGCCAATGTCTAATCTAATCATGGCAGAGCTTTTAATTTCTTGACAAAGGCAATACCTAAGCCTTTCTTTTCCTGAGCATAATTTTCCTCAGCTTTTGTTAATGATCTAGAAGTGAATACTGTGGATCTTTCCTCCTTGTTTGGCATGATGTGAGACAGGATAGCCCCAATCCCGTAGGCGAGGTGTCACATGCACGCTGCAGTGGCAACTTTAGGTTACAGTGAACTGACATTTCCAATCTCTTCAACGCCTTCCTTACCTCCAGGGAGGCCTCTCATTTTTTGTGTCCACTTCCATAGCTGTCCCATCGCCAGCAACAGGAGCATCAATTTCAATGCTGCTGCCAGATCTGGAATGAGCTTGTCAAAAATCACTAATTGGAGCACATTGTCTGGTCTTGAGGCCTTTATGATGGCCTCCATCTGAGGCCTTGTGCAATCCATCATCTTCAATTTCATGACCCAGGTATTCAATGAAGACCTCACATTTCTCTCTTGACTTGCAGGCCGTGCTCCTGCAGACTGTTTAAAGTATTCTCAAAATTTTCATAAAATAATTGAATCTGTGACTGAGATATTGTCCAAGTAACACTGGACTCCTGTCATTTCATTCAGGATTTGCTCCATGGCCATCCCGAACAGACTCTGAGCTGACATGATGCCAAAGGGAAGCTGCTTAAAGCACAACAGGCCCATGTAACAGGCCTAATTAAGTGGAGCTGAGTCCACAAAAAGATCAGCCACAATCTTATTGAATGGTGGAGCAAGCTCGAGGGACCTGATGGCCGACTTCTGCTCCTTGTTCTTATCTGAGTGACTGTCGTTAGGGGTGGTTGTGACTCTGATGCTACTCTCATTTGTAGATAGGCCTGAGATAGGATTACAACCCACCCGATCTCTATCATCTCCACCAGGCTCTACAGCATTCCCTATCGTGGAACTACCTCTAGCGTCTAACAATCTCAATCTCTGTAATCTCGAGTCCATACAACCACCCCTATTTATGTAACTGCCACCTGCCCTTGCTGCTTTTTAAATAACTACAAGATCAGCAATTCTCCAATCTGACATCACACCGTAGCCAAAGAGTTGGAAAGTGATGGTTAAAGCTTCTTCTTTTTATTCCCTTACTCATCTTGGCAGCCTGGGATGCATTTCATCCCGATCTGGTGATTTATTCACTTTCAAAGATGTGAATATCTCAACACTTCATCTCTCCCTAAGTTTAACACATTCAATATTTCACAACCCTCATCTTTAACTGAGAGGTCTGCTTCGCTTCCCTGTTTTGTGAAAGCAGACACATGGATCATTAAGAACCATGCGCATTTCATCTCTCTCCATTCACAAGTTACCATTTTGTTTTAATCCTTGGCACTCTTTTCTTAGTTATCTGTTTGCATTTTTGTCTTTATAAAATATATTTTGGCTTTCTTTTTTTACTGACCTCTTATTTTCTTTTGCCCTTTCTTTGCTTTTCCAAGTTCCTCTGTAATTGCAGACTGACACATTCCCAGGTTCAGAACAACGTACTGGGAGCCTCAGTAAAATCTGGGACAGCTACCATAAAGGAAAAGGCTACTTTTTAAGACCTCTCAGTGAGAGAACGAAGGCACAAAATAAACCCTCAGGTTACATGTTTGACACATGTTTACGCTAAATGTTAACTGTGATTGTGAATGGAGTGAATAACATAGAACTGGAAGAAACTTATTTGTTTTGCACTTTGTCTGCTGTCAGCTTTGAGTAGTATTGTAATATACTTTTTACAAACCTAACGTACAGAGTGTATTGTTGGACAAATACATTTTAATTGCTCTTTGTCCCCTAACCTCATTGCGCTCAATACACCTCAGTCAATTTTGGGACAGTTGAAATCCACTTTGATCGCTGTCATTTTGTTACTGTACTTGGAAAGGCATGGCCTGTTCCGGAATGCCAGCATGGATGTGTGTGGGGCAGGTCATGTCTTACTAACTTGATCTTTTTTTTGAGGGGTGATGATGGTAGAGTCGTGGATGTTGTCTACATGGTTTTTGACAACGTCCCTCATGGTAGGTTCATCCAGAAGATTAAGATGCAAAGGATCCACGGTGACTTGGCCACTCAGATTCCAAACTGACTTGCGGGAGATTTTCCACAAACCCCAAGAGGCCAGCAGCGAACACAGTGAGACAGCCGATGAACCAGAACAGCCGGCAGAGAGATCCGCAGTGCAACAACCTAAGAGGAAGGAATCCAATTGGACTCCTCCGGAAGGCCGCTGCACTCGATTGGACTTGTATGCCCAAACCATCAGGAGGTGCGTTAACACCAAATTCATCAGCCGCACTCACAAGACAGCCCCGAACATCATCCAAGCACAACGCAACGCCATCCACGCTCTCAAGACCAACCGCAACATTGTCATCAAACCAGCAGACAAAGGAGGGTCCATTGTCATACTGAACAGAATGGATTACTGTAAAGAAGTGTACCGACAACTAAACAATGAGGAACATTACTGACAGTTACCCACAGATCTGACCAAAGAACACACTCGTCAACTCTACTGCCTCCCAAAGATACACAAGGCAAACACACCTGGTCGTCCCATCGTATCGGGCAATGGGATTCTGTGTGAGAACCTCTCTGGCTATGTCGAGGGCATCCTGAAACTCATTGTACAAAGAACCCCCAGCTTTTGTCGTGACACTACAGACTTCCTACAGAAACTCAGCACACATGGAGAAGTTGAACCAGGGACACTCTTCGTCACAATGGATGTCTCGGCGCTCTACACCAACATCCCCCACAATGATGGCATTGCTGCGACTGCCTCAGTACTCAATGCTGACAACTGCCAGTTTCCAGATGCAATTTTACCACTCATCCGCTTTATCCTGGACCACAATGTCTTCACCTTCAACAACCAGTTTTTCATCCAGACACACGGAACAGCCATGGGGACCAAATTTGCACCTCAATATGCCAACATCTTCATGCACAGGTTCGAACAATGCTTCTTCACTGCACAGAATCTTCAACCAATGCTATACACTAGATACATCGATGACATTTTCTTCCTTTGGCCTCATGGTGAACAATCACTGAAACAACTATATGATGATATCAACAAATTCCACCCCACCATCAGACTCACCATGGACTATTCCCCAGAATCGGTTGCATTCTTGGACACACGCATCTCCATTAAGGACGGTCACCTCAGCACCTCACTGTACCGCAAGCCCACAGACAATCTCACAATGCTCCACTTCTCCAGCTTCCACCCTAAACATGTTAAAGAAGCCATTCCCTATGGACAAGCCCTCCATACACACAGGATTTGCTCAGATGAGGAGGATCATGACAGACACCTCCAGACGCTGAAAGATGCCCTCATCAGAACAGGATATGGCGCTCGGCTTATAGATCGACAGTTCCAATGCGCCACAGCGAAAAACCGCACCGATCTCCTCAGAAGACAAACACGGGACACAGTGGACAGAGTACCCTTCGTCGTCTAGTACTTCCCCGGAGCAGAGAAGCTACGACATCTTCTCCGGAGTCTTCAACATATCATTGACGAACAACCACACAACCTCAAACAGACCATTGTTCGCAGCAAACTACCCAGCCTTCAGGAGAACAGTGAACACAACACCACACAACCTTGCCACAGCAACCTCTGCAAGACATGCCGGATCATCGACATGGATACCATTATCACACATGAGAATGCCATCCACCAGGTACATGGTAAATACTCTTGCAACTTGGCCAACATTGTCTACTTGATATGTTGCAAGAAAGGATGTCCCGAAGCATGGTACATTGGGGAGACCATGCAGACACTACGACAATGGATGAATGAACATCGTTCGACAATCACCAGGCAAGACTGTTCCCTTCCTGTTGGCGAACACTTCAAAGGTCACGGGCATTCAGCCTCTGACCTTCGGGTAAGCATTCTCCAAGGCGGCCTTCACAACACACGACAGCGCAGAGTCACTGAGCAGAGACTGATAACCAAGTTCCACATACATGAGGACGGTCTCAACAGGGATCTTGGGTTCATGTCGCACTATCTGTAACCCCCGTGACTTGCCTGGGTTTGCAAAACCTCACTTACTGTACTAAAGAACAAAGAACAACACAGCACGGGAAACAGGCCCTTCGGCCCAACGAGCCTGCGCCGCCGTCCCATGGTCAGTGACCTATTCATGATTTTAGTCTATGCCTAATGTGTGAGGATCAGGGAGGTCCAATATAGGGACAATTTGTTACCCAATCAATCAGCCTAAAAGCACATTTTTGGGATGTGGGAGGAAACCGGAGCACCCGGAGGAAACCCACGCAACCATGGGGAGAACGCGCAAACTCCCACGGACACAGGCCCAAATCCATGTGTCCGCACAGCAACAGAGATAGCCTCTGAGCTGTCATGATGCCCTCGAGATGGTCCAGTTTACGCACACCAACGACATGAAGCAGTAGGCAACTCCCGAAGCAACATCCAAGAGCAGCCCACCACAACCTGCCACCCGCATGCCCCTTGCTGGACTTAAATGCCTGTGGATAAAAATTCATTATTAAAAGACTCTATATCCCTGAGGCTAAAACTGAACCCCAAGCCTACAATGTTTAGTAAGGCCTGCTATATCCCCCTATATGTAGACCGCTCATGTGGCTGTCCAAGTGACTCTTGAACAACCCTAGCGTGCCTGCTTCCACCACCTTACTCGGCAGTGCATTCCACATCCCCACTACCCTTTGTGTGAAAAACTGCCCTCTAATATTAGTCTTATATCTAGCCCCCCTCACCTTAAGCCCGTGACCCCTCGTTCTATCCATTTCTAATAGCGGAAAAAGCTTACCACCATTTACTCTATCTATCCCCTTCATAATCTTATAAACCTCTATTAGATCCCCCTCAGCCGACGTCTCTCAAGGGAAAACAGCCCAAGTGCGTTCAATCTGGAGTACTGTCTGGAGACAATACACATCTCTTTAACCTGTGATCAGTGCTCCTTCCACACACATTGTCGGCCACTTTTAGGACTTGAACAGCAGGTTAGGTGTAAGGATTCGCATTCTAATCAGTAATCTGTAAATTGTCTGTGCTTTATATGCTCTGTCTGAGACCAGAACTCTCCATTCACCTGACGAAGAGGGTGTCCCCTCGAAAGCTTGTGAGTTTACTATCAAATAAATCGGTTGGACTAAAACCTGGTGTTGTCAGACTTTTTACTGTGTAAATCTTCAACCAAAGGGATTTCCCAGTTTGGAGTCTCAGTGAACAGGATCCCACCTGTAACCAGGTTGTGGAGATCAGTGGGACTCTTTGGATTTTATTGGGCAGCTGTCTGTGTCACACCTGATGTGGAGAGTGAATGATAACTCTTGGGAAATGCCTGATCCCAGAGCTAACAGATGCTGTATGATGGAGAGGTGGATTTATTCACTGATTTGGCTAAAGGCAACACTTCAGTCAAATTGATCTTAGTCATGCTTATCTCCAGATGAATGTGATCCAGGTTCACAACAATATTTGACTATTGTGACATACCAAGGGCTAGTCAGGTATACACGACTTCCATTTAGCATCACGTTTGTACCTGTGTTGTTTCAATGTGCCATGGTCACATTCTAAGTAGATTAGAAAGAGTCCAGTTTTTCATAGGTCATATCTAAGATACTTGAAAGAATGAGGAAGAACATCTCCACAACCTCGATGTCACACTCCAGAGATTAGAAGATGTTGGATTAAGAATATGGAAAGATGAATACAGAAGATTTCCAAATTCTGTAGATGCAAAAATACTACACAAATTGTCTTCAAAAGTCTAAGGTACTTGTACCTCAACAACGATCATCTCAGTTCTCCTTTGGGCGTATTAAAGGATTATTCATGAAAGGTTTGTCACGAATCTAGCAACGATTCTCAAACGTTTACACAACATTTTGTGTCATAACAGGAAATGGAAGTAGAAATGGGTGGATCTGTGTGAGAGGTACTAGTAAAGTCAGAAGTCCTGACATACTTTAATGAGAATTTACCCTTGCAACTGACGTGTAACGCATCAGCTTATGGGATGGAAGCTGTAGTTTCTCACATAATGTCCAATGGGAAAGAGAAGCTGATAGCTGTGGTACCAGGACCTTGAATAGAACTGGAATGAACTATGCACACAAATAAAAAGAATCTCCAGAAATAATTTTCAAAGTCAGCCCAACACCTATGTGGAAGGAAATTTACTTAATTAGTGAATAATCTGTCACTAACAATGACTTTTGGGCCTCATTCTAGGATTTCATTTCTCACGGGAGCCAGACATACCATAAAATATTATAAGTCAGGTTTCCGTAGGAAAGCTGAGTGATGAAAGAAGTTATTTTTAGTGGTCAGGACTTGATATCCAAATTGAGGAGAGAGCAGCAATGTGTTTGTCTTGTTCAAAAGTTCAGAGCCTGTCGCCACTCGCACCATTTCACCATGGGAATGCTCACAAGGACCATGGTCAGCTTTACTAAGGGTCATTGGCTCTATTTGACAGATGCTGTCAGACCTGCTGAGATTTTCCAGCATTTTCTGTTTAAGTTTACTCACTAGTGTCACAAGTAGGTTTACATTAACACTGCAATGAAGTTACTGTGAAAATCACCATGTTGACACACTCCGGTGCCTGTTTGGGTTATACTGAGGGAGAATTTAGCATTGGCAATGCATCTAAGCAGCACGCCTTTCGGATTGTGGGAGGAAACCGGAGCAACGGAGGAAACCCAGGTAAACATGGGTTGAACTTGCAAAGTCCACACACAGTGATCCAAGCCGGGAATCAAACCCAGGTCCCTAGTGTTAGAGATGAATATAAAATGTGGTAAACATAAAATTATGACTGAGAAATAGAACTAGGATCTTTTAACTGTACAACAGCAAACAGACATAGTTTAAACAACACAGGATGGGGAAAGGATAGAACATAGAACATAGGGTGGTGAGTGAATGGAATCGGCTGCCGTCATCGGTGGTGGAGGCGAACTCGCTGGGGTCTTTTAAAAGACTTCTGGATGAGTATATGGGGTTTAATGGGATTGGGGGTTATAGATAGGTCTATAGATTGGTGGGGTTGATGTGATCGGCGCAACTCGAGGGCCGAAGGGCCTGTTTGTGCTGTAATGTTCTATGTTCTATAGAACATTACAGCACAAACAGGCCCTTCGGCCCTCGAGTTGCGCCGATCACATCAACCCCACCAATCTATAGACCTATCTATAACCCCCAATCCCATTAAACCCATGTACTCATCCATGTTCTATAGAACATTACAGCACAAACAGCCCTTCGGCCCTCGAGTTGCGCCGATCACATCAACCCCACCAATCTATAGACCTATCTATAACCCCCAATCCCATTAAACCCCATATACTCATCCAGAAGTCTTTTAAAAGACCCCAACGAGTTCGCCTCCACCACCGATGACGGCAGCCGATTCCATTCACTCACCACCCTCTGAGTGAAAAACTTACCCCTAACATCACCTCTGTACTTCCCTCCCCGCACCTTAAATCTGTGTCCTCTCGTAGCGACCATTTCAACCCGGGGAAATAGCCTCTGAGAGTCCACCCTATCTATTCCTCTCAACATTTTATAAACTTCTATCAGGTCGCCTCTCAACCTTCGCCTCTCCAGGGAAAAGAGTCCCAGTTCCCTCAACCTATCTTCATAAGGCATGCCTCCCAGTCCAGGCAACATCCTTGTAAATCTCCTCTGCACCCTTTCAATAGCTTCTACGTCTTTCCTATAGTGAGGCGACCAGAACTGCGCACAGTACTCCAAATGAGGCCTGACAAGGGTCCTGTAAAGTTGCAGCATTACCTCCCGACTCCTAAACTCAATCCCTCGATTAATGAAGGCCAGTATACCATACGCCTTCTTGACCACCTCCTCCACCTGCGAGGCCGATTTAAGAGTCCTGTGGACCCGGACCCCGAGATCCTTCTGCTCTTCAACGCTACTAAGACTCCTGCCCTTGATAGTGTACTCGTTCATCCCGTTGGTTCTGCCGAAATGGACGACTACACATTTAGGGGAATGAATGTTATCTCATAAGAACAAACTAAGCAGGACAGAAACCTACGATTCGGCATATTGCCAACCCACATTATGGAAACAACTGTGGTTTTAATCACTAATACAGGGGATGAAAGTTGCTGAAGCTGGACAGAACTATAGTCAAGGACAGTGAAGAAACTGCCTATTATGTAGGTATAACACCAGACGTGCAGAGTGAAGTAAAACATGTACATCACATCTTGTAGGAATGTAAAATGTCCAAATTGTGAAACAAATGGTAAGCAAGATGTGTTGTTACTGCAACTGAGTATACCTTCTAGCTACAGGGGTATAAAAGGTCACTGAGATAGTAGGGACATCAGCGATTAAGTTAGCAGAAGACTGGATACAGCCGGTCTGAACTGGACTTGTTAACAGTTCTCTGGGGAACATTGATAAGATGGATGAATCTCATAAGAACTAATCAAGTAAGGATATTGAAACAACCCTACAATATGTACTCTTGCAATAACAGAAAAAGATGGTTAGAGGGGAGCAGAGCATGATAAAAGAGGCAGATTTTTAAAAGTTTTTTATGGGAGAGAAGGGAGTAAGTTCTAGCGATTTGACCCAGGCAGATAAAGGTACGGCTGACAATGGAGGGATGAAAGAAATGAGGGAAGCAGAATTGAAAGAACGCTGAAACTTTGGATGGTTACAACAGCGTTGTAGAATGTTAAAGATATTGGAAGGGCTGAAATCATTCAGAAAATTGAATGTGGGAATAGGAATTTTAAAATCAAAGCAATTCTGGATTGAATCCTAATGTCAGTCACTGAGCGCAGGATGCATGGTCGACAAGCAGCTGGAGTGAATAAGATCCAGTTTTGTAATCTGAGTAAGCATGGGGAAATAAATTTCTTTCTGTGCAACCACACTTCCATTCAACAGTTAAATGGTTAATGTGTTCACCTTTTAAGTTACCAGATCCTGCATTGAAACATCTGATACCTACTCTTATTTTGAAAGTCTAAACATGAGAAAATCGATGGAGCCTCACATCTGTGATGGGTAAATTGTTGGAAGGTATTTTGAGAGACAGGATCTACAGGCATTTAGAGATGCAAGTACTGATTTGGGACAGTTAGCATGGCTTTGTGAGTGGAAAATCATGTCTCACAAATTTGATTGACATTTTTAAAGGGGGAACCGAGAAGGTAGATGGGGGCAGTGCAGTTGATGTTATCTACATGGACTTTAGCAAAGCCTTTGACAAGGTACCACATGGTAGGTTGTTGCATAAATTACATGGGATTCAGGGTGAGGTATCTAAATGTATACAAAATTGGCTTCTTGATAGAAGCCAGAGGGTGGTTGTAGAGAAGTGTTTTTCAAACTGGAAGCCTGTGACCAGTGGTGTGCCTCAGGGATTAGTGCTGGGCCCACTGTTATTTGTCATTTATATTAATGATTTGGATGAGAATATAGGAGGCATGGTTAGGAGGCATGCAGAATCTGGTTGCAGATGACATTAAGATTGGTGGCATAGTGGACAGTGAAGAAAGTTGTCTCCAATTGCAACAAGATCTTGATCAATTGAGCCAGTGGGTTGACGAATGGCAAATGGAGTTTAATTTAGACAAATGTGAAGCTTTGCATTTTGGTAGATTGAACCAGGGCAGGATTTACTCAGTTAATGGTAGGGTGTTGGGGAGAGTTACAGAACAAAGAGATCTAGAGGTACATGTTCATGCTCCTTGAAAGTGGAATCACAGCTGGACAGAGTGGTGAAGAAGGCATTCAGCATGCTTGGTTTCATTGGTCAGAACATTGAATATAGGAGTTAGAATGTCTTGTTGAAGTTGTACAAGACATTGGTAAGACCACACTTGAAATACTGTGTGCAATTCTGGTCACCCTATTATAGAAAGGATATTATTAAAGTAGAAAGAGTGCAAAAAAGATTTACTAGGATGCTACCGGGACTTGATGGATTGAGTTATAAGGAGCGGTTGGATAGACTGGAACTTTTTTCTCTGGAGCGTAGGAGGTTGAGGGTTGATCTTATACAGATCTATAAAATAATGAGGGGCACCGATCAGCCAGATAGTCAATATCTTTTCCCAAAGGTAGGGGAGTCTAAAACTCGATGGCAAAGGTTTAAGGTGAGAGGGGAGAGATACAAAGTGTCCAGAGGGCCAATTTTTTCCACACAGAGGGTGGTGAGTGTCTGGAACAAGTTGCCAGAGGTAGTAGTAGAAGTGGGTACAATTTTGTCTTTTAAAAAGCATTTAGACAGTTACATGGGTATGATGGGTATAGAGGGATATAGCCAAATGCGGGTAATTGGGATTAGTTTAGGGGTTCAAAAAAAAGGTAGCATGGACAAGTTGGGCCGAAGGGCCTGTTTCCATGCTGTAAACCTCTATGACTCCTATTGAACTCACTGTGTGATAGCGATTAATTACAAATTGTTTGTAACTAACTTTGTTCATAGTTCAAAGAGTTTTTAAACTGGCTCAATGATATATTTTTGAAATAGCAACTTCCATTCAGAGGAGCGAGGCAGAGGCAGGGTCATTCCAGCACAGCAGAAAGCCATTCAACTCATCGAGATGTGATACAAATCTCAAATTACAAAGATCAGATCCAATTACTGAACTGTGATTTGCTGAAAGAAAACCAGGAACAACATCACACCTGGTAACAATGAGTTTACAAAGAGAAAACTAGCAGACTCGATGTGGAAACAGAAAATCAGCAGGTCAAGGTAAGATTTGTCTGCTCCTGTACTTATATATTTCTTTATTTTAAAGCATTTTCTCAGTCAGATTATGTTACAGGGGATATTGTGGTCGTTCCCTTTCAAAGTGGTTTTATACAGTGACTGAGCTGGAGCAGTGATGAAGGTGATCTGTTTAACAGTGAGACTCCCAGAATCAGATCACTCCAGTTCCAGATCATCATTTTACAGAGGGATGGAATGAGATGAATCCGAGCGCTCCCACATCCCAGTTCAGACCGGGATGGGCCCTGGACCTTCATCGATATGGGTTTTACTGCAACATTGACTGTATCTTTTGGAGGTTTCAATTTTCGAAATTACAGGGAATTAATTTTAGGAGCTTTGACGCTCTCAATACACAGAGTTTAGCTGCACAGTCTGCATCTCCCTGCTCCAACCAATACTCGGGTAATAAACACACGCTCAAAATATCAGATGAACACTGTGACTTTTTGTAATGTTACAGAAAGAAATTAATTGCATTTACCGAATTGGAAATGATAAACTTTCTAACCAGCCTGAAACTTTGTTTCCAAGTGAATTGGGTGTAGGCTTGTCAAACTGGTTCAATTGGTTTCTGTCTCCTGTAAATAGAAACTCTAAAAGATCTCATAACAGCTTTTACCAGAGGGTGAAACTCAGACACAGGTATTATAAACAGGGCCAGCTCAGATGATCGGTGTGATTTCTACTGAGATAACCAGGAATTAGCTGCAGCGAATTAACAAAGGCAGGATATGCACAGTGACCCAGTGTGATTGAGGAATGTAGTTTCTGAATTGATTGTGAAGTATCTCTTTCTTCCTTCCATTTAAATGTGATGCCTCTCAGGGAGATTACTTTCCTCCTCTCCCCGCAGTGAATCCATCCTTTGCAGCTGTAGCTATTATCTAACGGTGAGCTCCCTGCAGTGAATCCATCCTTTGCAGCTGTAGCTATTATCTAACTGTGAGCTTCCTGCAGTGAATCCATCCTTTGCAGCTGTAGCTATTATCTAACTGTGAGCTTCCTGCAGTGAATCCATCCTTTGCAGCTCTAGTTATTATCTAATTGTGAGCTCCCTGCAGTGAATCCATCCTTTGTGCAGTAGCTATTATCTAACTGTGAGCTCCCTTCAGTGAATCCATCCTTTGCAGCTGTAGCTATTATCTGTCTGTGAGCTCCCTGCAGTGAATCCATCCTTTGCGACTAGTATTATCTAACTGTGAGCTCCCTGCAGTGAATCCATCCTTTGTGACTGTAGCTATTATCTAACTGTGAGCTCCCTGCAGTGAATCCATCCTTTGCAGCTGTAGCTATTATCTAACTGTGAGCTCCGTGCAGTGAATCCATCCTTTGCAGCTGTAGCTATTATCTAACTGTGAGCTCCCTGCAGTGAATCCATCCTTTGCAGCTGTAGCTATTATCTAACTGTGAGCTCCCTACAGTGAATCCATCCTTTGCAGCTGTAGCTATTATCCAATGGTGATCTGAGACGGTAACTGAGAAACAGTTTATTCAACACTGGGACCCGCAGAGCTCAACTTGTTTCTGTTCTCCGCTATCTGTCTCATTTTGAATAAGAGGTGATGACATTAACTGGGGACAGGGAGCACAGAGTCTCCATAGACAGAGTGACAAGATTGTGGAAGGAGCTTCTTGGGGCACAATGTCAGATAATGCACGTTAGGTTTAAAAGTGACAGGTCTGAATTGAGTAGGACATTAACAACAGATGGTCATACTGAGACTGATCCTTGATACAGAAATCAGTAACTGTTGGATTCAGTTTGAATTAGTTTTCACAAGCCACTATAATGAGGTTAGTTGGAGCTCAGTGTGTTCAGTTTTGAATTCCTTTCCAGCCATCCACAATGGCTCCAGGTGGAGCTGTGCTATAATTATTAGGTTAATATTTGAGATCTCTCCTTGGCCTTTTGGCTAAGATCAAGTGTAGTATCAACATACTCTACTTGGCTGAAGTCATTAGGTTACATTTTAGCTTCATTTGAAGCAATTTTCAAAAGCAGCATCTCGGCTTTTTGGCGAAGATGCAAATGAGATCGAGCCTTGGAGGAGATGCAATGCCTACTCCAATCAGCTTGGATCATGTAGATCAGTCGAAGACAGAAGGTGAGAGCCCTGTCTTTTCAGCTTAGATCGGGAATGTCTCAATCTGTTGAGACTCTGAATTGGACTTGATTTGATTGAATTGGATTTTAAAAAATACCTGAGATGGAGGGACTGAGCTGCTGATCAGCGAGTTCAACTGGTTATATTTCTGAGACTAAATCAGCATTTAAATTAATATGCTGCTCCCATTTGTTGATTTACTTCAATTCTTTCTCTGTAAGATCCTGTGAATTTCATTCATTAAAATGGTAATAAATCCTATTAAAGGAAAGAAAGTACTTTTCATATTCTGAAGGATTGTGTGGTTAGGAAACAGATACCCATTCAGTAACACACAGCGGGTTACTTGTGGTACCATCAGGATTGAATTGTTAGATCAAACAGTGCATTAAACTGGAAGGGAATAGTTTGAGCAACGGTTCAGCACAGACCCCGACATCCTTCAATGGAATTAGATATATGAATGAAGGAAGAATATGCAGAGTGAGAAAACCTTAACCATGTTCTCATAAAAAGCCAGTGCAGATATCAGTGTGTGTTCACTGAATTTTAAACTATTTTAATATCGATGAAAATAAAGAATATCAAGGTGTAGTAATCTTATCAAGGCCAGTTTTCCATCACCAAATACCTATTTATTTGCAGTGGCAGTTGAGTGCCGTTTGACTGCTCTTGAGTGTTAATAGGCCCTGAGTCTACAACTGCTGGCCTGAGTGGAGCCAACTGATTTTCAATTCCCCCAACCCCCACCCCCCAGGGTGATCTCCATCTGTGGCTCATCATTGGCAGTGGCCATGCTGTGACTGGTACTGACGCCTGTACTGACACAGACTCTCTATTCCGGTGATGGTTCAGGTGTTTCCTGATGATCTTGACCTGCACTTGGACTTGGTACAACATGGGCCCTGTATTTTCTGTTATAATCTTGAGGACCCAATGGATGCCATCCTGAAGTTCCTCACGTGGACTGGATCATGGGTCATAAATGCTCTTTCTGTTTGCACAGAATCCTGGTTCTGCATGTGGGTCTTCTGTTGTGGATCCACCCTCCCTGTCAGGTTTGGGAAATGTAATGTTTGTCTTGTTTGAAGCCTTCATCCCATTAATATTTCCGCTGGGGTGATTCCTGTTGTTTTATGAGAGATTGGCCTGTAGTTGAACTGAAATTGCACCAGTTTGGTCCCTATGGACATCACAGGTTGCTTCTTAATGCACAGATTAAAAGTCTGCACCATTTGATAATGGGTAATAGGGCGCTGTCCTACTGTGTTTGATTCCATTGGAAAGTATGAAGGCCTGAAACTCGATGCTTCTGAAGGCAGTGCAATGGTCAGAGAGCAAGATTTCAGGTAACCTGTGCTTGCTGAAACTTTGTCCTAGGTTCTCAATGGTAGCGTGGGAAGTGGTGGAGTACATCTGATGTATCTCCAACCACTTGGAATGTGCTTCGACCACGATCAGGAACATAGAGCCCAAAAAAGGCCCAGTGAAGTCTAACTGGACCGTACCAAGGCCTAATAGACCACTCCCATGGATGTAGGGAGGCTGAGGGGCAGTTTTTGACTCTCCTGGTACAATTCACACTGTTGAACCGAGTCAATAATGTCTGTGTCATGCCCAGGCCACCATATGTAGTTCCAGGCGAATGTTTCCATCTCTGAAATCTCCGGGTGCTGCGATATCTCGGGGTGCTGCGATATCTCGGGGTGCTGCGATATCTCGGGGTGCTGTTGTGTAATTGCATAAATATCCATTATCACTCTGGGTGAGGGACAACCATGTGGAACCCACAGGATGATGCCATACTCAACACTGAATTTGTCTTTCCTTGTCCCAGTAGTGTATCATATTGTCTCAGGGCTGCTCTCTGAGTCACCCACAGAAGATTATGTTTTCAATTCTCAGGGGACTGGGTCTTATGTGTCCAGTCATGGATACCGGCAAAAACATTGAGGTTAAGGGAACCCATCAAAGTAAGGTCCTATTTGGAGTCGCATAAAAGCTGATGCATTTAGAGTGGCTAAAAGTAGTGGGCGAGTAGAAGATTGGGAGAGGTTTAAAAATCAACAAAGATTGACTAAGAAGTTGATAAAGAAAGGAGGGATAGACGATGAAGCTAAACCAGCACCAAATATAAAAAAGGACAGTAAGAGTTTTTATGAATATATAAAGAGGAGAAGGCTGGCTAGTGTGAATGTTGGACCATTAGAGGATGAGAGGGGGGATTTAGTGGTGGGGGATGAGGAAATGGCTGAGGCCTTAAATAAGTTTTTTGCTTCCGTCTTCATGGAGGAGGACACGAATAGTTTGCCGGATATTAAAGATATAACGATGGTAGGAGTCGAGGAGCCTGAAAGCAACTCCGAGAGAGGTAGTGCTTGATCGGCTAGCGGGAATGAAGGTGGACAAGTCCCCAGGACCGGATGGCATGCATCCCAGGGTTCTGCAGGAAATGACCGAGGTGATAGTAGATGCCTTAGTGATTATTTACCAAACTTCGCTGAATTCCAGGGAAGTGCCGGAAGATTGGAAACAGCTAATGTTACATCGCTGTTTAAAAAAGGTAGCAGGCAAAAGGCAGGGAATTATAGGCCGGTTAGTTTAACGTCTGTTGTTGGAAAAATGCTTGAATCTGTCATCAAAGAAGAAATAACGAGGAACCTTGAGAAGAATTGTTTGATAGAGCAGACGCAGCACAGATTCGTTAAGGGGAAGTCGTGTCTGACAAATTTATTGAAATTCTATGAGGACGTGACTGGTGAGGTAGACGGAGGGGAACCGGTGGATGTGGTGTTTCTCGATCTTCAGAAGGCGTTTGATAAGGTACCGCACAAAAGGTTGCTTCAGAAGGTTAGGGGGCATGGAGTTGGGGGTAAGGTGTTAGCGTGGATAGAGGATTGGCTGTCTAATAGGAGGCAGAGAGTTGGTATCAGTGGGTGCCATTCTGATTGGCGGCTGGTGACTCGTGGAGTGCCCCAGGGATCGGTGCTGGGGCCCCAGCTATTTACCATTTATATCGATGATCTGGAGGAGGGGGCTGATTGTAGGGTGTCGAAAGATGCTGATGACACAAAGTGGAAAAGCAAATTGTGCGAAGGGTGTGGAAAGTCTGCAGAGGGATCTGGATAGGCTGAGCGAGTGGGCGAGGACCTGGCAGATGGAGTACAATGTTAGCAAGTGTGAGGTTATCCACTTTGGCAGGAATAATAGTAGGAGGGATTACTATTTAAAGGGCGAAAAGCTGCAGCATGCTACGGTGCAGAGGGACCTGGGGATCCTTGTGCATGAGTCGCAAAAACCCAGTCTGCAGGTGCAGCAGGTGATCAAGAAGGCGAATGGGATGCTGGCCTTCATAACGAGGGGGATTGAATATAAAAGCAGGGGGGTCTTGCTGCAACTGTACAGGGTACTGATGAGGCCGCAGCTGGAATACTGTGTGCAGTTTTGGTCGCTGCACTTGCGCAAGGATATTTTGGCCTTGGAGGGAGTGCAGAGGACGTTCACGAGGCTGATACCGGAGATGAGGGGGTTGGACTATGGACAGAGGCTGAATAGACTGGATCTGTACTCGTTGGAGTTTAGAAGGATGAGGGGGGATCTTATAAGATAATGATGTATATAAGACGTATAAGATAATGAAGGGGATGGATAGGGTAGAGATAGAGAGATTCTTCCCGCTCAGAAAAGACAGCAGAACTAGAGGACACAGCCTCAAGATAAAGGGGTGCAGTTTAGAACGGAGTTGAGGAGGAACTTCTTCACTCAAAGGGTGGTGAATCTCTGGAATTATCTGCCCGCTGAAGTGGTGGAGGCCACCTCGCTAAATATATTTAAGACACAGGTGGATAAGTATTTTGGTAGGCAAGGGAATTAAGGGTTATGGGGAGAAAGCGGGAAAGTGGAACTGAGCCACTTCAGATCAGCCATGATCTTATTGAATGGCGGGGCAGGCTCGAAGGGCTAGATGGCCTACTCCTGCTCCTACTTGTTATGTTCTTTTGAGTCAAAGTGAACTAGAGGGACAAAAGTTGCCATTTAACCTCCAGCTGCATTGAGGCAACTCCCAGCCCCCAGGCCACCTTTGATATGGTCGGACACTCAGGGCCCAGCAGAGAAGTTCAATTAGGAACAAACCTCCTGTAATAATTCACTAACCCCAGGAAGGAATTCAGTTCTATGGGGTTCATTGAAGCAAGCACGACTTGGCCTTCGCTTCCACCAGATGGACACCCTTGCCACCTGTTCAATAGCCTGGGTTGTACAGGGCAGTTGTTTAGAAGACACATTTGTCCCTTTTCCTGCATACCTGAACATTCAAAAATTGCCATTGGACCTTTGCCAGGTTCACGAGGACCTCATGTTCCGAAGTTCCTGTGTTGCTTGAGTACACTGTCACCTGAGATTGTGGGCCTGGGTCGCCGGGGGGGCAGGGCTGGGTCAGCGGGGAGGCGGAGCTGAGTTGGCAGGGGGCTGGGCTGAGTCAGCAGGGAGGCGGGGCTGAGTCAGCAGGGAGGCGGGGCTGAGTCAGCAGGGGGTGGGGGTGACTCGGCAGGGGGCGGCGGTGAGTCGGCAGGGAGTGGGGGTGAGACGGCAGAGGTGGGGGTGAATCGGCAGGGGGCGGGGCTGAGTAGGCAGGGGGCGGGGCTGAGTCGGCGGAGGGGGGGCTGAGTTGGCAGGGGGCGGGGCTGAGCCAGTGGGTCAGTCTCGTGCTTGTTTTAAAATTAACCGTGGCCTCACCAATTCACTATCTCTGCAATCTTACTTTGTGCATGAGTTGCAAAAACCCAGCTTGCAGGTGCAGCAGGTGGTCAGGAAGGCGAATGGGATGCTGGCCTTCATAGCGAGGGGGATTGAATATAAAAGTAGGGAGGTCTTGCTGCAGCTGTATAGGGCACTGGTGAGGCCGCAGCTGGAGTACTGTGTGCAGTTTTGGTCGCTGCACTTACGCAAGAATATTTTGGCCTTGGAGGGAGTGCAGAGGAGGTTTCCTAGTCTGATACCGGAGTTGAGGGGGTTGAACTATGAGGAGAGGCTGAATAAACTAGGCTTGTACTCGTTAGAGTTTAGAAGAATGAGGGGAGATCTCATTGAGACATATAAGATGATGAATGGGATGGATAGGATAGAAGTGGAGAGACTCTTCCCGCTCAGGAAGGACAGTAGGACTCGGGGGCACAGCCTCAAGATAAAGGGGGGCGGTTTAGAACGGAGTTGAGGAAGAACTTCTTCACTCAAAGGGTGGTGAATCTCTGGAATTCTCTGCCTGTTGAAGTGGTGGAGGCTGCCTTGCTAAATATATTTAAGACGCGGTTTGATAGGTTTTTGATAAGAGAGGGGATTAAGGGTTATGGGGAGAGAGCGGGAATGTGGAACTGAGCCACGACAGATCAGCCATGATCTTATTGAATGGTGGGGCAGGCTCGAGGGGCTAGATGGCCTACTCCTGCTCCTATTTCTTATGTTCTTCTGTTAGGAGGAATGAGGCTGAGCGGATGATTCTACAGAGAGCTGGCATTGCCTCCACGGGTCGAATATCCACCTTCTGTTGCAGAATAACTGAATCATAAGATAAGCACAGCAAATGTCCTTTTTTTATCAGGCATTTCAATTACAATGAGCTCTGATGACAATCTCCCAGTTTCAAATCACCATTTCTGGAACCATCTTTTCATTACAGAAAGAATGAGTGAATTATATTGAGATTGTTCGAATGTTTAGATTTACACCCACATCTCCAGACCATTTACTGATATCTCTGGATTATCGGCACAGTGACATTACAATGATACTATTGCTGTTGAATGGGAAAACCATTCACGGGAAATATAAAACCAAGAGCAGAGGATACATTGCAGTTATAGTCTCCCTGAACTGGCCTCTATATCACTCCAGACACTAAACAAAGTTTTTTTTGACATTTAATTCTTCTCGGAAACAGCCCAGTGAGCCTTTCAGTTCACAGAAAACTAGCGACAAGATACAGATGTGTGTCTCACCAGTGAAACAGATCAAATAAACATAAAATACCCACTGAAGATCTGGAAAAAGTAATGATACACAAATGCAGGAAATAACGGGACTATGGAGTGATATTTCCACAGTGTAGGATGATTTCTATCCCAGCGACGGAAGGAAATAGATGAATAATTACAGATATCTGTACTATAAACAAACAAATGTCTCTGAATCTTTATAATAGGTGTGCTGCAAACAAGAATCAATTCTAGAGGAATTGGTATTTTAAATGCAGTGTTTGGTAGATTTATCATATCCAAGTGAAATATGGTTAAGGGGGAACAATCTGGCTGATTGTATTCAGGTCATTTTTTTACACAACCTTGTTGAATGTTGGCCTGTGAATTGTCTTCATATTCAGTCAATATGAGGCTGGATCCGATCCATCACTCTCAGATCCTCATACCATGTTCATGGCCATCAGACAGGATGGCAACTGGTGGCCGGCCAGTTCCGTGATGCAGGTAAATATATAACAGCTCAAAACCAGCAAAACATGTTGCAACACAAATGGCAAGAATGGAATTGTTGTATTCACGTGGAATACAGTCTGACCCCCAAAACTGTGACCCAATATTCAGACACCTTCCACATCTCGTTATTACAAGTTCTTAGGACGTGAAAGCCACTTACAAGGCCAACTTTGACGAGCCGTTGCTATATGTCTTTGAAGTCATTTTGTGATTCCATGATGTTCAATGGGCTTTAGATCCAATGTAGAAATGGTAAAGATTTGTATTACTATCGTGCTGTTACCATCAAATCGATGATTGGAAGGTCCCTACATCCAATGAAATACCCTTGATTTGTAGTCAATATCGTAGCATATGTAACGCGACAGACAAAGTGTGCACCAAAATATCTTGCCAACAGCAAGTCCTGATGAGCTTTGTTAGTTTTGTGTGTCGTTTTCTGAGCCATTGGCTTCAGGGCACAAAGGAATTGTTCCAAACTCTTCATCAATGGATGGAACTAGAAATTTCAAAGATTGCTGTTGGGAGATCAGGGCCATATCAAAGTTGTAGATAATTTATTTTGATGCATCAATGATCTACACTGCGTTCTCCTAAAGGGTGGTGGAAACACATTCATTATTAAATAAATCAAAATATGAAAAGCATCAACATATAGACAATGAAATTGCATCGGGCCATTGGGGAGCTGGGTGGGGAGTGTGTGCCGTGGGTGGAGGATGTTTGGGTACATTTGGATTGTGTTTTTCATGAAAATTTGGAAATACTGTTCTCCAATGACCTCTTGTTCTGCTGAAAGGAGTCAATTTAATCAAAACACTTTGTTTCTATAAATCAGCTCCATTCCCTCAGGTTTTGCTTTGGTTATTAATCAAAGGCTTTCCTTGGAGAAATATTGAGTCAATGATTGGACTTATTATCGCTGTCAGTTACTGAGCTGACAATATAATTCGCCCAAGTTCTAGCCAATCCGCAGAGGGGGTGTATGATCTTTAACTAGATAATGCTTTCTGAAGTGATATAACTCCAGTCCGCTTGCAAAGTAAGGTGACACACTGAACCGAAGATGATGAAAACACTGCTCTTGGTGCTTGGTGTCATGTCACTGGCCCACAGCAACGTCCTGAATAAGAGAGGCAATTCGGCTAAAACTGGAGGTAAGTGCTGGAGCAAACTCTCCGTAGCTTAGGTATGTTATTCCATTCCAACATACAAATGCAATCGTATACCTCTGGTACTGCCTACTACAAGCTGTACAGCATCACTCGATAATATTATTGTCTTATCTCATCAACCGCTGCAATCCAAACCCAGCCCTTGGTTATCTGTATACACCACAATCCCAATGCACACCTGGCTCTGTAAAGATACCTTCCAAATAGCTGTGGAAATGTCTTTACCCTCACCAAGTCCTGTTCACGCAGGGACTCCTTATCCACCGAGCTACCTTGGTTCGAGTCCATTTAATTATTTAGCATTCAAAGTCTCATGCTTGTTTTCAAATTAACCATGGCCTCGCCAATTCACTATCTCTGCAATCTTATTCAGTCTAACTGTTCACCAAGTTCTCTCAACTCCTCCAATTCGGGCCATTAGAGTCCAGCTCATACGAACCAAAGCATCATTTGCCGTGGCGTTAAAACCCCAGTGGAACAGACCAATGAATTATTTCCCTAAAACCTCTTCAGCCTGTCCCCGTTTGATTTGTTCTGAAGTTATGTGATAAAGCAGGAGGCTTCTGTCCACCTGCCCTGGTATTTGCCAAGGTCGGGGAATGAGTGAATTAATGTGACAATTCTCATCAAAAATCACCGTGGTGAATTGTATTCGGTTTCATCACTAATTGTTTGTTTTGTGACTAAGATGTGGAAAATTCTCATGTGCTGGAAGTAGTGACAGTTTTCCACTTGTGGTCTAGAGTTAATATCTAGGTGCTATCGGAATCACAGTGCCGTGAAGGAATTAGGAGGAATGTCTGACCAGAGAGTGGTGAGAATATTCAGTCTCCTACCCAACAGGAGGGTTTCAGATGACTTGATGAATACATTTAAGGTGAATCTGGATAAGGACATGTGTCAGAAATGTAATTTTATGTCACACTGTGTTCCTCAGTTCCTTGAGTGTAATATTGACAGGTATAACATGGAGATGTTTCAAAGATCGCCACCTTCACTCCACCCCTAGAATTATTGACCAAATCAATGCTCCTTGCTTGATTACAGGTGATAAATACGGATGCACCTCCATTGGTGGTTCTTGCTACGTAGATTTCTGCGGACTGGAAATGATTGAGATACCCCAGCTTTGTTTCTCGGGCTACCGTTGCTGCATCCGATTACAAGATGAACCGAACTATGGGTCTGGCTGAGGCTACAGAACATTGTGACTCATGATTTCTCTGATCAGGCAGACTCCCTCACAGCAGCTGTCTCAGTGCTGCCATGAAATAAATTTGCATTAATCACTGCTTCTTGTCTGTCTCTTATTTGAAGGTGTTGTGTCATCACATTGACTGGGTGGGAGGGAAGGCCACAAACGCCAATCATCCATTTCGTCCAACGTGGCATCAGTCACGGTATCAGGTTTTTCCACAAGTGTCCCATAATTGTCCATTAATATCATTGTGTAGATCATGTCCCACTCTCAAAACAGATTTATAAGCTGTAGTAGTGCATCTTCATGCAGTCAGAAAGTTCTAGGCGGAGGACATCCCAGTAGCCAGTCTCCATCATGTCTCATTGCATCAGGGCAACCAAAATCTCTGTAACCTCAGCAGCTCATCACCTCCTGTCATCCCTCATCTAACGACTCAATAATCTCCACAGCAGGGAAAAGCACCGAAACTCGGACATATATCGAAAATTACTCTGGAAAGGGGTTAGCAATGTCGATCATGTAGAATGAACGGGATCACCAATATTGAACGACCTGACTGAGCCTCGCGATATATTTGAATGACTGGATATTTGCTGAGAGAAGCATGACAAGCGACTTGACATCCATTTCATAAATATAAGGATATAAGAACATAAGAATTAGGAGCAGGAGTAGGCGATCTGGCCCCTCGAACCTGCTCTGCCATTCAATAAGATCATACCTGAACTTTCTGTGGACCCAGCTCCACTTACCCATCTGCTCACCATAACCAGTGATTTCCTTTACAAGTTACATTTATCGGAACGAGAGGGCACAGCCTCAAAAGGAGGGAGGGGGGCTGTTGGGGGTGGGGGGGGGTGCAGCTTAGAACAGAGTTGAGGAGGAACTTCTTCACTTAGAGGGCGATGAGTCTCTGGAATTCTCTGCCCATTGAAGTGGTGGAGGCAACATTGTTCAATCTTTTCAATTCATGGGTAGGTAGGTTTCTGATAGGTCAGGGAATTAAAGGTTTGGGGATCAGGCAGGAAAGTGGAACTGATCCAGTTCTGATCAGCCATGATCTTATTGAATGGTGAGGCAGGCTTGAAAGACTAGATGGCCTACTCCTGCTCCTATTTCTGATGTTCTTATGTTCTTAAGAGCCGGTTACTGCTGTTTGTTGATGGAGCTGGTTGATGTTGTCTGCTGATGGAGCTGGTTGATGCTGTTTGTTGATGGAGCTGGTTGATGCTGTTTGTCGATGGAGCTGGTTGATGCTGTTTGTTGATGGAGCTGGTTGATGCTGTTTGCTGATGGAGCTGGTTGATGCTGTTTGTCGATGGAGCTGGTTGATGCTGTTTGTCGATGGAGCTGGTTGATGCTGTTTGTCGATGGAGCTGGTTGATGCTGTTTGTTGATTGAGCTGGTTGATGCTGTTTGTTGATGGAGCTGGTTGATGCTGTTTGTTGATGGAACTGGTTGATGCTGTTTGTTGATGGAGCTGGTTGATGCTGTTTGTTGATGGAGCGGGTTGATGCTGTTTGCTGATGGAGCTGGTTGATGCTGTTTGTTGATGGAGCTGGTTGACGCTGTTTCCTGATGGAACTGGTTGATGCTGTTTGTTGATGGAGCTGATTGATGCTGTTTGTTGATGGAGCTGGTTGATGCTGTTTGCTGATGGAGCTGGTTGATGCTGTTTGTTGATGGAGCTGGTTGATGCTGTTTGTTGATGGTGCTGGTTGATGCTGTTTGTTGATGGAGCTGGTTGATGCTGTTTGCTGATGGAGCTGGTTGATGCTGTTTGTTGATGGAGCTGGTTGACGCTGTTTCCAGATGGAACTGGTTGATGCTGTTTGTTGATGGAGCTGGTTGACGCTGTTTGTTGATGGAGCTGGTTGATGCTGTTTGCTGATGGAGCTGGTTGATGCTGTTTGTTGATGGTGCTGGTTGATGCTGTTTGTTGATGGAGCTGGTTGATGCTGTTTGCTGATGGAGCTGGTTGATGCTGTTTGTTGATGGAGCTGGTTGATGCTGTTTGTCGATGGAGCTGGTTGATGCTGTTTGTCGATGGAGCTGGTTGATGCTGTTTGTTGATGGAGCTGGTTGATGTTGTTTGTTGATGGAGCTGGTTGACGCTGTTTGTTGATGGAGCTGGTTGACGCTGTTTGTTGATGGAACTGGTTGATGCTGTTTGTTGATGGAGCTGGTTGATGCTGTTTGCTGATGGAGCTGGTTGATGGTGTTTGTTGATGGAGCTGGTTGATGCTGTTTGCTGATGGAGCTGGTTGATGCTGTTTGTTGATGGAGCGGGTTGATGCTGTTTGTTGATGGAGCTGGTTGATGCTGTTTGTTGATGGAACTGGTTGATGCTGTTTGCTGATGGAGCTGGTTGATGCTGTTTGTTGATGGAGCGGGTTGATGCTGTTTGTTGATGGAGCTGGTTGATGCTGTTTGTTGATGGAGCTGGTTGATGCTGTTTGTTGATGGAACTGGTTGATGCTGTTTGCTGATGGAGCTGGTTGATGCTGTTTGCTGATGGAGCTGGTTGATGCTGTTTGTTGATGGAGCTGGTTGATGCTGTTTGTTGATGGAGCTGGTTGATGCTGTTTGTTGATGGAGCTGGTTGACGCTGTTTCCTGATAGAACTGGTTGATGCTATTTGATGATGGAGCTGGTTGATGCTGTTTGTTGATGGAGCTGGTTGATGCTGTTTCCTGATGGAGCTGGTTGATGCTGTTTGTTGATGGAGCGGGTTGATGCTGTTTGCTGATGGAGCTGGTTGTTGCTGTTTGTTGATGGAGCTGGTTGATGCTGTTTGTTGATGGAGTGGGTTGATGCTGTTTGCTGATGGAGCTGGTTGATGCTGTTTGTTGATGGAGTTGGTTGATGCTGTTTGCTGATGGAGCTGGTTGATGCTGTTTGTTGATGGTGCTGGTTGATGCTGTTTGTTGATGGAGCTGGTTGATGCTGTTTGTTGATGGAGCTGGTTGATGTTGTTTGCTGATGGAGCTGGTTGATGCTGTTTGTTGATGGAGCTGGTTGATGCTGTTTGTTGATGGAGCTGGTTGACGCTGTTTGCTGATGGAACTGGTTGATGCTGTTTGTTGATGGAGCTGGTTGATGCTGTTTGTTGATGGAGCGGGTTGATGCTGTTTGCTGATGGAGCTGGTTGATGCTGTTTGTTGATGGAGCTGGTTGACGCTGTTTGTTGATGGAGCTGGTTGATGCTGTTTGTTGATGGAGCTGGTTGACGCTGTTTGCTGATGGAGCTGGTTGATGCTGTTTGTCGATGGAGCTGGTTGATGCTGTTTGTCGATGGAGCTGGTTGATGCTGTTTGTCGATGGAGCTGGTTGATGCTGTTTGTTGATTGAGCTGGTTGATGCTGTTTGTTGATGGAGCTGGTTGATGCTGTTTGTTGATGGAACTGGTTGATGCTGTTTGTTGATGGAGCTGGTTGATGCTGTTTGTTGATGGAGCGGGTTGATGCTGTTTGCTGATGGAGCTGGTTGATGCTGTTTGTTGATGGAGCTGGTTGATGCTGTTTGTTGATGGAGCTGGTTGATGCTGTTTGTTGATGGAGCTGGTTGACGCTGTTTGTTGATGGAGCTGGTTGATGCTGTTTGTTGATGGAGCTGGTTGACGCTGTTTCCTGATGGAACTGGTTGATGCTGTTTGTTGATGGAGCTGGTTGATGCTGTTTGTTGATGGAGCTGGTTGATGCTGTTTGCTGATGGAGCTGGTTGATGCTGTTTGTTGATGGTGCTGGTTGATGCTGTTTGTTGATGGAGCTGGTTGATGCTGTTTGTTGATGGAGCTGGTTGATGCTGTTTGCTGATGGAGCTGGTTGATGCTGTTTGTTGATGGAGCTGGTTGATGCTGTTTGTTGATGGTGCTGGTTGATGCTGTTTGTTGATGGAGCTGGTTGATGCTGTTTGCTGATGGAGCTGGTTGATGCTGTTTGTTGATGGAGCTGGTTGACGCTGTTTCCAGATGGAACTGGTTGATGCTGTTTGTTGATGGAGCTGGTTGATGCTGTTTGTTGATGGAGCTGGTTGATGCTGTTTGCTGATGGAGCTGGTTGATGCTGTTTGTTGATGGTGCTGGTTGATGCTGTTTGTTGATGGAGCTGGTTGATGCTGTTTGCTGATGGAGCTGGTTGATGCTGTTTGTTGATGGAGCTGGTTGATGCTGTTTGTCGATGGAGCTGGTTGATGCTGTTTGTCGATGGAGCTGGTTGATGCTGTTTGTTGATGGAGCTGGTTGATGTTGTTTGTTGATGGAGCTGGTTGATGCTGTTTGTTGATGGAGCTGGTTGACGCTGTTTGTTGATGGAACTGGTTGATGCTGTTTGTTGATGGAGCTGGTTGATGCTGTTTGCTGATGGAGCTGGTTGATGGTGTTTGTTGATGGAGCTGGTTGATGCTGTTTGCTGATGGAGCTGGTTGATGCTGTTTGTTGATGGAGCGGGTTGATGCTGTTTGTTGATGGAGCTGGTTGATGCTGTTTGTTGATGGAACTGGTTGATGCTGTTTGCTGATGGAGCTGGTTGATGCTGTTTGTTGATGGAGCGGGTTGATGCTGTTTGTTGATGGAGCTGGTTGATGCTGTTTGTTGATGGAGCTGGTTGATGCTGTTTGTTGATGGAACTGGTTGATGCTGTTTGCTGATGGAGCTGGTTGATGCTGTTTGCTGATGGAGCTGGTTGATGCTGTTTGTTGATGGAGCTGGTTGATGCTGTTTGTTGATGGAGCTGGTTGATGCTGTTTGTTGATGGAGCTGGTTGACGCTGTTTCCTGATAGAACTGGTTGATGCTATTTGATGATGGAGCTGGTTGATGCTGTTTGTTGATGGAGCTGGTTGATGCTGTTTCCTGATGGAGCTGGTTGATGCTGTTTGTTGATGGAGCGGGTTGATGCTGTTTGCTGATGGAGCTGGTTGTTGCTGTTTGTTGATGGAGCTGGTTGATGCTGTTTGTTGATGGAGTGGGTTGATGCTGTTTGCTGATGGATCTGGTTGATGCTGTTTGTTGATGGAGTTGGTTGATGCTGTTTGCTGATGGAGCTGGTTGATGCTGTTTGTTGATGGTGCTGGTTGATGCTGTTTGTTGATGGAGCTGGTTGATGCTGTTTGTTGATGGAGCTGGTTGATGTTGTTTGCTGATGGAGCTGGTTGATGCTGTTTGTTGATGGAGCTGGTTGATGCTGTTTGTTGATGGAGCTGGTTGATGCTGTTTGTTGATGGAGCTGGTTGACGCTGTTTGCTGATGGAACTGGTTGATGCTGTTTGTTGATGGAGCTGGTTGATGCTGTTTGTTGATGGAGCGGGTTGATGCTGTTTGCTGATGGAGCTGGTTGATGCTGTTTGTTGATGGAGCTGGTTGACGCTGTTTGTTGATGGAGCTGGTTGATGCTGTTTGTTGATGGAGCTGGTTGACGCTGTTTGCTGATGGAGCTGGTTGATGCTGTTTGTCGATGGAGCTGGTTGATGCTGTTTGTCGATGGAGCTGGTTGATGCTGTTTGTCGATGGAGCTGGTTGATGCTGTTTGTTGATTGAGCTGGTTGATGCTGTTTGTTGATGGAGCTGGTTGATGCTGTTTGTTGATGGAACTGGTTGATGCTGTTTGTTGATGGAGCTGGTTGATGCTGTTTGTTGATGGAGCGGGTTGATGCTGTTTGCTGATGGAGCTGGTTGATGCTGTTTGTTGATGGAGCTGGTTGATGCTGTTTGTTGATGGAGCTGGTTGATGCTGTTTGTTGATGGAGCTGGTTGACGCTGTTTGTTGATGGAGCTGGTTGATGCTGTTTGTTGATGGAGCTGGTTGACGCTGTTTCCTGATGGAACTGGTTGATGCTGTTTGTTGATGGAGCTGGTTGATGCTGTTTGTTGATGGAGCTGGTTGATGCTGTTTGCTGATGGAGCTGGTTGATGCTGTTTGTTGATGGTGCTGGTTGATGCTGTTTGTTGATGGAGCTGGTTGATGCTGTTTGCTGATGGAGCTGGTTGATGCTGTTTGTTGATGGAGCTGGTTGACGCTGTTTCCTGATGGAACTGGTTGATGCTGTTTGTTGATGGAGCTGGTTGATGCTGTTTGTTGATGGTGCTGGTTGATGCTGTTTGTTGATGGAGCTGGTTGATGCTGTTTGCTGATGGAGCTGGTTGATGCTGTTTGTTGATGGAGCTGGTTGATGCTGTTTGCTGATGGAGCTGGTTGATGCTGTTTGTTGATGGTGCTGGTTGATGCTGTTTGTTGATGGAGCTGGTTGATGCTGTTTGCTGATGGAGCTGGTTGATGCTGTTTGTTGATGGAGCTGGTTGATGCTGTTTGTTGATGGAGCTGGTTGATGCTGTTTGCTGATGGAGCTGGTTGATGCTGTTTGTTGATGGAGCTGGTTGATGCTGTTTGCTGATGGAGCTGGTTGATGCTGTTTGTTGATGGTGCTGGTTGATGCTGTTTGTTGATGGAGCTGGTTGATGCTGTTTGCTGATGGAGCTGGTTGATGCTGTTTGTTGATGGAGCTGGTTGATGCTGTTTGTCGATGGAGCTGGTTGATGCTGTTTGTCGATGGAGCTGGTTGATGCTGTTTGTCGATGGAGCTGGTTGATGCTGTTTGTTGATGGAGCTGGTTGATGTTGTTTGTTGATGGAGCTGGTTGATGCTGTTTGTTGATGGAGCTGGTTGACGCTGTTTGTTGATGGAACTGGTTGATGCTGTTTGTTGATGGAGCTGGTTGATGCTGTTTGCTGATGGAGCTGGTTGATGGTGTTTGTTGATGGAGCTGGTTGATGCTGTTTGCTGATGGAGCTGGTTGATGCTGTTTGTTGATGGAGCGGGTTGATGCTGTTTGTTGATGGAGCTGGTTGATGCTGTTTGTTGATGGAACTGGTTGATGCTGTTTGCTGATGGAGCTGGTTGATGCTGTTTGTTGATGGAGCGGGTTGATGCTGTTTGTTGATGGAGCTGGTTGATGCTGTTTGTTGATGGAGCTGGTTGATGCTGTTTGTTGATGGAACTGGTTGATGCTGTTTGCTGATGGAGCTGGTTGATGCTGTTTGCTGATGGAGCTGGTTGATGCTGTTTGTTGATGGAGCTGGTTGATGCTGTTTGTTGATGGAGCTGGTTGATGCTGTTTGTTGATGGAGCTGGTTGATGCTGTTTGTTGATGGAGCTGGTTGACGCTGTTTCCTGATAGAACTGGTTGATGCTATTTGATGATGGAGCTGGTTGATGCTGTTTGTTGATGGAGCTGGTTGATGCTGGTTCCTGATGGAACTGGTTGATGCTGTTTGTTGATGGAGCTGGTTGATGCTGTTTGTTGATGGAGCTGGTTGATGCTGTTTGTTGATGGAGCGGGTTGATGCTGTTTGCTGATGGAGCTGGTTGTTGCTGTTTGTTGATGGAGCTGGTTGATGCTGTTTGTTGATGGAGTGGGTTGATGCTGTTTGCTGATGGAGCTGGTTGATGCTGTTTGTTGATGGAGCTGGTTGATGCTGTTTGCTGATGGAGCTGGTTGATGCTGTTTGTTGATGGTGCTGGTTGATGCTGTTTGTTGATGGAGCTGGTTGATGCTGTTTGTTGATGGAGCTGGTTGATGTTGTTTGCTGATGGAGCTGGTTGATGCTGTTTGTTGATGGAGCTGGTTGATGCTGTTTGTTGATGGAGCTGGTTGACGCTGTTTGCTGATGGAACTGGTTGATGCTGTTTGTTGATGGAGCTGGTTGATGCTGTTTGCTGATGGAGCTGGTTGATGCTGTTTGTTGATGGAGCTGGTTGACGCTGTTTGCTAATGGAACTGGTTGATGCTGTTTGTTGATGGAGCTGGTTGGTGCTGTTTGTTGATGGAGCTGGTTGATGCTGTTTGCTGATGGAGCTGGTTGATGCTGTTTGTTGATGGAGCTGGTTGATGTTGTTTGTTGATGGAGCTGGTTGATGCTGTTTGTTGATGGAGCTGGTTGATGTTGGTTGCTGATGGAGCTGATTACAAACTGGTCTACACTTTATCTGCCCTGTTTTTAGATGTGTCTTTATATGCCTGGATTATGAACTGAAATCCCACTCACCTGATGAAGGAGCAACACTCCGAAAGCTCGTGGCTATTGCTGCCAAATTATAGAATCATAGAGATTCACAGCATGGAAACACACCCTTCAGCCCAACTTGTCCACGCTGCCCTTTTTGTTTTAAAACCCCTAAGCTAATCCCAATTGCCCGCATTTGGCCCATATCCCTCCATGTCCATTTAACTACCTGAATGCTTTTTAAAAGACAAAATTGTACCCACTCTACTATTACCTCTGGCAGCTTGTTCCAGACACTCACCACCCTCTGTGTGAAAAAATTGCCCCACTTTCTTATCTCTTTTTTACCTTTCGTATCTCTTTTTTGCCCTCCTGATTTCTCTCTTTACTCTATTCCTACACCTCCTATACTCTTCAAGGTATTCATTTAATCCCAAATGCCTCTGCGTGTCATGTGCCTGTTAAACCTTTGCCCTTAAGTTTTAGACTCCCTTACGTTTGGGAAAAGATATTGACTAACGAGCTGATTGGTGCCCCTCATTATTTTATAGACCTCTATAAGATCACCCCTAAGCCTCCTGCGCTCCAGAGGAAAAAGTCCTGGTCTATCCAGCCTCTCCTTATATCTCAATCCATCAAGTCCCGGTAGCATCCTCGTAAATCTTTTCTGCACTCTTTCTAGTTGAATAATATCCTTTCTATAATAGGGTGTCCAGAATTGCACACAGTATTCCAATTGTAGCCTTACCAATGTCTTGTACAACTTCAACAAAACATTCCAACTCCTGCATTCAATGTTCTGACCGATGAAACCAAGCGTGCTGAATGCCTTCTTCACCACTCTGTCCACATATGGCTCCATTTTCAAGGAGCTATGAACATATAGCCCTAGATCGCTCTGTTCTGTAACTCTCCCCAGTGCCCTAACATTCACTGAGTAAGTCCTGCCCTGGTTCAATCTCCCATTTGTCGAAATTAAACTCCATCTGCCACTCATCAGCCCACTGGCCCAATTGATTAAGATCCCATTGCAATTGGAGATAACTTTCTTCACTGTCCATTATGCCACCAATCTTAGTGTCATCTGCAAACTTACTCCTATATTCTCAACCAAATCATTAATATAAATGACAAACAACAGTGGGCCCAGCACTGATCCCTGAGGCACACCACTAGTTATAGGCTTCCAGTTTGAAAAACCACTCTCTACAACCACTTGGCTTCTGTCAAGAAGCCAATTTTGTATCCATTTAGATACTGCACCCTGGATCCCGTGAGATTTAAATTTATGCAACAATCTACCACCTTGTCAAAGGCCTTGCTAAAGTCCATGTAGGCAACATCAACTCCCCTGCCCTCATCTACCTTCTTGTTCACCCCTTCAAAAAACCTCAATTAAATTTGTGAGACATGATTTTCCACTCACAAAGCCATGCTGACTTTCCCTAATCTGTCCTTGCACCTCTAAGTGCCTGTAGATCCTGTCGCTCAAAGTACCTTCCAACAATTTACCCACCACAGATGTGAAGCTCACTGGCCTGTAGTTCCCAAGCTTTTCCCTGTAGACCTTTTTAAACGAAGGCACAACATTTGTCACTCCGATCTTCAGGCACCTCACCTGTGACTATCGATATTTCAAATATCCCTGCTCGGGGAAACCTGTTAGACTTTAACCTGCTGTATTGAGACTTCTTACTGCATTCTACACATTAGCCAGTAAAGTATTCTGTCTTTTTGAATTTAGGAGTCGCAGCGTCATGATGCAACTGTACACAACTCTGGTGCGGCCGCACTTGGAGTTTTGTGTGCAGTTCTGGTCCCCACATTACAGGAAGGATGTGGAGGCTTTGGAGAGGGTGCAGAGGAGGTTTACCAGGATGTTGCCTGGTATGGAGGGGAGATCCTATGAGGAGAGACTGAGAGATTTGGGGTTGTTTTCGCTAGAAAGAAGGCGGCTAAGAGGGGGCCTCATTGAAACATATAAGATGATTAGAGGTTTAGACAGGGTAGATAGTGGTAGCCTTTTTCCTAGGATGGAGAAAGCTAGCACGAGGGGGCACGACTTTAAATTAAGGGGGGGTAGTTATATGACTGATGTCAGGGGTAGGTTCTTTACCCAGAGGGTGGTGAGGGACTGGAATGCCCTGCCAGCTGCAGTTGTAAATGCACCTAGTTTGGGGGCATTTAAGAGATCTGTGGATAGGTTTATGGACGAAAAGGGATTGATTTAGGCTAGTGGGTCATTGTTTTGTAACTGGTCGGCGCAACATTGTGGGCTGAAGGGCCTGTTCAGCGCTGTAATGTTCTATGTTCTATGTCTGCCGGTCGAAACCACCTTATCGAGCTGTCCTGCTACCCTCAGGAATCAGTGGACACTCAAAGATCCCCCATTCACACACAGGGACATCATGTTCCACACTCTGTGGAGTTTGCACATTCTCCTTGTGTCTGCATGGGTTTCCTCTGGGTGCTCCGGTTTCTTCCCGCACTCCAAAGATGTGTGGGTTCGGTTCATTGGCCATGTTAAAAATCACCCCTTAGTGTCCTGAGATGTGTAGGTTAGAGGGATTAGTGGGTAAATGTGTAGGGATAAGGGGGTAGAGCCTGGGTGGGATTGCGGTCGGTGCAGACTCGATGGGCCGAATGGCCTCTTTCTGTGCTGTAGGGTTTCGATGATTCTATGATATTAGAGGGAGGGGGAGGGATTGTTATGGGAGATGAAAAGGCCCCCAATGTGTCATATGGTCACAATCTGATGTCTCTTTGTCTCAGAATGATTCAATACTCAGCTCGGAGTGTGTACATCACCAGAATCAAACACACGCCGCTGTTCTTTACATCCAACTCTGTAGCTGGGCCTGGTGTCCCCTTCACCACATCAGGGTGTGGGGCTGAGTCTGGATCTCTCCATCACATTGGGACTCACCGGCAATGTCCAATTTCAGGAGAACTTTGTTCCAATGATGTTTAACCTTGGACTGCACCCGTTGTTTTAATGTAGACCTGGTCACTGACCATCACTGAGATTGACCCGAACATGTCAGTAAATGTCCCACTGTTTTATAAATAAACATTTGTGAGAAACGCAGCTCACAGTCAAACAATTTAGTTGAGTCACGTTCCGAAGGAGCAAGATATTTTATTTAACGTTCTTGCAAGACAGGGTGTCCAAAAGATAGGCACACCTTACATCGAGTTTAAGCTGGCTTTTTATACTATTTCTACAAGCATGTTATTCAATTACACAATACATTGTTCTCCCCTAATTGGTGGTCCCTGTCTCATTTATGTGTTGTCATTCCCATATTGGCTTAAGGTACCCCTAGTTACAGGTTGTGCTGTATGTTGGCTCATGTCCCAAGCCCCTCTGCTCCCCTCTAACCATCTTTTTCTGTTATTGCAAGAGTGCATATTGTAGGGTTGTTTCAATATCCTTACTTGATTAGTTCTTATGAGATTCATCCGTCTTATCAATGTTCCCCAGAGAACTGTTAACAAGTCCAGTTCAGACCGGCTGTATCCAGTCTTCTGCTAACTTAATCGCTGATGTCCCTACTATCTCAGTGACCTTTTATACCCCTGTAGCTAGAAGGTATACTCAGTTGCAATAACAACACATCTTGCTTACCATTTGTTTCACAATTTGGACATTTTACATTCCTACAAGATGTGATGTACATGTTTTACTTCACTCTGCACGTCTGGTGTTATCTCTACATAATAGGCAGTTTTCTTCACTGTCCTTGACTATAGTTCTGTCCAGCTTCAGCAACTTTCATCCCCTGTATTAGTGATTAAAACCACAGTTGTTTCCATAATGTGGGTTGGCAATATGCTGAATCGTAGGTTTCTGTCCTGCTTAGTTTGTTCTTATGAGATAACATTCATTCCCCTTCATCCTTGCCCCATCCTGTGTTGTTTAAACTATGTCTGTTTGCTGTTGTACAGTTACAAGATCCTAGTTCTATTTCTCAGTCATAATTTTATGTTTACCACATTTTATATTCATCTCTAACACACTGGGACATTTGCAGCGTCTCTGCCTCTGGTTTGTGTCTCTGTTGGTTTGTTCACATTTGGCGAAGGGTCCAATGTTAAATGGACAGTTTAATGGGATTGGATAAACATTTGGATTTACAAAAGTGTTGCCAGGGGAGACGGCCCTCCGCCATCTTGCTGTTGCCAGGGGAGACAGCCCTCCGCCATCTTGCCGTTGCCAGGGGAGACAGCCCTCTGATATCTTGCCGTTGCCAGGAGAGACGGCCCTCCGCCATCTTGCCGTTGCCAGGGGAGACAGCCCTCTGACATCTTGCCGTTGCCAGGGGAGACGGTCCTCCGCCATCTTACCGTTGCCAGGGGTTTCAATGCGTCGGTGGCCCGCACGCGGCCCTCTGGGAGAATCCCCCTCCCGCACATGCGCACGGGCAGGTAGATGTTAATCTTTTTTAAATGTTGATGATTTTTATTCCTTATCCGCTCCCGGCAGAATTTCTGTTCCTGCTCGATTCGGGAAGGTTGCTTCTTGTTTTTTAATTTTTTTTTAAATCCTGATCCGCGCGGTGCAGTCTGGGAGAACACAGCGCGCAGGCGCGGTCCCGCCCCGGCCTCTGGATATAAATATGGATTTGATTTAATTTTGATTCGGTTCCTGGCGGGGTTTCCGGCTCGGAATTTCTCTCACTTTCCCCATTGCTCAACACTCACTTCTTCCTTTTTATTTAAAAACAAACGGTGGGGGAGGGGGAGGGGCCTCACCGTGACATCACGGCAACATGGCGGAGGCCCCGCCCCTCCACAGGCCCCGGATGTTCCGCCAACGAGCAGCGGCTGGGCGACGCGGCAGGAGGTGACACTGGGAGGAGCAGCGGCTGCAGCACCAGCCCGATGGGCTACAGCGACCCCTGGTGGCCGGGAGGAGAAACAGCAGCACCGTCACT
This sequence comes from Prionace glauca, assembly GCA_037974335.1. Lineage (NCBI taxonomy): Eukaryota > Metazoa > Chordata > Chondrichthyes > Carcharhiniformes > Carcharhinidae > Prionace > Prionace glauca. Next base: position 31,571,191 of record CM075759.1, read on the forward strand.
GCCCAAAGGCTTCCCCAGTTCAGCTGCTCAGAGGCACTGGGAACTTCTTCAAATGGAAACTGCAGCTTCTCAAATTCTCCATCCGTCCATCTCACCCTCCCTCTGTCCAACTCACCCTCCTTCCCTCTCCATCCATCCCTCTCCAACAACAAGAACCATTCATTGAGCACAACATCTTCCTGCTCATTCCCCCAGTCTGTATTCCAGCCTTTATCAAATCCACTCTGCTCCCAGATACTTTACACCGTTAGATATTCAATTCAAACATTAACATCTCTCCAATTTCATATGTGTCCAAGGCAATCTTGGAGAAGGATCTAGATAGGCTGGGGGAATGGGCCAGGAACTGGCAAATGGAATTTAATGTTGGCAAGTGCGAGGTGGTCCACTTTGGTAGGAAGAATGGGGTGTGTGCTCTCTCTTCCCCGACTCTGCTCTGACGGAGCTCCCCGGGGTCACTGTGCTGTAAATAGGGTGTGTGCTCTCTCTTCCCCGACTCTGCTCTGATGGAGCTCCCCGGGGTCACTGTGCTGTAAATAGGGTGTGTGCTCTCTCTTCCCCGACTCTGCTCTGACGGAGCTCCCCGGGGTCACTGTGCTGTAAATAGGGTGTGTGCTCTCTCTTCCCCGACTCTGCTCTGACGGAACTCCCCGGGGTCACTGTGCTGTAAATAGGGTGTGTGCTCTCTCTTCCCCGACTCTGCTCTGACGGAGCTCCCCGGGGTCACTGTGTTGTAAATAGGGTGTGTGCTCTCTCTTCCCCGACTCTGCTCTGATGGAACTCCCCGGGGTCACTGTGCTGTAAATAGGGTGTGTGCTCTCTCTTCCCTGACTCTGCTCTGACGGAGTTCCCCGGGGTCACTGTGCTGTAAATAGGGTGTGTGCTCTCTCTTCCCCGACTCTGCTCTGATGGAGCTCCCCAGGGTCACTGTGCTGTAAATAGGGTGTGTGCTCTCTCTTCCCCAACTCTGCTCTGATGGAGCTCCCCGGGGTCACTGTGCTGTAAATAGGGTGTGTGCTCTCTCTTCCCCGACTCTGCTCTGATGGAGCTCCCCGGGGTCACTGTGCTGTAAATAGGGTGTGTGCTCTCTCTTCCCCGACTCTGCTCTGATGGAGCTCCCCGGGGTCACTGTGCTGTAAATTGGGTGTGTGCTCTCTCTTCCCCGACTCTGCTCTGATGGAGCTCCCCGGGGTCACTGTGCTGTAAATAGGGTGTGTGCTCTCTCTTCCCCGACTCTGCTCTGATGGAGCTCCCCGGGGTCACTGTGCTGTAAATAGGGTGTGTGCTCTCTCTTCCCCGACTCTGCTCTGATGGAGCTCCCCGGGGTCACTGTGCTGTAAATAGGGTGTGTGCTCTCTCTTCCCCGACTCTGCTCTGACAGAGCTCCCCGGGATCACTGTGCTGTAAATAGGGTGTGTGCTCTCTCTTCCCCGACTCTGCTCTGATGGAGCTCCCCGGGGTCACTGTACTGTAAATAGGGTGTGTGCTCTCTCTTCCCCGACTCTGCTCTGATGGAGCTCCCCGGGGTCACTGTGCTGTAAATAGGGTGTGTGCTCTCTCTTCCCCGACTCTGCTCTGATGGAGCTCCCCGGGGTCACTGTGCTGTAAATAGGGTGTGTGCTCTCTCTTCCCCGACTCTGCTATGACGGAGCTCCCCAGGGTCACTGTGCTGTAAATAGGGTGTGTGCTCTCTCTTCCCCGACTCTGCTCTGATGGGGCTCCCCGGGGTCACTGTGCTGTAAATAGGGTGTGTGCTCTCTCTTCCCCGACTCTGCTCTGATGGAGCTCCCCGGGGTCACTGTGCTGTAAATAGGGTGTGTGCTCTCTCTTCCCCGACTCTGCTCTGATGGAGCTCCCCGGGGTCACTGTGCTGTAAATAGGGTGTGTGCTCTCTCTTCCTCGACTCTGCTCTGACGGAGCTCCCCGGGGTCACTGTGCTGTAAATAGGGTGTGTGCTCTCTCTTCCCCGACTCTGCTCTGATGGAGCTCCCCGGGGTCACTGTGCTGTAAATAGGGTGTGTGCTCTCTCTTCCCCGACTCTGCTCTGATGTTGCTCCCCGGGGTCACTGTGCTGAAGATTCTGGGAGAAATATGCAGATGTTTCAGGTTGGGGGAATTTTCACACATTCCGGCAATCTGCTTACCATTGCTGCTGCTTGGAAGATTCAGGCCCATTTATATTTTAAATCCATTTATATTTTAGTTATTACACTAAATATTAACACAAACACTCACTCTATCTCCTCCAGACTCCTGCAGGTCAGTATGAGGCGGCGGAGAGCAGGGACAGATTGATCTGTGAAGGAGTTTGACTCCAGGTTCAGAACCCTCAGTGTCTGGTTTGTACAGAGAGCGGAGATGAGATCCTCAGCACAAGAATCTGTGAGAGTGTTATTATGCAGACTGGAGACCAGAGAGAGAAATAACAGGGATCAGGCTCAATCCCCAGTGTTTTATATAATACTGTTAATAACAATAATAATGTATTGTAGGAGACATTCCAAAAATACAACTTGCATTTCTGTAGAATGAGGAAATACTCAATGCTGAAAATGAAATATCAATATAATAAACTGGAAATGCTCAGCAGGTTAGGGAAATATTTGTGAAGAGAGAAACAGGGGTAAAGTTTGAGCTTCCATTGGAACTGGGAACTGGCAGTGAATTGACAGGTTTGAAGGGACAGCGGTGGGTGGCTGGGGATGAAACAAAGAAAGGACAAACTGGAATTACAGGTTAGGCCTCACCTGGAGTACTGCGTCCAGTTCTGGTCGCCGTACTACCGGAAGGATGTAGAGATCCTGGAGAGAGTGCAGAGGAGATTTACCAGGATGTTGCCTGGTATGGAAGGGCTGTCTTACGAGGAAAGATTGAACGCACTTGGGCTGTTTTCCCTTGAGAGACGTCGGCTGAGGGGGGATTTGATAGAGGTTTATAAGATTATGAAGGGGACAGATAGAGTAGATGGTGATAAGCTTTTTCCGCTATTAGAAATGGATAGAACGAGGGGTCACGGGCTTAGGGTGAGGGGGGCTAGATATAAGACTAATGTTAGAGGGCAGTTTTTCACACAAAGGGTAGTGGGGATGTGGAATGCACTGCCGAGTAAGGTGGTGGAAGCAGGCACGCTAGGGTTGTTCAAGAGTCACTTGGACAGCCACATGAGCGGTCTACATATAGGGGGATATAGCAGGCCTTATTAAGCATTGTAGGCTTGGGGTCAGTTTAGTCTCAGGGGTATAGAGTCTTTAATAATGAAATTTTTATCCACAGGCACTTACCATCTCGAGGGCATCATGGCAGCACAGAGGCTATCTCTGTTGCTGTGCGGACACATGGAGTTGGGCCTGTGTCCGTGGGAGTTTGCGCGTTCTCCCCATGGTTGCATGGGTTTCCTCCGGGTGCTCCGGTTTCCTCCCACATCCCAAAAATGTGCTTTTAGGCTGATTGATTGGGTAACAAATTGTCCCTATATTGGACCTCCCTGATCCTCGCACATTAGGCATAGACTAGAGTCATGAATAGGTCACTGACCATGGGACGGCGGCGCGGGCTCGTTGGGCCGAAGGGCCTGTTTCCCGTGCTGTTTTGTTCTTTGTTCTTTGTTCTTTGTACAGGAGTGATTAAATGGTAAAAGTGATGATGGGACAGGACCATAATCACAGGATCCCCATGTCCTTACTCGGAGTGGCTCGGGAGGGACATGGGATGGTCAGTGGTTTGGGAATGCAGTTTGTGGTGAGGGTGAAGATAATGGCTGTGATTTTCCCAGAAGCTGTGAATTCCCAACATGGGGATTGGAAATGGGTGGTGTGTCTGTGTGGGCAGGATAGGCAGAGTTATGAAGGTGATATTGTCAGAGGTGGACAATTAACGGCTGGCAGGCAGGGGGAGCTGCCCACTGAGGCAGCCTGGGCAGGGGGCAGTCCCGGTTCAGGCAATGCTGGCACCATCTCCAAAGGCAGACAGCAGGACTTTCAAACACATCAGCTCTGGAGGGAGCAGCGAGGGAGCTCTGCTTACTGAATGAGGGGCTGAAATGTCAGAAAGCATAAGAACATAAGAACATAAGAAATAGGAGCAGGAGTAGGCCATCTGGCCCTTCGAGCCTGCCCCGCCATTCAATAAGATCATGGCTGATCTGTCGTGACTCAGCTCCACCTTCCCGCCCTCTCCCCATAACCCTTAATCCCTTCTCTTATCAAAAACCCATCAACCCGTTTCTTAAAAATATTTAGCGAGGCAGCCTCCACCACTTCAACGGGCAGAGAATTCCAGAGATTCACCACCCTTTGAGTGAAGAAGTTCCTCCTCAACTCTGTTCTAAACCGCCCCCCCTTTATCTTGAGGCTGTGCCCCCTAATCCTACTGTCTTTTTTGAGCGGGAACAGTCTCTCCACCTCTATCCTATCCATCCCATTCATCATCTTATACGTCTCAATGAGATCTCCCCTCATTCTTCTAAACTCTAACGAGTACAAGCCTAGTTTATTCAGCCTCTCCTCATAGCTCAATCCCCTCAACTCCGGTATCAGCCGAGTAAACCTCCTCTGCACTCCCTCCAGGGCCAAAACATCCTTGCGCAGGTGCGGCGCCCAAAACTGCACACAGTACTCCAGCTGCGGCCTCACCAATGCCCTATACAGCTGCAGCAAGACCTCCCTACTTTTATATTCAATCCCCTTCGCTATGAAGGCCAGCATCCCATTCGCCTTCCTGACCACCTGCTGCACCTGCAAGCTGGGTTTTTGCGACTCATGCACAAGGACCCCGAGGTCCCTCTGCACCGTCGCCTGCTGCAGTTTTTCGCCCCGTAAGTAATAGTCCTTCCTACCATTCCTCCTACCAAAGTGGACCACCTCACACTTGCCAACATTGAATTCCATTTGCCATTTCCTGGCCCATTCGCCCAGCCTATCTAGATCCTTCTGCAGACTCTCCACACCCTCCGCACAATTTGCCTTTCCCCCAATCTTGGTGTCATCAGCAAATTTCGACACCCTGCACTCGGTTCCCTCCTCCAGATCATCTATATAAATGGTAAATAGCTGAGGCCCCAGCACCGACCCCTGGGGCACCCCACTAGTCACCAACCGCCAATCCGAATAGCATCCATTGACCCCCACTCTCTGCCTCCTATTTGACAACCAATCCTCTATCCACGCTAACACCCTACCCCCAACTCCATGTCCCCTTACCTTCTGCAATAACCTCTTGTGAGGTACCTTGTCAAACGCCTTCTGAAAATCCAGAAAGACCACATCCACCGGCTCTCCTCCATCCACTGCCCTAGACACATCCTCATAGAACTCCAGTAAATTTGTCAGACACGACTTCCCTTTAATGAAACCGTGTTGCGTCCGCCCTATCAAGCAATTCCCCTCAAGATGCCTCAAGCAGAGCAAGGATTACCCCCCAATCACTAATTCCTCCCTGGAGGGACTCCTCCCGGCTGCTCAGGCTCGGAGGGAGGTCCTGTTCCCTCAGGATGGGAGGAGGTTATCCCATCATTACAAGCCAGTCTGGATGGAGATTGCTGGGAGGTGAGCAGGTTTCAGACACGTGGTTACAGTGTGGAAAAGGATCAATGTCCTGATGTGTTCTGACACGGTGAGTGCAGCACAGTCTGATATGTGAATAAGGATGAGAGGGAAATTGTAGAAAGAACATCTCCACCCAGACACTGGCAATGCAAAGGCAGCAGCATTGACTGTCAGAGACATGTCCGTTAGGCTGGCACCAGCATAGGCTAGAGCAGGGTTCACCAACATATTCACTGGGCAAACACATGGCAATGTTTTTCTCACTCAAGGGGCCGATGAGTAAATTTCAGAATGATCAAGTTTGGCACAGCAGAAATTTCAATTAAAAACTAAACTGAGATATGAAAAGAAACAACTTGCTGAGCACAATAATGAGGAATAAATAAAGATGATGATTAGAGTTTAATCCTCATCAATCACAAATTGTTTCTCTCCCACATTTGCTGCAGTTTGGCTCAAAAACCCATCAGCAGCAAACATGGGAAAGAAATGGCCTGTGATTGGAGGAGCAGCTCCATACAGATTCTTCCATTCAAACTGAACTGTGTGACTGAGATTCTGGAAACTCGCTCCGGGGGCCGCATTGAGGGGCTTCGAGGGTCACATTCACCCCTTGGTCCACACGTTGGACAACCCTGGGCCAGTGCATGTGTTTGATGAGTGAGGAACAATGTGTGTGTTTGGAAAGAGAGCAAACACCATCAGGGAATGAGTGAAGAAGAGTGGAGACATCCAGATCTTACCATCCTTACACCAATGGAAGATGAAGTGCTGGATCAGGAAGGCCTGGGGCAGAGTGGGTAATTACTACATGTTAGCCTTCATAGGAAGGGGTATAGAATATAAGAGTAGGAGTCTGATGTTGCAGTTGTATAGAACGTTGGTTAGGCCTCACCTGGAGTACTGCGTCCAGTTCTGGTCGCCGTACTACCGGAAGGATGTAGAGATCCTGGAGAGAGTGCAGAGGAGATTTACCAGGATGTTGCCTGGTATGGAAGGGCCGCCTTACGAGGAAAGATTGAACGAACTTGGGCTGTTTTCCCTTGAGAGACGTCGGCTGAGGGGGGATCTAATAGAGGTTTATAAGATTATGAAGGGGACAGATAGAGTAAATGGTGATAAGCTTTTTCCGCTATTAGAAATGGATAGAACGAGGGGTCACGGGCTTAAGGTGAAGGGGGCTAGATATAAGACTGATATTAGAGGGCAGTTTTTCACACAAAGGGTAGTGGGGATGTGGAATGCACTGCCGAGTAAGGTGGTGGAAGCAGGCACGCTAGGGTTGTTTAAGAGTCACTTGGACAGCCACACGAGCGGTCTACATATAGGGGGATATAGCAGGCCTTACTAAACATTGTAGACTTGGGATTCAGTTTTAGCCTCAGGGATATAGAGTCTTTTAATAATGAATTTTTTGTCCACAGGCATTTAAGTCCAGCAAGGGGCATGCGGGCGGCAGGTTGTGGTGGGCTGCTCTTGGATGTTGCTTCGGGAGTTGCCTACTGCTTCATGTCGTTGGTGTGCGTAAACTGGACCATCTCGAGGGCATCATGACAGCTCAGAGGCTATCTCTGTTGCTGTGCGGACACATGGATTTGGGCCTGTATCCGTGGGAGTTTGCGCGTTCTCCCCATGGTTGCGTGGGTTTCCTCCGGGTGCTCCGGTTTCCTCCCACATCCCAAAAATGTGCTTTTAGGCTGATTGATTGGGTAACAAATTGTCCCTATATTGGACCTCCCTGATCCTCACACATTAGGCATAGACTAGAGTCATGAATAGGTCACTGAGACAATGGGACGGCGGCGCGGGCTCGTTGGGCCGAAGGGCCTGTTTCCCGTGCTGTGTTGTTCTTCTTTGTTCTACTGCTGGTGAGATGGGTTGAGTGGGTGGCCTAATGAATGGGAACAGGAGAGAGTCTGGTGAGGACAAAACATAGAGCTTGTGTATCCATCACTGGGCACAGAGAGCAGTCTGAAGGACGTATTGGGATAAGAGCAAAATAACTGGGAGCAGCAGAAGGCCATTCAGCCCCTCGAGCTCCATCACGGCTGATCTAATTGTAGTCACAACTTTTTCCCGTCACTCCCTGTAACCCTTGATTCACTTCTCAATCCAAAATCATTCTTAACTCAGCCTTGAATATATTCAATGACTCTGCCACCACTAGTCTCCAGGGAAGAGAATTTCACTGACCAGCGACCATTTCAAAAATAAATCTCTCCTCCTCTCAGTCTTAAAGGACTGACAATTACATTTGAAAATCTGTCCCCTTGTTCTGGTCTCTCTTACAAGAACAGCCTCTCAGTAACCACCCTGTCTCATCCCCTCAATACAATCACCTTTTAATCTTCTAAACTTTCACAGATTTTGCTCCAATCTGCTCAAATTTTCCTCATAAAATAAACCTCTCCATCCCAGGAATCAGCCGAGTGAACTTTCTCTGAACTGGTTCTAATACAATTCTATCCTTTAGATAAAGAGCTCAACACTATACACATTACTCCAGTTGTGTTCTCATGAAGGTCGTGTAAAGCTGCAGCAAAACCTTCTTACTCTTACCTTCCATTCCTATTGCAATAAGAACATTAAGAAACAGGAGCAGGAGTCATCCATTCTGTCCTTCAAATCCACTCCATCATTCAATGTGACCATGGCTGATCCTCTGCTTCAACACCATTTCCAACATTATCCCTGCATTCCTTGATTCACCAGCATTCTAATGGGAAACAAATACCCCTCATCTCAGCCTAAATAATTGTCCCTTATTCTCAGACTGTGTCCCAGGTTTCAGACCCTCCAGCAAGGGGAAATATCCTTTCTGCATCTGGTCTATTGAACTCTGTAAAATAGTGTAGGCTTGAATAAGTTCAGCTGTCATTCTTCTAAAGGCCTGAGAATAAAGTGTTTTTGTTCCTCAGAGGACAACCCATCTGTCCCTGGACCTATTTTAATGAACCTTCTTTACATGCCAAGTACATCTTTCCTTCGGTCAGGAGACCAAAACTGTCCACAATACTCCAGGTTGGTCTCAGCAAGGCTGCATATAATTACAGGAAGACATCTTTTTCCTCAACTCAAATCCTCTTAGAATAATGACTAACATACCATTTGTTATCTTAACTGCTCTCATCTTCACTTTCAGTGCCTCATGAACAAGGACATCAAAATATCTTTATCATGGTGAATCCATCTCCCATGTATATAGAACATAGAACATTACAGCGCAGAACAGGCCCTTCGGCCCTCGATGTTGCGCCGACCAGTTACAAAACAATGATCCACTAGCCTAAACCAATCCCTTTTCATCCATAAACCTATCCACAGATCTCTTAAACGCCCCCAAACTAGGTGCATTTACAACTGCAGCTGGCAGGGCATTCCAGTCCCTCACCACCCTCTGGGTAAAGAACCTACCCCTGACATCAGTCCTATAACTACCCCCCCTTAATTTAAAATCGTGCCCCCTCGTGCTAGCTTTCTCCATCCTAGGAAAAAGGCTATCACTATCTACCCTGTCTAAACCTCTAATCATCTTATATGTTTCAATGAGATCCCCTCTTAGCCGCCTTCTTTCCAGCGAAAACAACCCCAAATCTCTCAGTCTCTCCTCATAGGATCTCCCCTCCATACCAGGCAACATCCTGGTAAACCTCCTCTGCACCCTCTCCAAAGCCTCTACATCCTTCCTGTAATGCGGGGACCGGAACTGCACACAAAACTCCAAGTGTGGCCGCACCAGAGTTGTGTACAGTTGCATCATGACGCTGCGACTCCTAAATTCAATCCCCCTACCAATAAACGCCAAGACTCCGTATGCCTTCTTAACAACCTTATACTTGATTCCCAACTTTCAGGGATCTATGTACACATACACCTAGATCCCTCTGCTCCTCCACACTATTCAAAGTCCTCCCGTTAGCCCTATACTCAACACATCTGTTATTCCTACCGAAATGAATTACCTCACACTTCTCCACATTAAACTCCATCCGCCACCTCTCAGCCCAGCTCTGCAACCTTTCTAAATCATCCTGCAAACTATGACACCCTTCCTCACAATCTACCACACCTCCGACTTTGGTGTCATCAGCAAACTTACTAATCCGCCCAACTATACCCTCATCCAGATCATTAATAAAAATTACAAACAGCAGTGGCCCCAAAACAGATCCCTGAGGCACACCACTTGTAACCGAACTCCATGACGAATATTTCCCATCAACCACCACTCTCTGTCTCCTATCTGCTAGCCAATTCCTGATCCAATTACCTAGATCACCCCCAATCCCATACATCTGCATTTTCTGCAGAAGCCTACCATGGTGAACCTTATCAAACGTCTTGCTAAAATCCATATACACCACATCAACTGCCTTACCCCTATCCACCTCTTTGGTCACTTTCTCAAAGAACTCGATTAGGTTAGTAAGGCATGACCTACCCGCTACAAAACCATGCTGACTGTCTCTAATCAACTCATTACTTTCCAAATAACTATAAATCCTGTCTCTAATAATCCTTTCCAAAACCTTACCCACCACAGAAGTAAGACTCACAGAAGTAATTCCCAGGGAAGTCCCTTCTCCCCTTCTTAAACAATGGGACAACATTTGCTGTCCTCCAATCTTCTGGTACTATACCAGAGACTAATGACGACCTGAAGATCAGAGCCAGAGGCTCCGCAATCACCCCTCTTGCCTCCCAAAGAATCCTAGGGTAAATCCCATCTGGACCAGGGGACTTATATATTTTCAATCCCTCTAAAATATCCAGCACATCCCCCGTTTCAACTGCAATACTATCTATTTTACACCCCTGCACCCCAGTGTCCTCCTCAGCTACATTCATGTCCCTTTGCGTGAACACCGAAAAGAAATATTGGTTCAATGCGTCTCCAATCTCCTCCGGTTCCACACACAACTTCCCTCTACTGTCTGTAACTGGCCCTAATCTTGTCCTAACCAACCTTCTGTTCTTGACATACCTTAGGGTAAAACGCCTTAGGGTTCTCCTTAATCCTATCAGCCAAAATCATCTCATGTCCTCTTTGGAATTATCTTTGGAGTTGTCTTAATGTCAGTTTTATTTTCTAACAAAATTAGATAACCTCATATTTTTCCACCTTGTCATCCAGCTGGTAAACATTTGGCCGCTCCCTGAGCCTCTCCACATCCCCTTCAAACATCACTGCATCCTCCTCAAAATTCAGATTTCCACATGGTTTTCTATTCATCTCACATTTGGAAATATTATATTTGATCCTCACATCGATATCATTGATATAGATTCTGAGACCCAAACACTGATCCCTGCCGTACTTCACTAGTTCGAGGCTGTCAATCCAAAAATAACCCATTTATTCCAACTCCTTGTTTCTGTCCACTAACCAGTTCTCAATCCATGCTGGGACATTCCACCCAATCCCATGTGCTCCAATTTTCTTTAATAACCTCTTGTGTGTGAATCATCCAACTGTAGAATCCCGAGTGTAGGATATACACGGATGGAGTATTTTACCAAGATCCGCTCCCCACAACATCACAATTTACTGGGGCTAATCCACCTAACCTACACATCTTGGGACACTATGGCCAATTCTACCATGGCCAATCCATTTACCATGTATATCTTTGGAGTGTGGGAGGAAACCGGAGCACCCTGAGGAAACACACACAGACACTGGGAGAATGGAGAAACTCCACACAGTCACCCAAGGCTGGAATTGAACCCGGGCCCCTGGCTGTGATACAACAATGTTAACCACTGTGTCACCATGCCAGCCTTTCATTAATCCATGTTGGCCCTGTCTAATCCTGCCATTAATTTTGAAGTGTTCTGTTCTCACTTCCTTTATTATGGATTATTATAGGATCTTCCATACTCTCACTGTCAGACTAATGGATCTGCAGTTGCCCGGTTTCCTGTAACCCCACATATTTACATTGCTAATCCCCCCACCTACACATCTTGGACACTAACAGGCAATTTAGCACGGCCAATCCACCAAACCTACATATTTTTTGGACTGTGGGAGCAGTCGGTGGAGCCCACACAGACACGGGGAGAACGTGAAAACTCCAGAGACTGGAATGAATCTGGGTCCCCTGATGCTGTGAGGCAGCAGTGCCAATCCCAGTGCCACATCTTCACTTAATCTAATACAATCCTTGAATTAGTAACAGTTGGAACACTTCTGCTGCTGTTTTTTCAAATGAAAGGAATCTATTTTTGTTGGAAACGCCACACATTTACACATTAACATGTCTAAAACAGCTTGTTTTGTGATTGGCACTGGAACGTGCTTCTCCAAGAAATTACTTGAATACATTCTGTGAACTAATCTTCTATTCAACTTTTGACAATCTGAGTGATTTATACAGTAAATGGAAGAACCCATAGGAACATTGACCTACAGAGGGATCTGTGTGTACAAGTCTACAGATCCCTAAAATGGTAACACAGGGGGATGAAGTGGTCAAGAAGGCAGACAGCATCGACTGGGGCATCGAGTATAAAACTTAGCAAGTTATGTTACAGCTGTATGAAACTTTAGTTGGCCACATTTGAATATTGGTTTCAGTTCTGTTTGCCACAATACCAGAAGGATGTGGAGGCTTTGGAGAGGATGTAAAGGAGGTTCACCAGAATGTTGCTTGGTCAAGGCGGGGGTTAAGTTTTGAGGAGAGGTTGGATAAACACGGATTGTTTTCATTACAAAAAGGGAGGCTGAGGGATGACCTGATGGAGGTGTACACAATTTTCACACAGAGGGTGGTGGGTGCCTGGAATGCACTGCCAATGGAGGAGGTGGAATCAGGCATGTTACCAATGTCTAACATACATCTTTATAGATACAGGAACAGGAGATAAACAGAGGAATATAAATTGGGCAGTAAGTACTGTGTCTGGATAAGGATTAAGTGTCACCGCAGGCTTGGTGGGCCGAAGGGCCTGTTACTGTGTTGTGTGGTTCTTTGTTCTTCTTTGTCTATGGAGATTAAAATCGCCCGTGATTATTGCAGGATGTTTTTACAAGACCTCAGTATTTTTCCTGTAAACTGTGTCAGAGATTCTGAATATTGTTTGGGGCGATTAAATGATTCCCCACAAGTGATCTTTTAACTTTGTTAATTCTTATCTCTACCCAAACTGATTCTGTATCTTGATCATTGGAACTAAGTTCACCTCTCGCTACTGTACTGACATCTGTTACTAACAGCGAGACTCCACCACCATGTCCTGTCCTCCATTTACTGTCATCTATTCACTCTCCCCCTTTCACAAATCAATGGATGCTGTGTCCGGGGAGAGCTGTGCACATCTGAGGAGGAGGAGAGAACCTCAGAGGGTGAATCATAACATTATTCCCCCACACCCTCAACATAAGGATCTGTGGGTCTGACATCCCATTGCTCAGGGATCAGAGAGAGAAGCAACAGGAGTCAGAGGAAAAACAGTTTTCCTTATTCATAACTGACACCAATAGTAATGGGTAGTGTTTTCATACAAATACCAGTGGTGAAATTATATTGTTGAATACTCAGTTATAGAACCCTACAGTGCAGAAACAGGCCCTTCGGCCCATCGAGTCTGCACCGAACACAATCCCACCCAGACCCTATCCCCATATCCCTGTTAATCCCTCTAACCTACACATCCCAGGATACTAAGGGGCAATTTTAGCAAAGCCAATGAACCTAACCCGTTATTATAAACACAATCTCACACAGTCTGCTACTTACTCCAGTGTCTGTATTTTACAGTCCGGATTCCTCAGAGCCACAGACAGCAGTTTCACTCCTGAATCTCCCAGTTTATTGTAACCCAGATACAGATCTATCAGTGAGCGGTTTGTACTGAGAGCAGAGGCCAGGTCCTCGGCACAAGAATCGGTGAGAGCATTACGATTCAGACTGCGATCAGAGAGAGAAAAATAACAGAAATCAGGGTAAATCCCCAGTGTTTTTAAGAATAAGATCATTAACAATAATAATGTACAGCGCGGGACATTCAAGAAACACAACTTCAGTTCATACAGAAGGCAAAATTATATTAATGCTGTAAATCTGAAATATGAATAAATATGTTGGAAACTGTCATCAGGTCAGGCAATATCTGTGAAGAGAGAAACAGATTTAGTTTCAGTTCAATCAGCGAAAATTAGAAATTGGAAGTAGCAGTGAATTAAATTGTTTTAAGTGACAGGGAGCTGGGGATGGGCGGGTGACAAGGAAAGAACAAAATGGAAGTGTCGGAGTGATTAAATGACAAAAAGGATGATGGTGAAAGGGAAGAGCTCAGGATTCCCATGTCCTTACCCTGAGTCACAGGGAGGGACATGGGATGGTCAGTGGCTCAGGAATGGAGTATGTGGTGGGGTTGAAGATAATGTGAGGGAACCTTTTTCAGACTGCCAGTGGTTCGGGTCTGGAATTATAGCCGGGAAGTGTGGTGGAGGGAGGCTGATTTGAGGCATCACAGAGGGCAGTCGATGAACATTCAAATGAAACAATGTGTAAAGATACAAGGAGAAGGCAGGAGAATGAGACAAATTCCTAATACTAGTTTGGTGAGCCGGTGCAGACACATTTCACCTCGTGGACATAGAACATTACAGCACAAACAGGCCCTTCGGCCCTCGAGTTGCGCCGATCGCATCAACCCCACCAATCTATAGACCTATCTATAACCCCCAATCCCATTAAACCCCATATACTCATCCAGAAGTCTTTTAAAAGACCCCAGCGAGTTCGCCTCCACCACCGATGACGGCAGCCGATTCCATTCACTCACCACCCTCTGAGTGAAAAACTTACACCTAACATCACCTCTGTACTTCCCTCCCCGCACCTTAAATCTGTGTCCTCTCGTAGCGACCATTTCAACCCGGGGAAATAGCCTCTGAGAGTCCACCCTGTCTATTCCTCTCAACATTTTATAAACTTCTATCAGGTCGCCTCTCAACCTTCGCCTCTCCAGGGAAAAGAGTCCCAGCTCCCTCAACCTATCTTCATAAGGCATGCCTCCCAGTCCAGGCAACATCCTTGTAAATCTCCTCTGCACCCTTTCAATAGCTTCTACGTCTTTCCTATAGTGAGGCGACCAGAACTGCGCACAGTACTCCAAATGAGGCCTGACGAGGGTCCTGTAAAGTTGCAGCATTACCTCCCGACTCCTAAACTCAATTCCTCGATTAATGAAGGCCAGTACACCATACGCCTTCTTGACCACCTCCTCCACCTGCGAGGCCGATTTAAGAGTCCTGTGGACCCGGACCCCGAGATCCTTCTGCTCTTCAACGCTACTAAGACTCCTGCCCTTGATAGTGTACTCGTTCATCCCATTGGTTCTGCCGAAATGGACGACTACACATTTATCCGCGTTGAAGTCCATCTGCCACTTCTCCGCCCATTCCTGCATCCTATCTATGTCCTGCTGCAACTTTTGCCATCCTTCCAGACCATCCACAACACCGCCGACCTTCGTGTCATCAGCGAACTTGCTAACCCATCCCTCCACTTCCTCATCCAGGTCATTTATGAAAATGACAAACAGCAAGGGTCCCAGAACAGATCCCTGGGGCACCCCACTGGTGACTGACCTCCATTCCGAGGTCAATAATTCTGTGAAGATAATGGTTGGAAACGTATCGATATTTTAACTGGAAGCTGGTGATGTTGCAGTGTTAACAGGGTTAGATAATTTAACCAGTGTCCAGTAAGGGCCACTGGTATCTCTCTCAGGTAGAATCACAGAATTGTTACAGAACAGAAGGAGGCCATTCGGCCCACACTGTCTGCACTGACTCTCTGAATCAGCAATTTACTCAGTGTCATTCCCCCAAATTCTCCCCGTGACCCTGCACATTCTCCCTTTTCAGATAATAATCCAATTCCTTTTGGAAATTTTCAACTGAACGTGTCTCCACCACACTCTCGGACAGTGAATTCCAGCCGTTAACCACTCGCTGCAGGGGATGTCCCGGTTCAGGCAATGCTGGCACCAGCAGCAATTTCATAGGCAGCAGCTCTGGAGAGAGCAGTGAGGAAGGCCTGGTTACTGAACACAGGGCTGAAATAGGAGGAGGAAGATTAAACTCAATTCAATGATGCACTTGGCAACACTTGGTCGTTTTCCCCAAGGCTGTGTGAGTTTGGAGCAAATTTCTGTTCTCTCAGGACTGGAGAGTATCTGCCACATCAATCCAAGTATAACGGGATGAAGATTGCCAGAGACCTGAGCAGGCATGGGTTATATGGTTGCAGTGAGGCAAAAGGATGAAGAACCTGCTATGTTCTGACAAGGTGGTGAAACATCCTATAACATGTTAGCAGAGGGATATGAGGTCAAATGAGGATGAAAGTGAAATGGTAGAAAGGTCATCTCCACACAGACACAGGAAATGCCCAGAGAGCAGCATCGACTGTCAGAGACATGTCAGTCTCTCTCTGCAGCGTTCTGGTTAGTCAGATAACTCTTGCACTGTGAGAATGGGATGGTCACATGCAGGAGACCTTTGCTCTGCAGACATGGTCAGTCAGGTTGTCACTAGCACAGGATTGTGTCTTTGATGGGAGAGTAACAATGGAACTTTATATGTCTGTAGAAGAGAGCACGAAATGATGAGTATATGGGGTTTAATGGGATTGGGGGTTATAGATAGGTCTATAGATTGGTGGGGTTGATGTGATCGGCGTAACTCGAGGGCCGAAGGGCCTGTTTGTGCTGTAATGTTCTATGTTCTATGAAATGTCAGGTGTGGGTTATACGGTTACACGAGACAAAAGGATGAATAACTTGCTTTGTTCTGACAAGGTGGTGAATCATTTTATAGCACGTGAGGTTGAATCAGGTGTTCACGCAGGGGGACATGGATATAGCTGAGGAGGACACTAGATTGCAGGAGAGTGGAATTGACAGTGTTGCAGTTGATAAGGAGGATGTGCTAGATATTCTGGAGGGTCTGAAAATAGATAAGTCCCCTGGTCCGGATGGGATTTACCCCAGGATTCTCTGGGAGGCAAAAGAAGTGATTGCAGAGCCTCTGGCTCTGATCTTCAGGTCGTCGTTGGCCTCTGGTATAGTACCGGAAGATTGGAGGTTAGCGAATGTTGTCCCATTGTTTAAGAAGGGGAACAGAGACATCCCCGGGAATTATAGACCGGTGAGTCTCACTTCTGTTGTGGGCAAGGTTTTAGAAAAAATTATTCGGGATAGGATTTATAGTTATTTGGAGAGTAATGAATTGATTGGAGATAGTCAGCATGGTTTTGTGGCGGGTAGGTCGTGCCTTACTAACCTTATCGAGTTCTTTGAGAAAGTGACCAAAGAGGTGGATAGGGGTAAGGCAGTGGACGTGGTGTATATGGATTTTAGTAAGGCGTTTGATAAGGTTCACCATGGTAGGCTTCTGCAGAAAATGCAGATGTATGGGATTGGGGGTGATCTAGGTAATTGGATCAGGAATTGGCTAGCAGATAGGAGACAGAGGGTGGTGGTTGATGGTAAATATTCGTCATGGAGTTCGGTTACAAGTGGTGTGCCTCAGGGATCTGTTTTGGGGCCACTGCTGTTTGTAATTTTTATTAATGATCTGGATGAGGGTATAGTTGGGTGGATTAGTAAATTTGCTGATGACACCAAAGTCGGAGGTGTGGTAGATAGTGAGGAAGGGTGTCATAGTTTGCAGGAAGACTTAGACAGGTTGCAGAGCTGGGCTGAGAGGTGGCGGATGGAGTTTAATGCGGAGAAGTGTGAGGTAATTCACTTTGGTAGGAATAACAGATGTGTTGAGTATAGGGCTAACGGGAGGACTTTGAATAGTGTGGAGGAGCAGAGGGATCTAGGTGTATGTGTACATAGATCCCTGAAAGTTGGGAGTCAAGTAGATAAGGTTGTTAAGAAGGCATACGGTGTCTTGGCGTTTATTGGTAGGGGGATTGAATTTAAGAGTCGCAGTGTCATGTTGCAACTGTACACAACTCTGGTGCGGCCGCACTTGGAGTTTTGTGTGCAGTTCTGGTCCCCACTGGTCCTATGAGGAGAGATTGAGAGATTTGGGGTTGTTTTCGCTGGAAAGAAGGAGGCTGAGAGGGGATCTTATTGAAACATATAAGATGATTAGAGGTTTAGATAGGGTGGATAGTAATAGCCTTTTTCCTCTGATGGAGAAATCTAGCACGAGGGGGCATGGCTTTAAATTAAGGGATGGTAGTTATAGGACTGATGTCAGGGGTAGGTTCTTTACCCAGAGGGTGGTGAGGGACTGGAATGCCCTGCCTGCTGCAGTTGTAAATGCACCTAGTTTGGGGGTGCTTAAGAGATCCGTGGATAGGTTTATGGACGGAAAGGGATTGGTTTAGGTTAGTGGGTCATTGTTTTTGTAACTGGTCGGCGCAACATCGTGGGCCGAAGGGCCTGTTCTGCGTTGTAATGTTCTATGTTCTAAATCCACCTGTTTGTGGAGCTGAGAACGAGCGGTTGAATGGATGGACACAGGAGACTCTCTGGTACCCGCAGCACCTGGGCAGGTGTGGGTTATACGGTTACATGAGGCAAAAGGATGAATAAATTGCTTTGTTCTGACAAGGTGGTGAATCATTTTATACCACGTGAGGTTGAATCAGGGTAAATCCACCTGTTTGCCCATCACTGGTAACATGGAACCAGCTGAAGGATGTGTTGGAATGTACATTTTATTACAAACTAAACCCTTAAGAAATATACTGAATATTGAAGGGTATTGAATTCGATGACCAGCCATGAACAAAATGAATGGAGGAGCAGGCTCGAAGGGTTGAATGGCCGATTCCTGCTTCTAGTTTCTATTTTAATCATGTTTCTATGCAGGTTATACTGTCCGCACCGTGCTATCTGTAACCGGTTTCCTTTATTGTTACTGAAGCAGTATAATTGACATCATGTTGATTTTAATCTGAACTAATGCAGTGTTCTGTTGTTTCAGTGTTCCCCTGGGATGGCAGAGTAGAACTTGATTGTGGGTGATTGACAGGTTATGTCATGTGACTGAGGGACAGCTATTTTTCACAGAACATTCTAGTTTTTATTCTGCTTTCAGAAGCTGCTTGAAGTTAAGACAAACAGCAGTGCTGTTTCCCTCACTGAAGTTGGAGTTTTTGCTGTTGAAGTGTTGCTGTGTTGGAAGCTGTCAGAGACTGGGGTTACCTCTCTGTGATTGGGCTGTTCGGAGGCTAAATCCTTCTCTGAAAACAATTGTCGGTTGGCTGTCTGGAAGTGTTAAAAAGCTGGAAAATCGGTAACACGTGAGCATACTTGTTTTTCTGCTCACTGATGTTGGAGATGGGTGTGTGTCTGTGGGTATTGCTTTATATTGGAACAACAGAGATAGCTAGCTGTTATGAGTTATACTGTGTCATGTTTGTCATTTTCATAAATGACCTGGATGAGGAAGTGGAGGGATGGGTTAGCAAGTTCGCTGATGACACGAAGGTCGGTGGTGTTGTGGATGGTCTGGAAGGATGTCAAAAGTTGCAGCAGGACATAGATAGGATGCAGGAATGGGCGGAGAAGTGGCAGATGGACTTCAACGCGGATAATTGTGTAGTCGTCCATTTCGGCAGAACCAACGGGATGAACGAGTACACGATCAAGGGCAGGAGTCTTAGTAGCGTTGAAGAGCAGAAGGATCTTGGGGTCTGGATCCACAGGACTCTTAAATCGGCCTCGCAGGTGGCGGAGGTGGTCAAGAAGGCGTATGGTGTACTGGCCTTCATTAATCGAGGGATTGAGTTTAGGAGTCGGGAGGTAATGCTGCAACTTTACAGGACCCTCGTCAGGCCTCATTTGGAGTACTGTGCGCAGTTCTGGTCGCCTCACTATAGGAAAGACGTAGAAGATATTGAAAGGGTACAGAGGAGATTTACAAGGATGTTGCCTGGACTGGGAGGCATGCCTTATGAAGATAGGTTGAGGGAGCTGGGACTCTTTTCCCTAGAGAGGCGAAGGTTGAGAGGCGACCTGATAGAAGTTTATAAAATGTTGAGAGGAATAGATAGGGTGGACTCTCAGAGGCTATTTCCCCGGGTTGAAATGGTCGCTACGAGAGGACACAGATTTAAGGTGCGGGGAGGGAAGTACAGAGGTGATGTTAGGGGTAAGTTTTTCACTCAGAGGGTGGTGAGTGAATGGAATCGGCTGCCGTCATCGGTGGTGGAGGCGAACTCGCTGGGGTCTTTTAAAAGACTTCTGGATGAGTATATGGGGTTTAATGGGATTGGGAGTTATAGATAGGTCTATAGATTGGTGGGGTTGATGTGATCGGCGCAACTCGAGGGCCGAAGGGCCTGTTTGTGCTGTAATGTTCTATGTTCTATTTTTATGTTTTGCAGTTGGTAAAGGTTATGCTAATTTTTGTTAGATTCTAACTGCATTCTTAAATAAACTGTGTTTGATAAAAGCATCCTAGTGGGTCACTTGATTCATACCTGGAGAGAAACACCTCATGCTCATCAATACCAAAATCAAATGTAAAACCAAAGGTCCAGACTAACTTCACAAAACACCTTGGATTTTCTGGCCTGCGTCTTAACAATTCCCTCCATTCACGCTTTTCTCTTTCTCACAAATCAAGGATTGTGAGACTGAGTGACATCTGTCCCCCTGTAAGCATGTGAACGGTTCCTCATGGGGTCACCGTTACATTATTCCCTACACCCACGGCACAAAAATCAATGTAACTGACATTATATTGCATTGGGATCAGAGAGAGAAATAACAGGGATTCGTAAAGATTCAGGTTCTGCTTCATAACTTCCAATCCCTGGGCCTTTATAGAGGTTTTCAGCACAGAAAGAGGCCCTTCGGCCCATCGTGTCTGTGTCAGCCATCAAGCACCAATCTATTCTAATCCATTACCAGCACTTGCTCCATAGCCTTGTACGCTGCGACATTTCAGGTGTTTGTCTGAATGCTTCTTAAATGTTGTGAATGTTCCTGACTCCACCACCCTTTCAGACAGTGAGATCCAGATTCCCACTACCCTCTGGGTGAAAAAACATTTCCACAGAACCAGAGAATCCCCACTGTGCAGAAGGGGCCCAATCGCCCCATCCACTCTACACTGACTCTCCGAAGATGCATCTTAACCAGACCCACACAACTGCTTATCACTGGACATTTACCATGGCAAATCCACCAAAACTACACATCTTAGGACACTAAGGGATAATTTAGCATGGTCGATCCACCTAACCTACACTAGTTTGGACTGTGGGAGAAACCAGAGTACCTGACAGAAACCCGCACACACGGGGAGATCGTGCAAACTCCACAGGCAGTCACCAGAGGCTGGAATTAAACAAAGGTGCCTGATGTTGTGAGGTAGCAATGCTAACCACTGAGCCACCTTCAATTCTCCTCTGGAGCTTCTGTTCAATGCCTTAAATCAATACAACTGGTTACTGCCCCCTCAAACGAAGGAAAAAGACTTCTTTCTATAATTTGATAGAACTCCACAGGGTTGTCCCCCAGCCTTCCCTGTCTGAGTAAAACACCAGGAGCATTGACATACAGAGGGATCTGTGCGTACTTGTCCACTGATCCCTGAAAGTGGTAACACAGGTGGATAACTTGGTCAACAAGGAATGCAGCATGCTCGCTTCACTGGCGGGACATCGAGTATAAAAGTTGGCAAGTTATGTTCCAGCTGTATTAAACTTTAGTTAGGCCCAATCTGGAATATTGAGTGCAGTGCTGATCGCCAGACAACCAGAAGGATGTGGATGCTTTGGAGAAGGGGAGAGTGAATAGATGACAGTAAATGGAGGACAGGACATGGTGATGGAGTCTCGCTGTTAGTAACAGATGATGTAAGTAGAGAGAGTTGAACTTAGTTCCAATGATCAAGATGCAGAATCAGTTTGGGTCGAGATAAGAATTACCAAAGTTAAAAGATCACTTGTGGGAATCATTGACAGGCCCCTAACAATATTCAGAACCAAAGAAGGTTTACAAGGATGTTGCCTGGTCTGGTTAAGGTATGAAGAGAAGTTGAATAAACTCGGATTGTTTTCACTGGAAAGACAGAGGCTGAGGGGTGACCTGATAGAGACAGATATATGGTTGATAGTTGGAATCTTTTCCCCAGGGTGGAAAGGTCAACTACAGGACGGGACAGTTTGAAGGCAAGAGGGGGAAAGTTTAGAGGAGATGTGTGGGGAAAGTTTTCACAGAGGGTGGTGGGTGCCTCGAATGCACAGCCAGTGAAGTTGACAGAAGCAGGCACGCTCCCAATGTTCAAGGTTTATCTCGATAGAAACATGAACGGGAGACGAACAGCGGAATAGAAACTGTGAATGAGCAGTAAGTACTGGGTCTGAATAAGAGTGAGTCACTGCCACAGGCTTGATGGGCCGAAGGGCCTGTGTCCGGAGAGAGCTGTATACATCTGAGGAGGAGGAGAGAACCTCAGAGGGTGAACCATAACATTATTCCCCCCGACCCTCAACATAAGGATCTGTGGGACTGACATCCCATTGCTCAGGGATCAGAGAGAGAAACAACAGGAATCAGAGGAAAAACAATTTTCCTTATTCATAACTGACACCAATAGTAATGGGCAGCGTTTTTATACAGATACCAGTGGTGAAATTATATTGTTGAATATTCAGTTATTATAAACACAATCTCACACAGTCTGCTACTTACTCCAGTTTCTGTATTTTACAGTCCGGATTCCTCAGAGCCACAGACAGCCGTTTCACTGCTGAATCTCCCAGTTTATTGTCACGCAGATTCAGATCTATCAGTGAGCGGCTTGTACTGAGAGCAGAGGCCAGGTCCTCGGCACAAGAAACGGTGAGACCATTATCCATCAGACTGGCGATCAGAGAAAAATAACAGTATTCAGGGTAAATCCACAATGTTTTTAAGAATAAGATCATTAACAATAATAATGTACAGTGCGGGACATTCAAGAAACACAACTTCAGTTCATACTGAAGGAAAAATTATATTAATGCTGAAAATCTGAAATATGAATAAATATGTTGGAAACTCTCATCAGGTCAGGCAATATCTGTGAAGAGAGAAACAGATTTAGTTTCAGTTCAATTTGCGAAAAGTAGAACTTGGAAGTAGCAGTGAATTAAATTGCTTTAAGTGACAGGGAGCTGGGGATGGGCGGGTGACAAGGAAAGAACAAAATGGAAGTGTCGGAGTGATTAAATGACAAAAAGGATGATGGTGAAAGGGAAGAGCTCAGGATTCCCATGTCCTTACCCTGAGTCACAGGGAGGGACATGGGATGGTCAGTGGCTCAGGAATGGAGTGTGTGGTGGGGTTGAAGATGATGAGAGAGAAACCTTTTTCACACTGCCAGTGGTTTGGGTCTGGAATTACAGCCGGGAAGTGTGGTGGAGGGAGGCTGTATCGAAACAGTCAGAAAGGAATTAGATGATTATTTGAATAGAAACATTGAGTGAGGATACGAGACAAAGGCTGGAGAATGACACACATTCCTAATGCTAATTTGGTGAGCTAGTACAGATACGATGGGCCAAATGGCCTCACTGTGAACCGTAACAATTCTGTGAAGATAATGGTTGGAAATGTATCGATATTTCAGCTGGGAGTTGGTGATGTTGCCGTGTGGACAGTGTTCGTAGCCATAGTTCCCAATGAAATATTAATATTTCTCTCCAATAGAGAGGGAGACAATTTGTTCCATGTCGCTTCAGGGACTAAACTTAATAACCGTGGGGCACTGGGATGAGTTGGGACGCCATGAACCCCACAGCCGGTACGAGGACCAAACCCTCAACATTAGCATCATTCCACATCACACTCCAGACACCAAACCAACTGAACTAACCAACTCCACACAGAACCAGAACGGACACATTAATATCTGACAGGTTAGGGGAATCCGTCTACTCAGGCAGCACAGGCAGAATCACAGAATTGTTACAGAGCAGAAGGAGGCCACTCGGCCCATTGAGTCTGCACTGACTCTCCGAATGAACAACTCACTAAGTGTCATTCCCTCACCTTCCCCCAAAACCCTGTGTATTCCAGAGTTTAACCACTGGCTGCAGGGGAAGATCCCATTCAGGCAAAGCTGGCACCAGATTTAAAGGCAGCCAGCAGCACTTTGAAAGGCTCTGAAGGGAGCAGTGAGGGAGCCCTGGTTAATGAACAAAGGCAGAAGGCAGATTAAACCCAATTCACTGACACTACCCTGGAAATTCTCAAGGCTATATCGGTTTGGAGGGAGGTTCTGTTCCCTCAGGACTGGAGGAGGAGACCTGTCACATCAACCCAAGCAAGTCTGGATAGAAACTGCCGAGGGCCAGAGCAGGCAGCACGTGGCTGCAGTGAGGCAAAAGGATCAATAACCTGATATGTTCTGACAAGGTGAGCGTTAAACTTACAGGCTGATATGTGAATAAGGATGGAAGAGAAATTGTGGAAAGAACATCTCCACCCAGACACTGGCAATGTCCAAACAGCAGCATCAATCTTCAGGAACATGTCAGCCTCTCTGTGAAGGGTTCCGGTCAGTCAGAGATGACTGCTGCACTGCCCACACTGAGTGACCATCCTGGTGGGCCCATGATGGGCAGTCTGGCAGCACCATAGGCTTGTGTGTGTCTTTGATGGGTGAGTAACAATGGAAATTTATGTGCTTGTAGAAGAGGGTACAGAGCGTCAGAGAAGGAGCCAAGAGTGACAGTGTCTGGATGTGTTATCCTTCTGCCAATGGAAGATGAAGTGCTGGATCTGGGAGACCTGGAGGCTGGGTGGGCAATCGCTGATGGTGAGATGGGTTGTGGATCGAGAGAGAGTGAGTGAGTGAGTGATGGGCACAGGAGAGGCTCTGCTGCTGAGTCCAAAACCTGGTGCTTGTGTGTTCACCATTGGTCAGATGGAGCTCTGGGTTAGGAACAGTCTCCAGGACATGTTGGAATGTGCATTACTCTCTAACATTCTTCACTTTCTCACAAATCAACAGCTGTGGTGAGCGGGAGACGGATGTGCAGCTCTGGAGATGAGGAGGCGTTGTCAGAGGACGGATTGTCATATTATTCCCCATAACATCCGCCAGAGCTGATACTGTCTCACACGGTTAGCAAAGGGGTTACAATCTGGCAGCACAGGACAGCACACACAAACCCGAGCAGCTGATGGAGGCAGCAATAGCTGAGTTCACTCACACTCTTGAGGGGAGAGGGCAGAGCCAGCTTGTGGAAGATGAAATGTGACTGGAGTCTTTAACAATGCAGCAGATACTGGAGCTGCAGTGTAAGGTATTTTAACATCCGGTGGAGTTTCCAAAGGCTGTGTGTATCCATACACAAAGGATGGAGGAGTCAATCCAGACCAGCAGTGTTACCATGTCTCAGGTATGAACACAAATAACATCCTCCACAGAGAGATTGGTGACCTTCATGGAGAGTCACATCCAGCCTATCACCCACAGCAAATACACATGAGCTGCATGTTCTCACCACCTCCAGGAGCTCTGTGGAACACGGGCTGTGGGAGGGATGGGAAAATGTGCCTGGAGTCACTGTCAGGACTTCCCAGCTGAACAGGGAGGGTCCAGTTTGCCCTGAATGGATAGAGGAGCGGCTGCCTGCAGCATTTGGAAGCTCCTCTCAGGATGACCCTGGTGTGGGCAGTGGGTCCTCTTCTGCTCCGACTGTGACACAAGCTCGGTTTATCTTATGCTGTATCCACTCTGTGGTCTGGTGGCCGTGTGCTGGAACTTCACCAGGTTCACATCTCATTTTTAGATAAACCCAAGTCTCATTTGTTAATATATTAAAGAAAATTAGTCATAGTGACACAGTACTGGTTGCTGGGGAAAGTCACTGTCAGCTTCCTATAAATGAAAAGATACAGTTCACCTCTCCTGCCTGTTTCCTGTCACTCAGATAACTTCATATCCAGGCTGCCTTTGTCTCTTTTATTTCAGGGTCTCCAACTTTGCTCCCAAGCTTATTCTGTGTTTACTAATAGCGGACAGTGTTTTTAATAACACGAATACTGATAGTAATGATATATTTAGTATCATTATTTGTGTTCTTAAAAACAATGTCCATTATTAATAGGGACATGATTCAGACTATTCTGCACTGGGATTATTGCCATTGCCAGCTGAGCTGTGCCTTGAACTGCTGGGCTGTAAGCTCTGGAATTCTCTTCATAACCCTCCCCACCTCCATCTCTGCATTCTCTTTTAAGATGCTCCTTAAGTTCCGTTTAATATAAATTTGAGAGTGGATCCCTCGGGATAAAACCCATCAGAATTCCATGTAGTTTGTAATCTGCCTTACCAATATACAACAGTTTTCTACGTTTAATCAAACTGAGAAGCCGATAGACAGAAACATCTATAATCTGAATGACAAATTAAACTAAATTAAACGTGTGACCAGCCATATCTGGTAATTCTATAAACATTTAATTGTTTTGTCCATCTTTTTTATTCTCATGAATGGTTTTGAGAATAATTATAAATGATTAGTTAAATCTTTCACTCCTGAATCTCCCAGTTTATTGTAACTCAGGTTCAGACACATCACTGACTAGTTTGTACTGAGAGCAGAGGTGAGAATATCTGAGGCTGTTACTCTCCAAACTGGAGATCAGAGAGAGAAAGATTTCAGGAATCAGAGTGAATCCGTGATGTTTAACACGAATACTGACAGGAATGATGTGGAATGGTTATTAATGACACTATTACTGACACTGATAATAATTTACAGTGTTCGACATCCACTGATTATTAACACAAACTCACACAGTCTGATACTTACTGCAGTTTCTGTATTTTACAATCTGGATTCCTCAGAGCCGCAGACAATAGTTTTACTCCTGAATCTCCCACTTTATTGTTACCCAGACTAAATGGAGAAAGTGAGAAACACATTAAATTCAGATTAATATTCAGCAGGAGAAATAGCTGGGTCTATTTTTGTGTCAAAAACTTAGCACCAGTGGTGAACTGATTTAAGTTACGATACCTCACCCAAGTTGATCTTTCTCTACATCCTGGCTATGACTGTAACACAACATTCTGGACTCTTTCCTTTCCTTCTCTATGTACGGTAAGCTTTGGCACTAATAAATGTGACAATAATAAATAATATCAAACCCTTTCTGTTGAATGGAAAAGACAATAGTCAACATTGAAAAATGATGAACAATTCACTCTCACTGGTTTGCCTACTGGGGGAAACCACTTTTACACCTCTCAAAATATATAATTTGTTTAATTGTCCATGGGATATGGGTGTCGATGGCTAGACCAGCATTTATTTCCCACTGCCAATGGCCCCTAGAGGAGGAGATGCCCATATCCTGTGAACAAGAAAGTAATTTTAAACATGTCCCACATTCTGGTCTCACTTCCTGATCATCAGAATTACCCTCCTGAATCTCACTGAACCTGCTACATTTCCGGAAATTCAAATCATTTCTGCTGTTACATAAATCCAGGATTTTATGAGAATTGTAGATTTTACGGAGAGTTAAATGGTAAAGCTGTGAGAGTGGATCCCTCTTAGTGCCTCTTAACTATTGACATTGTATTATCTATCTCAGTTTGTTGGAGTGGATGAAGGGAGGGCCAGGAGCCAGTAACCACAACCTAAAAGAGTGGGTCTATCTAATGTAGTCAAGTCTGTGGCTCCAGCCTGGAGCAGTGCTGTTAAACTTAGCTGATTGTCAGAGGGTCAGTTAATCATTTAACTACTCTGAGGCAACCCACACTGAGTTCAAAAGGGAAATGGTGAATCTAATAGTGACACAGAGGAAAACTAAATTCATTGGTTGGTAAACAAAACATGCCGTTTGCTACTGGCTTTATATTGCTGTGAATTGGAGGAAGCAATAGAAAGGGTCAATGATGGTTCTGCTGTTGATGTACACGGATATTCAAAAATCATCTGATCCAGTGACACAACAGACTAGTGACATAAGCTCATTAAATAAATGGGAAAGTAGTAATGTGGATACAAAATTGGATGAATAAAGAGTAATGGATATTTTCCAGGCTGGAGGATGTCTGTAGTGGAGAATCCTAGCGGTCAGTATTGGGATCCTTGCTTTTCCCTGATATATATGAATGATCTCGGTGTTTACAGTCTTGAGGAATATTTCAAAATTTGTTGATCACAGAAATCTTTGCAGCATCGGAAACTGTGAGGAGGAGAGCTTGGGACTGAGAAACAGACCATGGTGGAGTGTACAGATAGGAGGCAGATTAAGTTCAATGCAGAGACGTGTGAGGTGATACTTTCAGGAAACATGTACATGAGGAAGCAACATAAAATAATCAGTAGGATTGTTAACGGATTGCAGGATCAGAGAGACTGGACGTATATGTACATCTATCATTGCTGTTAGCAGGGTAAGTGTAGGTAGCAGTTAATAAAGAATACAGTTTCTTGGGCTTCACTGTAATGAAATAGTTTATGTTTGTGGGCATCAGATAATAATCCCTGAGTTTAAGTTTAATTTGTGTTTCTGTGCTTGTGAGCTCAGAAAGGGCCAAAACTTTAATTTCACTTCATGTTAAACAAAGCTGCCTGCCTGGTTTCACTTTAAACTGTTCCTGCATTTTAATTTAACGGTTACAATACTGTAAGAGTTATAGAGGTTAAGAAAAAGGTTGCTTATATTCAGAGACCCACAGTGAATGATAGAAGCACTGAGTTTCAGTTGTAACCAAGAAGCAAGATGGTGTTCACAGACGCTGCCAGTAGAGGTAGGGCAATGCAGGGATTCAGAAAGCAGAATCCAAAAGATAAATCACTGTCAGAAACCAAGAAGGAAAAGAGGAGTGTCAGGAAGATAGAAGTCAAAGTGACAATAAAACCTGAATCTGAACAAGCTACTGCTCCCCAAGTTAAAGAGGGGAAAAAGTCTGACAACACCAGGTTTTAGTCCAACCTATTTATTTGATAATATACTCACTAGCTTTCGGGGTTAGTCCCTTCATCAGATGAATGGAGAGTTCTGGCCTCAGACAGAGCATATAAAGCTCTATGAGGCCAGAACTCTCCATTCACCTGACGAAGGGACTAACCCCGAAAGCTTGTGGATCTATTATCAAATAAATCGGTTGGACTAAAACCTGGTGTTGTCAGACTTTTTACTGTTTTTACGCCAGTCCAACGCCGGCATACCCACATCGTTAAAGAGAGGAGCAGAGAGAGGCTCCCAGTTACAGACAGAGTTACTAAATGCGGACATGGTAAAGTTTGTTCATGAGTATCCAAACACCTGATATCATCCTAAAGTTGGTGTCACCTTCATACAGCCAAGAGGAGCTGTGTACTGCTGACCTGGCTGAGTATGGAGGAATACTGAAAGGAAACATTGAAATATTGGAGGGGGATCCTTGGCGAAGGCATCTGAGAGAAAGTGTTGTTTGGGAAAGGATTCCAAAGGCTGTTTTTTCCCTAGTGTGAAGTTTCTGGAGCGGAAGGAAGAGTCCCAGTGAGACAAGTTTTCTCACATTGTTACAAACATTTGGGGAGATTTGAAGAAGAATCCACTGCAGTTACTTTAGGCGGCATCTGTCACTTGGTTTCAGAGATAGAACATAGAAAACTACAGCACAAACAGGCCCTTCGGCCCACAAGTTGCGCCGATCACATCCATACCTATCAAGCCATAGAACTATCTGTAACTCCCAATCCTATTAAATCCCATCTCCTCATCCAGAAGTCTTTTAAAAGACCCCAGCGAGTTCGCCTCCACCACCGATGATGGCAGCCGATTCCATTCACTCACCACCCTCTGAGTGAAAAACTTACCCCTAACATCACCTCTGTACTTCCCTCCCCGCACCTTAAATCTGTGTCCTCTCGTAGCGACCATTTCAACCCGGGGAAATAGCCTCTGAGAGTCCACCCTATCTATTCCTCTCAACATTTTATAAACTTCTATTAGGTCGCCTCTCAACCTTCGCCTCTCTAGGGAAAAGAGTCCCAGCTCCCTCAACCTATCTTCATAAGGCATGCCTCCCAGTCCAGGCAACATCCTTGTAAATCTCCTCTGCACCCTTTCAATAGCTTCTACGTCTTTCCTATAGTGAGGCGACCAGAACTGCGCACAATACTCCAAATGAGGCCTGACAAGGGTCCTGTAAAGTTGCAGCATTACCGCCCGACTCCTAAACTCAATCCCTCGATTAATGAAGGCCAGTACACCATACGCCTTCTTGACCACCTCCTCCACCTGCGAGGCCGATTTAAGAGTCCTGTGGACCCGGACCCCAAGATCCTTCTGCTCTTCAACACAGCTAAGACTCCTGCCCTTGATATTGTTTTCCTTCATCCCATTGGTCCTGCCAAAGTAGATCACTACACATTTATCCGCGTTGACGTCCATCTGTCACTTCTCCGCCCATTCCTGCATCCTATCTATGTCCTGCTGCAACTTTTGACATCCCTCCAGACCATCCACAACACCACCGACCTTCATGTCATCGGCGAACTTGCTAACCCATCCCTCCACTTCCTCATCCAGGTCATTTATGAAAATGACAAACAGCAAGGGTCCCAGAACAGATCCCTGGGGCACCCCACTGGTGACTGACCTCCATGCAGAAAAAGACCCATCCACAACCACTCTCTGCCTTCTGCAGGCAAGCCAGTTCTGGATCCACAAGGCCAAAGGCCCTTGGATCCCATGCCCTCTCACCTTCTCAAGAAGTCTTGCATGGGGGACCTTATCAAATGCCTTGCTGAAGGCCATATAAACCACATCCACTGCTCTTCCTTCATCAATGTGTTCAGTCACATTATCGAAGAACTCAACTAGGCTCGTAAGGCACGACCTGCCCTTGACAAATCCATGCTGACTATTCCTGATCATGTCAAACCTCTCCAAATGGTCGTAAATCTTGTCCCTCAGAAGCCTCTCCATCAGCTTACCAACCACTGAGGTCAGACTCACCGGTCGGTAATTTCCCGGGCTATCCCTGATCCCTTTCTTGAAAATAGGAACCACATCCGCAATCCTCCAATCTTCCGGAACCTCACCTGTCTCCACCGACGACACAAAGATCATCGCCAGGGGCTCTGCAATCACCTCCCTCACCTTCCACAGTAACCTGGGGTACATCCCATCTGGTCCCGGCGACTTATCTACCTTGATAGAATTCAAAAGTTCTAACACATCCTCTTTCTTAACATCCACATACTCAATTTTTCAGTCCGCCGCAAACCTGTAGTACAACCTCCCAGATCACTTTCCACCATGAATACTGAGGCAAAGTACTCAGTAAGCACCTCTGCCATGTCTTCCGGTTCCACACAGACATTTCCCCCCTTCACCTTTTATAGGTCTATCCCTTCTCTTCTCATCCTTTTACACTTCACATATTTGTAGAAGGCCTTGGGATTCTCCTTAATCTTACCCAACAAGGCCTTCTCATGACCCCTTCTGGCCCTCCTAATTTCCTTTTAAGCTCCTTTCTACAATCCTTATATTCTTCAAGATCCCTAACATCTCCTAGCTCTCTGAACCTTTTATACACCTTTCTTTTCTTCCTGACTAGGTTCACCACAGCCTTCGTGCACCACGGTTCCCGCGACCTACCAAAACCTCACTGTCTCATCGGAACGATATCTTGCAGAGCTCCAGTCAAACATTCCTTGAATATCCGCCACCTTCCTTCAGTACTCTTCCCCAAGAATAAATCAGTTCCATCAGCAAACAGCATCAACCAGCTCCATCAACAAACAACATCAACCAGCTCCATCAACAAACAGTATCAACCAGCTCCATCAACAACAGCATCAACCAGCTCCATCAACAAACAGCATCAACCAGCTCCATCAACAAACAGCATCAACCAGCTCCATCAGCAAACAGCATCAACCAGCTCCATCAACAAACAGCATCAACCAGCTCCATCAACAAACAGCATCAACCAGCTCCATCAGCAAACAGCATCAACCAGCTCCATCAACAAACAGCATCAACCACCTCCATCAACAAACAGCATCAACCAGCTCCATCAGCAAACAGCATCAACCAGCTCCATCAACAAACAGCATCAACCAGCTCCATCAACAAACAGCATCAACCAGCTCCATCAACAAACAGCATCAACCAGCTCCATCAACAAACAACATCAACCAGCTCCATCAACAAACAGCATCAACCAGCTCCATCAACAAACAACATCAACCAGCTCCATCAACAAACAGCATCAACCAGCTCCATCAACAAACAGCATCAACCAGCTCCATCAACAAACAGCATCAACCAGCTCCATCAGCAAACATCATCAACCAGCTCCATCAGCAAACAGCATCAACCAGCTCCATCAACAAACAGCATCAACCAGCTCCATCAACAAACAGCATCAACCAGCTCCATCAACAAACAGCATCAACCAGCTCCATCAACAAACAGCATCAACCAGCTCCATCAACAAACAGCATCAACCAGCTCCATCAACAAACAGCATCAACCAGCTCCATCAACAAACAGCATCAACCAACTCCATCAGCAAACAGCATCAACCATCTCCATCAGCAAACATCATCAACCAGCTCCATCAGCAAATAGTATCATCCAGCTCCATCAACAAACAGCATCAACCAGCTCCATCAACAAACAGCATCAACCAACTCCATCAGCAAACAGCATCAACCAGCTCCATCAGCAAACAACATCAACCAGCTCCATCAGCAAACAGCATCAACCAGCTCCATCAACAAACAGCATCAACCAGCTCCATCAACAAACAGCATCAACCAGCTCCATCAACAAACAGCATCAACCAACTCCATCAGCAAACAGCATCAACCAGCTCCATCAGCAAACAACATCAACCAGCTCCATCAACAAACAGCATCAACCAACTCCATCAGCAAACAGCATCAACCAGCTCCATCAGCAAACAACATCAACCAGTTCCATCAACAAACAGCATCAACCAGCTCCATCAACAAACATCATCAACCAGCTCCATCAACAAACAGCATCAACCAGCTCCATCAACAAACAGCATCAACCAGCTCCATCAACAAACAGCATCAACCAGCTCCATCAACAAACAGTATCAACCAGTTCCATCAACAAACAGCATCAACCAGCTCCATCAACAAACAGCATCAACCAGCTCCATCAACAAACAGCATCAACCACCTCCATCAACAAACAGCATCAACCAGCTCCATCAACAAACAACATCAACCAGCTCCATCAACAAACAGCATCAACCAGCTCCATCAACAAACAACATCAACCAGCTCCATCAACAAACAGCATCAACCAGCTCCATCAACAAACAGCATCAACCAGCTCCATCAACAAACAGCATCAACCATCTCCATCAACAAACAGCATCAAACAGCTCCATCAACAAACAACATCAAACAGCTCCATCAACAAACAACATCAAACAGCTCCATCAACAAACAGCATCAACCAGCTCCATCAACAAACAGCATCAACCAGCTACATCAACAAACAGCATCAACCAGCTCCATCAACAAACAGCATCAACCAGCTCCATCAGCAAACAGCATCAACCAGCTCCACCTACCAACAGCATCAACCAGCTCCATCTACCAACAGCATCAACCAGCTCCATCTACCAACAGCATCAACCAGCTCCATCAACAAACAGCATCAACCAGCTACATCAACAAACAGTATCAACCAGCTCCATCAACAAACAGCATCAACCAGCTCCATCAACAAACAGCATCAACCAGCTCCATCAGCAAACAGCATCAACCAGCTCCACCTACCAACAGCATCAACCAGCTCCATCTACCAACAGCATCAACCAGCTCCATCTACCAACAGCATCAACCAGCTCCATCTACCAACAGCATCAACCAGCTCCATCAACAAACAGCATCAACCAGCTCCATCAACAAACAGCATCAACCAGCTCCATCAGCAAACAGCATCAACCAGCTCCATCAACAAACAGCATCAACCAGCTCCATCAACAAACAGCATCAACCAGCTCCATCAACAAACAGCATCAACCAGCTCCATCAGCAAACAGCATCAACCAGCTCCATCAGCAAACAGCATCAACCAGCTCCATCAACAAACAGCATCAACCAGCTCCATCAACAAACAACAACAACCAGCTCCATCAGGAAACAGCATCAACCCGCTCCATCAACAAACAGCATCAACCAGCTCCATCAACAAACAGCATCAACCAGCTCCATCAACAAACAGCATCAACCAGCTCCATAAACAAACAGCATCAACCAGCTCCATCAACAAACAGCATCAACCAGCTCCATCAACAAACAACATCAACCAGCTCCATCAGCAAACAGTATCAACCAGCTCCATCAGCAAACAGCATCAACCAGCTCCATCAGCAAACAGCATCAACCAGCTCCATCAGCAAACAGCATCAACCAGCTCCATCAACAAACAACATCAACCAGTTCCATCAACAAAAAGCATTAACCAGTTCCATCAACAAACAACATCAACCAGCTCCATCAACAAACAACATCAACCAGCTCCATCAGCAAACAGCATGAACCAGCTCCATCAACAAACAGCATCAACCAGCTCCATCAACAAACATAGAACATAGAACATAGAACATTACAGCGCAGAACAGGCCCTTCGGCCCACGATGTTGCGCCGACCAGTTACAAAACTATGACCCACTAGCCTAAACCAATCCCTTTTCATCCATAAACCTATCCACAGATCTCTTAAACGCCCCCGAACTAGGTGCATTTACAACTGCAGCTGGCAGGGCATTCCAGTCCCTTACCACCCTCTGGGTAAAGAACCTACCCCTGACATCTGTCCTATAACTACCCCCCCTTAATTTAAAATCGTGCCCCCTCGTGCTAGCTTTCTCCATCCTAGGAAAAAGGCTATCACTATCTACCCTGTCTAAACCTCTAATCATCTTATATGTTTCAATGAGATCCCCTCTTAGCCGTCTTCTTTCCAGCGAATACAATCCCAAATCTCTCAGTCTCTCCTCATAGGATCTCCCCTCCATACCAGGCAACATCCTGGTAAACCTCCTCTGCACCCTCTCCAAAGCCTCTACATCCTTCCTGTAATGTGGGGACCAGAACTGCACACAAAACTCCAAGTGCGGCCGCACCAGAGATGTGTACAGTTGCATCATGACGCTGCGACTCCTAAATTCAATCCCCCTACCAATAAACGCCAAGACACCGTATGCCTTCTTAACAACCTTATCTACTTGATTCCCAACTTTCAGGGATCTATGTACACATACACCTAGATCCCTCTGCTCTTCAACTCTATTCAAAGTCCTCCCGTTAGCCCTATACTCAACACATCTGTTATTCCTACCGAAATGAATTACCTCACACTTCTCCACATTAAACTCCATCCGCCACCTCTCAGCCCAGCTCTGCAACCTTTCTAAGTCATCCTGCAAACTGTGACGCCCTTCCTCACAATCTACCACACCTCCGACTTTGGTGTCATCAGCAAACTTACTAATCCACCCAACTATACCCTCATCCAGATCATTAATAAAAATTACAAATAGCAGTGGCCCCAAAACAGATCCTTGAGGCACACCACTTGTAACCGAACTCCATGACGAATATTTCCCATCAACCACCACTCTCTGTTTCCTATCTGCTAGCCAATTCCTGATCCAATTACCTAGATCACCCCCAATCCCATACATCTGCATTTTCTGCAGAAGCCTACCATGGTGAACCTTATCAAACGCCTTGCTAAAATCCATATACACCAAATCAACTGCCTTACCCCTATCCACCTCTTTGGTCACTTTCTCAAAGAACTCGATAAGGTTAGTAAGGCATGACCTACCCGCTACAAAAACAGCAACAACCAGTTCCATCAATAAACAACATCAACCAGCTCCATCAACAAACAGCATCAACCAGTTCCATCAACAAACAGCATCAACCAGCTCCACCAACAAACAGCATCAACCAGTTCCATCAGGAAATAGCATCAACCTGCGGCATCAACAAACAGCATCAACCAGCGCCAACAACAAATCACATCAACCAGATCCATCAACAAACAGCATCAACCAGCTCCATCAACAAACAGCATCAACCAGCTCCATCAACAAACAGCATCAACCAGTTCCATCAACAAACAGCATCAACCAGCTCCATCAACAAACAGCATCAACCAGTTCCATCAACAAACAGCATCAACCAGCTCCATCAACAAACAGCATCAACCAGCTCCATCAACAAACAGCATCAACCAGTTCCATCAACAAACAGCATCAACCAGCTCCATCAACAAACAGCATCAACCAGCTCCACCAACAAACAGCATCAACCAGCTCCATCAACAAACAGCATCAACCAGTTCCATCAACAAACAGCATCAACCAGCTCCATCAGCAAACAGCATCAACCAGCTCCATCAACAAACAGCATCAACCAGCTCCATCAACAAACAGCATCAACCAGCTCCATCAGCAAACAGCATCAACCAGCTCCATCAGCAAACAGCATCAACCAGCTCCATCAACAAACAGCATCAACCAGCTCCATCAGCAAACAGCATCAACCAGCTCCATCAGCAAACAGCATCAACCAGCTCCATCAACAAACAGCATCAACCAGATCCATCAGCAAACAGCATCAACCAGCTCCATCAGCAAACAGCATCAACCAGCTCCATCAACAAACAGCATCAACCAGTTCCATCAACAAACAGCATCAACCAGCTCCATCAGCAAACAGCATCAACCAGCTCCATCAACAAACAGCATCAACCAGTTCCATCAACAAACAGCATCAACCAGCTCCATCAGCAAACAGCATCAACCAGCTCCATCAACAAACAGCATCAAACAGCTCCATCAACAAACAGCATCAACCAGCTCCATCAACAAACAGCATCAACCAGCTCCATCAACAAACAGCATCAACCAGCTCCATCAGCAAACAGCAGTAACCGGCTCTTAAGAACAAAAGAACATCAGAAATAGGAGCAGGAGTAGGCCATCTAGCCTTTCTAGCCTGCCTCGCCATTCAATAAAATCATGGCTGATCTGAAGTGGATCAGTTCCATTTTCGCACCTGATCCCCGAAACCTTTAATTCCCTGACCTATCAGAAACCTATCTACCCGTGAATTGAAAAGATTGAACAATGTAGCCTCCACTACTTCAACGGGCAGAGACTCACCACCCTCTGAGTGAAGAAGTTCCTCCTCAACTCTGTTCTAAGCTGCACCCCCCCCCCCACCCCCGCCGCCCACCCCTCTCCCCCTCGCCGCCCTTTATTTTGTGGCTGTGCCCTCTCATTCCGGGAAATGTAACTTGTAACGGAAATCACTGGTTATGGTGAGCAGGTGGGTAAGTGGAGCTGGGTCCACAGAAAGTTCAGGCATGATCTTATTGAATGGCAGAGCAGGTTCGAGGGGCCAGATCGCCTACTCCTGCTCCTAATTCTTATGTTCTTATATCCTTATATTTATGAAATGGATGTCAAGTCGCTTGTCATGCTTCTCTCAGCAAATACCCAGTCATTCAAATATATGTGGCTCAGTCAGGTCGTTCAATATTGGTGATCCCGTTCATTCTACATGATCGACATTGCTAACCCCTTTCCAGAGTAATTTTCGATATTTGTCCGAGTTTCGGTACTTTTCCCTGCTGTGGAGATTATTGAGTCGGTAGATGAGGGATGACAGGAGGTGATGAGCTGCTGAGGTTACAGAGATTTTGGTTGCCCTGATGCAATGAGACATGATGGAGACTGGCTACTGGGATGTCCTCCGCCTAGAACTTTCTGACTGCATGAAGATGCACTACTGCAGCTTATAAATCTGTTTTGAGAGTGGGATATGATCTACACAATGATATTAATGGACAATTATGGGACACTTGTGGAAAAACCTGATACCGTGACTGATGCCACGTTGGACGAAATGGATGATTGGCGTTTGTGGCCTTCCCTCCCACCCAGTCAATGTGATGACACAACACCTTCAAATAAGAGACAGACAAGAAACAGTGATTAATGCAAATTTATTTCATGGCAGGACTGAGACAGCTGGTGTGAGGGAGTCTGCCTGATCAGAGAAATCATGAGTCACAATGTTCTGTAGCCTCAGACAGACCCACAGATTGGTTCATCTTGTAATTGGACGCAGCAATGGTGGCCCCAGTAACAAAGGTTGGGTTTCTCAATCATTCCCAGTCTGCACTGACCTCTGTAGCAAAAACCACCAATGGAGGCGCATCCGTATTTATCACCTGTAATCAAGCAAGGAGCATTGATTTGGTCAATAATTCTAGGGGTGGAGTGAAGGTGGCGATCTTTGAAACATCTCCATGTTATACCTGTCAATATTACACTCAAGGAACTGAGGAACACAGTGTGACATAAAATTACATTTCTGACACATGTCCTTATCCAGATTCACCTTAAATGTTTCATCAAGTCATCTGAAACCCTCCTGTTGGGTAGGAGATTGAATATTCTCACCACTCTCTGGTCAGACATTCCTCCTAATTCCTTCACGGCACTGTGATTCCGATAGCACCTAGATATTAACTCTAGACCACAAGTGGAAAACTGTCACTACTTCCAGCACATGAGAATTTTCCACATCTTAGTCACAAAACAAACAATTAGTGATGAAACCGAATACAATTCACCACGGTGATTTTTGATGAGAATTGTCACATTAATTCACTCATTCCCCGACCTTGGCAAATACCAGGGCAGGTGGACAGAAGCCTCCTGCTTTATCACATAACTTCAGAACAAATCAAACGGGGACAGGCTGAAGAGGTTTTAGGGAAATAATTCATTGGTCTGTTTCACTGGGGTTTTAACGCCACGGCAAATGATGCTTTGGTTCGTATGAGCTGGACTCTAATGGCCTGAATTGGAGGAGTTGAGAGAACTTGGCGAACAGTTAGACTGAATAAGATTGCAGAGATAGTGAATTGGCGAGGCCATGGTTAATTTGAAAACAAGCATGAGAATTTGAATGCTAAATAATTAAATGGACTCGAACCAAGGTAGCTCGGTGGATAAGGAGTCTCTGTGTGAACAGGACTTGATGAGGGTAAAGACATTTCCACAGCTATTTGGAAGGTATCTTTACAGAGCGAGGTGTGCATTGGGATTGTGGTGTATACAGATAACCAAGGGCTGGGTTTGGATTGCAGCGGTTGATGAGATAAGACAATAATATTATCGAGTGATGCTGTACAGCTTGTAGTAGGCAGTACCAGAGGTATACGATTGCATTTGCATGTTGGAATTCATAACACACCTATGCTATGGAGAGTTTGCTCCAGCACTTACCTCCAGTTTTAGCCGAATTGTCTCTCTTATTCAGGACGTTGCTGTGGGCCAGTGACATGACACCAAGCACCAAGAGCAGTGTTTTCATCATCTTCGGTTCAGTGTGTCACCTTACTTTGCAAGCAGACTGGAGTTATATCACTTCAGAAAGCATTATCTAGTTAAAGATCATACACCCCCTCTGCGGATTGGCTAGAACTTGGGCGAATTATATTGTCAGCTCAGTAACTGACAGCGATAATAAGTCCAATCATTGACTCAATATTTCTCCAAGGAAAGCCTTTGATTAATAACCAAAGCAAAACCTGAGGGAATGGAGCTGATTTATAGAAACAAAGTGTTTTGATTAAATTGACTCCTTTCAGCAGAAAAAGAGGTCATTGGAGAACAGTATTTCCAAATTTTCATGAAAAACACAATCCAAATGTATCCAAACATCCTCCACCCACGGCGCACACTCCCCACTCAGCTCCCCAATGGCCCGATGCAATTTGATTGTCTAATTGTTGATACTTTTCATATTTTGATTTATTTAATAATGAATGTGTTTCCACCACCCTTT
Source organism: Prionace glauca (assembly GCA_037974335.1). Classification (NCBI taxonomy): domain Eukaryota; kingdom Metazoa; phylum Chordata; class Chondrichthyes; order Carcharhiniformes; family Carcharhinidae; genus Prionace; species Prionace glauca. The sequence goes on from CM075759.1 coordinate 31,610,600, forward strand.
AAGAGAACGCAATGTAGATCATTGATGCATCAAAATAAATTATCTACAACTTTGATATGGCCCTGATCTCCCAACAGCAACCTTTGAAATATTCCAGCTCCCTCCATTGATGAAGAGTTTGGAACAATTCCTTTGTGCCCTGAAGCCAATGGCTCAGAAAACAGCACACAAAACTAACAAAGCTCATCAGGACTTGCTGTTGGCAAGATATTTCGGTGCACACTTTGTCTGTCACATTACCGTGGATAACGAAGGAGGTGAAGGAAAGTGTTAAATTAAAAGCGGAGGCGTTTAGAGTAGCTAAGAGTAGTGGGCAAGAAGAGGATTGGGAGAGGTTTAAATGTCAACGAAGATTGACAAATAAATTGATAAAAAAGGGTAGGAGAAACTATGAAGCTGGGCTAGCACTTAATATAAAAAAGGATAGCAAGAGTTTTTATAAGTATATAAAAAGGAAGAGGCTGGCTAGGGTGAACGTTAGTCCTTTAGAGGATGAGAAGGGGGAGCTAGTGGTAGGGGATGGGGATATGGCTAAGGTCTTGAATAACTTTTTTGTTTCGGTCTTCACAGAGGCGGACGTGAATGATTTGCCAGGTGTTAGTGATGGAAAGGTGGTAGGACTGGAGGGTCTCGATGACATTACTGTTAATAGAGAGGTAGTGCTCGACAGACTGGAGGGGCTGATTGTGGACAAGTCCCCAGGACCGGATGGAATGCATCCGAGGGTTCTGAAAGAAATGGCAGAGGTTATAGTGGATGCCTTGGTGGTTATTTTCCAGACGTCGCTGGATTCCGGGGAATTGCCGGAAGATTGGAAAGCGGCTAATGTTACGCCGTTGTTTAAGAAGGGTGCCAGGCAAAAGGCGGGGAATTATAAGCCGGTTAGTTTAACGTCAGTTGTAGGTAAAATGTTAGAATCCGTCATTAAGGAAGAAATAGCGAGGCATCTTGAGGGGAATTGCTTGATAGGGCGGACGCAGCACGGTTTCGTTAAGGGGAAGTCGTGTCTGACAAATTTACTGGAGTTCTATGAGGATGTGTCTAGGGCAGTGGATAGAGGAGAGCCGGTGGATGTGGTCTTTCTGGATTTTCAGAAGGTGTTTGACAAGGTACCTCACAAGAGGTTATTGCAGAAGGTAAGGGGACATGGAGTTGGGGGTAGGGTGTTAGTGTGGATAGAGGACTGGTTGTCAAATAGGAGGCAGAGAGTGGGGGTCAATGGATGCTATTCGGATTGGCGGTTGGTGACTAGTGGGGTGCCCCAGGGATCGGTGCTGGGGCCTCAGCTATTTACCATTTATATCGATGATCTGGAGGAGGGAACCGTGTGCAGGGTGTCGAAATTTGCTGATGACACCAAGATTGCGGGAACGGCAAATTGTGCGGAGGGTGTGGAGAGTCTGCAGAAGGATCTAGATTGGCTGGGCGAATGGGCCAGGAAATGGCAAATGGAATTTAATGTTGGCAAGTGTGAGGTGGTCCACTTTGGTAGGAATAATGGTAGGAAGGATTATTACTTACGTGGCGAAAAACTGCAGCAGGCGACGGTGCAGAGGGACCTCGGGGTCCTTGTGCATGAGTCGCAAAAACCCAGCTTGCAGGTGCAGTAGGTGGTCAGGAAGGCGAATGGGATGCTGGCCTTCATAGCGAGGGGGATTGAATATAAAAGTAGGGAGGTCTTGCTGCAGCTGTATAGGGCATTGGTGAGGCTGCAGCTGGAGTACTGTGTGCAGTTTTGGGCGCCGTACTTATGCAAGGATATTTTGGCCTTGGAGGGAGTGCAGAGGAGGTTTACTAGGCTGATACCGGAGTTGAGGGGGTTGAGCCATGAGGAGAGGCTGAATAAACTAGGCTTGCACTTGTAAAAGAATGAGGGGAGATCTCATTGAGACATACAAGATGATGAATGGGATGGATAGGATAGAGGTGGAGAGACTCTTCCCGCTCAGAAAGGACAGTAGGACTAGGGGGCACAGCCTCAAGATAAAGGGGGGGCGGTTTAGAACAGAGTTGAGGAGGAACTTCTTCACTCAAAGGGTGGTGAATCTCTGGAATTCTCTGCCCATTGAAGTGGTGGAGCCTGCCTCGCTAAATATATTTAAGGCGCGGGTTGATGGGTTTTTGATGAGAGAGGGGATTAGGGGTTATGGGGAGAGGGCGGGAATGTGGAACTGAGCCACGACAGATCAGCCATGATCTTATTGAATGGCGGGGCAGGCTCGAAAGGCCAGATGGCCTACTCCTGCTCTTATTTCTTATGTTCTTATGTTCTACCTATGCCACGATAGTGACTACAAATCAAGGTAATTTCATTGGATGTAGGGCCTTCCAATCATCGATTTGATGGTAACAGCACGATAGTAATACAAATCTTTACCATTTCTACATTGGATCTAAAGCCCATTGAACATCATGGAATCACAGAATGACTGATCAGATATCTGTTGCAGCGCTAATGGAGTACATTCTGCCTTTTGCAACTATCGCCGCGAAAATTGGATTTTTGGCTCCGTGTTTTTGGCATGTGTGTTTTTTTTTCTCTGTATTCCTGAATAGTGTTTTTATTCAAATAATTTCCCCTTGCAGTGCCCTCTCGCCCCGACACATTTTTCCCGCTCTAACCACACAATGTGTGGGTACTCCAAATAGATTACTGCCATATGGAAAGGCAGGGGATTAACAATTCTTCAAAGACATATAGCAACGGCTCGTCAAAGTTGGCCTTGTAAGTGGCTTTCACATCCTAAGAACTTGTAATAATGAGATGTGGAAGGTGTCTGAATATTGGGTCACAATTTTGGGGGTCAGACTGCATTTCACATGAATACAACAATTCCATTCTTGCCATTTGTGTTGCAACATGTTTTGCTGGTTTTGAGCTGTTATATATTTACCTGCATCACGGAACTGGCCGGCCACCAGTTGCCATCCTGTCTGATGGCCGTGAACATGGTATGAGGATCTGAGAGTGATGGATCGGATCCAGCCTCATATTGACTGAATATGAAGACAATTCACAGGCCAACATTCAACAAGGTTGTGTAAAAAAATGACCTGAATACAATCAGCCAGATTGTTCCCCCTTAACCATATTTCACTTGGATATGATAAATCTACCAAACACTGCATTAAAAATACCAATTCCTCTAGAATTGATTCTTGTTTGCAGAACACCTATTATAAAGATTCAGAGACATTTGTTTGTTTATAGTACAGACATCTGTAATTATTCATCTATTTCCTTCCGTCGCTGGGATAGAAATCATCCTACACTGTGGAAATATCACTCCATAGTCCCGTTATTTCCTGCATTTGTGAATCATTACTTTTTCCAGATCTTCAATGGGTATTTTATGTTTATTTGATCTGTTTCACTGGTGAGACACACATCTGTATCTTGTCGCTAGTTTTCTGTGAACTGAAAGGCTCACTGGGCTGTTTCCGAGAAGAATTAAATGTCAAAAAAAAACTTTGTTTAGTGTCTGGAGTGATATAGAGGCCAGTTCAGGGAGACTATAACTGCACTGTATCCTCTGCTCTTGGTTTTATATTTCCCGTGAATGGTTTTCCCATTCAACAGCAATAGTATCATTGTAATGTCACTGTGCCGATAATCCAGAGATATCAGTAATTGGTCTGGAGATGTGGGTGTAAATCTAATCACCACATTCGAACAATCTCAATATAATTCACTCATTCTTTCTGTAATGAAAAGATGGTTCCAGAAATGGTGATTTGAAACTGGGAGATTGTCATCAGAGCTCATTGTAATTGAAATGCCTGATAAAAAAAGGACATTTGCTGTGCTTATCTTATGATTCAGTTATTCTGCAACAGAAGGTGGATATTCGACCCGTGGAGGCAATGCCAGCTCTCTGTAGAATCATCCGCTCAGCCTCATTCCTCCTAACATAAGAACATAAGAAATAGGAGCAGGAGTAGGCCATCTAGCCCCTCGAGCCTGCCCCGCCATTCAATAAGATCATGGCTGATCTGTCGTGGCTCAGTTCCACATCCCCGCCCTCTCCCCACAACCCTAAATCCACTCGCCTATCAAAAACCTATCAACCCGCGTCTTAAAAATATTTAGCGAGGCAGCCTCCACCACTTCAACAGGCAGAGAATTCCAGAGATTCACCACCCTTTGAGTGAAGAAGTTCCTCTTCAACTCCATTCTAAACCATCTCCCCTTTATCTTGAGGCTGTGCCCCCTAGTCCTACTGTCCTTCCTGAGCAGGAAGAGTGTCTCCACCTTTCGGTTACAAGTGGTGTGCCTCAGGGATCTGTTTTGGGGCCACTGCTGTTTGTAATTTTTATTAATGATCTGGATGAGGGTATAGTTGGGCGGATTCGTAAATTTGCTGATGACACCAAAGTCGGAGGTGTGGTAGATAGTGAGGAAGGGTGTCATAGTTTACAGAGTGACTTGGACAAGTTGCAGAGCTGGGCCGAGAGGTGGCGGATGGAGTTTAATGTGGAGAAGTGTGAGGTAATTCACTTTGGCAGGAATAACAGATGTGTTGAGTATAGGGCTAACGGGAGGACTTTGAATAGTGTGGAGGAGCAGAGGGATCTAGGTGTTTGTGTACATAGATCCCTGAAAGTTGGGAATCAAGTAGATAAGGTTGTTAAGAAGGCATACGGTGTCTTGTCGTTTATTGGTAGGGGGATTGAATTTAGGAGTCGCAGCGTCATGATGCAATTGTACACAACTCTGGTGCGGCCACACTTGGAGTTTTGTGTGCAGTTCTGGTCCCCACATTACAGGAAGGATGTAGAGGCTTTGGAGAGGGTGCAGAGGAGGTTTACCAGGATGTTGCCTGGTATGGAGGGGAGATCCTATGAGGAGAGACTGAGAGATTTGGGTTTGTTTTCGCTGGAAAGAAGGCGGCTAAGAGGGGATCTCATTGAAACATATAAGATGATTAGAGGTTTAGACAGGGTAGATAGTGATAGCCTTTTTCCTAGGATGGAGAAAGCTAGCACGAGGGGGCACGACTTTAAATTAAGGGGGGGTAGTTATAGGACTGATGTCAGGGGTAGGTTCTTTACCCAGAGGGTGGTGAGGGACTGGAATGCCCTGCCAGCTGCAGTTGTAAATGCACCTAGTTTGGGGGCATTTAAGAGATCTGTGGATACGTTTATGGATGAAAAGGGATTGGTTTAGGCTAGTGGGTCATTGTTTTGTAACTGGTCGGCGCAACATCGTGGGCCGAAGGGCCTGTTCTGCGCTGTAATGTTCTATGTTATCTATGTTATCTACCACAGACGTTAAACTAACCGGCCTATAATTCCCTGCCTTTTGCCTGGCACCCGTCTTAAACAACGGCGTAACATTAGCCGTTTTCCAATCTTCCGGCACTTCCCCGGAATCCAGCGATGTCTGGAAGATAACCACCAATGCATCCACGATAACCTCCGCCATTTCTTTCAGAACCCTCGGATGCATTCCATCCGGTCCTGGGGACTTGTCCACAATCAGTCCCTCCAGTCTGTCAAGCACCGCCTCTCTAGTAACAGTAATGTCATTAAGACCCTCCATTCCTACCACCTTTCCATCGCTAATACCCGGCAAATTATTCACGTCCTCCTCCGTGAAGACAGAAACAAAAAAGTTATTCAATACCTTAGCCATATCCCCATCCCCTACCACTAGCTGCCCTTTCTCATCCTCTAAAGGACCAACGTTCACCCTAGCCAGCCTCTTCCTTTTTATATATTTATAAAAACTCTTGCTATCCTTTTTTATATTAAGTGCTAACCCAGCCTCATAGCTTCTCCTACCCTCCTTTATCAACTTCTTTGTCAATCTTTGTTGACATTTAAACCTTTCCCAATCCTCTTCTCGCCCACTGCTCTTAGGTACTCTAAACTCCTCCGCTTTTAATTTAACACTTTCCTTCACCTCCTTTGTTATCCACGGCTTATTACCTCTCCTCCTACAGTCCTTTTTGACCATCGGAATAAATTTCCACTGAGCACCAAGAAAGATCTCCTTAAAGATCCTCCACTGCTGCTTAGCAGACCTACCTTCCAACGCGCTCCCCCAGTCCACTTTCGCCAATTCTTCTCTCATCCTACCGTACTCCCCTCTATTCAAACAAAGGACGCGTGTCCGGGAACCCACTTTTTCCTCCTCCATCTGCACCAGAAACTCCACCATACAATGATCACTCTCTCCAAGAGGATCCTTCACCGCAAGGTCCCTAATTCTACCCGCCTCAGTACATAGCACCAGATCCAAGATAGCTCGCTCCCTCGTCGGCTCCAACACACACTGTTGAAGGAAATTATCCCAGCAGCATTCCAAGAACTCCTCCTTGAGCCCACCGTGTCCAACATGGGTCGACCAATCAATATGCAGATTGAAATCCCCCATAACTACTGCCGTCCCATTCCTGCACGCCGCACTTATTTGCGCGTTAACAGCCCGCCCCACCTCCAGATCATTATTCGGGGGCCTATAGACGACACCCACTAGCGTCTTCCTCCCTTTGCTGTTCCTAATCTCCACCCACAACGATTCCACTTTCTGCTCTTTGGCTCCAATATCATCCCTTGCTACCACCTTGATGCTATCCTTAATCAGCAGAGCTACGCCCCCCCCTTTTCCCTCCCGCCTATCCTTCCTAAACACTTGATACCCTTGGACATTCAGCTCCCAGTCCCTGTCACCTTGCAGCCACGTCTCTGTAATGGCCACCAGATCATGTCCATTTGTGTCGATCTGCGTCATCAGCTCATCCACTTTATTCCGAATGCTTCGTGCATTCAGATAAAACGCTTTCATCCCAGCCTTCACCTGGACCCTATTTGCCGTAACGCCACCAACCCTACTCACGCCCCCTACTCCCTTTATTATTGGGACATCCTCGGCCTCTTCCCTTACCTGTACCCTCTCCTTAACTTTAGACCTCATAGCGTCACCTACCTTCGCACTCTCCCCCCCCCTAATTAGTTTAAAGCCCTGTCTACAGTCCTCTTTACTCGATTCGGCACGGTAGCACAGTGGTTAGCACTGCTGCTTCACAGCTCCAGGGTCCTGGGTTCGATTCCCGGCTCGGGTCACTGCCTGTGTGGAGTTTGCACATTCTCCTCGTGTCTGCGTGGGTTTTCTCCGGGTGCTCCGGTTTCCTCCCACAGTCCAAAGATGTGCGGGTTAGGTTCATTGGCTATGCTAAAATTGCCCCTTAGTGTCCTGGGATGTGTAGGTTAGAGGGATTAGCAGGTAAATGTGTAGGGATATGGGGATAGGGTCTGGGTGGGATTGTGTTCGGTGCAGACTCGATGGGCCGAAGGGCCTGTTTCTGCACTGTAGGGTTCTATGATTCGCCAGCACTCTGGTCCCAGCACAGTTCAGACCAACCCCATCCTGCCCGAACAGGTCCCACCTACCCCAATACTGGTGCCAATGCCCCATAAATTCGAACCCATTCCTCCCATACCAATCCCTGAGCCACCCATTCATTTCCTTCATCCTGTCAACCTTACGCCCGTCTTCACTCGGTTCAGGCAGTAGCCCAGAGACGACCACCTTTTCGGTTCTACTTTTTTAATTCCATTCCCAGCTTCTCATACTCCCTCCCCAGATCCTCAGTCCGCACTTTGCCTACGTCATTGGCACCCACATGTACCACAACGACCGGATTCTCACCCTCCCACTCCAGATTCCTCTGCAGCCCAGCTGCGTGTCCATAGGGACCAAACTGGTGCAATTTCAATTCAACTACAGGCCAATCTCTCATAAAACAACAGGAATCACCCCAGCGGAAATATTAATGGGATGAAGGCTTCAAACAAGACAAACATTACATTTCCCAAACCTGACAGGGAGGGTGGATCCACAACAGAAGACCCACATGCAGAACCAGGATTCTGTGCAAACAGAAAGAGCATTTATGACACATGATCCAGTCCACGTGAGGAACTTCAGGATGGCATCCATTGGGTCCTCAAGATTATAACAGAAAATACAGGGCCCATGTTGTACCAAGTCCAAGTGCAGGTCAAGATCATCAGGAAACACCTGAACCATCACCGGAATAGAGAGTCTGTGTCAGTACAGGCGTCAGTACCAGTCACAGCATGGCCACTGCCAATGATGAGCCACAGATGGAGATCACCCTGGGGGGTGGGGGTTGGGGGGATTGAAAATCAATTGGCTCCACTCAGGCCAGCAGTTGTAGACTCAGGGCCTATTAACACTCAAGAGCAGTCAAACGGCACTCAACTGCCACTGCAAATAAATAGGTATTTGGTGATGGAAAACTGGCCTTGATAAGATTACTACACCTTGATATTATTTATTTTCATCGATATTAAAATAGTTTAAAATTCAGTGAACACACACTGATATCTGCACTGGCTTTTTATGAGAACATGGTTAAGGTTTTCTCACTCTGCATATTCTTCCTTCATTCATTTATCTAATTCCACTGAAGGATGTCGGGGTCTGTGCTGAACCGCTGCTCAAACTATTCCCTTCCAGTTTAACGCACTGTTTGATCTAACAATTCAATCCTGATGGTACCACAAGTAACCCGCTGTGTGTTACTGAATGGGTATCTGTTTCCTAACCACACAATCCTTCAGAATATGAAAAGTACTTTCTTTCCTTTAATAGGATTTATTACCATTTTAATGAATGAAATTCACAGGATCTTACAGAGAAAGAATTGAAGTATATCAACAAATGGGAGCAGCATATTAATTTAAATGCTGATTTAGTCTCAGAAATATAACCAGTTGAACTCGCTGATCAGCAGCTCAGTCCCTCCATCTCAGGTATTTTTTAAAATCCAATCAATCAAATCAAGTCCAATTCAGAGTCTCAACAGATTGAGACATTCCCGATCTAAGCTGAAAAGACAGGGCTCTCACCTTCTGTCTTCGACTGATCTACATGATCCAAGCTGATTGGAGTAGGCATTGCATCTCCTCCAAGGCTCGATCTCATTTGCATCTTCGCCAAAAAGCCGAGATGCTGCTTTTGAAAATTGCTTCAAATGAAGCTAAAATGTAACCTAATGACTTCAGCCAAGTAGAGTATGTTGATACTACACTTGATCTTAGCCAACAGGCCAAGAAGAGATCTCAAGTATTAACCTAATAATTATAGCACAGCTCCACTTGGAGCCATTGTGGATGGCTGGAAAGGAATTCAAAACTGAACACACTGAGCTCCAACTAACCTCATTATAGTGGCTTGTGAAAACTAATTCAAACTGAATCCAACAGTTACTGATTTCTGTATCAAGGATCAGTCTCAGTATGACCATCTGTTGTTAATGTCCTACTCAATTCAGACCTGTCACTTTTAAACCTAAAGTGCATTATCTGACATTGTGCCCCAAGAAGCTCCTTCCACAATCTTGTCACTCTGTCTATGGAGACTCTGCTCCCTGTCCCTGGTTAATGTCATCACCTCTTATTCAAAATGAGACAGATAGCGGAGAACAGAAACAAGTTGAGCTGTGCGGGTCCCAGTGTTGAATAAACTGTTTCTCAGTTTCCATCTCAGATCACCATTGGATATTACTATGACTTACGGGGCAAAAAACTGCAGCAGGCGACGGTGCAGAGGGACCTCGGGGTCCTTGTGTATGAGTCGCAAAAACCCAGCTTGCAGGTGCAGCAGGTGGTCAGGAAGGCGAATGGGATGCTGGCCTTCATAGCGAAGGGGATTGAATATAAAAGTAGGGAGGTCTTGCTGCAGCTGTATAGGGCATTGGTGAGGCCGCAGCTGGAGTACTGTGTGCAGTTTTGGGCGCCGCACCTGCGCAAGGATATTTTGGCCCTGGAGGGAGTGCAGAGGAGGTTTACTAGGCTGATACCGGAGTTGAGGGGATTGAGCTATGAGGAGAGGCTGAATAAACTAGGCTTGTACTCGTTGGAGTTTAGAAGAATGAGGGGAGATCTCATTGAGACGTATAAGATGATGAATGGGATGGATAGGATAGAGGTGGAGAGACTCTTCCCGCTCAAAAAAGACAGTAGGACTAGGGGGCAGAGCCTCAAGTTAAAGGGGGGACGGTTTAGAACAGAGTTGAGGAGGAACTTCTTCACGCACAGTTAGATAATAGTGAATCTCTGGAATTCTCTGCCCGTTGAAGTGGTGGAGGCTGCCTCGCTAAATATTTTTAAGAAACGGGTTGATGGGTTTTTGATAAAAGAAGGGATTAAGGGTTATGGGGAGAGGGCGAGAAGGTGGAGCTGAGCCACGACAGATCAGCCATGATCTTATTGAATGGCGGGGCAGGCTCGAAGGGCCAGATGGCCTACTCCTGCTCCTATTTCTTATGTTCTTATGTTCTTATAATAGCTACAACCGCAAAAGATGGATTCACTGCAGGGAGCTCACAGTTAGATAATAGCTACAGCACAAAAGATGGATTCACTGTAGGGAGCTCACAGTTAGATAATAGCTACAGTCGCAAAGGATGGATTCACTGCAGGGAGCTCACAGTTAGATAATAGCTACAGTGGCAAAGGATAGATTCACTGTAGGGAGTTCACAGTTAGATAATAGTTACAGCTGCAAAGGATGGATTCACTGTGGGGAGTTCACAGTTAGATAATAGCTACAGTCGCAAAGGATGGATTCACTGCAGGGAGCTCACAGTTAGATAATAGCTACAGCACAAAAGATGGATTCACTGCAGGGAGCTCACAGTTAGATAATAGCTACAGCTGCAAAGGATGGATTCACTGCAGGGAGCTCACAGTTAGATAATAGTTACAGCAGCAAAGGATGGATTCACTGCGGGGAGCTCACAGTTAGATAATAGTTACAGCAGCAAAGGTTGGATTCGCTGCAGGGAGCTCACAGTTAGATAATAGCTACAGCTGCAAAGGATGGATTCACTGCAGGGAGTTCACAGTTAGATAAAGCTACAGCTGCAAAGGATGGATTCACTGCAGGGAGAGGAGGAAAGTATTCTCCCTGAGAGGCAACACATTTAAATGGAAGGAAGAAAGAGATACTTCAGAATCAATTCAGAAACTACATTCCTCAATCACACTGGGTCACTGTGCATATCCTGCCTTTGTTAATTTACTGCAGCTAATTCCTGGTTATCTCAGTAGAAATCACACCGATCATCTGAGCTGGCCCTGTTTATAATACCTGTGTCTGAGTTTCACCCTCTGGTAAAAGCTGTTATGAGATCTTTTAGAGTTTCTATTTACAGGAGACAGAAATCAATTGAACCAGTTTGACAAGTCTACACCCAATTCACTTGGAAACAAAGTTTCAGGCTGGTTAGAAAGTTTATCATTTCCAATTCGGTAAATGCAATGGATTTCTTTCTGTAACATTGCAAAAAGTCACAGGGTTCATCTGATATTTTGAGCGTATGTTTATTACCCGAGTATTTAGAACATAGAACATTACAGCACAGTACAGGCCCTTCGACCCTCGATGTTGCGCCGACCAGTGGAACCAATCTAATGACTCTCTAACCTAAACTATTCCAATGTTATCCATATGCCTATCCACTGACCATTTGAACGCCCTCAAAGTTGGCGAGTCCACAACTGCTGCAGGCAGGGCATTCCACACCCTTACTACCCTCTGAGTAAAGAACCTACCTCTGGACATCCGTCCTATATTTATCACCCCTCAATTTAAAGCACTGTCCCCTTGGTTGGAGCAGGGAGATGCAGACTGTGCAGCTAAACTCTGTGTATTTAGGGCATCAGAGCTCCTAAAATTAATTCCCTGTAGTTTCGAAAATTGAAACCTTCTCCAAAAGATACAGTAAGTGTTGCGGTAAAACCCATATCGATGAAGGTCCAGGGCCCATCCCAGTCTGAACTGGGATGTGAGAGCACTCCGATTCATCTCATTCCATCCCTCTGTAAAATGATGATCTGGAACAGGAGTGATCTGATTCTAGGAGTCTCACTGTTAAACAGATTACCTTCATCACTGCTCCAGCTCAGTCACTGTATAAAACCACTTTGAAAGGGAACAGCTGCAACATCCCTGTAACATAATCTGACTGAGAAAATGCTTTAAAATAAAGAAATATATAAGTACAGGAGCAGACAAATCTTCATAGCGAGGGGGATTGAATATAAAAGTAGGGAAGTCTTTCTGCAGCTGTACAGGGCACTGGTGAGGCCACAGCTGGAGTACTATGTGTAGTTTTGGTCGCCACACTTACGCAAGGATATTTTGGCCTTGGAGGGAGTGAAGAGGAGGCTTACTAGGCTGATACCGGAGTTGAGGGGGTTGAGCTATGAGGAGAGGCTGAATAAACTAGGCTTGTACTCGTTAGAGTTTAGAAGAATGAGGGGAGATCTCATTGAGACGTATAAGATGATGAATGGGATGGATAGGATAGAGGTGGAGAGACTCTTCCCGCTCAGAAAGGACAGTAGGACTAGAGCCTCAAGATAAAGGGGGAGCGGTTTAGAACGGAGTTGAGGAGGAACTTCTTCACTCAAAGGGTGGTGAATCTCTGGAATTCTCTGCCCGTTGAAGTGGTGGAGGCTGCCTCGCTAAATATTTTTAAGAAACGGGTTGATGGGCTTTTGATAAGAGAGGGGATTAAGGGTTATGGGGAGAGGGCGGGAGTGTGGAACTGAGACGCGACAGATCAGCCATGATCTTATTGAATGGCGGGGCAGGCTCGAGGGGCTAGATGGCCTACTCCTTATGTTCTTATGTTCTTACCTTGACCTGCTGATTCTTTGTTTCCACATCGAGTCTGCTAGTTTTCTCTTTGTAAACTCATTGCTCCCAGGTGTGATGTTGTTCCTGGTTTTCTTTCAGCAATTCACAGTTCAGTAATTGGATCTGATCTTTGTAATTTGAGATTTGTATCACATCTCGATGAGTTGAATGGCTTCCTGCTGTGCTGGAACGACCCTGCCTCTGCCTCGGTCCTCCGACTGGAAGTTGCTATTTCAAAAATATATCATTGAGCCAGTTTAAAAACTCTTTGAACAATGAACAAAGTTAGTTAATAACAATTTGTAATTAATTGCTGTCACACAGTGAGTTCAATAGGAGTCATAGAGTTTTACAGCATGGAAACAGGCCCTTCGGCCCAACTTGTCCATGCCGCGTTTTTTTTAAACCCCTAAACTAATCCCAATTGCCCGCATTTGGCTATATCCCTCTGTACCCATCATACCCATGTAACTGTCTAAATGCTTTTTAAAAGACAAACTTGTACCCACTTCACGGAGACGATCCTTGTTAGGAGTGAAAGTAATAGGGTAATTGTTATGGGGGACTTTAACTTTACTAATATTGATTGGAATTGCTATAGCTCTGGCTCGTTAGAGGGGTCAGTTTTTGTTCAAAGTGTGCAGGAAGGTTTTTTGACTCAGTATGTAGATAGGCCGACGAGAGGTGAGGCTATATTGGATTTGGTGCTCGGCAATGAGCCAGACCAGGTGCTAGACTTGGAAGTTGGTGTACAGTTTGGGGATAGTGATCACAATTCGATTACGTTCACCTTAGTGATGGAAAGGGATAGGCATGAACCTCGGGTCAGTAGTTTCAGCTGGGGGAAGGGTAATTATGAGGCTATTAGGAGAGAATTAGGAAGCATTGGTTGGAATGGGAGATTACAGGGACTGGGAACATCCGAGATGTGGAGATTTTTCAAGGAGCAGCTATTGCGGGTCTGTGATAAGTATATCCCTGTCAGGCAAGGAGGATTTGGTAGGCCCAGGGAACCGTGGTGCACCAAAAAAGTTGATTCGTTGGTTAGGAAGAAAAAGGAGGCTTATGTTCGGATGAGGCTTGAGGGCTCAGGTAGTGCATTAGAAAGTTTTAGATTGGCTAGGAGGGAGTTGAAGAGGGAGTTAAGAAGGGCTAAAAGAGGGCATGAGATGATTTTGGCTGATAGGATTAAGGAGAACCCTAAGGCGTTTTACAGGTATGTCAAGAACAGAAGGTTGGTTAGGACAAGATTAGGGCCAGTTACAAACAGTAGAGGGAAGTTGTGTGTGGAACCGGAGGAGATTGGAGAGGCGTTGAACCAATATTTCTCTTCGGTGTTCACGCAAGGGGACAGGAATGTAGCTGAGGAGGACACTGGGGTGCAGGGGTGTGTAATAGACAGTATTGCAGTTGATACGGGGGATGTGCTGGATATTTTAGAGGGATTGAAAATAGATAAGTCCCCTGGTCCAGATGGGATTTACCCTAGGATTCTTTGGGAGGGGAGGCAAGAAGGGTGATTGCGGAGCCTCTGGCTCTGATCTTCAGGTCGTCGTTAGTCTCTGGTATAGTACCAGAAGATTGGAGGACAGCAAATGTTGTCCCATTGTTTAAGAAGGGGAGAAGGGACTTCCCTGGGAATTATAGACCGGTGAGTCTTACTTCTGTGGTGGGTAAGGTTTTGGAAAGGATTATTAGAGACAGGATTTATAGTTATTTGGAAAGTAATGAGTTGATTAGAGACAGTCAGCATGGTTTTGTAGCGGGTAGGTCATGCCTTACTAACCTTATCGAGTTCTTTGAGAAAGTGACCAAAGAGGTGGATAGGGGTAAGGCAGTTGACGTGGTGTATATGGATTTTAGCAAGGCGTTTGATAAGGTTCACCATGGTAGGCTTCTGCAGAAAATGCAGATGTATGGGATTGGGGGTGATCTAGGTAATTGGATCAGGAATTGGCTAGCAGATAGGAGACAGAGAGTGGTGGTTGATGGGAAATATTCGTCATGGAGTTCGGTTACAAGTGGTGTGCCTCAGGGATCTGTTTTGGGGCCACTGCTGTTTGTAATTTTTATTAATGATCTGGATGAGGGTATAGTTGGGTGGATTAGTAAGTTTGCTGATGACACCAAAGTCGGAGGTGTGGTAGATTGTGAGGAAGGGTGTCATAGTTTGCAGGATGACTTAGAAAGGTTGCAGAGCTGGGCTGAGAGGTGGCGGATGGAGTTTAATGTGGAGAAGTGTGAGGTAATTCATTTCGGTAGGAATAACAGATGTGTTGAGTATAGGGCTAACGGGAGGACTTTGAATAGTGTGGAGGTGCAGAGGGATCTAGGTGTATGTGTACATAGATCCCTGAAAGTTGGGAATCAAGTAGATAAGGTTGTTAAGAAGGCATACGGAGTTTTGGCGTTTATTGGTAGGGGGATTGAATTTAGGAGTCGCAGCGTCATGATGCAACTGTACACATCTCTGGTGCGGCCGCACTTGGAGTTTTGTGTGCAGTTCTGGTCCCCACATTACAGGAAAGATGTAGAGGCTTTGGAGAGGGTGCAGAGGAGGTTTACCAGGATGTTGCCTGGTATGGAGGGGAGATCCTATGAGGAGAGATTGAGAGATTTGGGGTTGTTTTCGCTGGAAAGAAGGCGGCTAAGAGGGGATCTCATTGAAACATATAAGATGATTAGAGGTTTAGACAGGGTAGATAGTGATAGCCTTTTTCCTAGGATGGAGAAAGCTAGCACGAGGGGGCTCGACTTTAAATTAAGGGGGGGTAGTTATAGGACAGATGTCAGGGGTAGGTTCTTTACCCAGAGGGTGGTGAGGGACTGGAATGCCCTGCCAGCTGCAGTTGTAAATGCACCTAGTTTGGGGGCGTTTAAAAGATCTGTGGATAGGTTTATGGATGAAAAGGGATTGGTTTAGGCTAGTGGGTCATTGTTTTGTAACTGGTCGGCACAACATCGTGGGCCGAAGGGCCTGTTCTGCGCTGTAATGTTCTATGTTCTACTACTACCTCTAGCAACTTGTTCCAGCCATGCACCACTCTCTGTGTGAAAAAAAAATGCCCCTCTGGACACTTTGTATCTCTCCCCTCTCACCTTAAACCTATGCTGTCGAGTTTTAGACTCCCCTACCTTTGGGAAAAGATATTGACTATCTGGCTGATCGGTGCCCCTCATTATTTTATAGATCTGTATAAGATCAACCCTCAACCTCCTACGCTCCAGAGAAAAACGTTCCAGTCTATCCAGCCGCTCCTTATAACTCAATCCATCAAGTCCCAGTAGCATCCTAGTAAATCTTTTTTGCACTCTTTCTACTCTAATAATATCCTTTCTATAATAGGGTGACCAGAATTGCACACAGTATTTCAAGTGTGGTCTTACCAATGTCTTGTACAACTTCAACAAGACATTCTAACTCCTATATTCAATGTTCTGACCAATGAAACCAAGCATGCCGAATGCCTTTTTCACCACTCTGTCCACCAGTGATTCCACTTTCAAGGAGCATGAACATGTACCTCTAGATCTCTTTGTTCTGTAACTCTCCCCAACACCTTACCATTAACTGAGTAAGTCCTGCCCTGGTTCAATCTACCAAAATGTAAAACTTCACATTTGTCTAAATTAAACTCCATTTGCCATTCGTCAGCCCACTGGCTCAATTGATCAAGATCTTGTTGCAATTGGAGACAACTTTCTTCACTGTCCACTATGCCACCAATCTTAATGTCATCTGCAACCAGATTCTGCATGCCTCCTAACCATGCCTCCTATATTCTCATCCAAATCATTAATATAAATGACAAATAACAGTGGGCCCGGCACTAATCCCTGAGGCACACCACTGGTCACAGACCTCCAGTTTGAAAAACACTTCTCTACAACCACCCTCTGGCTTCTATCAAGAAGCCAATTTTGTATACATTTAGATACCTCACCCCGAATCCCATGAAATTTAACCTTATGCAACAACCTACCATGTGGTACCTTGTCAAAGGCTTTGCTAAAGTCCATGTAGACAACATCAACTGCACTGCCCCCATCTACCTTCTCGGTTCCCCCTTCAAAAAAATCAATCAAATTTATGAAACATGATTTTCCACTCACATAGCCATGCTAACTGTCCCAAATCAGTACTTGCATCTCTAAATGCCTGTAGATCCTGTCTCTCAAAATACCTTCCAACAATTTACCCATCACAGATGTGAGGCTCCATCGATTTTCTCATGTTTAGATTTTCAAAATAAGTGTAAGTATCAGATGTTTCAATGCAGGATCTGGTAACTTAAAAAGTGAACACATTAACCATTTAACTGTTGAATGGAAGTGTGGTTGCACAGAAAGAAATTTATTTGGTGTGGTAAATTTATTTAGTGTGGTAGATTGTGAGGAAGGGTGTCATAGTTTGCAGGGTGACTTAGAAAGGTTGCAGAGCTGGGCTGAGAGGTGGCGGATGGAGTTTAATGTGGAGAAGTGTGAGGTAATTCACTTTGGTAGGAATAACAGATGTGTTGAGTATAGGGCTAACGGGAGGACTTTGAATAGTGTGGAGGAGCAGAGGGATCTAGGTGTATGTGTACATAGATCCCTGAAAGTTGGGAATCAAGTAGATAAGGTTGTTAAGAAGGCATACGGTGTCTTGGCGTTTATTGGTAGGGGGATTGAATTTAGGAGTCGCAGCGTCATGTTGCAACTGTACACAACTCTGGTGCGGCCACACTTGGAGTACTGTGTGCAGTTCTGGTCCCCACATTACGGGAAGGATGTAGAGGCTTTGGAGAGGGTGCAGAGGAGGTTTACCAGGATGTTGCCTGGTATGGAGGGGAGGTCCTATGAGGAGAGACTGAGGGATTTGGGGTTGTTTTCGCTGGAAAGAAGGAGGCTGCGAGGGGATCTTATTGAAACATATAAGATGATTAGAGGTTTAGATAGGGTGGACAGTGATAGTCTTTTTCCTCAGATGGAGAAATCTAGCACGAGGGGGCACGACTTTAAATTAAGGGGGGGTAGTTATAGGACAGATGTCAGGGGTAGGTTCTTTACCCAGAGGGTGGTGAGGGACTGGAATGCCCTGCCAGCTGCAGTTGTAAATGCACCTAGTTTGGGGGCGTTTAAGAGATCTGTGGATAGGTTTATGGACGAAAAGGGATTGGTTTAGGCTAGTGGATCATTGTTTTGTAACTGGTCGGCGCAACATCGTGGGCTGAAGGGCCTGTTCTGCACTGTAATGTTCTATGTTCTATTTCCCCATGCTTACTCATATTACAAAACTGGATCTTATTCACTCCAGCTGCTTGTCGACCATGCATCCTGCGCTCAGTGACTGACATTAGGATTCAATCCAGAATTGCTTTGATTTTAAAATTCCTATTCCCATATTCAATTTTCTGAATGATTTCAGCCCTTCCAATATCTTTAACATTCTACAACGCTGTTGTAACCATCCAAAGTTTCAGCTTTCTTTCAATTCTGCTTCCCTCATTTCTTTCATCCCTCCATTGTCAGCCGTACCTTTATCTGTGTGGGTCAAATCGCTAGAATTTACTCCCTTCTCTCCCATAAAAATCTTTTAAAAATCTGCCTCTTTTATCATGCTTCTACTGTCGTGTCCAGTAAGACAATAAACTTGCCTGATTTTGCTCCAGTAAATGACTTTGGAATATTTTATAGCATTAAAGGAGCTGTAAGAATACAAATTGCTTTTGTTGAAATCAAAGCAAAATACTGTGGATGCTGGAATCTGAAGCAAAGGGTGGCACGGGTGGTCCAGTGGTTAGCACTGGTGACTCTCAGTGCTATTGTGAGAAACGCAGCTCACAGACAAACAATTTAGTCGAGTCACGTTCCGAAGGAGCAAGATATTTTATTTAACGTTCTTGCAAGACCAGGTGTCCAAAAGATAGGCACACCTTACATCGAGTTTAAGCTGGCTTTTTATACTATTTCTACAAGCATGTTAATCAATTACACAATACGTTGTTCTCCCCTAATTGGTGATCCCTGTCTCATTTATGTGTTGTCATTCCCAAATTGGCTTAAGGTACCCCTAGTTACAGGTTGTGCTGTATGTTGGCTCATGTCCCAAGCCCCTCTTCTCCCCTCTAACCATCTTTTTCTGTTATTGCAAGAGTGCATATTGTAGGGTTGTTTCAATATCCTTACTTGATTAGTTCTCATGAGATTCATCCGTCTTATCAATGTTCCCCAGAGAACTGTTAACAAGTCCAGTTCAGACCGGCTGTATCCAGTCTTCTGCTAACTTAATCGCTGATGTCCCTACTATCTCAGTGACCTTTTATACCCCTGTAGCTAGAAGGTATACTCAGTTGCAATAACAACACATCTTGCTTACCATTTGTTTCACAATTTGGACATTTTACATTCCTACAAGATGTGATGTACATGTTTTACTTCACTCTGCACGTCTGGTGTTATCCCTACACAATAGGCAGTTTCTTCACTGTCCTTGACTATAGTTCTGTCCAGCTTCAGCAACTTTCATCCCCTGTATTAGTGATTAAAACCACAGTTGTTCCCATAATGTGGGTTGGCAATATGCTGAATCATAGGTTTCTGTCCTGCTTAGTTTGTTCTTATGAGATAACATTCATTCCCCCTCATCCTTGCCCCATCCTGTGTTGTTTAAACTATGTCTGTTTGCTGTTGTACAGTTACAAGATCCTAGTTCTATTTCTCAGTCATAATTTTATGTTTACCACATTTTATATTCATCTCTAACACTAGGGACCCGGGTTTGATTCCCGGCTTGGATCACTGTGTGTGGACTTTGCAAGTTCAACCCATGTTTACCTGGGTTTCCTCGGTTGCTCCGGTTTCCTCCCACAATCCGAAAGGCGTGCTGCTTCGGTGCATTGCCAATGCTAAATTCTCCCTCAGTATAACCCAAACAGGCACTGGAGTGTGTCAACATGGTGATTTTCACAGTAACTTCATTGCAGTGTTAATGTAAACCTACTTGTGACACTAGTGAGTAAACTTAAACAGAAAATGCTGGAAAATCTCAAGCAGGTCTGACAGCATCTGTCAAATAGAGCCAATGACCCTTAGTAAAGCTGACCATGGTCCTTGTGAGCATTCCCATGGTGAAATGGTGCGAGTGGCGACAGGCTCTGAACTTTTGAACAAGACAAACACATTGCTGCTCTCTCCTCAATTTGGATATCAAGTCCTGACCACTAAAAATAACTTCTTTCATCACTCAGCTTTCCTATGGAAACCTGACTTATAATATTTTATGGTATGTCTGGCTCCCGTGAGAAATGAAATCCTAGAATGAGGCCCAAAAGTCATTGTTAGTGACAGATTATTCACTAATTAAGTAAATTTCCTTCCACATAGGTGTTGGGCTGATTTTGAAAATTATTTCTGGAGATTCTTTTTATTTGTGTGCATAGTTCATTCCTGTTCTATTCAAGGTCCTG
This sequence comes from Prionace glauca, assembly GCA_037974335.1. Taxonomy (NCBI): domain Eukaryota; kingdom Metazoa; phylum Chordata; class Chondrichthyes; order Carcharhiniformes; family Carcharhinidae; genus Prionace; species Prionace glauca. The sequence goes on from CM075759.1 coordinate 31,630,727, forward strand.
GTACCACAGCTATCAGCTTCTCTTTCCCATTGGACATTATGTGAGAAACTACAGCTTCCATCCCATAAACTGATGCGTTACACGTCAGTTGCAAGGGTAAATTCTCATTAAAGTATGTCAGGACTTCTGACTTTACTAGTACCTCTCACACAGATCCACCCATTTCTACTTCCATTTCCTGTTATGACACAAAATGTTGTGTAAAGGTTTGAGAATAGTTGTTAGATTAGTGACAAACCTTTCATGAATAATCCTTTAATACACCCAAAGGAGAACTAAGATGATCGTTGTTGAGGTAAAAGTACCTTAGACTTTTGAAGACAATTTGTGTAGTATTTTTGCATCTACAGAAGATTGGAAATCTTCTGTATTCATCTTTCCATATTCTTAATCCAACATCTTCTAATCTCTGGAGTGTGACATCGAGGTTGTGGAGATGTTCTTCCTCATTCTTTCCAGTATCTTAGATATGACCTATGAAATACTGGACTCTTTCTAATCTGCTTAGAATGTGACCATAGCACATTGGAACAACACAGGTGCAAACATGATGCTAAATGCAAGTTGTGTATACCTGAATAGCCCTTGGTATGTCACAACAGATTCACAATATTGTTGTGAATCTGGATCACATTCATCTGGAGATAAGCATGACTAAAATCAATTTGACTGAAGTGTTGCCTTTAGCCAAATCTGTGAATAAATCCACCTCTCCATCATACAGCATCTGTTAGCTCTGGGATCAGGCATTTCCCAAGAGTTATCATTCACTCTCCACATCAGGTGTGACACAGACAGCTGCCCAATAAAATCCAAAGAGTCCCACTGATCTCCACAACCTGGTTACAGGTGGGATCCTGTTCACTGAGACTCCAAACTGGGAAATCCCTTTGGTTGAAGATTTACACCCAGTGCAGGATGAAACCAGACTAATTCTCTTGGCAGAGAATATTCTCAAGTGAAATGTGGAATTTGGTGATCAATGGTGAATTAAATGATCCTTCACTTGGTTTCTAACAGCTTGGCAGGATTGTACGATGTAAAAGTTTATGTTTGATGTTTTTGATTTGATGGAGTTTTGATATTAAGCTCTTGCATTTTATGAATCATATCTCTGCATTTATATGTTATAAGTGGATTGATTCTTCTGGACTATGGCACTCTCCATGAGATGAACGCCCTGATTGAATATAGTTACCAAATTTCTCATTGCATCAGCAGTTGACCAATGACCACTGTAGGAGGTGAAAATAGCTACCACTCTTCTACTAATATTAACATCAATGTATAACACTGTCATTCATAAAGGTATCAAATAAGGTCATAGGTTTGGACTGAAGAACAAGGAAGCCCAGGCAGCCAAAAGGAAGTCAAAGAGTAAATATGCAGTGAAATTGCGAAGAAAAATGTATTCCAGAGGCAGCTCAATACAGCGTTTGGGGCAATTGGGACCAAAGGTTATGGGGAAAATGCAAGATTAGGCTATTGAGTCGGGTGATCAGCCATGATCGTAATGATGGTGGAACTGGCTCAAAGGGCTAAATGGCCTCCTCCTGCTCCTATCTTCTATATTTCTATCCATAGAACATAGCACAGGAAACATGATGCCAAATTAAACTAATCCCTTCTGCCTGTCCTTGGTCCATATACCTCTCTTTGCATATTCATGTGCTTACCTAAAAGCCTATTAAATTCCCCCATCGTACCACCCCTGGCAACACGTTCCAGACACCTACCACCACCACCCCTGGCAACACGTTCCAGACACCTACCACCACCGCCCCTGGCAACACGTTCCAGACACCTACCACCACCACCCCTGGCAACACGTTCCAGACACCTACCACCACCGCCCCTGGCAACACGTTCCAGACACCTACCACCACTACCCCTGGCAACACGTTCCAGACACCTACCACCACCACCCCTGGCAACGTGTTCCAGACACCTACCACCACCACCCCTGGCAACACGTTCCAGACACCTACCACCACCACCCCTGGCAACGTGTTCCAGACACCTACCACCACCACCCCTGGCAATGTGTTCCAGACACCTACCACCACCACCCCTGGCATCGTGTTCCAGACACCTACCACCACCACCCCTGGCAACACGTTCCAGACACCTACCACCACCACCCCTGGCAACGTGTTCCAGACACCTACCACCACTACCCCTGGCAACACGTTCCAGACACCTACCACCACCACCCTGGCAACACGTTCCAGACACCTACCACCACTACCCCTGGCAACACGTTCCAGACACCTACCACCACTACCCCTGGCAACGTGTTCCAGACATCTACCACCACCACCCCTGGCAACACGTTCCAGACACCTACCACCACCACCCCTGGCAACACGTTCCAGACACCTACCACCACCACCCCTGGCAACACGTTCCAGACACCTACCACCACCACCCCTGGCAACACGTTCCAGACACCTACCACCACCACCCCTGGCAACGTGTTCCAGACACCTACCACCACCGCCCCTGGCAACGTGGTTCCAGATACCTACCACCACTACCCCTGGCAACACGTTCCAGACACCTACCACCACCACCCCTGGCAACACGTTCCAGACACCTACCACCACCACCCCTGGCAACGTGTTCCAGACACCTACCACCACCACCCCTGGCAACACGTTCCAGACACCTACCACCACCACCCCTGGCAACGTGTTCCAGACACCTACCACCACCACCCCTGGCAACACGTTCCAGACACCTACCACCACCACCCCTGGCAACACGTTCCAGACACCTACCACCACCACCCCTGGCAACACGTTCCAGACACCTACCACCACCACCCCTGGCAACACGTTCCAGACACCTACCACCACCACCCCTGGCAACACGTTCCAGACACCTACCACCACCACCCCTGGCATCGTGTTCCAGACACCTACCACCACCACCCCTGGCAACACGTTCCAGACACCTACCACCACCACCCCTGGCAACGTGTTCCAGACACCTACCACCACCACCCCTGGCATCGTGTTCCAGACACCTACCACCACCACCCCTGGCAACGTGTTCCAGACACCTACCACCACCACCCCTGGCATCGTGTTCCAGACACCTACCACCACCACCCCTGGCAACATGTTCCAGACACCTACCACCACCACCCCTGGTAATGTGATCCAGACACCTACCACCACCGCCCCTGGCAACGTGTTCCAGACACCTACCACCACCACCCCTGGCAACACGTTCCAGACACCTACCACCACCACCCCTGGCAACACGTTCCAGACACCTACCACCACTACCCCTGGCAACACGTTCCAGACACCTACCACCACCACCCCTGGCAACGTGTTCCAGACACCTACCACCACCACCCCTGGCAACACGTTCCAGACACCTACCACCACCACCCCTGGCATCGTGTTCCAGACACCTACCACCACCACCCCTGGCAACGTGTTCCAGACACCTACCACCACCACCCCTGGCAACGTGTTCCAGACACCTACCACCACCACCCCTGGCAACACGTTCCAGACACCTACCACCACCACCCCTGGCAACGTGTTCCAGACACCTACCACCACTACCCCTGGCAACACGTTCCAGACACCTACCACCACCACCCCTGGCAACACGTTCCAGACACCTACCACCACCACCCCTGGCAATGTGTTCCAGACACCTACCACCACCACCCCTGGCAACACGTTCCAGACACCTACCACCACCACCCCTGGCAACGTGTTCCAGACACCTACCACCACCACCCCTGGCAACACGTTCCAGACACCTACCACCACTACCCCTGGCAACGTGTTCCAGACACCTACCACCACTACCCCTGGCAACACGTTCCAGACACCTACCACCACCACCCCTGGCAACGTGTTCCAGACACCTACCACCACCACCCCTGGCAACGTGTTCCAGACACCTACCACCACCACCCCTGGCAACACGTTCCAGACACCTACCACCACCACCCCTGGCAACGTGTTCCAGACACCTACCACCACCACCCCTGGCAACACGTTCCAGACACCTACCATCACCACCCCTGGCAACACGTTCCAGACACCTACCACCACCACCCCTGGCAACGTGTTCCAGACACCTACCACCACCACCCCTGGCAACACGTTCCAGACACCTACCACCACCACCCCTGGCAGCACGTTCCAGACACCTACCACCACCACCCCTGGCAACACGTTCCAGACACCTACCACCAGCACCCCTGGCAACGTGTTCCAGACACCTACCACCACCACCCCTGGCAACGTGTTCCAGACACCTACCACCACCACCCCTGGCAACACGTTCCAGACACCTACCATCACCACCCCTGGCAACGTGTTCCAGACACCTACCACCACCACCCCTGGCATCGTGTTCCAGACACCTACCACCACCACCCCTGGCAACGTGTTCCAGACACCTACCACCACCACCCCTGGCATCGTGTTCCAGACACCTACCACCACCACCCCTGGCATCGTGTTCCAGACACCTACCACCACCACCCCTGGCAATGTGTTCCAGACACCTACCACCACCACCCCTGGCAACACGTTCCAGACATCTACCACCACCACCCCTGGCAACACGTTCCAGACATCTACCACCACCGCCCCTGGCAACGTGTTCCAGACACCTACCACCACCACCCCTGGCAACACGTTCCAGACACCTACCACCACTACCCCTGGCAACGTGTTCCAGACACCTACCACCACCGCCCCTGGCAACACGTTCCAGACACCTACCACCACTACCCCTGGCAACGTGTTCCAGACACCTACCACCACCACCCCTGGCAACACGTTCCAGACACCTACCACCACTACCCCTGGCAACACGTTCCAGACACCTACCACCACTACCCCTGGCAACACGTTCCAGACACCTACCACCACCACCCCTGGCAACACGTTCCAGACACCTACCACCACTACCCCTGGCAACACGTTCCAGACACCTACCACCACCACCCCTGGCAACACGTTCCAGACACCTACCACCACTACCCCTGGCAACACGTTCCAGACACCTACCACCACCACCCCTGGCAACACGTTCCAGACACCTACCACCACCACCCCTGGCAACGTGTTCCAGACACCTACCACCACTACCCCTGGCAACGTGTTCCAGACACCTACCACCACCACCCCTGGCAACACGTTCCAGACACCTACCACCACCACCCCTGGCAACGTGTTCCAGACACCTACCACCACTACCCCTGGCAACACGTTCCAGACACCTACCACCACCACCCCTGGCAACACGTTCCAGACACCTACCACCACCACCCCTGGCAACACGTTCCAGACACCTACCACCACCACCTGTGTCAACGTGTTCCAGACACCTACCACCACCACCCCTGGCAACACGTTCCAGACACCTACCACCACTACCCCTGGCAACACGTTCCAGACACCTACCATCACCACCCCTGGCAACGTGTTCCAGACACCTACCACCACCACCCCTGGCAACACGTTCCAGACACCTACCACCACTACCCCTGGCAACACGTTCCAGACACCTACCACCACCACCCCTGGCAACACGTTCCAGACACCTACCACCACTACCCCTGGCAACACGTTCCAGACACCTACCACCACTACCCCTGGCATCGTGTTCCAGACACCTACCACCACCACCACTGGCAATGCATTCCAGACATATACAACTCTGAGTAAAAAACATGCCTTTCACACGTCTGTTGAAGCATGCCCCCTATTAGTAGACATTGTAACTCTCGGTAGAAAATTCTGACTGTCGACCCTATGACCATTTTATAGATTCCGGCCAGGCCTCCCCTCAGCCTCTGCCGCTGCAGAGAAAAGAACCCTTAGTTTGTTCATCCTCTCCTTACAGCTCATATCCCCTAATCTAGGCAGCATTCTGGTAAACCTCTTCTGCACTGTCTCCAAAGCCTCCACACCTTTCCTGTAACGTGGCAACCAGAATTGAATGCAAAATCGAACTGCAGCCTAACCAAAGTTTTATGAAGTTGCAACATTACATCCTAACCCTTAAACTCAAAGCTCCGACCAATAAAAGCAAGCATGCTCTATGCTTTCTTTACCACCATTTCTACTTGTGTAGTCACTTTCAGGGAGCTATGGACTTGGGCACCAAGATCCTTCCGTATATCAATGTTCTCCAGAGCCCTGCCATTAACTGTATACTTACCCTTAACATTTGACCTCCTAAAGTGCAGCACTTCACACTTGCCTGGATTAAACTCCATCTGCCATTTCTCCACAAATATCTGCAACTAATCTATATCATGCTGACAGCCTTCTATACTATCCACAGCTCCACCTATCTATAGTTATCTGCATATTTACAAACCCACTCATGTTATCATTCAAGCAATGTATATATATCCCAAAACAATAGTGCAGATTCCTGTGGAACATAACTAGTCACAGACCTCCAGCAGAGAAAAAAAACCCTTTGACCGCAATTCTCTGACTTCTTTGGACAAGTCAATTCGGAATCCAAGTGACCAAGTCACCGTGGATCCCATGCAGCTTAATCTTCTGGATGAGATTACCATGAGAGATTTTGTCAAAAACCTTACTAAAGTCCTTCACCACCCCTCAAAAAAAAATCAAGTTATTCAGGCATGACCTGCCCCACAGAAGCCCATGTTGACTTTCTCAAATAGCCCTGGTCTTTCCAAGTACAGTAACAAAATGGCAGCAAAGTGGATTTCAACTGTCCCAAAATTAACTGAGATGAATTGAGTGCGATAAGGTTAGGGGGCAAAGAGCAATTTAAAAACAAAAGTATTTCTCCACCAATATACTCTACATATTACATCTATAGAAGTATATTACAATACCACTCAAAACTGACAGCAAAGTGCAAAACAAATAAGCTTCCAATTCTATATGTTATTCATTCCATTCACAATCACAGTTAACATTTAGCGTGAATGTACATGGGCGGCACGGTAGCACAATGGGTTAGCACTGCTGCTTCACAGCTCCAGGGTCCTGGGTTCGATTCCCGGCTCGGGTCACTGCCTGTGTGGAGTTTGCACATTCTCCTCGTGTCTGCGTGGGTTTTCTCCGGGTGCTCCGGTTTCCTCCCACAGTCCAAAGATGTGCGGGTTAGGTTCATTGGCTATGCTAAAATTGCCCCTTAGTGTCCTGGGATGTGTAGGTTAGAGGGATTAGCAGGGATAATGTGTAGGGATATGGGGATAGGGTCTGGGTGGGATTGTGTTCGGTGCAGACTCGATGGGCCGAAGGGCCTGTTTCTGCACTGTAGGGTTCTATGTTCTATGTTAAACGTGTAACCTGAGGGTTTATTTTGTGTCTTCATTCTCTCGCTGAGGGTTATTAAAAAGCAGCCTTTTACCTTTGTGGTAATTTCCCCAGATTTTATTGTGGCCCCCAGCGCATTATTCTGAACCTGGGTATGTGACATTCTGCAATTACAGAGGCGGAATTAAAAAGAAACTTGGAAAAGCAAAGAAAGGGCAGGAAACAAAAAGAAGGCAGTAAAAAAAGGAAAGGCAAATGTTATTTTATAAGGACAAAAAATGCAAACAGATAACTAAGAAAAGCGTGCCAAGGATTAAATAAAAACAAAATGGTAACTTGTGGATGGAGAGAGATGAAATGCCATTGGTTCTTATTGATCTGTGTGTCTGTTCTCACAAAACAGGGAAGCGAAGCAGACCTCTCAGATAAAGATGAGGGTTGTGAAATATTGAATGTGTTAAACTTAGGGAGAGATGAAGTGTTGAAATATTAACCATCTTTGAAAGTGAATAAATCACCAGATCAGGATGAAATACATCCCAGGCTGCCAAGATGAGGGAGGGAAAAGAAAGAAGAAGCTTTAACCATCACTTTCCAACTCTTTGGCTGCAGTGTGATATTGTCAGATTGGGGAGCTGCTATGTTGTACACTTATTTAGAAAGCAGCATCTGGTATTTATAGGTCAGTCAGTTTGATCTTGATGGTCAAAATATTCAAAGACATTCTGACGTTTATTATAAATGATCCTTTAGAAAAGCATCAATTTGTTAAAGAAAAGTGATGTCTAACTTTTTTTCTCAAATTAGAGACACACTTGTTTGATGCAGTCTACGTGGGTTTAAGTGAGTTTTTTTTTCTCTGACAACTGGCCAAAAAAGTAAAAGCCATTGGATCCAAGGGAAAGATAATGGTCATCTAGATCCAAAACTGGCTCAATGGCTGGAATCAAATTGCAATGGTGAATGGATATTTTTTGTAATTGAATGACTATACAGTGAGAACTCTGTACTCGGCGCCTTGCTGCTTGTGGTAAATATCAATAATTCAGTCCTAAATAAAGCAGATTACAAGGAAGTTCCTCTGCTTATTTCTTCACTCTTCACAGTTCTGCACATTCCTGTCTAAATATTCATTACAGCGTACCATTTTCAACTTCAACAAGCAATAATCTGTGTGAAAAGCGTATGTCAAGTAGTTTCCTGACTTCCTGTAAACTAAACACAAGACTTCTTCCTGACTTCTGACGAGTCTCCACCCGTAAGCTTCCACTGTACCTCGGGGTTCCCGCACTTCCAATATTGCCATCAAACATTTACTGGTTCCACTACTATTGGCCATGACACATAAACCTGACATGGGAGACTTAATTGGGGCTGGAGTGAATTGCAGAAGCAAAATCTTCCTGAGGTTGCAATTCATCCTCCTACACTGACTTAAATATAGGACAGTAAGAAGCCTCACAACACCAGGTTAAAGTCCAACAGGTTTATCTGGTAGCACAAGCCACTAGGTTTCGGAGGACTGCTCCTAACCTGTTGGACTTTAACCTCGTGTTGTGAGATTTCTTACTGTATTTACCCCAATACAATGCTGGCATCTCCGCAACTTAAATATAGAAGCCATGATTAAGAAGTTTGCAAGTTATATGAAAATTGGTTCAGTAGATTGGTTCAGTGAGACAGAAAGCTTTAGAATGAAAAAAGATGTCTGTGGACCGAACAGCTGGGCAGAAAAGTATCAAACAGAAATTAATCCAGAGAAGCGTGAGGTAACACATTCAGAAAAGACAAATAACTCGATGAAATACACAACAAATGGATGGATTGGGAAAGCGAGACTAAAGAAACAGAGATATGTTTGGATCCAGGACAATCCGCATGTACAGAATACTGGTCAAGGTATTTAAGTTATATTAATCTTTTCTTCTTTCTGCAAAAACAAATCCCCATCTCTTTATTTCAGTGTAGTTTGTCTAAGTTCTGTCCCTGATCCTCTGCATCAATGAGTTAGAAATTTCTTGTAACTTGCTCAAATGAAACAAATTGGAAATGTGATTGTATCCTTTTTCAGTGAGGCTTACAGCTTTACCCTCTGTGTGAAAGCTGCTGCCCATCCTCAGCATGGAATACAATTTAAGCATTCCTCACTTACTGCAGAGAAGGGAGCGGCCTCATTCCAGGGATCAAATTCAACCAGTTTGACAACCTGCGGCTAATTCAACTGTCAAAAAAATTTCATTTGAAATTTTACTTTAATTCTTCTTGTTCCAGAGATGTTCAGTAAATCCGTCAAATGCGAAGAAACAAATTCCAACCGGGACATCGGAATTTTGAGCAAATATTGATTTCCTCATATTTGTGGTTTCACTCCAGAGCCCAGGAGCCAGTTCCTTGTCAATGAGCTGAGAGAAGGACAGTTTCTGTACCTGGAGATTAACCATTTAACTTCCAAACTGAATGATCTCTGAACAACAATGACTGCAGCTGTTGGGCAATGAGCACTAACACTCCAGTTACATTTATTATTGTAAACCAGCAACACAGGCACCAAACAGGGTGGATTCTGACTCAATGGAGTTTCATTCATTCAGGATGACAAGTGAAGTGAATCAATGGCAGGTCATTGTCAACTGTCCTTATCGAGGATGAGATGGAATTAAGATGCAGATGAGGAAAAATGTAATTAAATAGAGGAATAGGTTCAAGGGACAGAATAATTGCCTCCTGTTAGTATATTTAAATGTTTGAATAATGATGTGTAAAACTTCTGGAGGATTTACATCTCCCTGTTAATTAGTTAAACTTGGATTGTTTATTTCAGATGATGTTTTTTTTAATTCAGAGAACGAACAAATAATCGGTTTCAAAGGGCAAACTTCAGAAACAATAGTTTAGCAAAAAACACTTTCAATGTTCCATCCTGTGCTAGTTCTAGAATCAGGTCCCTAAACTTACTGGCGGTTTTATGCTGGGCTCAACCAAAATCTCTGAACAAAAGATTTGTTATCTAGTGATTTTAATTATACACATTTGGGAATTACTCATTATTATAACCTGATCCAATATGCTGAGGTTTCTAGATCGAATCCGTGAGGTTAAATATCAATTCTGATGTCAAATTGGTAACAGTAAGACAGGTGAGAGCAGCGTACACTCTAAAACTGCTTCCAAATCACCATCTGTGTTGGGCGAGTTCCACTGGTTCTCCTGCACTCACCTGGCAGAACAAGACAACAACTCAGGATGAGTGCAGCTTCAGCAATATTAAAAGAAACTCAGTACCAACAAGAATAAATCAGTCCCATTTGTTCATTCATCAGCTTAAATATTCGGTCATGGTGGTCTATGGCAGCAGTGTGCAGCATTGCAGCAATACTTCAACCCTCTTTCATTGGAGCTTTTTAAATCTGAGACCTCCTAGAATGACAAAAAAAGTTGGTGTAGGGGAACAGCACTGCTGCACATTCCCTGTAGGTGACACACAGTCCTGTCCAGAAAATATCTAGCCATTCTTTCACCATCACTGGATCAGGTGGAATCTGGAACTCTCTAACAGCATTGGACATATGAAGAGTGTACGGCAGTGGTTGGCAACTTGCATCCTGGAAGCACATGTGATGTATCTGTATTCTGCAAGTGGCCCACAAGGTGCTTTTTTAAAAACTGTTGTCGATGCACAGGGTCACCAGATTCCACTGATTTCCATCTGTGTAAATTTATTTTCCACCAGCATGGTTTTTATTTTCTCATTTGTGTGACCTGGGTGTTGCTGGCTGGCCAGCATTTATTGCATATTACTAGTTGCCCTTGAGAAGGTGGTAGTGAGCTGCCTTCTTGAATTGCTGCAGTACATGCTCAGTGGGTTGACCCACACTACCCTTAGGGAGGGAATTCCAGGACTTTGACCCGGCGACTATGAAGGAACAGCAATATATTTCCAAGTCGGTGGTGAGTGGCTTGGAGGGGACCTTACAAATGGTGGTGTTCCTATGTATGTGCTGCCCTTGTCCTTCCAGATGGAAATAGGGCGGCACGGTGGCACAGTGGTTAGCACTGCTGCTTCACAGCTCCAGGGTCCTGGGTTCGATTCCCGGCTCGGGTCACTGCCTGTGTGGAGTTTGCACATTCTCCTCGTGTCTGCGTGGGTTTTCTCCGGGTGCTCCGGTTTCCTCCCACAGTCCAAAGATGTGCGGGTTATGTTCATTGGCTATGCTAAAAAAAATTGCCCCTTAGTATCCTGGGATGTGTAGGTTAGAGGGATTAGCAGGTAAATGTGTAGGGATATGGGGATAAGGTCTGGGTGGGATTGTGTTCGGTGCAGACTCGATGGGCCGAAGGGCCTGTTTCTGCACTGTAGGGTTCTATGGTTCTATGGTTCTATGGAAATGGCTGTGGTTTTGGATGTTGCTGTCTAAAAGTCTTTGGTGAATTGCTGCAGTGCATTTTGTAGATATTACACACTGCTGCCACTAACCATCGGTAGTGGAGAGATTGAATATTTGTAGATGTGGTGGCTGTCAAGGGGGTTGGGTTTGCCTGGATTTTGTCAAGCTTCTTGATTGTTGTTGGAGCTGCACCCATCCAGACCAGTGGGGGGGTAGTCCATCAAACTTCTGACTTGGGGCTTGTAAATGGTGGACAGGCTTTGGGGAGTCAGGGGGTGAGTTATTCCCTGCAGTATTTCCAGCCTCTGACCTGCTTGTATAGCCACTGTGTTTATGTGGTGAGTCTAGTTGAGTTTCTGGTCAATGGTGACCCCAATGATGTTGACAGCGTGGGATTCGGTGATGATTACACCATTGGATGTCAAGGGACGGTGGTTAGAATGTCTCTTATTGGTGATTGTCATTGCTTAGCATTTGTGTGGCGCGAATGTTACCTGCCACTTGTCAGTCCAAACCTTGATATTGTCCAAATCTTCTTCCATGTGAACATGGATTGCTTCAGTGTCCGAGGAGTCGTGAACGACACTGAACATTGTGCAATCCCCGGCAAGCATTCCGACACTATGATGGAGGGAAGGTCATTGATGAAGCACCTGAAGATTATTGTGCCTAGGGACGCCTGCAGAAATGTCCTTAGCTGGGATGGCTGGCCCTCCTTAACTACAACCATCTTCCTGTGTAACAGGTATGAGTCTAATCAGCAAAGTGTGTGCTCCCTGATACACATTGATTCCAGTTTGACTAGGGCTCCTTGATGCCCCACTAGGCCGACTTGATGTCAAGGGCTGCACTGTCACCTCCCCTCCGGAATTCAGTTCTTTTGCCCATGTTTGAAGCATGGCTGTAATGAGGTCAGCAGCTCAGTGACCTTTTTGAAACACATACTGGGCGTCACACAGCAGGTTATTTTGGAGCTGGTGTTGCTTGATCGCACTGTCGAAAACCCTCATCCATCAGTTTACCAGTGACCAAGAGTAGACTGATTGGGCAGTAATTGGTCGGGTTGGATGTGTCCTACCTTCTGTTTACAGGACAAAACTGGGCAATTTTCCACATTGTTGGATAGAAGCTAGTGTTATAACTGCACCGGAAGAACTTAGCGAGGGGAACAACAATTTGTGCAGCACAAGTTTACAGCACTATTGCCGGAATGTTATCAGAGCCCATTACCTTTGCAGTATCAAGCGCCTTCAAATGTTTCTTGATATCACGAGGAGTGAATCGAATTCACAGGTAGCTGATACTTGAGATGCTGGGGACAACTGCAGGAGCCCAAGGTGGATCATTCGCTCGGCACATCTGGCTGAAGGTTGCTGTGAATATTTCAGCCTTTTCTTTTGCACTGATGTGCTGGGCTCCTCCATCATTGAGGATGGAGATATTTGTGGAGCCTCCCCCTCCAGTGCGTTGTCACCTGCATCCACATCTGGATGTGGAAGGACTGCAGAGTTTATATCTGATCCATTAGTTGTGGGATCACTTTCTCTATCACTTGCTGTTTTTGCCGTTTGGAATGAAAGTAGTCCTGTTTGTTAGCCTCGCCAAGTTGGCACCACATTTTTAGATATACCTGATGCTGCTCCTGCATTCCCTCCTGCAATCCTCAATGAACCAGAGTTGACCACCTGGCTTGATTGCAATGGCTAAGTGGGGGTATACCACACCAAGAGGTTGCAGATTTTGCGGGAGTACAGTTCTGTTGCTTTTGACGGCCCACCGTGCCTCATGGGTGTGAATCGAGTTACTCGATCGGATCGAAATCTGTCCCATTTAGCACGGTGATAGTGCCACACAACACAATTGAGATTATTTATTATTATGACTGAAGTGTTACTCACCAGAAGTCAGGAACTGAAATGAGAGGCATGCTGATTACATTGACTGAGATCTGTGCTCCCTCGGCAGCTAAGGAGTGAACACTAATTTTATTTTTACCATTTGAATTTGATGACAATTTATTAATGATTAAGTATGTTCTATTGTTCAATATGAAACATTCAACTCATTCTAAAGTATTTGCTGTGTATTAAATGCGTTTAATATGATTCATGGGGTCTTGATTAGTTCAATCTTGTGGTCTACTGAAATGATGAAAGGCAGCTCATACTGTCCACACACTATCCCAGCTTATCCATCATTGGTGCAAGGACAGAGGCTGAAACAATCTGACTCACCATCACCTTCTCCCAGGCTAATTTGGAATGGACACTAAATAGGGAACTTCTGTAAAAGAGAAAACAACATCATGAAAGAGGAGACTGAAAACCCAGCATTTATCCTCCCTACGTACACTCGCTGAAAATTCCAACCTGAGGGGAGTCACAGCCCGGAATGTAGAACTTAATGTCACTCCTTGAGAGATATTCAGTGAAAGCAACCAATCCGTTCACTTGAAAGTCTCCAAAATTCTATCTCGTCTAATCCCAGCCACTTGTTCAGTGTCCTTTACTGTGACTATCCCATAGAGTTCAAACACAATCCGTGGTTCTTCTCGTTTGGGTGGAGACAGGACTTATCCCCAACATACCCCCAGCACAAGGCACATGATACCTGTTGTTTTCAAGGTCAATGGACTGATTGTGCTCCTGTGAATTATGTTATTAGCTTTAAGCTATAGCAGAAACACTATGTCAATGGATGTTGTTGATGTTCAGTGACTTGTTTTGTATTCAACCGGACTGAAAAATTCAATCACTGAGCAGATTACTTTTTAGCTTTCACTCTGTTCCTCAATGTGTTAATTATTATTCTTTACCGAAAGTCACTGAGTGCGTGGAGAAGGGAAACTGGATGCACAATTCAAAAGTTTGAATTGGTGATGCAGAACGTTGGAGGACCGAAGGGAATCTTTTGTGAAAATGCACCATTTGATACAAAAGTTGGGTAAAATATTGAATGAAATACAGATTGGTTTGTTATATTAACGCAGTCAATTCACTTTCAGATTAAAAAACAACAAATGCTGCTGCAATATTACACAATTTTCTGAAAGCTGATTGTTTTAAATAGGTTCTGATTATATGAACATTACACATAGTTTGTCTGAAAACCCAGTCACCTGAAATTTCAAAAATTAAATTGACTTTTCAATGTTTTTTTCTGAGAACGAGAGTGAGATTAAGAAAATTGGCTCTAATTGTTTTATTTTGGGTGGTTTTTTTTTCATCCATGAGTAATTCAATATAATGTCATTCGCTGTTGGCAAGATATTCGTGTTCCTGCTGCAATCAATCGTAAATCTGACTGAGTTGCCCAATGCCGTTTGGAAACCCAGGGAAGGGAGTGTGCTTTCGGTGGGCCCAGAGGATCCTGCTAGTGTGAACGGCCAGAGAACTCGAGCCTTAGGATTACTCAAAATCTGCAAATCACACACTAAATGGGCGAAGAAACAGAAATGAACATGGTTTAAATGTTCCATTGCATGTCAACTATTCTGCCCAGGTGAAAGCTATAATTCAAAAAATTTCTGACACATTGTGTTCAAAATACACCCGACAGGATCCTGATACACTGTGAAACCCCGTACACACCTGGCAGGATCCTGATACACTGTGAAACCCTGTACACACCCGGCAGGATCCTGATACACTGTGAAACCCTGTACACACCTGGCAGGATCCTGATACACTGTGAAACCCTGTACACACCCGGCAGGATCCTGATACACTGTGAAACCCTGTACACACCTGGCAGGATCCTGATACACTGTGAAACCCTGTACACACCTGGCAGGATCCTGATACACTGTGAAACCCTGTACACACCCGGCAGGATCCTGATACACTGTGAAACCCCGTACACACCTGGCAGGATCCTGATACACTGTGAAACCCTGTGCACACCCGGCAGGATCCTGATACACTGTGAAACCCTGTACACACCTGGCAGGATCCTGAAACACTGTGAAACCCTGTACACACCTGGCAGGATCCTGATACACTGTGAAACCCCGTACACACCTGGCAGGATCCTGGTACACTGTGAAACCCTTTACACACCCGGCAAGATCCTGATACACTGTGAAACCCTGTACACACCTGGCAGGATCCTGATACACTGTGAAACCCCGTACACACCTGGCAGGATCCTGATACACTGTGAAACCCTGTACACACCTGGCAGGATCCCGATACACTGTGAAACCCTGTACACACCCGGCAGGATCCTGATACACTGTGAAACCCCGTACACACCTGGCAGGATCCTGATACACTGTGAAACCCCGTACACACCTGGCAGGATCCTGATACACTGTCAAACCCCGTACACACCTGGCAGGATCCTGATACACTGTGAAACCCCGTACACACCTGGCAGGATCCTGATACACTGTGAAACCCTGTACACACCTGGCAGGATCCCGATACACTGTGAAACCCTGTACACACCCGGCAGGATCCTGATACACTGTGAAACCCTGTACACACCTGGCAGGATCCTGATACACTGTCAAACCCCGTACACACCTGGCAGGATCCTGATACACTGTGAAACCCCGTACACACCTGACAGGATCCTGATACACTGTGAAACCCTGTACACACCCGGCAGGATCCTGATACACTGTGAAACCCTGTACACACCTGGCAGGATCCTGATACACTGTGAATCCCTGTACACACCCGGCAGAATCCTGATACACTGTGAAACCCCGTACATACCCGGCAGGATCCTGATGCACTGTGAAACCCTGTACACACCCGGCAGGATCCTGATGCACTGTGAAACCCTGTACACACCCGGCAGGATCCTGATACACAGTGAAACCCTGTACACACTTGGCAGCATCCTGATACACTGTGAAACCCTGTACACACCTGGCAGGATCCTGACACACTGTGAAACCCTGTACACACCCGGCAGGATCCTGATACACTGTGAAACCCTGTACACACCTGGCAGGATCCTGATACACTGTGAAACCCTGTACACACCTGGCAGGATCCTGATACACTGTGAAACCCTGTACACATCTGGCAGGATCCTGAAACACTGTGAAACCCTGTACACACCCGGCAGGATCCTGATACACTGTGAAACCCTGTACACACCTGGCAGGATCCTGATACACTGTGAAACCCTGTACACACTCGGCAGGATCCTGAAACATTGTCAAACCCTGTACACACCTGGCAGGATCCTGATACACTGTGAAACCCTGTACACACCTGGCAGGATCCTGATACACTGTGAAACCCTGTACACACCTGGCAGGATCCTGATACACTGTGAAACCCCGTACACACCTGACAGGATCCTGATACACTGTGAAACCCTTTACACACCCGGCAAGATCCTGATACACTGTGAAACCCTGTACACACCTGGCAGGATCCTGATACACTGTGAAACCCCGTACACACCCGGCAGGATCCTGATACACTGTGAACCCTGTACACACCTGACAGGATCCTGATACACTGTGAAACCCTGTACACACCTGACAGGATCCTGATACACTGTGAAACCCTGTACACACCCGGCCGGATCCTGATACACTGTGAAACCCCGTACACACCTGGCAGGATCCTGATACACTGTGAAACCCTGTACACACCCGGCAGGATCCTGATACACTGTGAAACCCTGTACACACCTGGCAGGATCCTGATACACTGTGAAACACTGTACACACCTGGCAGGATCCTGATACACTGTGAAACCCTGTACACACCTGGCAGGATCCTGATACACTGTGAAACCCCGTACACACCTGGCAGGATCCTGAAACACTGTGAAACCCTGTACACACCAGGCAGGATCCTGATACACTGTGAAACCCCGTACACACCCGGCAGGATCCTGATACACTGTGAAACCCTGTACACACCTGGCAGGATCCTGATACATTGTGAAACCCTGTACACACCTGGCAGGATCCTGATACACTGTGAAACCCTGTACACACCTGACAGGATCCTGATACACTGTGAAACCCCGTACACACCTGGCAGGATCCTGATACACTGTGAAACCCTGTACACACCCGGCAGGATCCTGATACACTGTGAAACACTGTACACACCTGGCAGGATCCTGATACACTGTGAAACCCCGTACACACCTGGCAGGATCCTGAAACACTGTGAAACCCTGTACACACCAGGCAGGATCCTGATACACTGTGAAACCCCGTACACACCCGGCAGGATCCTGATACACTGTGAAACCCTGTACACACCTGGCAGGATCCTGATACATTGTGAAACCCTGTACACACCTGGCAGGATCCTGATACACTGTGAAACCCTGTACACACCTGACAGGATCCTGATACACTGTGAAACCCCGTACACACCTGGCAGGATCCTGATACACTGTGAAACCCTGTACACACCTGGCAGGATCCTGATACACTGTGAAACCCTGTACACACCCGGCAGGATCCTGATACACTGTGAAACCCCGTACACACCTGGCAGGATCCTGATACACTGTGAAACCCTGTACACACCCGGCAGGATCCTGATACACTGTGAAACCCTGTACACACCCGGCAGGATCCTGATACACTGTGAAACCCCGTACACACCCGGCAGGATCCTGAAACACTGTGAAACCCCGTACACACCTGGCAGGATCCTGATACACTGTGAAACCCTGTACACACCCGGCAGGATCCTGATACACTGTGAAACCCTGTACACACCTGACAGGATCCTGATACACTGTGAAACCCTGTACACACCCGGCAGGATCCTGATACACTGTGAAACCCCGTACACACCTGACAGGATCCTGATACACTGTGAAACCCTGTACACACCCGGCAGGATCCTGATACACTGTGAAACCCCGTACACACCCGGCAGGATCCTGATACACTGTGAAACCCTGTACACACCTGGCAGGATCCTGATACACTGTGAAACCCCGTACACATCCGGCAGGATCCTGATACACTGTGAAACCCCGTACACACCTGGCAGGATCCTGATACACTGTCAAACCCTGTACACACCTGGCAGGATCCTGATACACTGTGAAACCCTGTACACACCTGGCAGGATCCTGATACACTGTGAAACCCCGTACACACCTGGCAGGATCCTGATACACTGTCAAACCCTGTACACACCTGGCAGGATCCTGATACACTGTGAAACCCTGTACACACCAGGCAGGATCCTGATACACTGTGAAACCCTGTGCACACCTGGCAGGATCCTGATACACTGTGAAACCCTGTACACACCCGGCAGGATCCTGATGCACTGTGAAACCCTGTACACACCTGACAGGATCCTGATACACTGTGAAACCCTTTACATACCTGGCAGGATCCTGATGCACTGTGAAACCCTGTACACACCTGGCAGGATCCTGATACACTGTGAAACCCCGTACACACCTGGCAGGATCCTGATACACTGTGAAACCCTGTACACACCCGGCAGGATCCTGATACACTGTGAAACCCCGTACACACCTGGCAGGATCCTGATACACTGTGAAACCCTGTACACACCAGGCAGGATCCTGATACACTGTGAAACCCTGTGCACACCTGGCAGGATCCTGATACACTGTGAAACCCTGTACACACCCGGCAGGATCCTGATGCACTGTGAAACCCTGTACACACCTGACAGGATCCTGATACACTGTGAAACCCTTTACATACCTGGCAGGATCCTGATGCACTGTGAAACCCTGTACACACCTGGCAGGATCCTGATACACTGTGAAACCCCGTACACACCTGGCAGGATCCTGATACACTGTGAAACCCTGTACACACCTGGCAGGATCCTGATACACTGTGAAACCCCGTACACACCTGACAGGATCCTGAAAAACTGTGAAACCCCGTACACACCTGGCAGGATCCTGATACACTGTGAAACCCCGTACACACCTGGCAGGATCCTGATACACTGTGAAACCCTGTACACACCTGGCAGGATCCTGATACACTGTGAAACCCCGTACACACCTGACAGGATCCTGAAAAACTGTGAAACCCTGTACACACCTGGCAGGATCCTGATACACTGTGAAACCCCGTACACACCCGGCAGGATCCTGATACACTGTGAAACCCCGTACACACCTGGCAGGATCCTGATACACTGTGAAACCCCGTACACACCTGGCAGGATCCCGATACACTGTTAAGCCCAATACAAACTTGTTACAATCCTGGTACAGTGTGAAACCCTGTACAAATCTAGCAGGATCCTGGTACACTATGAAACCCATGCACACCATAACACCATAAAATATAGATGCAATGTGAGACCATTCGATTCTGCTCCACCTTTCAGTTATAGCCGATATGTTTCTCAACCCCATTCTCTCCCCTTTTACCCATAACATTCGATCCTCTTACCAATCAATAACCTATCTGTCTCTGTTTTAAACATTCTCGCAACTTCAAGCTTTCTATGTTAATGAACTCCACAGATTTGCCACTTTCTGGCTGAAGAAATTCATCCTCATCTTTGTTCTAAAGTGTTGTCCCTTTAGCCTGAGACTGTGCCCTCGAATGCTCATCCATCCTAAATGAAACATCTTTTCCCCATCTCCAGGATCCAGGCCTTTCAGTATTCTGTAAGTTTCAATGAGATCCCCTCTTCTCCCTTCTCCCTACTACCCCTCATTCAACTAAACTCCATTGAGTACAGACACAAAATCCTCAAGTGTTCCTCATGTCAAGCCTTTTATTCCTGGGATCATTCTCATGAACCTTCTCTGTAGCCTCTGCAGGCCCAGTACGTCTTCCATTGATCCTGGGCCCTAATTTGTTCAATATTTCAAACTGGTCTGACCAGAGCTTTGTAAAGTCTCAGCAGTACATCCTGCATTTGTATCCTTACAAAATTAATGCTAACGTTGCATTTGCCTTCCTAAACACCAACTCAAAACGCAAGTTAACTTAAGAGATTCCTGAACTAGGACTCACAAGTCAACCTGTGCTTCTGATTTTTACGTTCACTCCCCATAGAACATCGTCTATACCTCTAATCTTCCGACCAAAGTGCACAGCCTCACACTTTCCCACATTATATGTCATCTGGCACTTATGTACCCACCCTGCCAACTTGTCTCCTTCTGTCCCTCAACCTATCTTTGTATCATCTGAAAACTTACCCAAATGCCCTCAGTTCTTTCATCTAGATATCTGATGTATTAAGTGAAAGTTTGTGTCCCAACACTGACCCCACAAGTCACCAGAAGCTGCACTGAAAATGACCCTTCCATCCTGACTATCTGCTTCCTGAAACATGGTGAAACCTGTGTACATCTGACAGGAGCTTGATACACCATCAGACCATATATACATCTAGCAGGAATAGGGTTCAGCATTCTGGTTATACCTCTTGATGATAGCGCTTTATATGGAACATACTTGTATGTCTAATGTTTTTAGTGTTTTATTACAGAACACTGAGGTGTAAAGTGAGGCTTATAATGAGAGGAAGGATCAGGGCTAAATTGTCCTGCAAAGCAGATAAATGTGGGACAAAGAAACCCAGGTCTGTGCATCTTTAACACTGCACACAACAACCTTTGTTCATTTGATTGGTTAACACAGAGCAGTAAGAAAGACTCTTTCTCTCACTCAGTGAAAAACAACATTCCAAGCAAGTAATGTCTTGTCCTGCCAGGTGCATATGCGGTCTCACAGCGTATCAAGGATTGGGAAGAATTACTGGAACTCACCTAATGCAGGTGGAAACCCAGGAAATGTGACAAGTACACCCAGTTCTGACTTGTCTCAATGCTCATCAACATTACAAGATCATTATTTTACCTTATAGGAGGGATTATTGTTTATGATCAAGAATCCTGGACACATAGTTTATGACTGTTACTGAATCAATCAATGCCTGAATCTTTAAAACAACATGGATCAGGTGGAGATTTGCAGAGTTTTTTTCAGAAAAACGTATGGATCCATTCCTAGAGTTCTGCGTCGTCTATTGAACAGGCTGTGAGACAGTGTGAATTGATTTGTTTGTAAGAAACTTCGTTCAGAGTTGAAGGAATTCTGAACTTGTGAATTCTGAACAAAACTAAACCAGTTAGTATTGCTTAAACAGAATCTTCTGATCAGAGGGCAGGGACGGAGTCAGTTCAGTACAGCAGAACGTCATTCAGCCCCTCAAAGTGTGGCACTAACCTCAAATTAAAGAGAGCAGAACCAATTACTAAACGGTGATTTGCTGAAAGAAAACCAGGAACAATCTCAGGATTGGTGGCAAAGACAAAACTGACAGACTCGGCACAGAAACAGACAACCTGCTGATCAAAGTCAGATAAATATATTTTCCCAAGCTGCATTATGTGTTTTCGTTTGATTTTATTCACCATTTTATTTCTCAGTGAGATTGTGTATTTCACAGGCTGTTGTAGCTATTCCATTTCGATGTGATTATATTCAGTCAGTGGTAATGGACAGTGATGAAGGGTGATCTGTTTAAAAGTGAGAGTTCAAAATTATCCAGCTCCTGTTTAACAACATCCTTTACCTATTTAGGAGGAATGGAGTGATATCAATCAGGGTTTTCACACATTACCGTTCAGAGAGATTTGGGTTCTGGATACAAAACTGGCTCCGTCAATGAAGACAGACAGAGGGTAACAGTGGAAGGGTGTGTTTCTGAATGGAGGGCTGTGACAAGTAGTGTTCCTCAGGAAGCGGTGCTGGGACCTTTGCTATTTGTAATATATATAAATGATTTGAAGGAAAATGGAGGAAAATTTAATGTTGGCAAGTGTGAGGTGGTCCACTTTGGTAGGAGGAATGGTAGGAAGGACTATTACTTACGTGGCGAAAAACTGCAGCAGGCGACGGTGCAGAGGGACCTCGGGGTCCTTGTGCATGAGTCGCAAAAACCCAGCTTGCAGGTGCAGCAGGTGGTCAGGAAGGCGAATGGGATGCTGGCCTTCATAGCGAAGGGGATTGAATATAAAAGTAGGGAGGTCTTGCTACAGCTGTATAGGGCATTGGTGAGGCCGCAGCTGGAGTACTGTGTGCAGTTTTGGGCGCCGCACCTGCGCAAGGATATTTTGGCCCTGGAGGGAGTGCAGAGGAGGTTTACTCGGCTGATACCGGAGTTGAGGGGATTGAGCTATGAGGAGAGGCTGAATAAACTAGGCTTGTACTCATTAGAGTTTAGAAGAATGAGGGGAGATCTCATTGAGACGTATAAGATGATGAATGGGATGGATAGGATAGAGGTGGAGAGGCTCTTCCCGCTCAGAAAGGACAGTAGGACTAGGGGGCACAGCCTCAAGATAAAGGGGGGGGGGTTTAGAACGGAGTTGAGGAGGAACTTCTTCACTCAAAGGGTGGTGAATCTCTGGAATTCTCTGCCCGTTGAAGTGGTGGAGGCTGCCTCGCTAAATATTTTTAAGAAACAGGTTGATGGGTTTTTGATAAGAGAAGGGATTAAGGGTTACGGGGAGAGGGCGGGAAGGTGGAGCTGAGTCACGACAGATCAGCCATGATCTTATTGAATGGCGGGGCAGGCTCGAAGGGCCAGATGGCCTACTCCTGCTCATATTTCTTATGTTCTTATGTAACTGGTTTGATTAGTAAGTTTGCAGACGTCACAAAGTTTGGTGGATGTGCGGATAACAATAAGGGCCATCAGAGGATTCAGCAGGATATTGATCAGTTGGAGACTTAGGCAGAGAGGTGACAGATGGAATTTAATCTGGACAAATGAGAGGTAATGCATTTTGGAGAGCCGAATACAGACAGTAAATATACAGTAAATGACAGAACCCTTAAGAATATTGGTAGACAAATGGATCAGGGTTTACAGGCACACAGGTCACTGAAAATGGCAATGCAAGTGGAGAAGGTGGTCAAGAATGCGATGAAGGCATGCTTACCTTCATTGGCTGGGGTATTGAGTTTAAAAACTGCCAAGTCATGTTTCTTTAGAAATTTAGTTCGGTTGGACTTGGAATATAGTGTTCAATTCTGGCGGACACGCTACCAGAAAGAGGCTTTCAAGAGGGTACGGAAAAGATTTACCAGGATGTTGCCTGGTATGAAGCTATGAGGAGAGGCTGGAGAAACTTGGTTTGGAAACTGGAATGACGGAAGCTGAAGGGCGACCTGAAGAAGTCTACAAGATTATGAGAGGCATGGAGAGAGTGGATAGTCAGAACTGTTTTCCCAGAGTGGAAGAGTCAATTACTAGGGGGCACAGGTTTAAGGGGCAAGGTTTAAAGGAGATGATGAGGCATTTTATTTTTGTTTTTACATAGAGAGTAGTAGGTGCCCTGGAATCATTGCTAAGGGAGGTAGTGGAAGCGGATACGGTAGTGGCATTTAAGGGGCATCTTGACAAATATGTGAATAAGATGGGAATACAGGGATATGATCCATTGAAGGGTTGGGGGTTTTTGTTCAGTCAGGCAGCACGGCCGGTGCAGGATTGAATGGATGATGGACCTGTTCCTGTGTTGTAATTTCCCCACTATACAGGCTTCGGGGCAGTTCCTCTCTATTTCCCCCCATTACACACAAATCGGGGCATTTCCCACCCCCGCTGCACAGATATTGGGACGTTTCCTGTCCCCCACTGCACAGATATTGGGACGTTTCCACTCCCCCGCTGCACAGATATTGGGACGTTTCCTGTCCCCCACTGCACAGATATTGGGGCGTTTCCTGTCCCCCACTGCACAGATATTGGGGCGTTTCCTGTCCCCCACTGCACAGATATTGGGACGTTTCCACTCCCCCGCTGCACAGATATTGGGGCGTTTCCTGTCCCCCGCTGCACAGATATTGGGGCGTTTCCTGTCCCCCACTGCACAGATATTGGGGCGTTTCCTGTCCCCCACTGCACAGATATTGGGACGTTTCCTGTCCCCCACTGCACAGATATTGGGGCGTTTCCTGTCCCCCGCTGCACAGATATTGGGGTGTTTCCTGTCCCCCACTGCACAGATATTGGGGCGTTTCCTGTCCCCCACTGCACAGATATTGGGGCGTTTCCTGTCCCCCACTGCACAGATATTGGGGCGTTTCCTGTCCCCCACTGCACAGATATTGGGGCGTTTCCTGTCCCCCACTGCACAGATATTGGGGCGTTTCCTGTCCCCCGCTGCACAGATATTGGGGCGTTTCCTGTCCCCCGCCGCACAGATATTGGGGCGTTTCCTGTCCCCCACTGCACAGATATTGGGGCGTTTCCTGTCCCCCACTGCACAGATATTGGGGTGTTTCCTGTCCCCCACTGCACAGATATTGGGGTGTTTCCTGTCCCCCACTGCATAGATATTGGGGCGTTTCCACTCCCCCACTGCACAGATATTGGGGCGTTTCCACTCCCCCACTGCATAGATATTGGGGCGTTTCCACTCCCCCACTGCACAGATATTGGGGTGTTTCCAATCCCCCACTGCACAGATATTGGGGTGTTTCCACTCCCCCACTGCACAGATATTGGGGTGTTTCCACTCCCCCACTGCACAGATATTGGGACGTTTCCTGTACCCCACTGCACAGATATTGGGGCGTTTCCTGTCCCCCACTGCACAGATATTGGGACGTTTCCTGTCCCCCACTGCACAGATATTGGGGCGTTTCCTGTCCCCCACTGCACAGATATTGGGGCGTTTCTTGTCCCCCACTGCACAGATATTGGGACATTTCCTGTCCCCCACTGCACAGATATTGGGGCGTTTCCTGTCCCCCACTGCACAGATATTGGGGCGTTTCCTGTCCCCCACTGCACAGATATTGGGGCGTTTCCTGTCCCCCACTGCACAGATATTGGGGCGTTTCCTGTCCCCCACTGCACAGATATTGGGGCGTTTCCTGTCCCCCGCTGCACAGATATTGGGGCGTTTCCTGTCCCCCACTGCACAGATATTGGGGTGTTTCCTGTCCCCCACTGCACAGATATTGGGGCGTTTCCTGTCCCCCACTGCACAGATATTGGGGTGTTTCCTGTCCCCCACTGCACAGATATTGGGACGTTTCCTGTCCCCCACTGCACAGATATTGGGGCGTTTCCTGTCCCCCACTGCACAGATATTGGGGTGTTTCCACTCCCCCACTGCACAGATATTGGGGCGTTTCCTGTCCCGCGCTGCACAGATATTGGGGCGTTTCCTGTACCCCACTGCACAGATATTGGGGCGTTTCCTGTCCCCCACTGCACAGATATTGGGGTGTTTCCTCTCCCCCACTGCACAGATATTGAGGTGTTTCCTGTCCCCCACTGCACAGATATTGGGGTGTTTCCACTCCCCCACTGCACAGATATTGGGACGTTTCCTGTACCCCACTGCACAGATATTGGGGCGTTTCCTGTCCCCCACTGCACAGATATTGGGACGTTTCCTGTCCCCCACTGCACAGATATTGGGGCGTTTCCTGTCCCCCACTGCACAGATATTGGGGCGTTTCTTGTCCCCCACTGCACAGATATTGGGACGTTTCCTGTCCCCCACTGCACAGATATTGGGGCGTTTCCACTCCCCCACTGCACAGATATTGGGGCGTTTCCTGTCCCCCACTGCACAGATATTGGGGCGTTTCTTGTCCCCCACTGCACAGATATTGGGACGTTTCCTGTCCCCCACTGCACAGATATTGGGGCGTTTCCTGTCCCCCACTGCACAGATATTGGGACGTTTCCTGTCCCCCACTGCACAGATATTGGGGCGTTTCCTGTCCCCCACTGCACAGATATTGGGGCGTTTCCTGTCCCCCACTGCACAGATATTGGGGTGTTTCCTGTCCCCCACTGCACAGATATTGGGGTGTTTCCACTCCCCCACTGCACAGATATTGGGGTGTTTCCACTCCCCCACTGCACAGATATTGGGACGTTTCCTGTCCCCCACTGCACAGATATTGGGGCGTTTCCTGTCCCCCACTGCACAGATATTGGGGCGTTTCCTGTCCCCCACTGCACAGATATTGGGACGTTTCCACTCCCCCACTGCACAGATATTGGGGCGTTTCCTGTCCCCCACTGCACAGATATTGGGGTGTTTCCTGTCCCCCACTGCACAGATATTGGGGTGTTTCCACTCCCCCACTGCACAGATATTGGGACGTTTCCTGTCCCCCACTGCACAGATATTGGGGTGTTTCCTGTCCCCCACTGCACAGATATTGGGGTGTTTCCTGTCCCCCACTGCACAGATATTGGTGCGTTTCCTGTTCCCCACTGCACAGATATTGGGGCGTTTCCTGTCCCCCACTGCACAGATATTGGGGCGTTTCCTGTCCCCCACTGCACAGATATTGGGGTGTTTCCTGTCCCCCGCTGCACAGATATTGGGGCGTTTCCTGTCCCCCACTGCACAGATATTGGGGCGTTTCCTGTCCCCCACTGCACAGATATTGGGGTGTTTCCTGTCCCCCGCTGCACAGATATTGGGACGTTTCCTGTCCCCCGCTGCACAGATATTGGGGTGTTTCCTGTCCCCCACTGCACAGATATTGGGGCGTTTCCTGTCCCCCACTGCACAGATATTGGGACGTTTCCTGTCCCCCACTGCACAGATATTGGGACGTTTCCTGTCCCCCACTGCACAGATATTGGGGTGTTTCCTGTCCCCCGCTGCACAGATATTGGGGTGTTTCCTGTCCCCCACTGCACAGATATTGGGACGATTCCTGTCCCCCACTGCACAGATATTGGGGTGTTTCCTGTCCCGCGCTGCACAGATATTGGGGCGTTTCCTGTCCCCCACTGCACAGATATTCGGGCGTTTCCTGTCCCCCGCTGCACAGATATTGGGGTGTTTCCTGTCCCCCACTGCACAGATATTGGGGTGTTTCCACTCCCCCACTGCACAGATATTGGGGTGTTTCCACTCCCCCACTGCACAGATATTGGGGTGTTTCCACTCCCCCACTGCACAGATATTGGGGTGTTTCCACTCCCCCACTGCACAGATATTGGGGTGTTTCCTGTCCCCCACTGCACAGATATTGGGGTGTTTCCACTCCCCCACTGCACAGATATTGGGGTGTTTCCTGTCCCCCGCTGCACAGATATTGGGACGTTTCCACTCCCCCACTGCACAGATATTGGGGCGTTTCCTGTCCCCCACTGCACAGATATTGGGGCGTTTCCTGTCCCCCACTGCAAAGATATTGGGGCGTTTCCACTCCCCCACTGCACAGATATTGGGGCGTTTCCTGTCCCCCACTGCACAGATATTGGGGCGTTTCCTGTCCCCCACTGCACAGATATTGGGGCGTTTCCTGTCCCCCACTGCACAGATGTTGGGACGTTTCCTGTCCCCCACTGCACAGATATTGGGGTGTTTCCTGTCCCCCACTGCACAGATATTGGGGTGTTTCCTGTCCCCCACTGCACAGATATTGGGGCGTTTCCTGTCCCCCACTGCACAGATATTGGGGCGTTTCCTGTCCCCCGCTGCACAGATATTGTGACGTTTCCACACCCCCACTGCACAGATATTGGGACGTTTCCTGTCCCCCGCTGCACAGATATTGGGACGTTTCCACTCCCCCACTGCACAGATATTGGGGCGTTTCCTGTCCCCCACTGCACAGATATTGGGGCGTTTCCTGTCCCCCACTGCACAGATATTGGGGCGTTTCCTGTCCCCCACTGCACAGATATTGGGACGTTTCCTGTCCCCCGCTGCACAGATATTGGGGCGTTTCCTGTCCCCCACTGCACAGATATTGGGGTGTTTCCACTCCCCCGCTGCACAGATATTGGGGCGTTTCCTGTCCCCCACTGCACAGATATTGGGGTGTTTCCTGTCCCCCACTGCACAGATATTGGGACGTTTCCTGTCCCCCACTGCACAGATATTGGGGTGTTTCCTGTCCCCCACTGCACAGATATTGGGGCGTTTCCTGTCCCCCACTGCACAGATATTGGGGCGTTTCCTGTCCCCCGCTGCACAGATATTGGGGCGTTTCCTGTCCCCCACTGCACAGATATTGGGACGTTTCCTGTCCCCCACTGCACAGATATTGGGGCGTTTCCTGTCCCCCACTGCACAGATATTGGGGTGTTTCCTGTCCCCCACTGCACAGATATTGGGGCGTTTCCTGTCCCCCACTGCACAGATATTGGGACGTTTCCTGTCCCCCACTGCACAGATATTGGGGCGTTTCCTGTCCCCCGCTGCACAGATATTGGGGCGTTTCCTGTCCCCCGCTGCACAGATATTGGGGCGTTTCCTGTCCCCCGCTGCACAGATATTGGGACGTTTCCTGTCCCCCACTGCACAGATATTGGGACGTTTCCTGTCCCCCGCTGCACAGATATTGGGACGTTTCCTGTCCCCCACTGCACAGATATTGGGGCGTTTCCTGTCCCCCACTGCACAGATATTGGGGCGTTTCCTGTCCCCCACTGCACAGATATTGGGGCGTTTCCTGTCCCCCACTGCACAGATGTTGGGACGTTTCCTGTCCCCCACTGCACAGATATTGGGACGTTTCCTGTCCCCCACTGCACAGATATTGGGGCGTTTCCTGTCCCCCACTGCACAGATATTGGGGCGTTTCCACTCCCCCACTGCACAGATATTGGGACGTTTCCTGTCCCCCACTGCACAGATATTGGGGTGTTTCCACTCCCCCACTGCACAGATATTGGAGTGTTTCCTGTCCCCCACTGCACAGATATTGGGGCGTTTCCTGTCCCCCACTGCACAGATATTGGGACGTTTCCTGTCCCCCACTGCACAGATATTGGGGCGTTTCCTGTCCCCCGCTGCACAGATATTGGGGCGTTTCCTGTCCCCCGCTGCACAGATGTTGGGACGTTTCCTGTCCCCCACTGCACAGATATTGGGGTGTTTCCTGTCCCCCACTGCACAGATATTGGGGCGTTTCCTGTCCCCCACTGCAGAGATATTGGGGCGTTTCCTGTCCCCCACTGCACAGATATTGGGGCGTTTCCTGTCCCCCACTGCACAGATATTGGGGTGTTTCCACTCCCCCGCTGCACAGATATTGGGACGTTTCCACTCCCCCACTGCACAGATATTGGGGCGTTTCCTGTCCCCCGCTGCACAGATATTGGGGTGTTTCCACTCCCCCGCTGCACAGATATTGGGACGTTTCCTGTCCCCCACTGCACAGATATTGGGGCGTTTCCTGTCCCCCACTGCACAGATATTGGGGCGTTTCCTGTCCCCCACTGCACAGATATTGGGGCGTTTCCTGTCCCCCACTGCACAGATATTGGGACGTTTCCTGTCCCCCACTGCACAGATATTGGGGCGTTTCCTGTCCCCCACTGCACAGATATTGGGGCGTTTCCTGTCCCCCACTGCACAGATATTGGGGCGTTTCCTGTCCCCCGCTGCACAGATATTAGAACATAGAACATAGAACATTACAGCACAAACAGGCCCTTCGGCCCTCGAGTTGCGCCGATCGCATTAACCCCACCAATCTATAGACCTATCTATAACCCCCAATCCCATTAAACCCCATATACTCATCTAGAAGTCTTTTAAAAGACCCCAGCGAGTTCGCCTCCACCACCGACGACGGCAGCCGATTCCATTCACTCACCACCCTCTGAGTGAAAAACTTACCCCTAACATCACCTCTGTACTTCCCTCCCCGCACCTTAAATCTGTGTCCTCTCGTAGCGACCATTTCAACCCGGGGAAATAGCCTCTGAGAGTCCACCCTATCTATTCCTCTCAACATTTTATAAACTTCTATCAGGTCGCCTCTCAACCTTCGCCTCTCCAGGGAAAAGAGTCCCAGCTCCCTCAACCTATCTTCATAAGGCATGCCTCCCAGTCCAGGCAACATCCTTGTAAATCTCCTCTGCACCCTTTCAATAGCTTCTACGTCTTTCCTATAGTGAGGCGACCAGAACTGCGCACAGTACTCCAAATGAGGCCTGACGAGGGTCCTGTAAAGTTGCAGCATTACCTCCCGACTCCTAAACTCAATCCCTCGATTAATGAAGGCCAGTACACCATACGCCTTCTTGACCACCTCCTCCACCTGCGAGGCCGATTTAAGAGTCCTGTGAACCCGGACCCCGAGATCCTTCTGCTCTTCAACGCTACTAAGACCCCTGCCCTTAATAGTGTACTCGTTCATCCCGTTGGTTCTGCCGAAATGGACTACAACACATTTATCCGCGTTGAAGTCCATCTGCCACTTCTCCGCCCAGTCCTGCATCCTATCTATGTCCTGCTGCAACTTTTGACATCCTTCCAGACCATCCACAACACCGCCGACCTTCGTGTCATCAGCGAACTTGCTAACCCATCCCTCCACTTCCTCATCCAGGTCATTTATGAAAATGACAAACAACAAGGGTCCCAGAACAGATCCCTGGGGCACCCCACTGGTGACTGACCTCCATTCCGATAAAGACCCATCCACAACCACTCTCTGCCTTCTGCAGGCAAGCCAGTTCTGGATCCACAAGGCCAAAGGCCCTTGGATCCCATGCCCTCTCACCTTCTCAAGAAGTCTTGCATGGGGGACCTTATCAAAAGCCTTGCTGAAGTCCATGTACACTACGTCCACGGCACTTCCTTCATCAATGTGTTCAGTCACATTATCGAAGAATTCAACTAGGCTCGTAAGGCACGACCTGCCCTTGACAAATCCATGCTGACTATTCCTGATCATGCCAAACCTCTCCAAATGCTCGTAAATCTTGTCCCTCAGAAGCCTCTCCATCAGCTTACCAACCACTGAGGTCAGACTCACCGGGCGGTAATTTCCCGGGCTATCTCTGTTCCCTTTCTTGAAAATAGGGACTACATCCGCAATCCTCCAATCCTCCAGAACCTCTCCCGTCTCCATTGACGACGCAAAGATCATCACCAAGGGCTCTGCAATCACTTCCCTCGCCTCCCACAGTATCCTGGGGTACATCCCATCTGGTCCCGGCGACTTATCTACCTTGATAGAATTCAAAAGTTCTAACACATCCTCCTCCTTAATGTCCACGTACTCAATCTTTTTCATCTGCTGCAAGTCCATAGCAAGATCTCCCAAATCAGCTTCCACTGTGAATACTGAGGCAAAGTACTCATTAAGCACCTCCGCCATCTCTTCTGGTTCTACACAGACCTTTCCCCCTTCATCTTTTATAGGTCCTATCCTTTCCTTTCTCACCCTTTTACCTTTCACATACTTATAGAAGGCCTTGGGATTTTCCTTAATCTTACCCGCCAAGGTCTTCTCATGACCCCTTCTGGCTCTCCTAATTTCCCTTTTAACCTCCTTTCTACAGTCCTTCACAGAGTGAGCCCAGCCAGGCCTGTGACACTGAATCTCAAAGGACAGAGTGAACCCAGCCAGGCCTGTGACACTGAATCCCAAAGGACAGAGTGAACCCAGCCAGGCCTGTGACACTGAATCTCAAAGGACAGAGTGAACCCAGCCAGGCCTGTGACACTGAATCCCCAAAGGACAGAGTGAACCCAGCCAGGCCTGTGACACTGAATCCCAAAGGACAGAGAGAACCCAGCCAGGCCTGTGACACTGAATCTCAAAGGACAGAATGAACCCAGCCAGGCCTGTGACACTGAATCTCAAAGGACAGAGTGAACCCAGCCAGGCCTGTGACACTGAATCTCAATGGACAGAGTGAACCCAGCCAGGCCTGTGACACTGATTCTCAAAGGACAGAGTGAACCCAGCCAGGCCTGTGACACTGAATCTCAAAGGACAGAGTGAACCCAGCCAGGCCTGTGACACTGAATCCCACTGGACAGAGTGAACCCAGCCAGGCCTGTGACACTGAATCCCCAAAGGACAGAGTGAACCCAGCCAGGCCTGTTTTAAATTGGCTAGGAGGGAGTTGAAGAGGGAGTTAAGAAGGGTTAAAAGAGGGCATGAGATGATTTTGGCTGATAGGATTAAGGAGAACCCTAAGGCGTTTTACAGGTATGTCAAGAACAGAAGGTTGGTTAGGACAAGATTAGGGCCAGTTACAGACAGTAGAGGGAAGTTGTGTGTGGAACCGGAGGAGATTGGAGAGGCGTTGACCCAATATTTCTCTTCGGTGTTCACGCAAGGGGACAGGAATGTAGCTGAGGAGGACACTGGGGTGCAGGGGTGTAAAATAGATGGTATTGCAGTTGGTACGGGGGATGTGCTGGATATTTTAGAAGGTTTGAAAATAGATAAGTCCCCTGGTCCGGATGGGATTTACCCTAGGATTCTTTGGGAGGCAAGAGGGGTGATTGCAGAGCCTCTGGCTCTGATCTTCAGGTCGTCGTTGGTCTCTGGCATAGTACCGGAAGATTGGAGGACAGCAAATGTTGTCCCATTGTTTAAGAAGGGGAGAAGGGACTTCCCTGGGAATTATAGACCGGTGAGTCTTACTTCTGTGGTGGGTAAGGTTTTGGAAAGGATTATTAGAGACAGGATTTATAGTTGTTTGGAAAGTAATGAGTTGATTAGAGACAGTCAGCATGGTTTTGTAGCGGGTAGGTCATGCCTTACTAACCTTATCGAGTTCTTTGAGAAAGTGACCAAAGAGGTGGATAGGGGTAAGGCAGTTGATGTGGTGTATATGGATTTTAGCAAGGCGTTTGATAAGGTTCACCATGGTAGGCTTCTGCAGAAAATGCAGATGTATGGGATTGGGGGTGATCTAGGTAATTGGATCAGGAATTGGCTAGCAGATAGGAGACAGAGGGTGGTGGTTGATGGGAAATATTTGTCATGGAGTTCGGTTACAAGTGGTGTGCCTCAGGGATCTGTTTTGGGGCCACTGCTGTTTGTAATTTTTATTAATGATCTGGATGAGGGTATAGTTGGGTGGATTAGTAAGTTTGCTGATGGCACCAAAGTCGGAGGTGTGGTAGATTGTGAGGAAGGGTGTCATAGTTTGCAGGATGACTTAGAAAGGTTGCAGAGCTGGGCTGAGAGGTGGCGGATGGAGTTTAATGTGGAGAAGTGTGAGGTAATTCATTTCGGTAGGAATAACAGATGTGTTGAGTATAGGGCTAACGGGAGGACTTTGAATAGTGTGGAGGAGCAGAGGGATCTAGGTGTATGTGTACATAGATCCCTGAAAGTTGGGAATCAAGTAGATAAGGTTGTTAAGAAGGCATACGGTGTCTTGGCGTTTATTGGTAGGGGGATTGAATTTAGGAGTCGCAGCGTCATGATGCAACTGTACACAACTCTGGTGCGGCCACACTTGGAGTTTTGTGTGCAGTTCTGGTCCCCACATTACAGGAAGGATGTAGAGGCTTTGGAAAGGGTGCAGAGGAGGTTTACCAGGATGTTGCCTGGTATGGAGGGGAGATCCTATGAGGAGAGACTGAGAGATTTGGGGTTGTTTTCGCTGGAAAGAAGGCGGCTAAGAGGGGATCTCATTGAAACATATAAGATGATTAGAGGTTTAGACAGGGTAGATAGTGATAGCCTTTTTCCTAGGATGGAGAAAGCTAGCACAAGGGGGCACGACTTTAAATTAAGGGGGGGTAGTTATAGGACAGATGTCAGGGGTAGGTTCTTTACCCAGAGGGTGGTGAGGGACTGGAATGCCCTGCCAGCTGCAGTTGTAAATGCACCTAGTTTGGGGGCGTTTAAGAGATCTGTGGATAGGTTTATGGATGAAAAGGGATTGGTTTAGGCTAGTGGGTCATAGTTTTGTAACTGGTCGGTGCGACATCGTGGGCCGAAGGGCCTGTTCTGCGCTGTAATGTTCTATGTTCTGTGTTCTATGTGACATTGAATCCCCAAAAGAAAGAGTGAACCCAGCCAGGCCTGTGACACTGAATCCCAAAGGACAGAGTGAACCCAGCCAGGCCTGTGACACTGAATCCCAAAGGACAGAGTGAACCCAGCCAGGCCTGTGACACTGAATGCCCAAAGGACAGAGTGAACCCAGCCAGGCCTGTGACACTGAATCCCCAAAGGACAGAGTGAACCCAGCCAGGCCTGTGACATTGAATCTCAAAGGACAGAGTGAACCCAGCCAGGCCTGTGACACTGAATCTCAAAGGACAGAGTGAACCCAGCCAGGCCTGTGACACTGAATCCCCAAAGGACAGAGTGAGCCCAGCCAGGCCTGTGACACTGAATCTCAAAGGACAGAGTGAACCCAGTCAGGCCTGTGACACTGAATCCCAAAGGACAGAGTGAACCCAGCCAGGCCTGTGACACTGAATCCCAAAGGACAGAGTGAACCCAGCCAGGCCTGTGACACTGAATCTCAAAGGACAGAATGAACCCAGCCAGGCCTGTGACACTGAATCTCAAAGGACAGAATGAACCCAGCCAGGCCTGTGACACTGAATCTCAAAGGGCAGAATGAACCCAGCCAGGCCTGTGACACTGAATCTCAAAGGACACAGTGAACCCAGCCAGGCCTGTGACACTGAATCTCAAAGGACAGAGTGAACCCAGCCAGGCCTGTGATACTGAATCTCAAAGGACACAGTGAACCCAGCCAGGCCTGTGACACTGAATCTCAAAGGACACAGTGAACCCAGCCAGGCCTGTGACACTGAATCTCAAAGGACACAGTGAATCCAACGAGTCCACTATAAGACCACCCCTAAGTCTCCTATGCTCCAGGAAAACATGTCCCGGTCTATGCAGCCTTTGCTTATAACTCAAATCATTAAGACCCAGCATTAGCACAAAAGTTCTTTTCTGCACATTTCCTAGTTTAATAATATCCTTTATATAATAGGGACCAGAACAATACACAGTATTCCAAGTGTGGCCTTACCAATGCTGTGTAACTTCAACACGATGTCCCAATTCCTATTCCATATTCTGACCAATGAAACCAAGCGTGCCGAATATCTTCTTCACCACTCTACCCACTGTGACTCCACTTTCAAGGAGCTATGAATCTGTACCCCCATATCTCTGTTCTATGACTTTCACCAATGCCCTACCATGACCTAAGTAGTGTGCTGGTTTGATCTACCAAAGAATATCACCTGGCATTTATGGAAATTAAACTCCATCAGCCCACTCGATCAAAGATCAATGTCCCATTGCAGACCTAGATAAACTTCTTCACTGTTCACAATGCCACAAATCTTGGTGTCATCTGCAAAATTACTAACCATGCCTACTAAACTCTCATCCAAATCATTTATATAAATGACAAATAACAATGGACCCAGCACTGATCCCTGAGGCACACCACTATTCACAAGCTTCCAGTTTGAAAAACAACCCTCTACAACCACCTGTCATCAACCAATTTTGTATCCATTTGACTACCTTACCCTGGGTCCTGTGAGATTTAACCAAATCTGGTCTAGTTTTGCCTTGAATTGTTTACATTTTTAAACATTGAAACCTCTTGCCTTTGTTGGGAATATCAGTGCGGTTTGAGAAAAGGAAACACTGATCCCACACTCAACACCCTCTAACACAGGACTGAGCAGAGAGTGTGAAATGTGACTGGCTTGAGTGTGGTTTATCTTTTAAAAGTAGATAAGAAACACTCCTCCATTTTCAAATCTTTACCTTGCCTATATGGTGTCTCAGACTCCCTTGACACTCACTATCCATCTAAAATTAATCTCTATTCCTCACTATCTAACTATTATTCTCTGCATTGCTCCCTTTCCCTATCTCTCTGTTACTCTGCATCGCTCCATCCCTCTCTCTCTCTATCCCTGTCATCCACCATGTTGTTTATTGTTAAGGGGTCTAATCATGGAGAATTCAAACACTCTTCCTGTTTCTGTCTTGGCAGAATTAGCAACATGAGTGCAAATTTCAAGATTGGATTCACACAATAGACAGAACGGTATTTATACGATGGCTTCTGCAAATGCTGGTGAGCTCAATACATGAGGTACCTTAATGTTACAATAAGATAGAATCTGTATTCAGACAACTGTTACTCTCTGCATTGCTCTCTCTCATTCTCCCTACCCCTCTATTACTCGCATCTCTTCCTCTCTCTATCCTTCTCGTCTACCATGATGTTTATCATTAAGTGGTCGAATCACGGAGAATGCAAACACTTTCTGTTTCTGTCTTGGCAGAATTAGCAACATTAGTGGATATTTCAAGACTGGATTCACACAATACAGACTTAGGGCAGCACGGTAGCACAGTGGATTAGCACTGCTGCTTCACAGCTCCAGGGTCCTGGGTTCGATTCCCGGCTCGGGTCACTGTCTGTGTGGAGTTTGCACATTCTCCTCGTGTCTGCATGGGTTTTCTCCGGGTGCTCCGGTTTCCTCCCACAGTCCAAAGATGTGCGGGTTAGGTTCATTGGCTATGCTAAAATTGCCCCTTAGTATCCTGGGATGTGTAGGTTAGAGGGATTAGCAGGTAAATGTGTAGGGATATGGGGATAGGGTCTGGGTGGGATTGTGTTCGGTGCAGACTCGATGGGCCGAAGGGCCTGTTTCTGCACTGTAGGGTTCTATGGTTCTATGGTTCTATTTCTGACCTCAAATTGGATGTAATGCTGTAGCTGAGGCTGAACTGGTGAATGATAAACAAAACCTCTCGCCTTTTGCAGCTTGTGGAGGTGATTCCCCCAGTCCACTAGCAGCACAGTGAGCCGAGAGATGCAAGCGAAGACTGTGTAGCAGCTTCCTGCTGGGTGCCACGGCCTTCAGGAGTTTCTGGCCAGATTTTTGGTGCAGTCAGCTTTGTGCCAGAAATCAGTAAGGAGCTGCATAAATTATGCTGATGCCATTTGCATAGCCGACCTGGGACTGAAGTCTTTGGGCCCACAAGCATCTCCCACCCCCCCTGCCCAACCCCTTCCAGGCCACTGTGGGGGGTGGTTTTGGGGAGAGAGGTCATGGCTGGCCCAGACACGTCTGCAAGTCCAGTGATTACAGCGTGTGGGGGAGGGGTGGTCAGTAATGTATGTGGGGTCGTGGGGCTGGACAGCAATCAGGAGGCTGGCAGTGTGGACTACTGCAGCAGCACCAGTCTCTGCTCTGATAAATCAGCGTCTACACAGTGGCCCACTCAGTGCTGTACCACCGGTCTCTCCAGCTGGAATAGGGTCCACCCTGGATTTTTAAGGAGATTCACGCGAGTGCATTCTGCAGTGCGCAGAGTATGTGAGGTTTGAAAATCCCGCTAAAATAAACCCTAGCAGGAATTACTCCAGTTTTTTACACAAACTTGGCACTTGGAACTTTATCCCAGCTTTTTAAACTGTGTTGTCTTTAAAATTTTCAGCCCATTTTCTCAAGTCTCTCTTTTTGGGCTACCTTTCAAATTGCATCACAAATTATCATGAAGGATTTCAATTGGAAGTGAAGCTGGGAGCTGCAATTGAATAAGTAGGGAGCAGTGGATGGATACATTCTTCATTTGTATTTTGGGAAAGGGAGAAGCTGGTGATTGCGCATTCAGACAAGGTTTTGAAGACTGTCCATGCTCCATTGTAAGATCTGTCTCTTTTCTGTTCCAGCCATTCCTAATTGGCTAAATGTGTAAACTTGACTGTTGCTTTGATCCTGACTACTTCTCCATGGACAGTAATATTTTCTTTTCCTGTCTGCTAGGGACCAAGCATCAAATTTTATATTACTATCTTGGTCCCCAGTTGGCAAATGTCTGGCTTTTAATTTAAAGTAAGAAATCTCACAACACCAGGTTAAAATCCAACAGGTTTATTCGGTAGCACAAGCCACTAGCTTGCAGAGTGTCGCCCCTTCATCAGGTCAGTGAGATTTCTGTTCATAGTTTTAATTTTTAATTGAAAAGCATCAGTAACAGTAGCAGTTGTAGACTGCATGGCCTCAATCCTGCTCTGCATTGAATATAATCCTGACTGCCCTTCTGTCCCAACTCTCCCAGCTGCTCCTCATATCCCTCCACTCTATTAGAAATCAGAAATCTCAGTCCTGAATATTTTCAGTCTGGCTCATCCACCTTCTCTGGGGTAGAGAATTCCAAAGATTAACAACCCTCTGATTGAAAACATTTCACCTCAACCCCAATTCTAAACAATCTACTACTTAGCCTGAGATTTTGCACTCCTGTTTTCAACTTCCGAACGAGTGGATAACAATTACTTACTGTCTACATTGACCAGTCCTTTCAAATACTTGTACGTTTCAGTGCAATCACCTCTCATTCATCTCAACTCAGAGTATAAGCCAAAATTATTCAGTTTTGTCATCCAAGGAGAACTATTTCATCCTGCATTTCATATCCCTTTGAGACCTCATTTCTCTTTAGCTCTGTGTCTGCTTCCAGCCTTAGAATTTTCAAACTCCTGTTCACATAGGTCCATGGTTTTTCCCCTCTGAGATCTCAGCATTCCTCCACGTTTGGCCTCCTGTATATCTCCACTCCCTTTGACATGCAGTTCTGAAATTCCTTCCCTAACCTGTTTGCTTTAATCTCTTTTACCTGGAGATGGAAATCATGTTTTCATCCAATATCTCTCATAACTTTGTAGGAAAAATGCTTGAATCCGTCATCAAAGAAGAAATAGTGAGGCACCTTGAGAAGAATTGTTTGATAGAGCAGACGCAGCACGGATTGGTTAAAGGTAAGTCATGTCTTACAAATTTATTGGAATTCTTTGAGGATGTGACCAGTGCGGTGGACAGGGGGGAACCGGTGGATGTGGTGTTTCTCGATTTTCAGAAGTTTGATAAGGTGCCACACAAAAGGTTGTTACAGAAGGTTGGGGGGCATGGAGTTGGGGGTAAGGTGTTAGCATGGATATAGGATTGGCTGTCAAATAAGAGTAAAAAGTCTGACAACACCAGGTTTTAGTCCAACGCCAGTGTTTACGCCAGTCCAACGCCGGCATACCCACATCATGTCAAATAAGAGGCAGAGAGTAGGTGCCTGATTCTATAACTGGCACAGTAAACATTGAAAGTGTTTTTGCGAAACTATTGTTTCTAAAGTTCCCTTTGAAACCGATTATCTGACCATTCTATGAATAAAAATGTTGCACCACCGGAAATAAACAATCCAAGTTCAACTAATTAACAGGGAGATGTAAATCCTCCAGAAGTTTTACACATCATTATTCAAACATTTAAATACAGTAACAGGAGGCAATTATTCTGTCCCTTGAACCTATTCCTCTATTTAATTACATTTTTCCTCATCTGCATCTTAATTCCATCTCATCCTCGATAAGGACAGTTGACAATGACCTGCCATTGATTCACTTCACTTGTCATCCTGAATGAATGAAACTCCATTGGGCCAGAATCCACCCTGTTTGGTGCCTGTGTTGCTGGTTTACAATAATAAATGTAACTGGAGTGTTAGTGCTCATTGCCCAACAGCTGCAGTCATTGTTGTTCAGAGATCATTCAGTTTGGAAGTTAAATGGTTAATCTCCAGGTACAGAAACTGTCCTTCTCTCAGCTCATTGACAAGGAACTGGCTCCTGGGCTCTGGAGTGAAACCACAAATATGAGGAAATCAATATTTGCTCAAAATTCCAAAGTCCCGGTTGGAATTTGTTTCTTCGCATTTGACGGATTTACTGAACATCTCTGGAACAAGAAGAGTTAAAGTAAAATTTCAAATGAAATTTTTTGACAGTTGAATTAGCGGCAGGTTGTCAAACTGGTTGAATTTGATCCCTGGAATGGGGCCGCTCCCTTCTCTGCAGTAAGTGAGGAATGTTTAAATTGAATTCCATGCTGAGGATGGGCAGCAGCTTTCACACAGAGGGTAAAGCTGTAAGCCTCACTGAAAAGGGATACAATCATATTTCCAATTTGTTTAATTTGAGCAAGTTACAAGAAATTTCTAACTCATTGATGCAGAGGATCAGGGACAGAATTTACACAAACTACACTGAAATAAAGAGACGGGGATTTGTTTGCGGACAGCAGATAAGATTAATGTAACTTCTGACATTTAATGCCTTGACCAGTATCGTGTATATGAGCTTGTCCTGGACCCCAACATATCTCTGTCTCTTTGGTTTCTCTTTTCCCAATCCATTCATATATTGTTTATTTCATCAGCTTATTTGCCTTTTCTAAATGCATTACCTCACACTTCAGATGATTAATTTCTGTTTGACAATTTTCTGCCTAATTGTTCTGTCCACAGACATCTTTCTTCATTCTAAAGTTTTCTGTCTCACTGTTAACTACTTAACCAATTTTCATATAACTTGCAAGCTTCTTGGTCATGTCTCTTATATTTAATCAGAAGTCTCACACCGCCAGGTTAAAGTCCAACAGGTTTATTTGGTTTCAAAAACCATTAGCTTTTGGGCCTCTGACCCTTCGTCACTCACCTATTTGGTAAACCTATTGGACTTTAACCTGGTGTTGTGAGAAGTCTTACTGTGTTTACCCCTGTCCAACGGCGGCATTTCCACGTCCTATATTTAAGTCAGTGTAGGAGGATGAATTGCAACCTCAGGAAGATTTTGCTTCTGCAATTCACTCCAGCCCCAATTAAGTCTCCCATGTCAGGTTTATGTGTCATGGCCAATAGTAGTGGAACCAGTAAATGTTTGATGGCAATATTGGAAGTGCGGGAACCCCGAGGTACAGTGGAAGCTTACGGGTGGAGACTCGTCAGGAAGAAGTCTTGTGTTTAGTTTACAGGAAGTCAGGAAACTACTTGACATACGCTTTTCACACGGATTATTGCTCGTTGAAGTTGAAAATGATACGCTGTAATGAATATTTAGACAGGAATGTGCAGAACTGTGAAGAGTGAAGAAATAAGCAGAGGAACTTCCTTGTAATCTGCTTTATTTAGGACTGAATTATTGATATTTACCACAAGCAGCAAGGTGCCGAGTACAGAGTTCTCACTGGATAGTCATTCAATTACAAAAAATATCCATTCACCATTGCAATTTGATTCCAGCCATTGAGCCAGTTTTGGATCTAGATGACCACTTCATTTTCCTTGGAT
This sequence comes from Prionace glauca, assembly GCA_037974335.1. Taxonomy (NCBI): domain Eukaryota; kingdom Metazoa; phylum Chordata; class Chondrichthyes; order Carcharhiniformes; family Carcharhinidae; genus Prionace; species Prionace glauca. Next base: position 31,672,249 of record CM075759.1, read on the forward strand.
CCAATGGCTTTTACTTTTCCAACTCGTCGTCAGAAAAAAACCTCACGTAGACTGCATCAAACAAGTGTCTCTCTAATTTGAGAAAAAATCAGAGAGGTTAGTCAGACATCACTTTTCTTGAACAAATTGATGCCTTTCCTAAGGATCATTTATAATAACTTTCGAAATGTCTTTGAATAATTTGTCTACCAAGATAAAACAGACAGATCCTGTAATTACCCCATTTCTATAGAACCATAGAATAGAACCATAGAGCATTACAGCACAGAAACAGACCTTATGGCCCTCCTTGGCTGTGCCAAACTATTTTTCTGCCTAGTCCCAGTGACCTGCACCTGGGCCACTTCCCTTCACACCCCTCTCATCCATGTACCTGTCCAAGTTTTTCTTAAATGTTAAAAGTGAGCCAGCATTCACCACTTCATCTGGCAGCTCATTCCACACTCCCACCACACTCTGTGTGAAGAAGCACCCCCCCCCCCCCGCCAATATTCCTTTAAACTTTTCACCCTTAGCCCGTGCCCTCTGGTTTTTCTCTCCCCTACCCTCAGTGGAAAAAACCTGCTTTCATTCACTCTATCATCATTTTATACACCTCTATCAAATCTTCCCTCATTCTTCTACACTCCAGGAAAAGTCCCCAGGACCGGATGAAATGCATCCGAGGGTTCTGAAAGAAATGGTGGAGGTGATAGTGGATGCCTTGGTGGTTATTTTCCAAACGTCGTTGGATTCCGGGGAAGTGCCGGAAGATTGGAAAACGGCTAATGTTACGCCGTTGTTTAAGAAGGGTGCCAGGCAAAAGACGGGGAATTATAGGCCGGTTAGTTTAACGTCTGTGGTAGGTAAAATGTTAGAATCCGTCATTAAGGAGGAAATAGCGTGGCATCTTGAGGGGAATTGCTTGATAGGGCGGACGCATCACGGTTTCATTAAAGGGAAGTCGTGTCTGACAAATTTACTGGAGTTCTATGAGGATGTGTCTAGGGCAGTGGATAGAGGAGAGCTGGTGGATGTGGTCTTTCTGGATTTTCAGAAGGCGTTTGACAAGGTACCTCACAAGAGGTTATTGCAGAAGGTCAGGGGACATGGAGTTGGGGGTAGGGTGTTAGCGTGGATAGAGGATTGGTTGTCAAATAGGAGGCAGAGAGTGGGGGTCAATGGGTGCTATTAGGATTGGCGGTTGGTGACTAGTGGGGTTCCCCAGGGGTCGGTGCTGGGGCCTCAGCTATTTACCATTTATATAGATGATCTGGAGGAGGGAACCGAGTGCAGGGTGTCGAAATTTGCTGATGACACCAAGACTGGTGGAACGGCAAATTGTGCGGAGGGTATGGAGAGTCTGCAGAAGGATCTAGATAGCCTGGGCGAATGGGCCAGGAACTGGCAAATGGAATTTAATGTTGGCAAATGTGAGGTTGTCCACTTTGGTCAGAATATGTTCTTATGTTCTTATAATGGGAGGAAGGACTATTACTTACATGGCGAAAAACTGCAGCAGGCGACGGTGCAGAGGGACCTCGGGGCCCTTGTGCATGAGTCGCAAAAACCCAGCTTGCAGGTGCAGCAGGTGGTCAGGAAGGCGAATGGGATGCTGGCCTTCATAGCGAGGGGGATTGAATATAAAAGTAGGGAGGTCTTGCTGCAGCTGTATAGGGCATTGGTGAGGCCGCAGATGGAGTACTGTGAGCAGTTTTGGTCGCCGCACTTACGCAAGGATATTTTGGCCTTGGAAGGTTTACTAGGCTGATACCGGAGTTGAAGGAGTTGAACTATGAGGAGAGGCTGAATAAACTAGGCTTGTACTCGTTAGAGTTTAGAAGAATGAGGGGAGATCTCATTGAGACGTATAAGATGATGAATGGGATGGATAGGATAGAGGTGGAGAGGTTCTTCCCGCTCAGAAAGGACAGTAGGACTAGGGGGCACAGCCTCAAGATAAAGGGGGGGGGTGCGGTTTAGAACGGAGTTGAGGAAGAACTTGGTGAATCTCTGGAATTCTCTGCCCGTTGAAGTGGTGGAGGCTGCCTCGCGAAATATTTTTAAGACGCGGGTTGATAGGTTTTTGATAGGCGAGGGGATTTAGGGTTGTGGGGAGAGGGCGGGAAGGTGGAACTGAAACACGACAGATCAGCCATGATCTTATTGAATGGCGGGGCAGGCTCGAAGGGCTAGATGGCCTACTCCTGCTCCTATTTCTTATGTTCTTCTGTTAGGAGGAATGAGGCTGAGCGGATGATTCTACAGAGAGCTGGCATTGCCCCCACGTGTCGGATGTCCACCTTCAGTTGCAGAATAACTGAATCATAAGATAAGTACAGCAAATGTCATTTTTTTATCGGGCATTGCAATTACAATGAGCTCTGATGACAATCTCCCATTTCAAGTCACCATTTCTGGAACCATCTTTTCATTACAGAAAGAATGAGTGAATTATATTGAGATTGTTCGAATGTGGTGTTTAGATTTACACCCACATCTCCAGACCATTTACTGATATCTCTGGATTATCGGCACAGTGACATTACAATAATACTATTGCTGTTGAATGGGAAAACCATTCATGGGAAATATAAAACCAGGAGCAGAGGATACAGTGCAGTTATAGTCTCCCTGAACTGGCCTCTATATCACTCCAGACACTAAACAAAGTTTTATTTTTGACATTTAATTCTTTTCGGAAACAGCCCAGTGAGCCTTTCAGTTCACAGGAAACTAGCGACAAGATACAGATGTGTGTCTCACCAGTGAAACAGATCAAATAAACATAAAATACCCACTGAAGATCTGGAAAAAGTAATGATTCACAAATGCAGGAAATAATGGGACTATGGAGTGATATTTCCACAGTGTAGGATGATTTCTATCCCAGCGACGGAAGGAAATAGATGAATAATTACAGATGTCTGTACTATAAACAAACAAATGTCTCTGAATCTTTATAATAGGTGTTCTGCAAACAAGAATCAATTCTAGAGGAATTGGTATTTTAAATGCAGTGTTTGGTAGATTTATCATATCCAAGTGAAATATGGTTAAGGGGAACAATCGGGCTGATTGTATTCAGGTCATTTTTTTACACAACCTTGTTGAATGTTGGCCTGTGAATTGTCTTCATATTCAGTCAATATGAGGCTGGATCCGATCCATCACTCTCAGATCCTCATACCATGTTCACGGCCATCAGACAGGATGGCAACTGGTGGCCGGCCAGTTCCGTGATGCAGGTAAATATATAACAGCTCAAAACCAGCAAAACATGTTGCAACACAAATGACAAGAATGGAATTGTTGTATTCATGTGGAATGCAGTCTGACCCCCAAAACTGTGACCCAATATTCAGGCACCTTCCACATCTCATTATTACAAGTTCTTAGGATGTGAAAGCCACTTACAAGGCCAACTTTGACGAGCCGTTGCTATATGTCTTTGAAGAATTGTTAATCCCCTGCCTTTCCATATGGCAGTAATCTATTTGGAGTACCCACACATTGTGTGGTTAGAGCGGGAAAAATGTGTCGGGGCGAGAGGGCACTGCAAGGGGAAATTATTTGAATAAAAACACTATTCAGGAATACAGAGAAAAAAACACACAAGCCAAAAACACTGAGCCAAAAATCCAATTTTCGCGGCGATAGTTGCAAAAGGCAGAATGGACTCCATTAGCGCTGCAACAGATATCTGATCAGTCATTCTGTGATTCCATGATGTTCAATGGGCTTTAGATCCAATGTAGAAATGGTAAAGATTTGTATTACTATCGTGCTGTTACCATCAAATCGATGATTGGAAGGCCCTACATCCAATGAAATGACCTTGATTTGTAGTCAATATCGTAGTATAGGTAATACGACAGACAAAGTGTGCGCCAAAATATCTTGCCAACAGCAAGTCCTGATGAGCTTTGTTAGTTTTGTGTGCTGTTTTCTGAGCCATTGACTTCAGGGCGCAAAGGAATTGTTCCAAACTCTTCATCAATGGATGGAGCTGGAATATTTCAAAGGTTGCTGTTGGGAGATCAGGGCCATATCAAAGTTGTAGATAATTTATTTTGATGCATCAATGATCTACATTGCGTTCTCTTAAAGGGTGGTGGAAACACATTCATTATTAAAAAAAATCAAAATATGAAAAGCATCAACAATTAGACAATCAAATTGCATCGGGCCATTGGGGAGCTGGGTGGGGAGTGTGTGCCGTGGGTGGAGGACGTTTGGGTACATTTGGACTGTGTTTTTCATGAAAATTTGGAAATACTGTTCTCCAATGACCTCTTGTTCTGCTGAAAGGAGTCAATTTAATCAAAACACTTTGTTTCTATAAATCAGCTCCATTCCCTCAGGTTTTGCTTTGGTTATTAATCAAAGGCTTTCCTTGGAGAAATATTGAGTCAATGATTGGACTTATTATCGCTGTCAGTTACTGAGCTGACAATATAATTCGCCCAAGTTCTAGCCAATCCGCAGAGGGGGTGTATGATCATGAACGAGATAATGCTTTCTGAAGTGATATAACTCCAGTCCGCTTGCAAAGTAAGGTGACAAACTGAACCGAAGATGATGAAAACACTGCTCTTGGTGCTTGGTGTCATGTCACTGGCCCACAGCAACGTCCTGAATAAGAGAGACAATTGGGCTCAAATTGGAGGTAAGTGCTGGAGCAAACTCTCCATAGCTTAGGTATGTTATTCCATTCCAACATACAAATGCAATCGCATACCTCTGGTACTGCCTACTACAAGCTGTACAGCATCACTCGATAATATTATTGTCTTATCTCATCAACCGCTGCAATCCAAACCCAGCCCTTGGTTATCTGTATACACCACAATCCCAATGCACACCTGGCTCTGTAAAGATACCTTCCAAATAGCTGTGGAAATGTCTTTACCCTCACCAAGTCCTGTTCACGCAGGGACTCCTTATCCACCGAGCTACCTTGGTTCGAGTCCATTTAATTATTTAGCATTCAAAGTCTCATGCTTGTTTTCAAATTAACCATGGCCTCGCCAATTCACTATCTCTGCAATCTTATTCAGTCTAACTGTTCGCCAAGTTCTCTCAACTCCTCCAATTCAGGCCATTAGAGTCCAGCTCATACGAACCAAAGCATCATTTGCCGTGGCGTTAAAACCCCAGTGAAACAGACCAATGAATTATTTCCCTAAAACCTCTTCAGCCTGTCCCCGTTTGATTTGTTCTGAAGTTATGTGATAAAGCAGGAGGCTTCTGTCCACCTGCCCTGGTATTTGCCAAGGTCGGGGAATGAGTGAATTAATGTGACAATTCTCATCAAAAATCACCGTGGTGAATTGTATTCGGTTTCATCACTAATTGTTTGTTTTGTGACTAAGATGTGGAAAATTCTCATGTGCTGGAAGTAGTGACAGTTTTCCACTTGTGGCCTAGAGTTAATATCTAGGTGCTATCGGAATCACAGTGCCGTGAAGGAATTAGGAGGAATGTCTGACCAGAGAGTGGTGAGAATATTCAATCTCCTACCCAACAGGAGGGTTTCAGATGACTTGATGAATACATTTAAGGTGAATCTGGATAAGGACATGTGTCAGAAATGTAATTTTATGTCACACTGTGTTCCTCAGTTCCTTGAGTGTAATATTGACAGGTATAACGTGGAGATGTTTCAAAGATCGCTACCTTCACTCCACCCCTAGAATTATTGACCAAATCAATGCTCCTTGCTTGATTACAGGTGATAACTTCGGATGCACCTCCATTGGTGGTTCTTGCTACGTAGATTTCTGCGGACTGGAAATGATTGAGAAACCCAACCTTTGTTACTGGGGCCACCATTGCTGCGTATATCAATGACATCCAATTACAAGATGCACCGAGCTGTGGGTCTGGCTGAGGCTACAGAACATTGTGACTCATGATTTCTCTGATCAGGCAGACTCCCTCACACCAGCTGTCTCAGTGCTGCCATGAAATAAATTTGCATGAATCACTGTTTCTTGTCTGTCTCTTATTTGAAGGTGTTGTGTCATCACATTGACTGGGTGGGAGGGAAGGCCACAAACGCCAATCATCCATTTCGTCCAACGGGGCATCAGTCACGGTATCAGGTTTTTCCACAAGTGTCCCATAATTGTCCATTAATATCATTGTGTAGATCATGTCCCACTCTCAAAACAGATTTATAAGCTGCAGTAGTGCATCTTCATGCAGTCAGAAAGTTCTAGGCAGAGGACATCCCAGTAGCCAGTCTCCATCATGTCTCATTGCATCAGGGCAACCAAAATCTCTGTAACCTCAGCAGCTCATCACCTCCTGTCATTCCTCATCTACCGACTCAATAATCTCCACAGCAGGGAAAAGCACTGAAACTCGGACAAATATCGAAAATTACTCTGGAAAGGGGTTAGCAATGTCGATCATGTAGAATGAACGGGATCACCAATATTGAACGACCTGACTGAGCCACATATATTTGAATGACTGGGTATTTGCTGAGAGAAGCATGACAAGCGACTTGACATCCATTTCATAAATATAAGGATATAAGAACATAAGAATTAGGAGCAGGAGTAGGCGATCTGGCCCCTCGAACCTGCTCCGCCATTCAATAAGATCATACCTGAACTTTCTGTGGACCCAGCTCCACTTACCCACCTGCTCACCATAACCAGTGATTTCCGTTACAAGTTACATTTCCCGGAATGAGAGGGCACAGCCACAAAATAAAGGGCGGCGAGGGGGAGAGGGGTGGGCGGCGGGGGTGGGGGGGGGGGGGGTGCAGCTTAGAACAGAGTTGAGGAGGAACTTCTTCACTTAGAGGGTGGTGAGTCTCTGGAATTCTCTGCCCGTTGAAGTAGTGGAGGCTACATTGTTCAATCTTTTCAATTCACGGGTAGATAGGTTTCTGATAGGTCAGGGAATTAAAGGTTTCGGGGATCAGGTGCGAAAATGGAACTGATCCACTTCAGATCAGCCATGATTTTATTGAATGGCGAGGCAGGCTTGAAAGACTAGATGGCCTACTCCTGCTCCTATTTCTGATGTTCTTATGTTCTTAAGAGCCGGTTACTGCTGTTCGTTGATGGAGCTGGTTGATGCTGTTGATTGAGCTGGTTGATGCTGTTTGTTGATGGAGCTGGTTGATGCTGTTTGCTGATGGAGCTGGTTGATGCTGTTTGTTGATGGAGCTGGTTGATGCTGTTTGTTGATGGAGCTGGTTGATGCTGTTTGCTGATGGAACTGGTTGATGCTGTTTGTTGATGGAGCTGGTTGATGCTGTTTGCTGATGGAGCTGGTTGATGCTGTTTGTTGATGGAGCTGGTTGATGCTGTTTGTTGATGGAGCTGGTTGATGCTGTTTGTTTATGGAGCTGGTTGATGCTGTTTGTTGATGGAGCTGGTTGATGCTGTTTGTTGATGGAGCTGGTTGATGCTGTTTGTTGATGGAGCTGGTTGATGCTGTTTGTTGATGGAGCTGGTTGATGCTGTTTGTTGATGGAGCTGGTTGATGCTGTTTGTTGATGGAGCTGGTTGATGCTGTTTGTTGATGGAGCTGGTTGATGCTGTTTGTTGATGGAGCTGGTTGATGCTGTTTGCTGATGGAGCTGGTTGATGCTGTTTGTTGATGGAGCTGGTTGATGCTGTTTGTTGATGGAGCTGGTTGATGCTGTTTGTTGATGGAGCTGGTTGATGCTGTTTGCTGATGGAGCTGGTTGATGCTGTTTGTTGATGGAGCTGGTTGATGCTGTTTGCTGATGGAGCTGGTTGATGCTGTTTGTTGATGGAGCTGGTTGATGCTGTTTGTTGATGGAGCTGGTTGATGCTGTTTGTTGATGGAGCTGGTTGATGCTGTTTGTTGATGGAGCTGGTTGATGCTGTTTGTTGATGGAGCTGGTTGATGCTGTTTGCTGATGGAGCTGGTTGATGCTGTTTGTTGATGGAGCTGGTTGATGCTGTTTGTTGATGGAGCTGGTTGATGCTGTTTGTTGATGGAGCTGGTTGATGTTGTTTGTTGATGGAACTGGTTGATGCTGTTTGTTGATGGAGCTGTTTGATGCTGTTTGTTGATGGAGCTGGTTGATGCTGTTTGCTGATGGAGGCATGGTAGCACAGTGGTTAGCACTGCTGCTTCACAGCTCCAGGGTCCTGGGTTCGATTCCCGGCTCGGGTCACTGCCTGTGTGGAGTTTGCACATTCTCCTTGTGTCTGCGTGGGTTTTCTCCGGGTGCTCCGGTTTCCTCCCACAGTCCAAAGATGTGCGGGTTAGGTTCATTGGCTATGCTAAAATTGCCCCTTAGTGTCCTGGGATGTATAGGTTAGTGGGATTAGCAGGTAAATGTGTAGGGATATGGGGATAGGGTCTGGGTGGGATTGTGTTCGGTGCAGAGTCGATGGGCCGAAGGGCCTGTTTCTGCACTGTAGGGTTCTAGGGTTCTAGGTTCTAGGAGCTGGTTGATGCTGTTTGTTGATGGAGCTGGTTGATACTGTTTGTTGATGGAGCTGGTTGATGCTGTTTGTTGATGGAGCTGGTTGATGCTGTTTGCTGATGGAGCTGGTTGATGCTGTTGGTTGATGGAGCTGGTTGATGCTGTTTGTTGATGGAGCTGGTTGATGCTGTTTGTTCATGGAGCTGGTTGATGCTGTTGTTCATGGAGCTGGTTGATGCTGTTGGTTGATGGAGCTGGTTGATGCTGTTTGTTGATGGAGCTGGTTGATGCTGTTTGTTCATGGAGCTGGTTGATGCTGTTTGCTGATGGAGCTGGTTGATACTGTTTGTTGATGGAGCTGTTTGATGCTGTTTGTTGATGGAGCTGGTTGATGCTGTTGGTTGATGGAGCTGGTTGATGCTGTTTGTTGATGGAGCTGGTTGATGCTGTTTGTTCATGGAGCTGGTTGATACTGTTTGTTGATGGAGCTGTTCGATGCTGTTTGTTGATGGAGCTGGTTGATGCTGTTTGTTGATGGAGCTGGTTGATGCTGTTTGTTGATGGAGCTGGTTGATGCTGTTTGTTCATGGAGCTGGTTGATGCTGTTTGCTGATGGAGCTGGTTGATGCTGTTTGTTGATGGAGCTGGTTGATGCTGTTTGTTGATGGAGCGGGTTGATGCTGTTTGTTGATGGAGCTGGTTGATGCTGTTTGCTGATGGAGCTGGTTGATGCTGTTTGTTGATGGAGCTGGTTGATGCTGTTTGTTGATGGAGCTGGTTGATGCTGTTTGTTGATGGAGCTGGTGATGCTGTTTGTTGATGGAGCTGGTTGATGTTGTTTGTTGATAGAGCTGGTTGATGCTGTTTGTTGATGTAGCTGGTTGATGCTGTTTGTTGATGGAGCTGGATGATGCTGTTTGTTGATGGAGCTGGTTGATGCTGTTTGTTGATGGAGCTGGTTGATGCTGTTTGTTGATGGAGTTGGTTGATGCTGTTTGTTGATGGAGCTGGATGATGCTGTTTGTTGATGGAGCTGGTTGATGCTGTTTGCTGATGGAGCTGGTTGATACTGTTTGTTGATGGAGCTGTTTGATGCTGTTTGTTGATGGAGCTGGTTGATGCTGTTTGTTGATGGAGCTGGTTGATGCTGTTTGTTGATGGAGCTGGTTGATGCTATTTGTTGATGGAGCTGGTTGATGCTGTTTGTTGATGGAGCTGGTTGATGTTGTTTGTTGATGGAGCTAGTTGATACTGTTTGTTGATGGAGCTGTTTGATGCTGTTTGTTGATGGAGCTGGTTGATGCTGTTTGTTGATGGAGCTGGTTGATGCTGTTTGTTGATGGAGCTGGTTGATGTTGTTTGTTGATGGAGCTGGTTGATGCTGTTTACTGATGGAGCTGGTTGATGCTGTTTGTTGTTGGAGGTGGTTGATGCTGTTTGTTGATGGAGCTGGTTGATACTGTTTGTTGATGGAGCTGGTTGATGCTGTTTGTTGATGGAGCTATTTGATACTGTTTGTTGATGGAGCTGGTTGATGCTGTTGGTTGATGGAGCTATTTGATACTGTTTGTTGATGGAGCTGGTTGATGTTGTTTGTTGATAGAGCTGGTTGATGCTGTTTGTTGATGGAGCTGGTTGATGCTGTTTGTTGATGGAGCTGGTTGATACTGTTTGTTGATGGAGCTGGTTGATGTTGTTTGTTGATGGAGCTGGTTGATGCTGTTTACTGATGGAGGTGGTTGATGCTGTTTGTTGATGGAGCTGGTTGATGCTGTTTGTTGAAGGAGCTGGTTGATGCTGTTTGTTGATGGAGCTGGTTGATGCTGTTTGTTGAAGGAGCTGGTTGATACTGTTTGTTGATGGAGCTGGTTGATGCTGTTGGTTGATGGAGCTATTTGATACTGTTTGTTGATGGAGCTGGTTGATGTTGTTTGTTGATAGAGCTGGTTGATGCTGTTTGTTGATGGAGGTGGTTGATGCTGTTTGTTGATGGAGCTGGTTGATACTGTTTGTTGATGGAGCTGGTTGATGCTGTTTGTTGATGGAGCTGGTTGATGCTGTTTGTTGATGGAGCTATTTGATACTGTTTGTTGATGGAGCTGGTTGATGCTGTTGGTTGATGGAGCTGGTTGATGCTGTTTGTTGATGGAGCTGGTTGATGCTCTTTGTTGATGGAGCTGGTTGATGCTGTTTGTTGATGGAGCTGGTTGATGCTGTTTGTTGATGGAGCTGGTTGATGCTGTTTGTTGATGGAGCTGGTTGATGCTGTTTGTTGATGGAGCTGGTTGATGCTGTTTGTTGATGGAGCTGGTTGATGGTGTTTGTTGATGGAGCTGGTTGATGCTGTTTGTTGATGGAGCTGGTTGATGCTGTTTGTTGATGGAGCTGGTTGATGCTGTTTGTTGATGGAGCTGGTTGATGCTGTTTGTTGATGGAGCTGGTTGATGCTGTTTGTTGATGGAGCTGGTTGATGCTGTTTGTTGATGGAGCTAGTTGATGTTGTTTGTTGATGGAGCTGGTTGATGTTGTTTGCTGATGGAGTTGGTTGATGCTGTTTGTTGATGGAGCTGGTTGATGCTGTTTGTTGATGGAGCTGGTTGATGCTGTTTGTTGATGGAGCTGGTTGATGCTGTTTGTTGATGGAGCTGGTTGATGTTGTTTGCTGATGGAGTTGGTTGATGCTGTTTGTTGATGGAGCTGGTTGATGCTGTTTGTTGATGGAGCTGGTTGATGCTGTTTGTTGATGGAACTGGTTGATGCTGTTTGTTGATGGAGCTGGTTGATGTTGTTTGCTGATGGAGTTGGTTGATGCTGTTTGTTGATGGAGCTGGTTGATGCTGTTTGTTGATGGAGCTGGTTGATGCTGTTTGTTGATGGAGCTGGTTGATGTTGTTTGCTGATGTAGCTGGTTGATGCTGTTTGTTGAAGGAGCTGGTTGATGCTGTTTGTTGATGGAGCTGGTTGATGCTGTTTGCTGATGGAGTTGGTTGATGGTGTTTGCTGATGGAGTTGGTTGATGCTGTTTGTTGATGGAGCTGGTTGATGCTGTTTGCTTATGGAGGTACGGTAGCACAGTGGTTAGCACTGCTGCTTCACAGCTCCAGGGTCCTGGGTTCGATTCCCGGCTCGGGTCACTGCCTGTGTGGAGTTTGCACATTCTCCTTGTGTCTGTGTGGGTTTTCGCCGGGTGCTCCGGTTTCCTCCCACAGTCCAAAGATGTGCGGGTTAGGTTCATTGGCTATGCTAAAATTGCCCCTTAGTGTCCTGGGATGTGTAGGTTAGAGGGATTAGCAGGTAAATGTGTAGGGATATGGGGATAGGGTCTGGGTGGGATTGTGTTCGGTGCAGACTCGATGGGCCGAAGAGCCTGTTTCTGCACTGTAGGGTTCTAGGGTTCTAGGTTCTAGGAGCTGGTTGATGCTGTTTGTTGATGGAGCTGGTTGATGCTGTTTGCTGATGGAGCTGGTTGATGCTGTTTGCTGATGGAGCTGGTTGATGCTGTTTGCTGATGGAGCTGGTTGATGCTGTTTGCTGATGGAGCTGGTTGATGCTGTTTGTTGATGGAGCTGGTTGATGCTGTTTGTTGATGGAGCTGGTTGATGCTGTTTGTTGATGGAGCTGGTTAATGCTGTTTGTTGATGGAGCTGGTTGATGCTGTTTGTTGATGGAGCTGGTTGATGCTGTTGGTTGATGGAGCTATTTGATACTGTTTGTTGATGGAGCTGGTTGATGCTGTTTGTTCATGGAGCTGGTTGATGCTGTTGGTTGATGGAGCTGGTTGATGCTGTTTGTTGATGGAGCTGGTTGATGCTGTTGGTTGATGGAGCTATTTGATACTGTTTGAAGATGGAGCTGGTTGATGCTGTTTGTTGATGGAGCTGGTTGATGCTGTTTGTTCATGGAGCTGGTTGATGCTGTTTGCTGATGGAGCTGGTTGATGCTGTTTGCTGATGGAGCTGGTTGATGCTGTTTGCTGATGGAGCTGGTTGATGCTGTTTGTTGATGGAGCTGGTTGATGTTGTTTGTTGATGGAGCTGGTTGATGCTGTTTGCTGATGGAGCTGGTTGATGTTGTTTGTTGATGGAGCTGGTTGATGCTGTTTGTTGATGGAGCTGGTTGATGCGGTTTGTTGATGGAGCTGGTTGATGCTGTTTGTTGATGGAGCTGGTTGATGCTGTTGTTGATGGAGCTGGTTGATGCTGTTTGTTGATGGAGCTGGTTGATGCTGTTTGCTGATGGAGCTGGTTGATGCTGTTTGTTGATGGAGCTGGTTGATGCTGTTTGTTGATGGAGCTGGTTGATGCTGTTTGTTGATGGAGCTGGTTGATGTTGTTTGCTGATGGAGCGGGTTGATGCTGTTTGGTGATGGAGCGGGTTGATGCTGTTTGTTGATGGAGCTGGTTGATGCTGTTTGTTGATGGAGCTGGTTGATGCTGTTGGTTGATGGAGCTATTTGATACTGTTTGTTGATGGAGCTGGTTGATGTTGTTTGTTGATAGAGCTGGTTGATGCTGTTTGTTGATGGAGGTGGTTGATGCTGTTTGTCGATGGAGCTGGTTGATACTGTTTGTTGATGGAGCTGGTTGATGCTGTTTGTTGATGGAGCTATTTGATACTGTTTGTTGATGGAGCTGGTTGATGCTGTTGGTTGATGGAGCTGGTTGATGCTGTTTGTTGATGGAGCTGGTTGATGCTCTTTGTTGATGGAGCTGGTTGATGCTGTTTGTTGATGGAGCTGGTTGATGCTGTTTGTTGATGGAGCTGGTTGATGCTGTTTGCTGATGGAGCTGGTTGATGCTGTTTGTTGATGGAGCTGGTTGATGCTGTTTGTTGATGGAGCTGGTTGATGCTGTTTGTTGATGGAGCTGGTTGATGCTGTTTGTTGATGGAGCTGGTTGATGCTGTTTGCTGATGGAGCTGGTTGATGCTGTTTGTTGATGGAGCTGGTTGATGCTGTTTGTTGATGGAGCTGGTTGATGCTGTTTGTTGATGGAGCTGGTTGATGCTGTTTGTTGATGGAGCTGGTTGATGCTGTTTGTTGATGGAGCTGGTTGATCCTGTTTGTTGATGGAGCTGGTTGATGCTGTTTGCTGATGGAGCTGGTTGATGCTGTTTGTTGAAGGAGCTGGTTGATGCTGTTTGTTGATGGAGCTGGTTGATGTTGTTTGTTGATGGAGCTGGTTGATGCTGTTTGTTGATGGAGCTGGTTGATGCTGTTTGTTGATGGAGCTGGTTGATGTTGTTTGTTGATGGAGCTGGTTGATGTTGTTTGCTGATGGAGTTGGTTGATGCTGTTTGTTGATGGAGCTGGTTGATGCTGTTTGTTGATGGAGCTGGTTGATGGTGTTTGTTGATGGAGCTGTTTGATGTTGTTTGCTGATGGAGTTGGTTGATGCTGTTTGTTGATGGAGCTGGTTGATGCTGTTTGTTGATGGAGCTGGTTGATGTTGTTTGTTGATGGAGCTGGTTGATGTTGTTTGCTGATGGAGTTGGTTGATGCTGTTTGTTGATGGAGCTGGTTGATGCTGTTTGTTGATGGAGCTGGTTGATGTTGTTTGTTGATGGAGCTGGTTGATGTTGTTTGCTGATGGAGTTGGTTGATGCTGTTTGTTGATGGAGCTGGTTGATGCTGTTTGTTGATGGAGCTGGTTGATGGTGTTTGTTGATGGAGCTGGTTGATGCTGTTTGTTGATGGAGCTGGTTGATGCTGTTTGTTGATGGAGCTGGTTGATGGTGTTTGTTGATGGAGCTGGTTGATGCTGTTTGTTGATGGAGCTGGTTGATGCTGTTTGTTGATGGAGCTGGTTGATGCTGTTTGTTGATGGAGCTGGTTGATGCTGTTTGTTGATGGAGCTGGTTGATGCCGTTTGTTGATGGAGCTGGTTGATGTTGTTTGCTGATGGAGCGGGTTGATGCTGTTTGGTGATGGAGCTGGTTGATGCTGTTTGTTGATGGAGCTGGTTGATGCTGTTTGTTGATGGAGCTGGTTGGTGTTGTTTGTTGATGGAGCTGGTTGATGCTGTTTGTTGATGTAGCTGGTTGATGCTGTTTGTTGATGGAGCTGGTTGATGCTGTTTGTTGATGGAGCTGGTTGATGCTGTTTGTTGATGGAGCTGGTTGATGTTGTTTGCCGATGGAGCGGGTTGATGCTGTTTGGTGATGGAGCGGGTTGATGCTGTTTGTTGATGGAGCTGGTTGATGCTGTTTGTTGATGGAGCTATTTGATACTGTTTGTTGATGGAGCTGGTTGATGTTGTTTGTTGATAGAGCTGGTTGATGCTGTTTGTTGATGGAGGTGGTTGATGCTGTTTGTTGATGGAGCTGGTTGATGCTGTTTGTTGATGGAGCTGGTTGATGCTGTTTGTTGATGGAGCTATTTGATACTGTTTGTTGATGGAGCTGGTTGATGCTGTTGGTTGATGGAGCTGGTTGATGCTGTTTGTTGATGGAGCTGGTTGATGCTCTTTGTTGATGGAGCTGGTTGATGCTGTTTGTTGATGGAGCTGGTTGATGCTGTTTGTTGATGGAGCTGGTTGATGCTGTTTGTTGATGGAGCTGGTTGATGCTGTTTGTTGATGGAGCTGGTTGATGCTGTTTGTTGATGGAGCTGGTTGATGCTGTTTGTTGATGGAGCTGGTTGATCCTGTTTGTTGATGGAGCTGGTTGATGCTGTTTGCTGATGGAGCTGGTTGATGCTGTTTGTTGATGGAGCTGGTTGATGCTGTTTGTTGATGGAGCTGGTTGATGCTGTTTGTTGATGGAGCTGGTTGATGCTGTTTGTTGATGGAGCTGGTTGATCCTGTTTGTTGATGGAGCTGGTTGATGCTGTTTGCTGATGGAGCTGGTTGATGCTGTTTGTTGAAGGAGCTGGTTGATGCTGTTTGTTGATGGAGCTGGTTGATGTTGTTTGTTGATGGAGCTGGTTGATGTTGTTTGCTGATGGAGTTGGTTGATGCTGTTTGTTGATGGAGCTGGTTGATGCTGTTTGTTGATGGAGCTGGTTGATGGTGTTTGTTGATGGAGCTGGTTGATGCTGTTTGTTGATGGAGCTGGTTGATGTTGTTTGCTGATGTAGCTGGTTGATGCTGTTTGTTGAAGGAGCTGGTTGATGCTGTTTGTTGATCGAGCTGGTTGATGCTGTTTGCTGATGGAGTTGGTTGATGGTGTTTGCTGATGGAGCTGGTTGATGCTGTTTGTTGATGGAGCTGGTTGATGCTGTTTGCTTATGGAGGCACGGTAGCACAGTGGTTAGCACTGCTGCTTCACAGCTCCAGGGTCCTGGGTTCGATTCCTGGCTCGGGTCACTGCCTGTGTGGAGTTTGCACATTCTCCTTGTGTCTGCGTGGGTTTTCTCCGGGTGCTCCGGTTTCCTCCCACAGTCCAAAGATGTGCGGGTTAGGTTCATTGGCTATGCTAAAATTGCCCCTTAGTGTCCTGGGATGTGTAGGTTAGAGGGATTAGCAGGTAAATGTGTAGGGATATGGGGATAGGGTCTGGGTGGGATTGTGTTCGGTGCAGACTCGATGGGCCGAAGAGCCTGTTTCTGCACTGTAGGGTTCTAGGGTTCTAGGTTCTAGGAGCTGGTTGATGCTGTTTGTTGATGGAGCTGGTTGATGCTGTTTGCTGATGGAGCTGGTTGATGCTGTTTGCTGATGGAGCTGGTTGATGCTGTTTGCTGATGGAGCTGGTTGATGCTGTTTGCTGATGGAGCTGGTTGATGCTGTTTGTTGATGGAGCTGGTTGATGCTGTTTGTTGATGGAGCTGGTTGATGCTGTTTGTTGATGGAGCTGGTTAATGCTGTTTGTTGATGGAGCTGGTTGATGCTGTTTGTTGATGGAGCTGGTTGATGCTGTTGGTTGATGGAGCTATTTGATACTGTTTGTTGATGGAGCTGGTTGATGCTGTTTGTTGATGGAGCTGGTTGATGCTGTTTGTTCATGGAGCTGGTTGATGCTGTTGGTTGATGGAGCTGGTTGATGCTGTTTGTTGATGGAGCTGGTTGATGCTGTTGGTTGATGGAGCTATTTGATACTGTTTGAAGATGGAGCTTGTTGATGCTGTTTGTTGATGGAGCTGGTTGATGCTGTTTGTTCATGGAGCTGGTTGATGCTGTTTGCTGATGGAGCTGGTTGATGCTGTTTGCTGATGGAGCTGGTTGATGCTGTTTGCTGATGGAGCTGGTTGATGCTGTTTGTTGATGGAGCTGGTTGATGTTGTTTGTTGATGGAGCTGGTTGATGCTGTTTGCTGATGGAGCTGGTTGATGTTGTTTGTTGATGGAGCTGGTTGATGCTGTTTGTTGATGGAGCTGGTTGATGCGGTTTGTTGATGGAGCTGGTTGATGCTGTTTGTTGATGGAGCTGGTTGATGCTGTTGTTGATGGAGCTGGTTGATGCTGTTTGTTGATGGAGCTGGTTGATGCTGTTTGCTGATGGAGCTGGTTGATGCTGTTTGTTGATGGAGCTGGTTGATGCTGTTTGTTGATGGAGCTGGTTGATGCTGTTTGTTGATGGAGCTGGTTGATGTTGTTTGCTGATGGAGCGGGTTGATGCTGTTTGGTGATGGAGCGGGTTGATGCTGTTTGTTGATGGAGCTGGTTGATGCTGTTTGTTGATGGAGCTGGTTGATGTTGTTTGCTGATGGAGCTGGTTGATGCTGTTTGTTGATGGAGCTGGTTGATGCTGTTTGTTGAAGGAGCTGGTTGATGCTGTTTGTTGTTGGAGCTGGTTGATGTTGTTTGTTGATGGAGCTGGTTGATGCTGTTTGTTTATGGAGCTGGTTGATGTTGTTTGTTGATGGAGCTGGTTGATGTTGTTTGTTGATGGAACTGGTTGATGCTGTTTGTTGATGGAGCTGGTTGATGCTGTTTGTTGATGGAGCTGGTTGATGCTGTTTGTTGATGGAGCTGGTTGATGCTGTTTGTTGATGGAGCTGGTTGATGCTGTTTGTTGATGGAGCTGGTTGATGTTGTTTGTTGATGGAGCTGGTTGATGATGTTTGCTGATGGAGCTGGTTGATGCTGTTTGTTGATGGAGCTGGTTGATGCTGTTTGTTGATGGAGCTGGTTGATGCTGTTTGTTGATGGAGCTGGTTGATGCTGTTTGTTGATGGAGCTGGTTGATGCTGTTTGTTGATGGAGCTGGTTGATGCTGTTTGTTGATGGAGCTGGTTGATGTTGTTTGTTGATGGAGCTGGTTGATGCTGTTTGTTGATGGAGCTGGTTGATGTTGTTTGTTGATGGAGCTGGTTGATGATGTTTGCTGATGGAGCTGGTTTATGCTGTTTGTTGATGGAGCTGGTTGATGCTGTTTGTTGATGGAGCTGGTTGATGTTGTTTGTTGATGGAGCTGGTTGATGATGTTTGTTGATGGAGCTGGTTGATGCTGTTTGTTGATGGAGCTAGTTGATGCTGTTTGTTGATGGAGCTGGTTGACGCTGTTTACTCATGGATCTGGTTGATGCTGTTTGCTGATGGAGCTGGTTGACGCTGTTTACTCATGGATCTGGTTGATGCTGTTTGTTGATGGAGCTGGTTGATGTTGTTTGTTGATGGAGCTGGTTGATGCGGTTTGTTGATGGAGCTGGTTGATGTTGTTTGCTGATGGAGCTGGTTGATGCTGTTGTTGATGGAGCTGGTTGATGCTGTTTGTTGATGGAGCTGGTTGATGTTGTTTGTTGATGGAGCTGGTTGATGTTGTTTGCTGATGGAGCTGGTTGATGCTGTTTGTTGATGGAGCTGGTTGATGTTGTTTGTTGATGGAGCTGGTTGATGTTGTTTGCTGATGGAGCTGGTTGATGCGGTTTGTTGATGGAGCTGGTTGATGCTGTTTGTTGATGGAGCTGGTTGATGCTGTTTGTTGATGGAGCTGGTCGATGTTGTTTGTTGATGGAGCTGGTTGATGCTGTTTGTTGATGGAGCTGGTTGATGTTGTTTGCTGATGGAGCTGGTTGATGCTGTTTGTTGATGGAGCTGGTTGATGCTGTTTGTTGATGGAGCTGGTTGATGCTGTTTGTTGATGGAGCTGGTTGATGTTGTTTGTTGATGGAGCTGGTTGATGCTGTTTGTTGATGGAGCTGGTTGATGCTGTTTGTTGATGGAGCTGGATGATGCTGTTTACTCATGGATCTGGTTGATGCTGTTTGCTGATGGAGCTGGTTGATGCTGTTTGCTGATGGAGCTGGTTGATGCTGTTTGTTGATGGAGCTGGTTGATGCTGTTTGTTGATGGAGCTGGTTGATGCTGTTTGTTGATGGAGCTGGTTAATGCTGTTTGTTGATGGAGCTGGTTGATGCTGTTTGTTGATGGAGCTGGTTGATGCTGTTGGTTGATGGAGCTATTTGATACTGTTTGTTGATGGAGCTGGTTGATGCTGTTTGTTGATGGAGCTGGTTGATGCTGTTTGTTGATGGAGCTGGTTGATGCTGTTGGTTGATGGAGCTATTTGATACTGTTTGAAGATGGAGCTGGTTGATGCTGTTTGTTGATGGAGCTGGTTGATGCTGTTTGTTCATGGAGCTGGTTGATGCTGTTTGCTGATGGAGCTGGTTGATGCTGTTTGCTGATGGAGCTGGTTGATGCTGTTTGCTGATGGAGCTGGTTGATGCTGTTTGTTGATGGAGCTGGTTGATGTTGTTTGTTGATGGAGCTGGTTGATGCTGTTTGCTGATGGAGCTGGTTGATGTTGTTTGTTGATGGAGCTGGTTGATGCTGTTTGTTGATGGAGCGGGTTGATGCGGTTTGTTGATGGAGCTGGTAGATGTTGTTTGTTGATGGAGCTGGTTGATGCTGTTTGTTGATGGAGCTGGTTGATGCTGTTGTTGATGGAGCTGGTTGATGCTGTTTGTTGATGGAGCTGGTTGATGCTGTTTGCTGATGGAGCTGGTTGATGCTGTTTGTTGATGGAGCTGGTTGATGCTGTTTGTTGATGGAGCTGGTTGATGCTGTTTGTTGATGGAGCTGGTTGATGTTGTTTGCTGATGGAGCGGGTTGATGCTGTTTGGTGATGGAGCGGGTTGATGCTGTTTGTTGATGGAGCTGGTTGATGCTGTTTGTTGATGGAGCTGGTTGATGCTGTTGGTTGATGGAGCTATTTGATACTGTTTGTTGATGGAGCTGGTTGATGTTGTTTGTTGATAGAGCTGGTTGATGCTGTTTGTTGATGGAGGTGGTTGATGCTGTTTGTTGATGGAGCTGGTTGATACTGTTTGTTGATGGAGCTGGTTGATGCTGTTTGTTGATGGAGCTGGTTGATGCTGTTTGTTGATGGAGCTATTTGATACTGTTTGTTGATGGAGCTGGTTGATGCTGTTGGTTGATGGAGCTGGTTGATGCTGTTTGTTGATGGAGCTGGTTGATGCTCTTTGTTGATGGAGCTGGTTGATGCTGTTTGTTGATGGAGCTGGTTGATGCTGTTTGTTGATGGAGCTGGTTGATGCTGTTTGTTGATGGAGCTGGTTGATGCTGTTTGTTGATGGAGCTGGTTGATGCTGTTTGTTGATGGAGCTGGTTGATCCTGTTTGTTGATGGAGCTGGTTGATGCTGTTTGCTGATGGAGCTGGTTGATGCTGTTTGTTGATGGAGCTGGTTGATGCTGTTTGTTGATGGAGCTGGTTGATGTTGTTTGTTGATGGAGCTGGTTGATGCTGTTTGTTGATGGAGCTGGTTGATGGTGTTTGTTGATGGAGCTGGTTGATGCTGTTTGTTGATGGAGCTGGTTGATGCTGTTTGTTGATGGAGCTGGTTGATGCTGTTTGTTGATGGAGCTAGTTGATGTTGTTTGTTGATGGAGCTGGTTGATGTTGTTTGCTGATGGAGTTGGTTGATGCTGTTTGTTGATGGAGCTGGTTGATGCTGTTTGTTGATGGAGCGGGTTGATGCTGTTTGTTGACGGAGCTGGTTGATGCTGTTTGTTGATGGAGCTGGTTGATGTTGTTTGCTGATGGAGTTGGTTGATGCTGTTTGTTGATGGAGCTGGTTGATGCTGTTTGTTGATGGAGCTGGTTGATGCTGTTTGTTGATGGAGCTGGTTGATGTTGTTTGCTGATGGAGTTGGTTGATGCTGTTTGTTGATGGAGCTGGTTGATGCTGTTTGTTGATGGAGCTGGTTGATGCTGTTTGTTGATGGAGCTGGTTGATGCTGTTTGTTGATGGAGCTGGTTGATGTTGTTTGCTGATGTAGCTGGTTGATGCTGTTTGTTGAAGGAGCTGGTTGATGCTGTTTGTTGATGGAGCTGGTTGATGCTGTTTGCTGATGGAGTTGGTTGATGGTGTTTGCTGATGGAGCTGGTTGATGCTGTTTGTTGATGGAGCTGGTTGATGCTGTTTGCTTATGGAGGCACGGTAGCACAGTGGTTAGCACTGCTGCTTCACAGCTCCAGGGTCCTGGGTTCGATTCCTGGCTCGGGTCACTGCCTGTGTGGAGTTTGCACATTCTCCTTGTGTCTGCGTGGGTTTTCTCCGGGTGCTCCGGTTTCCTCCCACAGTCCAAAGATGTGCGGGTTAGGTTCATTGGCTATGCTAAAATTGCCCCTTAGTGTCCTGGGATGTGTAGGTTAGAGGGATTAGCAGGTAAATGTGTAGGGATATGGGGATAGGGTCTGGGTGGGATTGTGTTCGGTGCAGACTCGATGGGCCGAAGAGCCTGTTTCTGCACTGTAGGGTTCTAGGGTTCTAGGTTCTAGGAGCTGGTTGATGCTGTTTGTTGATGGAGCTGGTTGATGCTGTTTGCTGATGGAGCTGGTTGATGCTGTTTGCTGATGGAGCTGGTTGATGCTGTTTGCTGATGGAGCTGGTTGATGCTGTTTGCTGATGGAGCTGGTTGATGCTGTTTGTTGATGGAGCTGGTTGATGCTGTTTGTTGATGGAGCTGGTTGATGCTGTTTGTTGATGGAGCTGGTTAATGCTGTTTGTTGATGGAGCTGGTTGATGCTGTTTGTTGATGGAGCTGGTTGATGCTGTTGGTTGATGGAGCTATTTGATACTGTTTGTTGATGGAGCTGGTTGATGCTGTTTGTTGATGGAGCTGGTTGATGCTGTTTGTTCATGGAGCTGGTTGATGCTGTTGGTTGATGGAGCTGGTTGATGCTGTTTGTTGATGGAGCTGGTTGATGCTGTTGGTTGATGGAGCTATTTGATACTGTTTGAAGATGGAGCTGGTTGATGCTGTTTGTTGATGGAGCTGGTTGATGCTGTTTGTTCATGGAGCTGGTTGATGCTGTTTGCTGATGGAGCTGGTTGATGCTGTTTGCTGATGGAGCTGGTTGATGCTGTTTGCTGATGGAGCTGGTTGATGCTGTTTGTTGATGGAGCGGGTTGATGCTGTTTGTTGATGGAGCTGGTTGATGCTGTTGTTGATGGAGCTGGTTGATGCTGTTTGTTGATGGAGCTGGTTGATGTTGTTTGTTGATGGAGCTGGTTGATGCTGTTTGTTGATGGAGCTGGTTGATGCGGTTTGTTGATGGAGCTGGTTGATGCTGTTTGTTGATGGAGCTGGTTGATGCTGTTTGCTGATGGAGCTGGTTGATGTTGTTTGTTGATGGAGCTGGTTGATGCTGTTTGTTGATGGAGCTGGTTGATGCGGTTTGTTGATGGAGCTGGTTGATGCTGTTTGTTGATGGAGCTGGTTGATGCTGTTGTTGATGGAGCTGGTTGATGCTGTTTGTTGATGGAGCTGGTTGATGCTGTTTGTTGATGGAGCTATTTGATACTGTTTGTTGATGGAGCTGGTTGATGCTGTTGGTTGATGGAGCTGGTTGATGCTGTTTGTTGATGGAGCTGGTTGATGCTCTTTGTTGATGGAGCTGGTTGATGCTGTTTGTTGATGGAGCTGGTTGATGCTGTTTGTTGATGGAGCTATTTGATACTGTTTGTTGATGGAGCTGGTTGATGCTGTTGGTTGATGGAGCTGGTTGATGCTGTTTGTTGATGGAGCTGGTTGATGCTCTTTGTTGATGGAGCTGGTTGATGCTGTTTGTTGATGGAGCTGGTTGATGCTGTTTGTTGATGGAGCTGGTTGATGCTGTTTGTTGATGGAGCTGGTTGATGCTGTTTGTTGATGGAGCTGGTTGATGCTGTTTGTTGATGGAGCTGGTTGATGGTGTTTGTTGATGGAGCTGGTTGATGCTGTTTGTTGATGGAGCTGGTTGATGCTGTTTGTTGATGGAGCTGGTTGATGCTGTTTGTTGATGGAGCTGGTTGATGCTGTTTGTTGATGGAGCTGGTTGATGCTGTTTGTTGATGGAGCTGGTTGATGCTGTTTGTTGATGGAGCTAGTTGATGTTGTTTGTTGATGGAGCTGGTTGATGTTGTTTGCTGATGGAGTTGGTTGATGCTGTTTGTTGATGGAGCTGGTTGATGCTGTTTGTTGATGGAGCTGGTTGATGCTGTTTGTTGATGGAGCTGGTTGATGCTGTTTGTTGATGGAGCTGGTTGATGTTGTTTGCTGATGGAGTTGGTTGATGCTGTTTGTTGATGGAGCTGGTTGATGCTGTTTGTTGATGGAGCTGGTTGATGCTGTTTGTTGATGGAACTGGTTGATGCTGTTTGTTGATGGAGCTGGTTGATGTTGTTTGCTGATGGAGTTGGTTGATGCTGTTTGTTGATGGAGCTGGTTGATGCTGTTTGTTGATGGAGCTGGTTGATGCTGTTTGTTGATGGAGCTGGTTGATGTTGTTTGCTGATGTAGCTGGTTGATGCTGTTTGTTGAAGGAGCTGGTTGATGCTGTTTGTTGATGGAGCTGGTTGATGCTGTTTGCTGATGGAGTTGGTTGATGGTGTTTGCTGATGGAGTTGGTTGATGCTGTTTGTTGATGGAGCTGGTTGATGCTGTTTGCTTATGGAGGTACGGTAGCACAGTGGTTAGCACTGCTGCTTCACAGCTCCAGGGTCCTGGGTTCGATTCCCGGCTCGGGTCACTGCCTGTGTGGAGTTTGCACATTCTCCTTGTGTCTGTGTGGGTTTTCGCCGGGTGCTCCGGTTTCCTCCCACAGTCCAAAGATGTGCGGGTTAGGTTCATTGGCTATGCTAAAATTGCCCCTTAGTGTCCTGGGATGTGTAGGTTAGAGGGATTAGCAGGTAAATGTGTAGGGATATGGGGATAGGGTCTGGGTGGGATTGTGTTCGGTGCAGACTCGATGGGCCGAAGAGCCTGTTTCTGCACTGTAGGGTTCTAGGGTTCTAGGTTCTAGGAGCTGGTTGATGCTGTTTGTTGATGGAGCTGGTTGATGCTGTTTGCTGATGGAGCTGGTTGATGCTGTTTGCTGATGGAGCTGGTTGATGCTGTTTGCTGATGGAGCTGGTTGATGCTGTTTGCTGATGGAGCTGGTTGATGCTGTTTGTTGATGGAGCTGGTTGATGCTGTTTGTTGATGGAGCTGGTTGATGCTGTTTGTTGATGGAGCTGGTTAATGCTGTTTGTTGATGGAGCTGGTTGATGCTGTTTGTTGATGGAGCTGGTTGATGCTGTTGGTTGATGGAGCTATTTGATACTGTTTGTTGATGGAGCTGGTTGATGCTGTTTGTTCATGGAGCTGGTTGATGCTGTTGGTTGATGGAGCTGGTTGATGCTGTTTGTTGATGGAGCTGGTTGATGCTGTTGGTTGATGGAGCTATTTGATACTGTTTGAAGATGGAGCTGGTTGATGCTGTTTGTTGATGGAGCTGGTTGATGCTGTTTGTTCATGGAGCTGGTTGATGCTGTTTGCTGATGGAGCTGGTTGATGCTGTTTGCTGATGGAGCTGGTTGATGCTGTTTGCTGATGGAGCTGGTTGATGCTGTTTGTTGATGGAGCTGGTTGATGTTGTTTGTTGATGGAGCTGGTTGATGCTGTTTGCTGATGGAGCTGGTTGATGTTGTTTGTTGATGGAGCTGGTTGATGCTGTTTGTTGATGGAGCTGGTTGATGCGGTTTGTTGATGGAGCTGGTTGATGCTGTTTGTTGATGGAGCTGGTTGATGCTGTTGTTGATGGAGCTGGTTGATGCTGTTTGTTGATGGAGCTGGTTGATGCTGTTTGCTGATGGAGCTGGTTGATGCTGTTTGTTGATGGAGCTGGTTGATGCTGTTTGTTGATGGAGCTGGTTGATGCTGTTTGTTGATGGAGCTGGTTGATGTTGTTTGCTGATGGAGCGGGTTGATGCTGTTTGGTGATGGAGCGGGTTGATGCTGTTTGTTGATGGAGCTGGTTGATGCTGTTTGTTGATGGAGCTGGTTGATGCTGTTGGTTGATGGAGCTATTTGATACTGTTTGTTGATGGAGCTGGTTGATGTTGTTTGTTGATAGAGCTGGTTGATGCTGTTTGTTGATGGAGGTGGTTGATGCTGTTTGTCGATGGAGCTGGTTGATACTGTTTGTTGATGGAGCTGGTTGATGCTGTTTGTTGATGGAGCTATTTGATACTGTTTGTTGATGGAGCTGGTTGTTGCTGTTGGTTGATGGAGCTGGTTGATGCTGTTTGTTGATGGAGCTGGTTGATGCTCTTTGTTGATGGAGCTGGTTGATGCTGTTTGTTGATGGAGCTGGTTGATGCTGTTTGTTGATGGAGCTGGTTGATGCTGTTTGCTGATGGAGCTGGTTGATGCTGTTTGTTGATGGAGCTGGTTGATGCTGTTTGTTGATGGAGCTGGTTGATGCTGTTTGTTGATGGAGCTGGTTGATGCTGTTTGTTGATGGAGCTGGTTGATGCTGTTTGCTGATGGAGCTGGTTGATGCTGTTTGTTGATGGAGCTGGTTGATGCTGTTTGTTGATGGAGCTGGTTGATGCTGTTTGTTGATGGAGCTGGTTGATGCTGTTTGTTGATGGAGCTGGTTGATGCTGTTTGTTGATGGAGCTGGTTGATGCTGTTTGTTGATGGAGCTGGTTGATCCTGTTTGTTGATGGAGCTGGTTGATGCTGTTTGCTGATGGAGCTGGTTGATGCTGTTTGTTGAAGGAGCTGGTTGATGCTGTTTGTTGATGGAGCTGGTTGATGTTGTTTGTTGATGGAGCTGGTTGATGCTGTTTGTTGATGGAGCTGGTTGATGCTGTTTGTTGATGGAGCTGGTTGATGTTGTTTGTTGATGGAGCTGGTTGATGTTGTTTGCTGATGGAGTTGGTTGATGCTGTTTGTTGATGGAGCTGGTTGATGCTGTTTGTTGATGGAGCTGGTTGATGGTGTTTGTTGATGGAGCTGTTTGATGTTGTTTGCTGATGGAGTTGGTTGATGCTGTTTGTTGATGGAGCTGGTTGATGCTGTTTGTTGATGGAGCTGGTTGATGTTGTTTGTTGATGGAGCTGGTTGATGTTGTTTGCTGATGGAGTTGGTTGATGCTGTTTGTTGATGGAGCTGGTTGATGCTGTTTGTTGATGGAGCTGGTTGATGTTGTTTGTTGATGGAGCTGGTTGATGTTGTTTGCTGATGGAGTTGGTTGATGCTGTTTGTTGATGGAGCTGGTTGATGCTGTTTGTTGATGGAGCTGGTTGATGGTGTTTGTTGATGGAGCTGGTTGATGCTGTTTGTTGATGGAGCTGGTTGATGCTGTTTGTTGATGGAGCTGGTTGATGGTGTTTGTTGATGGAGCTGGTTGATGCTGTTTGTTGATGGAGCTGGTTGATGCTGTTTGTTGATGGAGCTGGTTGATGCTGTTTGTTGATGGAGCTGGTTGATGCTGTTTGTTGATGGAGCTGGTTGATGCCGTTTGTTGATGGAGCTGGTTGATGTTGTTTGCTGATGGAGCGGGTTGATGCTGTTTGGTGATGGAGCTGGTTGATGCTGTTTGTTGATGGAGCTGGTTGATGCTGTTTGTTGATGGAGCTGGTTGGTGTTGTTTGTTGATGGAGCTGGTTGATGCTGTTTGTTGATGTAGCTGGTTGATGCTGTTTGTTGATGGAGCTGGTTGATGCTGTTTGTTGATGGAGCTGGTTGATGCTGTTTGTTGATGGAGCTGGTTGATGTTGTTTGCCGATGGAGCGGGTTGATGCTGTTTGGTGATGGAGCGGGTTGATGCTGTTTGTTGATGGAGCTGGTTGATGCTGTTTGTTGATGGAGCTATTTGATACTGTTTGTTGATGGAGCTGGTTGATGTTGTTTGTTGATAGAGCTGGTTGATGCTGTTTGTTGATGGAGGTGGTTGATGCTGTTTGTTGATGGAGCTGGTTGATGCTGTTTGTTGATGGAGCTGGTTGATGCTGTTTGTTGATGGAGCTATTTGATACTGTTTGTTGATGGAGCTGGTTGATGCTGTTGGTTGATGGAGCTGGTTGATGCTGTTTGTTGATGGAGCTGGTTGATGCTCTTTGTTGATGGAGCTGGTTGATGCTGTTTGTTGATGGAGCTGGTTGATGCTGTTTGTTGATGGAGCTGGTTGATGCTGTTTGTTGATGGAGCTGGTTGATGCTGTTTGTTGATGGAGCTGGTTGATGCTGTTTGTTGATGGAGCTGGTTGATGCTGTTTGTTGATGGAGCTGGTTGATCCTGTTTGTTGATGGAGCTGGTTGATGCTGTTTGCTGATGGAGCTGGTTGATGCTGTTTGTTGATGGAGCTGGTTGATGCTGTTTGTTGATGGAGCTGGTTGATGCTGTTTGTTGATGGAGCTGGTTGATGCTGTTTGTTGATGGAGCTGGTTGATCCTGTTTGTTGATGGAGCTGGTTGATGCTGTTTGCTGATGGAGCTGGTTGATGCTGTTTGTTGAAGGAGCTGGTTGATGCTGTTTGTTGATGGAGCTGGTTGATGTTGTTTGTTGATGGAGCTGGTTGATGTTGTTTGCTGATGGAGTTGGTTGATGCTGTTTGTTGATGGAGCTGGTTGATGCTGTTTGTTGATGGAGCTGGTTGATGGTGTTTGTTGATGGAGCTGGTTGATGCTGTTTGTTGATGGAGCTGGTTGATGTTGTTTGCTGATGTAGCTGGTTGATGCTGTTTGTTGAAGGAGCTGGTTGATGCTGTTTGTTGATCGAGCTGGTTGATGCTGTTTGCTGATGGAGTTGGTTGATGGTGTTTGCTGATGGAGCTGGTTGATGCTGTTTGTTGATGGAGCTGGTTGATGCTGTTTGCTTATGGAGGCACGGTAGCACAGTGGTTAGCACTGCTGCTTCACAGCTCCAGGGTCCTGGGTTCGATTCCTGGCTCGGGTCACTGCCTGTGTGGAGTTTGCACATTCTCCTTGTGTCTGCGTGGGTTTTCTCCGGGTGCTCCGGTTTCCTCCCACAGTCCAAAGATGTGCGGGTTAGGTTCATTGGCTATGCTAAAATTGCCCCTTAGTGTCCTGGGATGTGTAGGTTAGAGGGATTAGCAGGTAAATGTGTAGGGATATGGGGATAGGGTCTGGGTGGGATTGTGTTCGGTGCAGACTCGATGGGCCGAAGAGCCTGTTTCTGCACTGTAGGGTTCTAGGGTTCTAGGTTCTAGGAGCTGGTTGATGCTGTTTGTTGATGGAGCTGGTTGATGCTGTTTGCTGATGGAGCTGGTTGATGCTGTTTGCTGATGGAGCTGGTTGATGCTGTTTGCTGATGGAGCTGGTTGATGCTGTTTGCTGATGGAGCTGGTTGATGCTGTTTGTTGATGGAGCTGGTTGATGCTGTTTGTTGATGGAGCTGGTTGATGCTGTTTGTTGATGGAGCTGGTTAATGCTGTTTGTTGATGGAGCTGGTTGATGCTGTTTGTTGATGGAGCTGGTTGATGCTGTTGGTTGATGGAGCTATTTGATACTGTTTGTTGATGGAGCTGGTTGATGCTGTTTGTTGATGGAGCTGGTTGATGCTGTTTGTTCATGGAGCTGGTTGATGCTGTTGGTTGATGGAGCTGGTTGATGCTGTTTGTTGATGGAGCTGGTTGATGCTGTTGGTTGATGGAGCTATTTGATACTGTTTGAAGATGGAGCTTGTTGATGCTGTTTGTTGATGGAGCTGGTTGATGCTGTTTGTTCATGGAGCTGGTTGATGCTGTTTGCTGATGGAGCTGGTTGATGCTGTTTGCTGATGGAGCTGGTTGATGCTGTTTGCTGATGGAGCTGGTTGATGCTGTTTGTTGATGGAGCTGGTTGATGTTGTTTGTTGATGGAGCTGGTTGATGCTGTTTGCTGATGGAGCTGGTTGATGTTGTTTGTTGATGGAGCTGGTTGATGCTGTTTGTTGATGGAGCTGGTTGATGCGGTTTGTTGATGGAGCTGGTTGATGCTGTTTGTTGATGGAGCTGGTTGATGCTGTTGTTGATGGAGCTGGTTGATGCTGTTTGTTGATGGAGCTGGTTGATGCTGTTTGCTGATGGAGCTGGTTGATGCTGTTTGTTGATGGAGCTGGTTGATGCTGTTTGTTGATGGAGCTGGTTGATGCTGTTTGTTGATGGAGCTGGTTGATGTTGTTTGCTGATGGAGCGGGTTGATGCTGTTTGGTGATGGAGCGGGTTGATGCTGTTTGTTGATGGAGCTGGTTGATGCTGTTTGTTGATGGAGCTGGTTGATGTTGTTTGCTGATGGAGCTGGTTGATGCTGTTTGTTGATGGAGCTGGTTGATGCTGTTTGTTGAAGGAGCTGGTTGATGCTGTTTGTTGTTGGAGCTGGTTGATGTTGTTTGTTGATGGAGCTGGTTGATGCTGTTTGTTGATGGAGCTGGTTGATGTTGTTTGTTGATGGAGCTGGTTGATGATGTTTGCTGATGGAGCTGGTTGATGCTGTTTGTTGATGGAGCTGGTTGATGCTGTTTGTTGATGGAGCTGGTTGATGCTGTTTGTTGATGGAGCTGGTTGATGCTGTTTGTTGATGGAGCTGGTTGATGCTGTTTGTTGATGGAGCTGGTTGATGCTGTTTGTTGATGGAGCTGGTTGATGTTGTTTGTTGATGGAGCTGGTTGATGCTGTTTGTTGATGGAGCTGGTTGATGTTGTTTGTTGATGGAGCTGGTTGATGATGTTTGCTGATGGAGCTGGTTTATGCTGTTTGTTGATGGAGCTGGTTGATGCTGTTTGTTGATGGAGCTGGTTGATGTTGTTTGTTGATGGAGCTGGTTGATGATGTTTGTTGATGGAGCTGGTTGATGCTGTTTGTTGATGGAGCTAGTTGATGCTGTTTGTTGATGGAGCTGGTTGACGCTGTTTACTCATGGATCTGGTTGATGCTGTTTGCTGATGGAGCTGGTTGACGCTGTTTACTCATGGATCTGGTTGATGCTGTTTGTTGATGGAGCTGGTTGATGTTGTTTGTTGATGGAGCTGGTTGATGCGGTTTGTTGATGGAGCTGGTTGATGTTGTTTGCTGATGGAGCTGGTTGATGCTGTTGTTGATGGAGCTGGTTGATGCTGTTTGTTGATGGAGCTGGTTGATGTTGTTTGTTGATGGAGCTGGTTGATGTTGTTTGCTGATGGAGCTGGTTGATGCTGTTTGTTGATGGAGCTGGTTGATGTTGTTTGTTGATGGAGCTGGTTGATGTTGTTTGCTGATGGAGCTGGTTGATGCTGTTTGTTGATGGAGCTGGTTGATGCTGTTTGTTGATGGAGCTGGTTGATGCTGTTTGTTGATGGAGCTGGTCGATGTTGTTTGTTGATGGAGCTGGTTGATGCTGTTTGTTGATGGAGCTGGTTGATGTTGTTTGCTGATGGAGCTGGTTGATGCTGTTTGTTGATGGAGCTGGTTGATGCTGTTTGTTGATGGAGCTGGTTGATGCTGTTTGTTGATGGAGCTGGTTGATGTTGTTTGTTGATGGAGCTGGTTGATGCTGTTTGTTGATGGAGCTGGTTGATGCTGTTTGTTGATGGAGCTGGATGATGCTGTTTACTCATGGATCTGGTTGATGCTGTTTGCTGATGGAGCTGGTTGATGCTGTTTGCTGATGGAGCTGGTTGATGCTGTTTGTTGATGGAGCTGGTTGATGCTGTTTGTTGATGGAGCTGGTTGATGCTGTTTGTTGATGGAGCTGGTTAATGCTGTTTGTTGATGGAGCTGGTTGATGCTGTTTGTTGATGGAGCTGGTTGATGCTGTTGGTTGATGGAGCTATTTGATACTGTTTGTTGATGGAGCTGGTTGATGCTGTTTGTTGATGGAGCTGGTTGATGCTGTTTGTTGATGGAGCTGGTTGATGCTGTTGGTTGATGGAGCTATTTGATACTGTTTGAAGATGGAGCTGGTTGATGCTGTTTGTTGATGGAGCTGGTTGATGCTGTTTGTTCATGGAGCTGGTTGATGCTGTTTGCTGATGGAGCTGGTTGATGCTGTTTGCTGATGGAGCTGGTTGATGCTGTTTGCTGATGGAGCTGGTTGATGCTGTTTGTTGATGGAGCTGGTTGATGTTGTTTGTTGATGGAGCTGGTTGATGCTGTTTGCTGATGGAGCTGGTTGATGTTGTTTGTTGATGGAGCTGGTTGATGCTGTTTGTTGATGGAGCGGGTTGATGCGGTTTGTTGATGGAGCTGGTTGATGTTGTTTGTTGATGGAGCTGGTTGATGCTGTTTGTTGATGGAGCTGGTTGATGCTGTTGTTGATGGAGCTGGTTGATGCTGTTTGTTGATGGAGCTGGTTGATGCTGTTTGCTGATGGAGCTGGTTGATGCTGTTTGTTGATGGAGCTGGTTGATGCTGTTTGTTGATGGAGCTGGTTGATGCTGTTTGTTGATGGAGCTGGTTGATGTTGTTTGCTGATGGAGCGGGTTGATGCTGTTTGGTGATGGAGCGGGTTGATGCTGTTTGTTGATGGAGCTGGTTGATGCTGTTTGTTGATGGAGCTGGTTGATGCTGTTGGTTGATGGAGCTATTTGATACTGTTTGTTGATGGAGCTGGTTGATGTTGTTTGTTGATAGAGCTGGTTGATGCTGTTTGTTGATGGAGGTGGTTGATGCTGTTTGTTGATGGAGCTGGTTGATACTGTTTGTTGATGGAGCTGGTTGATGCTGTTTGTTGATGGAGCTGGTTGATGCTGTTTGTTGATGGAGCTATTTGATACTGTTTGTTGATGGAGCTGGTTGATGCTGTTGGTTGATGGAGCTGGTTGATGCTGTTTGTTGATGGAGCTGGTTGATGCTCTTTGTTGATGGAGCTGGTTGATGCTGTTTGTTGATGGAGCTGGTTGATGCTGTTTGTTGATGGAGCTGGTTGATGCTGTTTGTTGATGGAGCTGGTTGATGCTGTTTGTTGATGGAGCTGGTTGATGCTGTTTGTTGATGGAGCTGGTTGATCCTGTTTGTTGATGGAGCTGGTTGATGCTGTTTGCTGATGGAGCTGGTTGATGCTGTTTGTTGATGGAGCTGGTTGATGCTGTTTGTTGATGGAGCTGGTTGATGTTGTTTGTTGATGGAGCTGGTTGATGCTGTTTGTTGATGGAGCTGGTTGATGGTGTTTGTTGATGGAGCTGGTTGATGCTGTTTGTTGATGGAGCTGGTTGATGCTGTTTGTTGATGGAGCTGGTTGATGCTGTTTGTTGATGGAGCTAGTTGATGTTGTTTGTTGATGGAGCTGGTTGATGTTGTTTGCTGATGGAGTTGGTTGATGCTGTTTGTTGATGGAGCTGGTTGATGCTGTTTGTTGATGGAGCGGGTTGATGCTGTTTGTTGACGGAGCTGGTTGATGCTGTTTGTTGATGGAGCTGGTTGATGTTGTTTGCTGATGGAGTTGGTTGATGCTGTTTGTTGATGGAGCTGGTTGATGCTGTTTGTTGATGGAGCTGGTTGATGCTGTTTGTTGATGGAGCTGGTTGATGTTGTTTGCTGATGGAGTTGGTTGATGCTGTTTGTTGATGGAGCTGGTTGATGCTGTTTGTTGATGGAGCTGGTTGATGCTGTTTGTTGATGGAGCTGGTTGATGCTGTTTGTTGATGGAGCTGGTTGATGTTGTTTGCTGATGTAGCTGGTTGATGCTGTTTGTTGAAGGAGCTGGTTGATGCTGTTTGTTGATGGAGCTGGTTGATGCTGTTTGCTGATGGAGTTGGTTGATGGTGTTTGCTGATGGAGCTGGTTGATGCTGTTTGTTGATGGAGCTGGTTGATGCTGTTTGCTTATGGAGGCACGGTAGCACAGTGGTTAGCACTGCTGCTTCACAGCTCCAGGGTCCTGGGTTCGATTCCTGGCTCGGGTCACTGCCTGTGTGGAGTTTGCACATTCTCCTTGTGTCTGCGTGGGTTTTCTCCGGGTGCTCCGGTTTCCTCCCACAGTCCAAAGATGTGCGGGTTAGGTTCATTGGCTATGCTAAAATTGCCCCTTAGTGTCCTGGGATGTGTAGGTTAGAGGGATTAGCAGGTAAATGTGTAGGGATATGGGGATAGGGTCTGGGTGGGATTGTGTTCGGTGCAGACTCGATGGGCCGAAGATCCTGTTTCTGCACTGTAGGGTTCTAGGGTTCTAGGTTCTAGGAGCTGGTTGATGCTGTTTGTTGATGGAGCTGGTTGATGCTGTTTGCTGATGGAGCTGGTTGATGCTGTTTGCTGATGGAGCTGGTTGATGCTGTTTGCTGATGGAGCTGGTTGATGCTGTTTGCTGATGGAGCTGGTTGATGCTGTTTGTTGATGGAGCTGGTTGATGCTGTTTGTTGATGGAGCTGGTTGATGCTGTTTGTTGATGGAGCTGGTTAATGCTGTTTGTTGATGGAGCTGGTTGATGCTGTTTGTTGATGGAGCTGGTTGATGCTGTTGGTTGATGGAGCTATTTGATACTGTTTGTTGATGGAGCTGGTTGATGCTGTTTGTTGATGGAGCTGGTTGATGCTGTTTGTTCATGGAGCTGGTTGATGCTGTTGGTTGATGGAGCTGGTTGATGCTGTTTGTTGATGGAGCTGGTTGATGCTGTTGGTTGATGGAGCTATTTGATACTGTTTGAAGATGGAGCTGGTTGATGCTGTTTGTTGATGGAGCTGGTTGATGCTGTTTGTTCATGGAGCTGGTTGATGCTGTTTGCTG
This sequence comes from Prionace glauca, assembly GCA_037974335.1. Classification (NCBI taxonomy): domain Eukaryota; kingdom Metazoa; phylum Chordata; class Chondrichthyes; order Carcharhiniformes; family Carcharhinidae; genus Prionace; species Prionace glauca. The sequence goes on from CM075759.1 coordinate 31,705,500, forward strand.
ATGGAGCTGGTTGATGCTGTTTGCTGATGGAGCTGGTTGATGCTGTTTGCTGATGGAGCTGGTTGATGCTGTTTGTTGATGGAGCTGGTTGATGCGGTTTGTTGATGGAGCTGGTTGATGCTGTTTGTTGATGGAGCTGGTTGATGCTGTTGTTGATGGAGCTGGTTGATGCTGTTTGTTGATGGAGCTGGTTGATGTTGTTTGTTGATGGAGCTGGTTGATGCTGTTTGTTGATGGAGCTGGTTGATGCGGTTTGTTGATGGAGCTGGTTGATGCTGTTTGTTGATGGAGCTGGTTGATGCTGTTTGCTGATGGAGCTGGTTGATGTTGTTTGTTGATGGAGCTGGTTGATGCTGTTTGTTGATGGAGCTGGTTGATGCGGTTTGTTGATGGAGCTGGTTGATGCTGTTTGTTGATGGAGCTGGTTGATGCTGTTGTTGATGGAGCTGGTTGATGCTGTTTGTTGATGGAGCTGGTTGATGCTGTTTGCTGATGGAGCTGGTTGATGCTGTTTGTTGATGGAGCTGGTTGATGCTGTTTGTTGATGGAGCTGGTTGATGCTGTTTGTTGATGGAGCTGGTTGATGTTGTTTGCTGATGGAGCGGGTTGATGCTGTTTGTTGATGGAGCTGGTTGATGCTGTTTGTTGATGGAGCTGGTTGATGCTGTTTGTTGAAGGAGCTGGTTGATGCTGTTTGTTGATGGAGCTGGTTGATGTTGTTTGTTGATGGAGCTGGTTGATGCTGTTTGTTGATGGAGCTGGTTGATGCTGTTTGTTGATGGAGCTGGTTGATGCTGTTTGTTGATGGAGCTGGTTGATGCTGTTTGTTGATGGAGCTGGTTGATGCTGTTTGTTGATGGAGCTGGTCGATGCTGTTTGTTGATGGAGCTGGTTGATGCTGTTTGTTGATGGAGCTGGTTGATGCTGTTTGTTGAAGGAGCTGGTTGATGCTGTTTGTTGTTGGAGCTGGTTGATGTTGTTTGTTGATGGAGCTGGTTGATGCTGTTTGTTGATGGAGCTGGTTGATGTTGTTTGTTGATGGAGCTGGTTGATGCTGTTTGTTGATGGAGCTGGTTGATGTTGTTTGCTGATGGAGCTGGTTGATGCTGTTTGTTGATGGAGCTGGTTGATGCTGTTTGTTGATGGAGCTGGTTGATGCTGTTTGTTGATGGAGCTGGTTGATGCTGTTTGTTGATGGAGCTGGTTGATGCTGTTTGTTGATGGAGCTGGTTGATGCTGTTTGTTGATGGAGCTGGTCGATGCTGTTTGTTGATGGAGCTGGTTGATGCTGTTTGTTGATGGAGCTGGTTGATGGAGCTGGATGATGCTGTTTGTTGATGGAGCTGGTTGATGCTGTTTGTTGATGGAGCTGGTTGATGGAGCTGGATGATGCTGTTTGCTGATGGAGCTGGTTGATACTGTTTGTTGATGGAGCTGGTTGATGCTCTTTGCTGATGGAGCTGGTTGACGCTGTTTACTCATGGATCTGGTTGATGCTGTTTGCTGATGGAGCTGGTTGACGCTGTTTACTCATGGATCTGGTTGATGCTGTTTGTTGATGGAGCTGGTTGATGTTGTTTGTTGATGGAGCTGGTTGATGTTGTTTGTTGATGGAGCTGGTTGATGCTGTTTGTTGATGGAGCTGGTTGATGCGGTTTGTTGATGGAGCTGGTTGATGTTGTTTGCTGATGGAGCTGGTTGATGCTGTTGTTGATGGAGCTGGTTGATGCTGTTTGTTGATGGTGCTGGTTGATGCTGTTTGCTGATGGAGCTGGTTGATGCTGTTTGCTGATGGAGCTGGTTGATGCTGTTTGCTGATGGAGCTGGTTGATGTTGTTTGTTGATGGAGCTGGTTGATGCTGTTTGTTGATGGTGCTGTTTGATGCTGTTTGTTGATGGAGCTGGTTGATGCTGTTTGTTGATGAAGCTGGTTGATCCTGTTTGCTGATGGAGCTGGTTGATGCTGTTTGCTGATGGAGCTGGTTGATGTTGTTTGTTGATGGAGCTGGTTGATGCTGTTTGTTGATGGTGCTGTTTGATGCTGTTTGTTGATGGAGCTGGTTGATGTTGTTTGCTGATGGAGCTGGTTGATGTTGTTTGCTGATGGATCTGATCCCAAACTGTGGTCTACACTTTATCTGCCCTGTTTTTATATGTTTTTATCTGTGTCTTTATATGCCTGGATTGTGAACTGAAATCCCACTCACCTGATGAAGGAGCAACACTCTGAAAGCTTGTGGCTATTGCTGCCAACTCATAGAATCATAGAGATTCACAGCATGGAAACACACCCTTCAGCCCAACTTGTCCCCGCTGCCCTTTTTGTTTTAAAACCCCTAAATTAATCCCAATTGCCCACATTTGTCCCATATCCCTCTCTGTCCATTGAACTACCTGTGCTTTTAAGTGCTTTTTAAAAGACAAAATTGTACCCGCTCTACTATTACCTCTGGCAGCTTGTTCCAGTCACTCACCACCCTCTGTGTGAAAAAATTGCCCCACTTTCTTATCTCTTTTTTACCTTTCGTATCTCTTTTTTGCCCTCCTGATTTCTCTCTTTACTCTAATCCTACACCTCTGATACTCTTCAAGGGATTCACTTAATCCCAGATGCCTCTGCATGTCATGTGCCTGTTAAACCTCTGCCCTTAAGTTTTAGACTCCCCTACATTTGGGAAAAGATATTGACTATCGAGCTGATCTGTGCCCCTCATTATTTTATAGACCTCTATAAGATCATCCCTAAGCCTCCTGCGCTCCAGAGGAAAAAGTCCTGGTCTATCCAGCCTCTCCTTATATCTCAATCCATCATGTCCCGGTAGCATCCTAGTAAATCTTTTCTGCACTCTTTCTAGTTTAATAATATGCATTCTATAATAGGGAAACCAGAATTGCACACAGTATTCCAAGTGTGTCCTTACTGATGTCTTGTACAACTTCAACAAAACATTCCAACTCCTGTATTCAATTTTCTGACCGATGAAACCAAGTGCGCCAAATGCCTTCTTCACCACTCTGTCCACATGTGACTCCACTTTCAAGGAGCTCTGAATATATAGCCCTAGATCGCTCTGTTCTATAACTCTCCCCAGTGCCCTACCATTAACTGAGTAAGTCCTGCCCTGGTTCAATCTCCCATTTGTCTAAATTAAACTCCATCTGCCACTCGTCAGCCCACTGGCCCAAATTATCAAGATCTCATTGCAATTGGAGATAACTTTCTTCACTGTCCACTATGCCACCAATCTTCGTGTCATCTGCAAACTTACTAACCATGCCTCCTATATTCTCATCCAAATCATTAATATAAATGACAAATAACAGTGGGCTCAGCACTGATCCCTGAGGCACACCGCTAGTCACAGGCCTCCAGTTTGAAAAACCACTCTCTACAACCAACCTCTGGCTTAGAAGCCAATTTTGTATCCATTTAGATACTGCACCCTGGATCCCGTGAGATTTAAATTTATGCAACAATCTACCACACGGTACCTTGTCAAAGGCCTTGCTAAAGTCCATGTAGGCAACATCAACTCCCCTGCCCTCATCTACCTTCTTGTTCACCCCTTCAAAAAACCTCAATTAAATTTGTGGGACATGATTTTCCACTCACAAAGCCATGCTGACTGTCCCTAATCTGTCCTTGCACCTCTAAGTGTCTGTAGATCCTACCTCTCAAAATACCTTCCAACAATTTACCCACCACAGATGTGAAGCTCACTGGCCTGTAGTTCCCAAGCTTTTCCCTGTAGTCCTTTTTAAATGAAGGCACAACATTTGTCACTCCAATCTCCAGGCACCTCACCTGTGACTATCGATGATTCAAATATCCCTGCTCAGGGAAACCTGTTAGACTTTAACCTGCTGTATTGAGACTCCTTACTGCATTCTACACATTAGTCAGTAAAGTATTCCGTCTGCCGGTCGAAATCACCTTATCGAGCTGTCCTGTTACCCTCAGGAATCAGTGGACACTCAAAGATCCCCCATTCACACACAGGGACATCATATTCCACACTCTCTGTGGAGTTTGCACATTCTCCTTGTGTCTGCATGGGTTTTCTCCGGGTGCTCCGGTTTCCTCCCACAGTCCAAAGATGTGTGGGTTAGGTTCATTGGCCGTGTTAAAAATCGCCCCTCAGTGTCCTGAGATGTGTAGGTTAGAGGGATTAGTGGGTAAATGTGTAGGGATAAGGGGGTAGGGCCTGGGTGGGATTGCAGTCGGTGCAGACTCGATGGGCCGAATGGCCTCTTTCTGTGCTGTAGGGTTTCGATGATTCTCTGATATTAGAGGGAGGGGGAGGGATTGTTATGGGAGATGAAAAGGCCCCCAATGTGTCATATGGTCTCAATCTGATGTCTCTCTGCCTCAGAATGATTCAATCCTGATCCGCGCGGTGCAGTCTGGGAGAACACAGCGCGCAGGCGCGGTTCCGCCCCGGCCTCTGGATATAAATATGGATTTGATTTAATTTTGATTCGGTTCCTGGCGGGGTTTCCGGCTCGGATTTCTCTCACTTTCCCCATTGCTCAACACTCACTTCTTCCTTTTTATTTAAAAACAAACGGTGGGGGAGGGGGAGGGGCCTCACCGTGACATCACGGCAACATGGCGGAGGCCCCGCCCCTCCTCAGGACCCGGATGTTCCACCAACGAGTAGCAGCTGGGCCGGAGGCGGCAGAAGGTGACACTGGGAGGAGTAGCAGGTGCAGCACCGGCTGGGAGGGTTACAGCGGCTCCGGGTGGCCGGGAGGGGAAACAGCAGCAGCACCGTCTCTGCCCAAAGGCTTCCCCAGTTCAGCTGCTCAGAGGCACTGGGAACCTCTTCAAATGGAAACTGCAGCTTCTCAAATTCTCCATCCATCCACCTCACCCCCCGAGTCAACTTCACCCTCCCTCCTTCTGTCCCCCTCACCCTCCCTCTATCACCTCACCCTCCCTGCGCCCACCTCACCCTCCCTCTGTCCCCCTCACCCTCCCTCTGTCCACCTCACCCTCCTTCCCTCTCTCCATCCATCCCTGTTCTACAAGAAGAACCATTCATTCAGCACAACATCTTCCCGCTCATTCCCCCAGTCTGTGTTCCAGCCTTTATCAAATCCACTCTGCTCCCAGATACTTTACACCATTAGATATTACAATTCAAACATTAACATCTCTCCAATTTCATATTTGTCCAAGCGATCACAGACAGACAAAGGAAATTTGACATGCTCCCTGTGATCTCAGCAACTTTTACAAATGCACCATGGAAAGCATTCTTTCTGATTGTCTCACAGTTTGGCGCAGCTCAGCCTCTACGTCTGAGGTTCTGTTACAACCAATTCAGGAACAGCTTCTTCCCAGCCGAAGTCAACTTTTTGAATGGATCTGTCTTGCAATAGTACTCTGTAGTGCATTGCTACACCCGAACTGTGACTGTAACTCTACATTTTGCACTCTCTCCTTCTCTATGAATGTCATGCTCTGCTTGTCCAGTGTGTAAGAAACAATACTTTACAATGAATGTTAATATATGTGACAATAATAAATCGAATCAAAAGATAAATCAATTAAAACCCCAACAGATGAGAAAGTGACTGGAAGTTGTATCTGAATCTCCTGTTGTTAGGTTAACCATGACAGACCAATCTGGGACATTGACATGTAATAAATGACTTTATCAGCTGAGTTTTATTTGTTAACCTCAAGGTCTTTGTCACATTTAGAAATTAAAATATTTTGTGCCACCAAAACCAGGGATGTACTGCTGAAGGTTTATAAGGCTCTGGTCAGACTACCTTTGGATTATTGTGAGCAAATTTGGGCCTGTATTAAAGAAAGAATGTGCTGTCCCTGAAGAAGATCCAGAAGAGATTCACAAGAATGATCCCGGGAATGAAAAGCTGGAGATTGGAGGAGCGTTTCAGGACTCTGGGTCTGTACTCGGAGTTTAGAAAGATAAGGGGGTCCTCATTGAAACCTACAGAATACTGGAAGACCTGGATAGAATGGAATTGAGGAAGATGCTTCCATTTGTAGGAGAGACTATGATCCGAGGGCACAGCCTCAGAATAAAAGGACGACCGTTTTGCACCGAGATGAGGAGGACTTTCTTCAGCCAGAGGGTGGTGAATCTGTGGAATTCATTGCCATAGAAGGCTGTGCATGGCCAGTTCATTGAGTGTATTTAAGACAGAGATAGATAGGTTCCTGATTGGTAAGGGGATCAAATGGTCTGGGAGAAAGACGGGAGAATGGGATTGAGAAATTTATCAGCCTTGGTTAAATGGTGGAATGGACTTGATGAGCAGAATAGCTGAATTCTGCTCCTGTATCTTATGGTCTTTTTAATTTCACACTCTCTGTTAGTTACAGTATTTATACTAGTCCCCCACTCTTTATTAGCTTGTGTACATATTAGTTTCAGCATTCCAGTGGTTCCCAATTAGAATTTAACGAATTTAACCAACTCACATTTGATTTCAAATAACCAGTGATACAGATGATAAAATTAGAAATATCCATTACAATTACAGAGCAGCAACATTAACCCTTTCTCTTTCAAAACTCAATAACACAGATCATGTCACATACTGAGCAGTGTTCAGTTAAAACTAGCACAGACCAGACAACACAATAAAGTTAGTTTAAATTGAAATAATAGATGATATGAATAGTTTGTTCTGAAGAAATACTAATTTGAAAGTGATTGAATCAGGGAAATTCTTCAAAGACTATGAATTAATGTGATGTTTTTAATGGTATAGAATATCCCTCCACTTTTCAGCGCTGACATCTGCAACTGCAGATGGATGAAAAACAGCAATCTGACAAACCCCAGGACTGAGATTTATGATCTCTTATAGAGTGAAGGGATATGAGGAGCAGCTGGGAAAGTGGATTAGACACAGGAGAGCAATAAGAACATAAGAAATAGGAGCAGGAGTAGGCCATCTAGCCCTTCGAGCCTGCCCCGCCATTCAATAAGATCATGGCTGATCTGAAGTGGATCAGTTCCACTTTCCCGCTGTCTCCCAATAACCCTTAATTCCCTTGTCTATCAGAAACCTATCTACCCGTGACTTAAATATATTCAGTGAGGTAGCCTCCACCACTTCAACGGGCAGAGAATTCCAGAGATTCACCACCCTTTGAGTGAAGAAGTTCCTCCTCAACTCTGATCTAAACTGCACCCCCCACCCGTTATCTTGAGGCTGTGCCCTCTAGTCCTGCTATCCTTTCTAAGCGGGAAGAATCTCTTATCTCTCTTACAACCACGATTGTATTCAATGCTGAGCAGGGGCAAGGGGCCATGGAGTCTACAACTGGCACTATTCCTGATGCTTTTCAATTAAAAGCCAAACATTTTCCAACTGTTACAAATTACCACTTAAAGTTCACTGCCTGGCAGACAGGAAAATAAGATATTACTGTCCATGGAGAAGTAGTCAGGGTCAAAGTGACAGTCAAGTTCACACATTTAGCCAATTAGGAATGGCTGGAATAGAAAAGAGACAGATCTTACAATGGAGCATGGACAGTCTTCAAAACCATCAGCTTCTCTGAATCTGTAATCACCAGCTTCTCCATTTCCCAAAATACAAATGAAGGAAGTATCTGCCTGTTACTCTCCACTTATTCAATTGCAGCTCCCAGCTTCAACTTTTTATTTCTAGTACTAAGTCGCGAGTTTTGGCGGTTTTATTTTAAAATTAGTTAGAAACTGGAAGTCGTCACTAGGGCGCTTGCCGGTATTTGTAGTTTTATTTTTCTCGTGCCCCTAACCCTATAAATTAGTGCAGAGAGGATACCCGATTCTCTACACTGGTAGAGAATCCCACCCTTCCACCTCCTCTAACCTAATTATAAGTGTATGGGAAGTTTTTTTTAATATATTTTTATTTTTCTGCTGGGAATTGTTTCAGGGATGGCAGTTCAGGCTGTAAGCTGCATCTCCTGTGGGATGTATGTAGTGAGGGACTCCAGCAGTGTTTCAGGTGATTTTACTTGTGGGAAGTGTGTTAGATTGCAGTTTCTGGAGGAGCGAGTAAAGGTGCTGGAGGGGGAATTAGGGGAGCTCCGCATAATTCGGGAAGTGGAGGAGGACATAGAAAGGAGTTATAAGGAGATAGTCACTCCTAGAAATAAGTCTTGGGTCACTGCCAGGAAGAGGGGAAAGAAGCAGTTGGGGGGACAATCCCCTGAGGCTGTTCCCCTCCAAAATAGGTTTTCGGTCCTGGAGGCTACAGTTGAGGAGGAATCAACTGGGGATAGTCAAAGGGAGCAGGTCTCTGGGGGTGAGCCTGTTGGGAAACCTCAGGTGGTTAGGGGTAAGAGGTTGGGCCTCGTGATTGGGGACTCCACAGTTAAGGCGACGGATAGGAGAGTCGGAGGTAAGGGTAGGGACTCAGGGCTGGTTTATTGCCTACCTGGGGCTGGAGTCCGGGATGTATCGGACAGGGTATTCAGGACTCTTAGGGGAGAGGGAGATCAACCCCAAGTTATAGTTCATGTGGGGACACATGACATAGGGAGATTAAGGGAAGGAGATATTAAGGAGTTGGGGTGGAAACTAAAGGCCAAGTCTGGAAGAGTAGTTATATCCGGACTCTTGCCTGTGCCACGGGATAATATAGAGAGGAATAGAGAGAGGGAAAGTTTGAACTCGTGGCTGAGGGGATGGTGCAGGAGGGAGGGGTTCAGGTACTTGAGCAATTGGGGCTCATTCTGGGGAAGGTGGGACCTCTATAAGAGTGATGGTCTTCACCTGAACCAGAGGGGAATCAATATCCTGGGGGGTAAATTTGCGAAAGCTATGCAGGGAGGTTTAAACTGATTCGGAGGGGGGGTGGGATCGTGAGTAGAGAGGGTGAAAGTGAGGGGGGCATAGATGGGGAAAGCAAGGCACGGCATAGTGGGGGTGGGGTGGAGCATGGTTTGAAATGCGTATACTTTAATGCGAGGAGTATTCGCAATAAAGTGGATGAACTTGCAGCGTGGATCAGTACCTGGGACTTTGATGTTGTGGCCATTTCAGAGACTTGGATAGAGCAGAGTCAGGAATGGATGTTGCAGGTTCCGGGGTACAAATGCTTTAGTCGGAGTAGAGAAGAAGGTAGAAAGGGGGGTGGGGTAGCATTGCTAGTTAAGGACTGTATCACAGTGTCGGAGAGGAAGTTTAATGAGGACTTGTCAGTTGAGGTAGTATGGGCGGAGATTAGAAATAGGAGAGGAGAGGTCACCCTGTTAGGAGTCTTTTATAGACCTCCTAAAAGTTCTAGAGAGGTTGAGGAAAGGATTGCGGATACAATCCTGGCTAGGAGTGAAAGTAATAGGGTAATTGTTATGGGGGACTTTAATTTTGCAAATATTGATTGGAATTGTTATGGTTCTACGTCGTTAGAGGGGTCAGTGTTTGTACAAAGCATGCAGGAAGGTTTTTTGATTCAGTATGTAGATAGGCCAACTAGAGGTGAGGCTATATTGGATTTGGTGCTGGGAAATGAGCCAGACCAGGTGCTAGACTTGGAAGTTGGAGTGCACTTTGGTGATAGTGACCACAATTCGGTTACGTTCACTTTAGTGATGGGAAGGGATAGGCATGAACCTCGGGTCAGTAGTTTTAGCTGGGGTAAGGGTAATTATGAGGCTATTAGGAGTGAATTAGGAAGCATAGATTGGACTAGGAGATTACAGGGACTGGGAACGTCCGAAATGTGGAGTTTTTTCAAGGAGCAGCTACTGCGAGTCCTTGATAGGTATGTCCCTGTCAGGCAAGGAGGAATTGGTAGATCTAGGGAACCGTGGTGCACTAAAAGAGTTGAGTCGATGGTTATAAAGAAAAAGGAGGCTTATGTTCGGATGAGATCTGAGGGCTCAGGTAGTGCACTAGAAAGCTTTAGATTGGCTAGGAGGGAGTTGAAGAGTGAGTTAAGAAGGGCTAAAAGAGGACATGAGAAGACTTTGGCTGATAGGATTAAGGAGAATCCTAAGGCGTTCTATAGGTATGTCAAGAATAGAAGGTTGGTCAGGGCAAGATTAGGGCCAGTTACAGACAGTAGAGGGAAGTTGTGTGTGGAACCGGAGGAGATTGGAGAAGCATTGAACCAATATTTCTCTTTGGTGTTCACGCAGGGGGACATGAATATAGCTGAGGAGGACACTGGGTTGCAGGGTGTAAAATAAACAGTATTATGGTTGATAAGGGGGATGTGCTGGATATTCTTGAGGGGTTGAAAATAGATAAGTCCCCTGGTCCAGATGGGATCTACCCTAGAATTCTCTGGGAGGCTAGAGAGGTGATTGCAGAGCCTCTGGCTCTGATCTTCAGGTCGTCATTGGTCTCTGGTGTAGTCCCGGAGGATTGAAGAATAGCGAATGTTGTCCCATTGTTTAAGAAGGGGAACAGAGACTTTGCCGGGAATGAGAGACTGGTGAGTCTTACTTCTGTTGTGGGCAAGGTTTTAGAAAAAATTATTAGGGATAGGATTTATAGTTATTTGGAGTGTAATGAATTGATTAGAAATAGTCAGCATGGTTTTGTAGCGGGTAGGTCGTGCCTTACTAACCTTATTGAGTTTTTTGATAAGGTGACCAAAGAAGTGGATGGGGGGCAAGGCAGTTGATGTGGTATATATGGATTTTAGTAAGGTGTTCGATAAGGTTCACCATGGTAGGCTTCTGCAGAAAATGCAGATGTATGGGATTGTGGGTAATCTAGGAAATTGGATCAGAAATTGGCTATCAGATAGGAGACAGAGGGTGGTGGTTGATAGTAAATATTCATCATGGAGTTCGGTTACGAGTGGTGTGCCTAGAGATCTGTTTTGGGGCCACTGCTGTTTGTAATCTTTATTAATGATCTGGATGAGGGTATAGTTGGGTGGATTAGTAAATTTGCTGATGACACCAAAGTCGGAGGTGTGGTAGATTGTGAGGAAGGGTGTCATAGAACATAGAACATAGAACATTACAGCACAAACAGGCCCTTCGGCCCTCGAGTTGCGCCGATCACATCAACCCCACCAATCTATAGACCTATCTATAACCCCCAATCCCATTAAACCCCATATACTCATCCAGAAGTCTTTTAAAAGACCCCAGCGAGTTCGCCTCCACCACCGATGACGGCAGCCGATTCCATTCACTCACCACCCTCTGAGTGAAAAACTTACCCCTAACATCACCTCTGCACTTCCCTCCCCGCACCTTAAATCTGTGTCCTCTAGTAGCGACCATTTCAACCCGGGGAAATAGCCTCTGAGAGTCCACCCTATCTATTCCTCTCAACATTTTATAAACTTCTATTAGGTCGCCTTTCAACCTTCGCCTCTCTAGGGAAAAGAGTCCCAGCTCCCTCAACCTATCTTCATAAGGCATGCCTCCCAGTCCAGGCAACATCCTTGTAAATCTCCTCTGCACCCTTTCAATAGCTTCTACGTCTTTCCTATAGTGAGGCGACCAGAACTGCGCACAGTACTCCAAATGAGGCCTGACAAGGGTCCTGTAAAGTTGCAGCATTACCTCCCGACTCCTAAACTCAATCCCTCGATTAATGAAGGCCAGTACACCATACGCCTTCTTGACCACCTCCTCCACCTGCGAGGCCGATTTAAGAGTCCTGTGGACCCGGACCCCGAGATCCTTCTGCTCTTCAACGCTACTAAGACTCCTGCCCTAGTCTGCAGGGAGACTTAGTCTGCAGGGAGACTTAGATAGGATGCAGAGCTGGGCCGAGAGGTGGAGGATGGAATTTAATGCGGAGAAGTGTGAGGTAAGTCACTTCGGTAGGAGCAACAGACGTGTAGAGTATAGGGCTAACGGGAGGACTTTGAATAGTGTGGATGAACAGAGGGATCTAGGTGTATGTGTACATAGATCCCTGAAAGTTGGGAATCAAGTAGATAAGGTTGTTAAGAAGGTGTACGGTGTCTTGGCGTTTATTGGTAGGGGGATTGAATTTAAGAGGCGCAGCGTCATGTTGCAACTGTACACTACTCCGGTATGGCTGCACTTGGAGTACTGTGTGCAGTTCTGGTCCCCACATTACAGGAAGGATGTGGAGGCTTTGGTGAGGGTGAAGAGGAGGTTTACTAGGATGTTGCCTGGTATGGAGGGGAGATCCTATGAGGAGAGACTGAGGGATTTGGGGTTGTTTTCGTTGGAAAGGCGGCGGCTAAGAGGGGATCTTATTGAAACATATAAGATGATTAGAGGTTTAGATAGGGTGGACAGTGATAGCCTTTTTCCTCGGATGGAGAAAGCTAGTACGAGGGGGCATGGCTTTAAATTAAGGGGGGGTAGCTACAGGACTGATGTCAGGGGTAGGTTCTTTACCCAGCGGGTGGGGAGGGATTGGAATGCCCTGCCTGCTGCAGTTGTAAATGCGCCTAGTTTGGGGGTGTTTAAGAGATCCGTGGATAGGTTTATGGATGAAAAGGGATTGGTTTAGGCTAGTGGGTCATTGTTTTGTAACTGGTCGGCGCAACATCGTGGGCCGAAGGGCCTGTTCTGCGCTGTAATGTTCTATGTTCACTTTCAATTGAAATCCTTCATGATAATTTGTGGTGCAATTTGAAAGGGAGCCCAAAAACAGAGAGACTTGGGAAAACGAGCAGATTTCTAAAAAGCTGGGAATAATTCCAAGTACCGAATTCACGTAAAAGCTGGAGGAATTCCCGCTGGGGTTTATTTTAGTGGGATTTTCAAACCTCCCATACTCTGCACACTGCAGGATGCACTCACGTGAATCTCCTTAAAAATCCAGGGTGGACCCTAACCCAGCTGGAGAGACCAGTGGCACAGCACTGAGGGGGCCCCTGTGCAGGCACTGATTTAGTAAAAAGTCTGACAACACCAACACCAGACTTTTTACTGTGTTTACGCCAGTCCAACGCCGGCATACCCACATCAGGCACTGATTTGTCAGGGCAGAGACTGGCACTGGCGCAATAGTCCACACTGCCAGCCTCCCGATTGCTGTCCAGCCCCATGGTCCCACGCACACATTGCTGACCGTGCCACCTCCCAGCCCTCCCCCTGTGCGCTGTAATCTCTGGTCACACAGACACGTCTGGGCCAGACATGATCTCTTTCTACCCCACCCCAACCCCACTTCACCAGCCCGAAGGGGGACTAGGGAGAGGTTGAGGGGGAGATGCTTGCAGGCCCAAAAGTTTCAGTCCCAGGTCGGCTATGCAGATGGTCATCTGTATAATTTATACAGCTCTGCACTGATTTCTGGCATAAAGTTGACTGCGCCAAAAATCTGGCCAGGGATACAGGGAGGCCATGGCACCCAGTGGGAAGCCTGTCACACAGCCTTTGCTTGTGTCTCTTGGCTCACTGGGCTGCTAGTGGACTGGGGGGATCGCCCCCCTGGACTACAAAAGGCGAGGGATTTTGTTTATCATTCATCAGTTCAGCCTCAATTACAGCATTACATCCAATTTGAGGTCTCTGGAAAGAATGTAAAGCAGCATTACCAGCACAGGACCAAGAATCAGGATCTTTACCAAATGAATGAAAAGGTTCATGAAGGTGACTCATCGCCACCTTATCGACAATTAGGGATCAGCAACAAATGCCAGTGATGTCCCAATTCCATTGACAGAGAATAAAAATTTCAGTTGTTTTTAGACCATGGAGAAACTGGCACTATCCTCCAAGGGCAAAGAATAAAGAGAGTCTGAACAGGGGGGGTTCAAAATGAGGAGGTTTTGATAATGAGAAGTGTTTCCACTGGCAGAAGGGTCAGAATCATAGAACCCTACAGTGCAGAAACAGGCCCTTCGGCCCATCAAGTCTGCACCAAACACAATCCCACCCAGACCCTATCCCCATATCCCTACACATTTACCTGCTAATCCCTCTAATCTACACATCCCAGGACACTAAGGGGCAATTTTAGCATAGCCAATGAACCTAACCCGCACATCTTTGGGCTGTGGGAGGAAACCGGAGCACCCGGAGAAAACCCACGCAGACACGAGGAGAATGTGCAAACTCCACACAGGCAGTGACCCCGAGCCGGGAATCGAACCCAGGACCCTGGAGCTGTGAAGCAGCAGTGCTAACCACTGTGCTACCGTGCCGATAAGGACAGATTTATTGTGATCTGTAATTGGCAAAGTCAGAAGAGAAATGAGCTGTTTTTAAACAGCAAGTTCTGATCTGGAAAGAACTATCTTAAAAAGTGAGTCCACAAATAACATCCCCCTCCAACTGTCTGCTCTGAGGATTTTAGGGTTTTAAATGGAATTATCAGTTGACAGAAATTTTACTCACTGGTGTGAGAGCCCTGGACAAGGGGACAAATATCTCATTATCAGATTCAGGAGATAGATTTAGGAAACACTTGCTCACACAAAGGATGGTGGAAGTGTGGAACTCTCTCCCACATCTAGCTGCAGATACAAGTTGTTGAATATTCTCCCCCTGTCTGCGTGGATTTCCTCCGGGTGCTCCGGTTTCCTCCAACAGCCCAAAGATGTGCTCTTAGGCTGATTGGTGTCACAAATTGTCCCTAAATTATTCTCCCCTTAATCTGGTTTCCAATAGGGGTACCATAAGCATAGACATGGGTCAAGAGTGGAGGGGGAAAAGCACATCGTTAAGATGGCGGCACGGGCTCGTTGGGCCAAAGGGCCTGTTTCCCGTGCTGTGTTGTTCTTTGTTATGTGCAGCTTAGGTGGATCAGTTGACTCTAGTGTCAGGGGATTAGCAGGGTAAATATGTGGGTGTTATTGGGATAAGGCCTTGGTGGGATTGTGGTTGGTGCAGACTTACAAACACATGTACTCACAAATACAGGATAGGAATTCGCACATGTTCACATGTGATTTCAAGAAGAAATTAGGTAGCTCTTAGGCTGATTGGCTTACCAAACTGACACTATTCTCCCTGAATCTGGCTAAGTTAGGGGTTCCACTCGCATACACGCAGGGCAGGGTAGGTGTAGGAGGATGCGGCGGCGCGGGCTCGTTGGGCCGAAGGGCCTGTTTCCCCTGCTGGGTAGTTCTTTGTTCTTGTTTGTTTGTATAACTTCTGGGGCTAAAGGGGTCGAGGGATTATGGAAGGAAAGGGGGATCAGGATATTGAATTTGATGATCAGCCATGAGGAGGAGATCATAGAATGTATCTGTGATATCTTCCTTGAACAATATGTAATGGAACCCTGCAAGGGAGCAAGCTATCCTAGATGGGTTCCTGTGTAATGAGAGAGGAATAATTAATGATCTTACAGTTAGGGATCCTCTTGGAAGAAGCAATCACAGTATATTTGAATTTAAAATACAGATGGAGTATGAGAAGGTAAAATCCAATCCCAGTGTCTTGTGATTAAACAAAGGAGACTATAACGGGATGAGGGAGGAGTTGGCTCAGGGAGCAAAAACTTTATGGTGGGACAATTGAGGAACAGCGGTGGACTTTCAAAGTGATCTTTCACAGTGCTCAGCAAAAGTATATACCAGTGATAAGGAAGGACTGTAGAAAAAGATAATCAGCCATGGATATCTAAGAAAATAAAGGAGGGTATCAAATTGAAAGAAAATGCATACAAAGTGGCAAAGATTAGTGGGAACCTAGAGTTTGGGAAATCTTTAAAGGTCAACAGAAAGCCACGAAAAAGCTATAAAGAAAGGTAAGATGGATTATGAAAGTAAACCAGCTCAGAATAAAAAAAAATAGCAAAAGTTTCTACAAGCATATAAAATGAAAAAGAATGGCTAAAGTAAACATTGGTTGTTTAGATGATGAGAAGGGGAGTGTAATAACTGGAAATGAGAAAATGGCTGATGCATTGAACAGGTATTTTGCGTCAGTCTGCACAGTGGAAGACACAAATAACATGCCAATAATTGACGACAGGAAGCCTATGGCAGGTGAGAACCTAGAAACTATCATTATTATGAGAGGTAGTGTTGAGCAAGTTAATGGGGCTAAAGTCTCCTGGTCCTGATGGAATGCATCCCAGGGAACTAAAAGAGATGGTGGGGGAAATAGCAAATGTACTAGTGGTAATTTACCAAAATTCACTGGACTTTGGCGTGGTTCCCGCAGATTGGAAAACTAAATGTTTAAAAAAGGAGTTAGACAAAAGATGGGTAACTATAGGCCAGTTAGTTTAACTTCTGTAGTAGGGAAAATGCTTGAATCTATCATAGTGAGACATCTGGATATAAATTGTCCCATTGGTAAGACGCAGCATGGATTCATGGAGGGCAGGTCATGTTTGACTAATTTGGTGGAATTCTTTGAGAACATTACATGTGCAGTGGACAATGGGTTCAGTTGGGTCACTTGAGAATTACAAGGTAGCTAGGAATGAGTTAAAAAAAGGGTTTAGGAGAGCTAGGAGGAGGCATGAGAAGTCCTTGGCGAGTCGGATAAAAAAAACCCCAAGGCTTTTTACTCTTATGTGAGAAATAAAAGAATGACCAGGGTGAGATTAGGGCCAGTCAAGGATAGTAGTGGGAACTTACGCATGGAGTCCAAAGAGATAGGAGAGGCATTGAATGAATACTTTTCTTCAGTGTTCACTAAGGAGCAGGCCATGTTTGTAAGGATGAGTGTGTGACACAGGCTGATAGAATGGAGGAGGTAGATGTTCTGATGGAAGATGGATTAGCAATTTTGAAAAACCTGAGGGTCAATAAGTCCCCTAGGCAAGGTGGGATACTCCTAGGGTACTTTGGGAGGCAAGGGATGAGGTTGTGGAACCTTTAGCTTTGATCTTTGGGTCCTCACTGTCCACGTGGATTGTGTCAGGGGACTGGAGAGTGGTGAATGTTGTTCCTCTCTTCAAGAAAGGAAATGGGAATGACCCTGGTAATTATAGGCCAGTTAGTCTTACTTCGGTGGTTGGTAATTTAATGGAAAGGGTCCTGAGGAATAGGATTTATGATCATTTGGAAAGATGCAGTTTAATCAGGGAGGTTTCGTGAGGGGTAAGTCCTACCTCACAAGTTTGATTGAATTCTTTGAGGAAGTAACTAAGTGTGTAGACAAAGGTAGAGCAGTTGGTGTCGTATACATGGATTTTAGTAAGGCGTTTGATAAGGTTCCCCCATGGAAGGCTCATGAAGAAAGTAAGGAGGTGGGGGATAGAAGGAAATTTGTCCGATTGAATAAGTAACTGGCTGTCTCATAGAAACAAGTCTCTGTCCTTTGAGATTCAGTGTCACAGGCCTGGCTGGGTTCACTCTGTCCTTTGAGATTCAGTGTCACAGGCCTGGCTGGGTTCACTGCCAGGTTCATAGTAGTGCCCTCTATCTCGATTTGAAGTCCCAACTATCTCAATTTGGAGAGCCCCCTTTGTTGATTGTGAATGCCCCACTAATGATTAGTAGTAGCCCATCTCGATTTTGGAGTGTCCCTATCTGCAATAAGAGAGCCTTCTATCTCAATTAGGAATGCCCCCCTGTTTAGATTTGGACCAGTGGCTATTTCAGTTAGGGTGCCCCCCCTCCCCCCTTGGACCAGTGGCTATTTCAATAGTGTGGATGAACAGAGGGATCTAGGTGTATGTGTACACAGATCCCTGAAAGTTGGGAATCAAGAAGATAAGATTGTTAAGAAGGTGTACGGTGTCTTGGCGTTTATTGGTAGGGGGATTGAATTTAAGAGTCGCAGCGTCATGTTGCAACTGTACACTACTCTGGTACGGCCGCACTTGGAGTACTGTGTGCAGTTCTGGTCCCCACATTACAGGAAGGATGTGGAGGCTTTGGAGAGGGTGCAGAGGAGGTTTACTAGGATGTTGCCTGGTATGGTGGGGAGGTCCTATGAGGAGAGACTGAGGGATTTGTGGTTGTTTTTGTTGGAAAGGCGGCGGCTAAGAGGGGATCTTATTGAAACATATAAGATGATTAGAGGTTTAGATAGGGTGGACAGTGATAGCCTTTTTCCTCGGATGGAGAAAGCTAGCACGAGGGGGCATGGCTTTAAATTAAGGGGAGGTAGTTATAGGACGGATGTCAGAAGTAGGTTCTTTACCCAGCGGGTGGTGAGGGATTGGAATGCCCTGCCTGCTGCAGTTGTAAATGCGCCTAGTTTGGGGGCGTTTAAGAGATCTGTAGATGGTTTATGGACGAAAAGGGATTGGTTTAGGTTAGTGGGTCATTGTTTTTGTAACTGGTCGGCGCAACATCGTGGGCCGAAGGGCCTGTTCTGCGCTGTAATGTTCTATGTTCTATGATGTTGTGAGGCAGCAATGCTAACCACTGAGCCATCTTCAATTTTCCTCTGGAACTTCTGTTCAATGCCTTAAATCAATACAACTGGTTACTGCCCCCTAAAACGAAGGAAAAAGGTTTCTTTATATAATTTGATAGAACTCCACATGGTTGTCCCCTAGCCTTCCTTGTCTGAGTAAAACACCAGGAGCATTGACATACAGAGGGATCTGTGTGTACTTGTCCACTGATCCCTGAAAGTGGTAACACAGGTGGATAACTTGGTCAACAAGGCATGCAGCACACTCGCTTCATTGGCTGGGACATCGAGTATAAAAGTTGGCAAGTTATGTTCCAGCTGTATTAAACTTTAGTTAGGCCCAATCTGGAATATTGAGTGCAGTGCTGATCACCAGACAACCAGAAGGATGTGGATGCTTTGGAGAAGGGGAGAGTGAATAGATGACAGTAAATGGAGGACAGGACATGGTGGTGGAGTCTCGCTGTTAGTAACAGATGACAGTACAGCAGCGAGAGGTGAACTTAGTTCCAATGATCAAGATGCAGAATCAGTTTGGGTCGAGATAAGAATTAACAAAGTTAAAAAGTCACTTGTGGGAATCATTGACAGGCCCCTAACAATATTCAGAACCAAAGAAGGTTTACAAGGATGTTGCCTGGTCTGGTTAAGGTATGAAGAGAAGTTGAATAAACTCGGATTGTTTTCACTGGAAAGACAGAGGCTGAGGGGTGACCTGATAGAGGCAGATATATGGTTGATAGTTGGAATCTTTTCCCCAGGGTGAAAAGGTCAACTACAGGACGGGACAGTTTGAAGGCAAGAGGGGGAAACTTTAGAGATGTGCGGGTAAAGTTTTCACAGAAGGTGGTGGGTGCCTCGAATGCACAGCCAGTGAAGTTGACAGAAGCAGGCACGTTCCCAATGGTCAAGGTTTATCTCGATAGAAACATGAACGGGAGACGAACAGAGGAATAGAAACTGCGAATGAGCAACAAGTACTGGGTCTGAACAAGAATGAGTCGCTGCCACAGGCTTGATGGGCCGAAGGGCCTGTGTCCGGGGAGAGCTGTACACATCTGAGGAGGGGGAGAGAACCTCAGAGGGTGAACCATAACATTATTCCCCCACACCCTCAACATAAGGATCTGTGGGACTGACATCCCATTGCTCAGGGATCAGAGAGAGAAACAACAGGAGTCAGAGGAAAAGCAATTTTCCTTATTCATAACTGACACCAATAGTGATGGGCAATGTTTTTATACAAATACTAGTGGTGAAATTATATTGCTGAATATTCAGTTATTATAAACACAATCTCACACAGTCTGCTACTTACTTCAGTGTCTGTATTTTACAGTCCGGATTCCTCAGAGCCACAGACAGCCGTTTCAAAGAACAAAGAACAAAGAACAACCCAGCACGGGAAACAGGCCCTTCGGCCCAACGAGCCCGCGCCGCCACATCACCCTACACCTATTCTACCCTGCATGTCTATGAATGGAACCCTACTCAGTCAGATTCAGGGAAGATAGTGTCAATTTGGTAAAAACCGATTAGCCTGAGAGCACATTTTTGGGGTGTGGGAGGAAACCGGAGCGCCCGGAGGAAACCCACGCAACCACAGGGAGAATGCACAAACTCCCACAGACACAGGCCCAAATCCATGTGCCTGCACAGCCAGCAGTGCTAGTCACTGAGCTGTTGCGGCGCCCGTCTACCGGTCCAGGATCAAGCACACACACCGACACGAAGTACTAGGCCACTCCTGGAACTTCCAAGAGCAGCCCAGGCACGACCCGCCATGTGCATGCCCCTCGTTTGACACGAGGTGGACCTCCACCTGTGGAATAAAGACAAAAATATTAATCTTACAGCCTGCCTTTCCGTTGTCTCCCGAGGTTTAACCCTATTTAATATCCCCTACCATATCCCTCCATTCTCGTTTCACTCATGTGCCTATCTAACTGCATCTTAAACGAGTCCAACGTTCCTGCCTCCACCACCCTACTCGGTAGCGCGTTCCAGACCCCTACAACTCTCTGCATAAAGAACCTTCTTCTCACCTCCAAATTATACCTCTCCCCCCTCACCCTTAAATGATGACCTCTCGTGTTTGTATCTAGTCTAGGGAGCAGTCTCTCACTATTAACTCTATCCATTCCCTTCATTATCTTATATACTTCTATCATGTCCCCTCTCAATCTCCGCCTTTCCAAGGAGAATAGTCCCAGTTTCTTCAACCTCTCCTCGTAACCCAGTCCCCCCATGCCAGGCAACATCCTGGTAAACCTCCTCTGCACCCTTTCCACAGACTCCACGTCCTTCCGGTAGTAAGGTGACCAGAACTGGACGCAGTACTCCAAATGCGGTCTAACCAACGTTCTGTACAACTGAAGCATTAGACAGCAGCTTTTATACTCTATGCCCCTTCCTATAAAGGCCAACATCCCATAAGCCTTCCTAACAACCTTCTCCACTTGTGATGCAACCTTCATGGATTTGTGAACCTGCACTCCCAGGTCCCTCTGTATTTCTATACTCCTAATCGGCCTCCCTTTAATCACATAGCTCCTCTCTGCATTATTCCGTCCAAAATGCATCACCTCGCATTTGTCAGGATTAAATGCCATCTGCCACCTATCTGCCCACTGCACCAACCTATCTATATCCTGTTGTATCACCTGACAATCCAGTTCCGTACCCGCCAACCCTGCCATCTTGGTGTCATCAGCAAACTTGCTAATCACATCACCTACGCCCTCTTCCAAGTCATTTATGTAGACTACAAAGAGGAGAGGTCCCAGTACTGAGCCCTGCGGCACACCACTGGTCACTGGCCTCCAGCCCGACAAGGTCCCCTCCACAGCTACCCTCTGTCTCCTATTTCCCAGCCAGTTCTCAATCCACCTAGCTACCTGGCCTCGTATCCCATGCGCCTTAACCTTTTCTACCAACCTACCATGAGGGACTTTGTCAAACGCCTTACTGAAATCCATATAGATGACATCAACGGTTCTCCCATCGTCAACCGTTTTTGTCACCTCCTCAAAGAATTCCACCAGATTCGTAAGGCAAGACCTCCCTCTAACAAAGCCATGTTGCGTATCCCTAATCAGATCGCAACGCTCCAAATGCTCATACATCCTACCCCTAAGTATTTTTTCCATTAACTTCCCTACCACCGACATCAAACTCACCGGTCTATAATTCCCAGGGTTATCCCTACTACCTTTTTTGAACAACAGGACCACATTTGCTACCCTCCAGTCTTCTGGGACCTCACCTGTTTCCAAAGAAGAGACAAAGATTTGCGCCAGAGGCCCAGCAATTTCATCTTTCGCCTCCCTAAGCAGCCTGGGATAAATACCATCAGGCCCCGGAGCTTTATCCGTCCTTACGCTACCTAAAAGCCCTAGCACTTCCTCTCTCGTAATAACTATATCCTGCAAATAAACCTCCACTCCCTCCAAGAGACCACACGATTCAGAACCCCTCTCCTTTGTGAATACCGACGCAAAGTATTCATTCAGGAGCTCCCCCATTCCCTCCAACTCAATACACAACTCACCACTCTTGTCCCTAAGAGGACCAATTTTCCCTCTAACTACTCTCTTGCCTCTGATATAGGAATAAAATGCCTTTGGATTTTCCTTAATCCTACCAGCCAAAGCCATCTCATGCCCTCTCTTTGCCCTTCTAATTCCCCTTTTTAGCTCCCTCCTACTCTCGCTGTATTCTTCCAGCGCACTCTCCGTACCCATTTGTTTTGACCTAACATACGCCTCCCTCTTCTTCCTGACCAAGTCTTCAATATCCTCCGTAATCCACGGCTGTCTAATCCTTCCTTTCCCATCCTTTCGCTTAACCGGAACATACCTCCCCTGCAACCATTTCATTTTGTCCCTAAATGCCTCCCACTTGCCAACCGTGGACTTGCCAGCTAACAGTCCCTCCCAATCAGTTTGCTGCAGCTCCCTCCTAATCCTGCCATAGCTCGCCTTTCCCCAGTTCAGCACATTCCCATTCGGACGGCACTCGTCCCTTTCCATTTTTATCCTAAAGTAGACGGACTTGTGATCACTGTTCGCCACATGTTCGCCTACCTCTACCTCACCCACCTGCCCCGGCTCGTTTCCCAACACTAGATCCAGTATAGCCCCTCCCCTAGTCGGGCTAGTTACATACTGTTCTAGCGACCCTTCCATAACACAGTTCACAAACTCCTCTCCCTCTGTACCCCCAGCTCTAGGCCCCCTCCAATTCACCCCAGGAAAATTAAAATCACCCACTACAACCACTTTATTCTTCCTGCACCTGTCCAAAATGCCCCTGCAAATGCCTTCCTCCACTGACTTTGGGCTGTTGGGTGGCCTACAGTACACCCCTAGCAATGTGATCTCTCCCTTTTTATTCCTCAACTCCACCCACACTGACTCAATCCCTATCTCTTCCATATTGTCCTCCCTCTGCACTACTGTGATGTTCTCCTTTACTAACAGTGCCACCCCTCCTCCTCTCTTCATCCCTCCTCTGTCACACCTAAAACACTTGTACCCAGGAACATTCAGCTGCCAGTCCTGCCCTTCCTGTAACCACGTCTCCGTTACAGCCACCACATCTAACTGCCTCACAAACATCAAGGCCCTAAGCTCATCCGTTTTCCCTACCACACTCCTAGCATTGAAACAGACACAGTTCAACCCACAAGTGTCCCTCAGAACCACCGTCTCCCTGATACTTTTCCTTTCACTCGACTCTCTCCCAGCCACCTCCCCACCCCCCCTCCATATTAGTTTAAACCCTTCGTAAACACCCCAGCTAACCTCCCCGCTAAGACATTAGTTCCCCTCCCATTCAAATTCTCCCCACCCTTCCTGTACAATTGCCCTTCTCTCTTAAACACCTCCCAGTGATCCACAAAAGTAAAGCCCTCTACCCTACACCAATCCCTCAACCATGCATTCAGCTGCATGATCTCTTCATTCTTTGCCCTGCTGGTACCGGGCAGCAACCCAGAGAGTGCCACCCTGGAGGTCCTACTCTTTAGTTTGGCCCCCAAATCCTTAAATTGCCTACGTACCTCTACCCTACTCCTCCTTCCTATGTCCCCCTCCCCTACATGGACTATGACCTCAGCCTGTGCCCCCTCCCCTTTCAAAATTCCCTCTACCCTGTCCGATACGTCCTTTACCCCTGCTCCAGGGAAGCAGACCACCATCCTGGAGTCACGCCTCTGTCCACAGAACCTCCTGTCGATACCTCTGACCCTCCCGTCCCCTACCACTATCACCTTACCGGCCCCCTTCTGTCCCTCTAAGTTAGTCTCCCCCTCCTGCCTATCTTTCTGTGCCCCTGTCGACGAACCTTGGGAGGCCTCTGGGGAGGCTGGGGGACCCTGACTGGTCTTCTTCTTCCTCTTTCCCCTCCTCACAGTCGTCCATCCTCCCTTCTCTTCAGCCCTTGAGACCTCCTCCTCCTCCTTGGGGCGGCACGGTAGCACAGTGGTTAGCACTGCTGCTTCACAGCTCCAGGGTCCTGGGTTCGATTCCCGGCTCGGGTCACTGCCTGTGTGGAGTTTGCACATTCTCCTCGTGTCTGCGTGGGTTTTCTCCGGGTGCTCCGGTTTCCTCCCACAGTCCAAAGATGTGCGGGTTAGGTTCATTGGCTATGCTAAAATTGCCCCTTGGTGTCCTGGGATGTGTAGGTTAGAGGGATTAGCAGGTAAAATGTGTAGGGATATGGAGATAGGGTCTGGGTGGGATTGCGTTCGGTGCAGACTCGATGGGCCGAAGGGCCTGTTTCTGCACTGTAGGGTTCTATATCTATATCATGGTTCCCAGCCATTATCTCCTCGTTCTCCCTTACTAGAAAAGCGTCCCCCAGCCGCCCCTCGAGTTGCCTGACCTGGACCTTCAAGCGCTGCAGTTCCAAACATTTACTGCAGATGTGGACCTTGGGGACACGTGACACCACCATGAACTCCCACATGTGGCACCTGATACAACTTATGTTCCTACCTATATTCCCTGCCATGTCCCAACCTCCTGTAAGCTCCCAAAGGTAGAAATCTGTCACTCACCTTCTCCAAGCCTGCTCTCCCCTAAGCCCAGCGAGCCAAAGCCCTTCTCACTCAGTTCCCACTCAAGCCCAGCGAGCTAAAGCCCTTCTCACTCAGTTCCCACTCAAGCCCAGCGAGCTAAAGCCCTTCTCACTCAGTTCCCACTCAAGCCCAGCGAGCTAAAGCCCTTCTCACTCAGTTCCCACTCAAGCCCAGCGAGCCAAAGGCCTTCTCACTCAGTTCCCACTCAAGCCCAGTGAGCCAAAGGCCTTCTCACTCAGTTCCCACTCAAGCCCAGTGAGCCAAAGCCCTTCTCACTCAGTTCCCACTCAAGCCCAGCGAGCCAAAGGCCTTCTCACTCAGTTCCCACTCAAGCCCAGTGAGCCAAAGCCCTTCTCACTCAGTTCCCACTCAAGCCCAGCGAGCCAAAGCCCTTCTCACTCAGTTCCCACTCAAGCCCAGCGAGCTAAAGCCCTTCTCACTCAGTTCCCACTCAAGCCCAGCGAGCCAAAGCCCTTCTCACTCAGTTCCCACTCAAGCCCAGCGAGCCAAAGCCCTTCTCACTCAGTTCCCACTCAAGCCCAGTGAGCCAAAGCCCTTCTCACTCAGTTCCCACTCAAGCCCAGTGAGCCAAAGCCCTTCTCACTCAGTTCCCACTCAAGCCCAGTGAGCCAAAGCCCTTCTCACTCAGTTCCCACTCAAGCCCAGTGAGCCAAAGCCCTTCTCACTCAGTTCCCACTCAAGCCCAGCGAGCCAAAGCCCTTCTCACTCAGTTCCCACTCAAGCCCAGCGAGCCAAAGCCCTTCTCACTCAGTTCCCACTCAAGCCCAGCGAGCCAAAGCCCTTCTCACTCAGTTCCCACTCAAGCCCAGCGAGCCAAAGCCCTTCTCACTCAGTTCCCACTCAAGCCCAGCGACCCAAAGCCCTTCTCACTCAGTTCCCACTCAAGCCCAGTGAGCCAAAGCCCTTCTCACTCAGTTCCCACTCAAGCCCAGTGAGCCAAAGCCCTTCTCACTCAGTTCCCACTCAAGCCCAGTGAGCCAAAGCCCTTCTCACTCAGTTCCCACTCAAGCCCAGCGAGCCAAAGCCCTTCTCACTCAGTTCCCACTCAAGCCCAGTGAGCCAAAGCCCTTCTCACTCAGTTCCCACTCAAGCCCAGTGAGCCAAAGCCCTTCTCACTCAGTTCCCACTCAAGCCCAGCGAGCCAAAGCCCTTCTCACTCAGTTCCCACTCAAGCCCAGCGACCCAAAGCCCTTCTCACTCAGTTCCCACTCAAGCCCAGTGAGCCAAAGCCCTTCTCACTCAGTTCCCACTCAAGCCCAGTGAGCCAAAGCCCTTCTCACTCAGTTCCCACTCAAGCCCAGTGAGCCAAAGCCCTTCTCACTCAGATCCCACTCAAGCCCAGCGAGCCAAAGCCCTTCTCACTCAGTTCCCACTCAAGCCCAGTGAGCCAAAGCCCTTCTCACTCAGTTCCCACTCAAGCCCAGTGAGCCAAAGCCCTTCTCACTCAGTTCCCACTCAAGCCCAGTGAGCCAAAGCCCTTCTCACTCAGATCCCACTCAAGCCCAGCGAGCCAAAGCCCTTCTCACTCAGTTCCCACTCAAGCCCAGTGAGCCAAAGCCCTTCTCACTCAGTTCCCACTCAAGCCCAGTGAGCCAAAGCCCTTCTCACTCAGTTCCCACTCAAGCCCAGCGAGCCAAAGCCCTTCTCACTCAGTTCCCACTCAAGCCCAGTGAGCCAAAGCCCTTCTCACTCAGTTCCCACTCAAGCCCAGTGAGCCAAAGCCCTTCTCACTCAGTTCCCACTCAAGCCCAGTGAGCCAAAGCCCTTCTCACTCAGTTCCCACTCAAGCCCAGTGAGCCAAAGCCCTTCTCACTCAGTTCCCACTCACTCCGCTGCCCACTCCTGACGCTGCCCGCTCTATGCTGCTACCCCTTTTTTATACCCCCCGCTCCCCCTTAACGACAATCCCCTGGCCTAACTTTCGGTACGGAAGTAAACTACACTCTAACAAGCCCCGAGAACCGGAAGTACAGGAAAATAACGGTTTTTAATTCAAATCAGTCACTCACCACAGCCACAGCCACCAGGTTCAATGCTCCGAAGAACAATGAGTTTCACTCCTGATTATTGTAACCCAGATTCAGATCTATCAGTGAGCGGTTCGTACTGAGAGAAGAGGCCAGGTCCTCAGCACAAGAATCAGTGAGATCATTATCTTCCACACTGGAGATCAGAGAGAGAAGAATAACAGTAATCAGGGTAAATCCACAGTGTTTTATCAGAATAAGATCATTAACAATAATAATGTACAACGCGGGACATTCAAGAAACACAACTTCAGTTCATACAGAAGGCAAAATTATATTAATGCTGTAAATCTGAAATATGAATAAATATGTTGGAAACTCTCATCGGGTCAGGCAATATCTGTGAAGAGAGAAACAGATTTAGTTTCAGTTCAATTAGCTAAAATTAGAACTTGGAAGTAGCAGTGAATTAAATTGTTTTCAGTGACAGGGAGCTGGGGATGGACGGGTGACAGGGAAAGAACAAAATGGAAATGCCGGAGTGATTAAATGACAAAAAGGATGATGGTGAAAGGGAAGAGCACAGGATTCCCATGTCCTTACCCTGAGTCACAGGGAGGGACATGGGATGGTCAGTGACTCAGGAATGGAGTGTGTGGTGGGGTTGAAGATGATGAGAGAGAAACCTTTTTCACACTGCTAGTGGTTCGGGTCTGGAATTACAGCCGGGAAGTGTGGTGGAGGGAGGCTGATTGGAGGCATCACAGAGGGCAGTCGATGAACATTCAAATGAAACAATGTGTAAAGATACAAGGAGAAGGCAGTAGAATGAGACAAATTCCTAATACTAGTTTGGTGAGCCGGTGCAGACACATTTCACCTCGTGGTGCTTGGCAATAATTCTGTGAAGATAATGTTTGGAAATGTATCGATATTTTAACTGGAAGCTGGTGATGTTGCAGTGTTAACAGGGTTAGGTAATTTAACCAGTGTCCACTAAGGGCCATTGGTATCTCCCTCAGGTAGAATCACAGAATTGTTACAGAGCAGAAGGAGACCATTCGGTCCACGCTGTCTGCACTGACTCTCTGAATCAGCAATTTACTCAGTGTCATTCCTCCAAATTCTCCCCTTATCCATGCACATTCTTCCTTTTCAGATAATAATCCAATTCCTTTTGGAAATTTTCAACTGAACGTGTCTCCACCACACTCTCGGACAGTGAATTCCAGCCGTTAACCACTCGCTGCAGGGGATGTCCCGGTTCAGGCAATGCTGGCACCAGCAGCAATTTCATAGGCAGCAGCTCTGGAGAGAGCAGTGAGGAAGGCCTGGTTACTGAACACAGGGCTGAAATAGGAGGAGGAAGATTAAACTCAATTCAATGATGTACTTGGCAACACTTGGTCGTGTTCCCCAAGGCTACGTGAGTTTGGAGCAAATTTCTGTTCTCTCAGGACTGGAGAGTATCTGCCACATCAATCCAAGTATAACGGGATGAAGATTGCCAGAGACCTGAGCAGGCATGGGTTATATGGTTGCAGTGAGGCAAAAGGATGAAGAACCTGCTATGTTCTGACAAGGTGGTGAAGCATCCTATAACATGTCAGCAGAGGCATAGGAGGTCAAATGAGGATGAAAGTGAAATTGTAGAAAGGTCATCCCCACACAGACACAGGAAATTTCCAGAGAGCAGCATCGACAGTCAGAGACATGTCAGTCTCTCTCTGCAGCGTTCTGGTTAGTCAGATAACTCTTGCACTGTGAGAATGAGATGGTCACATGCAGGAGACCTTTGCTCTGCAGACATGGTCAGTCAGGTTGTCACTAGCACAGGCTTGTGTCTTTGATGGGAGAGTAACAATGGAACTTTATATGTCTGTAGAAGAGAGCATGAAATGTCAGGAAATGAATTAAAAATGGTGACAGCATCCAGATCTTGCCATCCTTACACCTAGAATTCGCAGCGCTGGAACTGTGTAAACAACAGACAGGGTGGGAAATCACTGATTGTGATATTTGTTGTGGAGCTGAGAGCGAGCGGTTGAATGGATGGACACAGGAGACTCTCTGGTACCCACAGCACCTGGGCAGGTGTGGGTTATACGGTTACACGGGGCAAAAGGATGAATAAATTGCTTTGTTCTGACAAGGTGGTGAATCATTTTATACCACGTGAGGTTGAATCAGGGTAAATCCATCTGTTCGCCCATCACTGGTAACATGGAACCAGCTGAAGGGTGTGTTGGAATGTACATTTTATTACAAACTATACCCTTAAGAAATATACTGAATATTGAAGGATATTGAATTCGATGACCAGCCATGAGCAAAATGAATCGAGGAGCAGGCTCGAAGGGCCAAATGGCCGACTCTTGCTTCTAGTTTCTATTTTAATCATGTTTCTATGCAGGTTATACTGTCTGCACCGTGCTATCTGTAACCAGTTTCCTTTATTGTTACTGAAGCAGTATAATTGACATCATGTTGATTTTAATCTGAACTGATGCAGTGTTCTGTTGTTTCAGTGTTCCCCTGGGATGGCAGAGTAGAGCTTGATTGTGGGTGATTGACAGGTTATGTCATGTGACTGAGGGACAGCTATTTTTCACAGAACATTCTAGTTTTTATTCTGCTTTCAGAAGCTGCTTGAAGTTAAGACAAACAGCAGTGCTGTTTCCCTCACTGAAGTTGGAGCTTTTGCTGTTGAAGTGTTGCTGTGTTGGAAGCTGTCAGAGACTGGGGTTACCTCTCTGCGATTGGGCTGCTCGGAGGCTAAATCCTTCTCTGAAAACAATTGTCGGTTGGCTGTGTGGAAGTGTTAAAAAGCTGGAAAATCGGTAACACATGAGCATACTTGTTTTTCTGCTAACTAATGTTGGAGAAGGGTATTGCTTTGTATTGGAACAACAGAGATAGCTAGCTGTGAAGAGTTATACTGTGTCATCTAATTCTTGCAATTGGTAAAGGTTATGCTAATTTTTGTTGTTATATTCTAACTGCATTCTTAAATAAACTGTGTTTGATAAAAGTATCCTAGTGGGTCACTTGATTCACACCTGGAGTGAAACACCTCATGCTCATCAATACCAAAATCAAATATAAAACCAAAGGTCCAGACTAACTTCACAAAACACCTTGGATTTTCTGGCCTGCGTTTTAACAAATGCCTCCATTCACTCTTTTCTCTTTCTCACAAAAGGAGGATTGTGAGACTGAGTGACACCTGTCCCCCTGTAAGCATGTGAACGGTTCCTCATGGGGTCACCGTTACATTATTCCCCTATATCCACGGGACAAAAATCAACGTGATTGACATTCAATTGCGTTGGATCTGAGAGAGAGAAATAACAGGGATTAGTGAAAATTCAGGTTCTGGTTCATAGATCATAGAACATTACAGCGCAGAACAGGCCCTTCAGCCCACGATGTTGCGCCGACCAATTAAGAAAAAAAGCAATGACACTTTAACCTAAACCAAACCCTTTCCATCCATAAACCTCTCCACGGATCTCTTAAACGCCCCCAAACTAGGAGCATTTACAACTGCAGCAGGCAGGGCATTCCAGTCCCTCACCACCCTCTGGGTAAAGAACCTACCCCTGACATCCGTCCGAGAACTACCACCCCTTAATTTAAAGCTATGCCCCCTCGTGCTAGCTTTCTCCATCCGAGGAAAAAGGCTATCACTATCTACCCTGTCTAAACCTCTAATCATCTTATATGTTTCAATAAGGTCTCCTCTTAGCTGCCTTCTTTCTAATGAAAACAACCTCAAATCCCTCTGTCTCTCCTCATAGGACCTCCCCACCATACCAGGCAACATCCTGGTAAACCATAGAACATAGAACATAACAGCACAAACAGGCCCTTCGGCCCTCGAGTTGCGCCGATCACATCAACCCCACCAATCTATAGACCTATCTATAACCCCCAATCCCATTAAACCCCATATACTCATCCAAAAGTCTTTTAAAAGACCCCAGTGAGTTCGCCTCCACCACCGATGACGGCAGCCGATTCCATTCACTCACCACCGTCTGAGTGAAAAACTTACCCCTAACATCACCTCTGTACTTCCCTCCCCGCACCTTAAATCTGTGTCCTCTCGTAGCGACCATTTCAACCCGGGGAAATAGCCTCTGAGAGTCTACCCTATCTATTCCTCTCAACATTTTATAAACTTCTATCAGGTCGCCTCTCAACCTTCGCCTCTCCAGGGAAAAGAGTCCCAGCTCCCTCAACCTATCTTCATAAGGCATGCCTCCAGTCCAGGCAACATCCTTGTAAATCTCCTCTGCACCCTTTCAATAGCTTCTACGTCTTTCCTATAGTGAGGCGACCAGAACTGCGCACAGTACTCCAAATGAGGCCTGACGAGGGTCCTGTAAAGTTGCAGCATTACCTCCCGACTCCTAAACTCAATCCCTCGATTAATGAAGGCCAGTACACCATACGCCTTCTTGACCACCTCTTCCACCTGCGAGGCCGATTTAAGAGTCCTGTGGATCCAGACCCCGAGATCTTTCTGCTCTTCAACGCTACTAAGACTCCTGCCCTTGATAGTGTACTCGTTCATCCCGTTGGTTCTGCCGAAATGGACGACTACACATTTATCCGCGTTGAAGTCCATCTGCCACTTCTCCACCCATTCCTGCATCCTATCTATGTCCTGCTGCAACTTTTGACATCCTTCCAGACCATCCACAACACCGCCGACCTTCGTGTCATCAGCGAACTTGCTAACCCATCCCTCCACTTCCTCATCCAGATCATTTATGAAAATGACAAACAGCAAGGGTCCCAGAATAGATCCCTGGGGCACCCCACTGGTGACTGACCTCCATTCCGAAAAAGACCCATCCACAACCACTCTCTGCCTTCTGCAGGCAAGCCAGTTCTGGATCCACAAGGCCAAAGGCCCTTGGATCCCATGCCCTCTCACCTTCTCAAGAAGTCTTGCATGGGGGACTTTATCAAAAGCCTTGCTGAAGTCCATGTACACTACGTCCACGGCACTTCCTTCGTCAATGTGTTCAGTCCTCTGCACCCTCTCCAATGCCTCCACATCCTTCCTACAACGTGGGGACTAGAACTGTACACAATACTCCAAGTGCGGCCACATAACTTCCAATCCCTGGGCCTTTACAGAGATTTTCAGCACAGAAAGAGGCCCTTCGGCCCACCATGTCTGTGTCAGCCATCAAGCACCAATGGATTCTATTCCATTACCAGCACTTGCTCCATAGCCTTGTACGCTGTGGCATTTCAAGTGCTTGTCTGAATGCTTCTTAAATGTTGGGAGTGTTCCTGACTCCACCACCCTTTCAGACAGTGAGATCCAGATTCCCACTACCCTCTGGGTGAAAAAACATTTCCACAGAACCAGAGAATCCCCACTGTGCAGAAGGGCCCCAATCGCCCCATCCACTCTACACTGACTCTCCGAAGATGCATCTTAACCAGGCCCACACAACTGCTTATCACTGGACATTTACCATGGCAAATCCACCAAAACTACACATCTTAGGACACTAAGGGATAATTTAGCGTGGTCGATCCACCTAACCTACACTAGTTTGGACTGTGGGAGAAACCAGAGTACCTGACAGAAACCCGCACACATGGGGAGAAGGTGCAAACTCCACAGGCAGTCACCAGAGGCTGGAATTAAACAAAGGTCCCTGATGTTGTGAGGCAGCAATGCTAACCACTGAGCCATCTTCAATTCTCCTCTGGAACTTCTGTTCAATGCCTTAAATCAATACAACTGGTTACTGCCCCCTAAAACGAAGGAGAAAGGTTTCTTTCTATAATTTGATAGAACTCCACATGGTTGTCCCCCAGCCTTCCCTGTCTGAGTAAAACACCAGGAGCATTGACATACAGAGGGATCTGTTGTACTTGTCCACTGATCCCTGAAAGTGGTAACACAGGTGGATAACTTGGTCAACAAGGCATGCAGCACACTCGCTTCATTGGCTGGGACATCGAGTATAAAAGTTGGCAAGTTATGTTACAGCTGTATTAAACTTTAGTTAGGCCCAATCTGGAATATTGAGTGCAGTGCTGATCGCCAGACAACCAGAAGGATGTGGATGCTTTGGAGAAGGGGAGAGTGAATAGATGACAGTAAATGGAGGACAGGACATGGTGGTGGAGTCTCGCTGTTAGTAACAGATGACAGTACAGCAGCGAGAGTTGAACTTAGTTCCAATGATCAAGATGCAGAATCAGC
This sequence comes from Prionace glauca, assembly GCA_037974335.1. NCBI lineage: Eukaryota > Metazoa > Chordata > Chondrichthyes > Carcharhiniformes > Carcharhinidae > Prionace > Prionace glauca. The sequence goes on from CM075759.1 coordinate 31,738,007, forward strand.
TTGGGTACAGACAAGAGTTATCAAAGTTAAAAAGTCACTTGTGGGAATCATTGACAGGCCCCAAACAATATTCAGAACCAAAGAAGGTTTACAAGGATGTTGCCTGATCTGGTTAAGGTATGAAGAGAAGTTGAATAAACTCGGATTGTTTTCACTGGAAAGACAGAGGCTGAGGGGTGACCTGATAGAGGCAGATATATGGTTGATAGTTGGAATCTTTTCCCCAGGGTGAAAAGGTCAACTACAGGACGGGACAGTTTGAAGGCAAGAGGGGGAAACTTTAGAGATGTGCGAGGAAAGTTTTCACAGAGGGTGGTGTGTGCTCAAATGCACAGCCAGTGAAGTTGACAGAAGCAGGCACGTTCCCAATGGTCAAGGTTTATTTCGATAGAAACATGAACGGGAGATGAACAGAGGAATAGAAACTGCGAATGAGCAACAAGCACTGGGTCTGAATAAGAGTGAGTCGCTGCCACAGGCTTGATGGGCCGAAGGGCCTGTGTCTGGAGAGAGCAGTATACATCTGAGGAGGAGGAGAGAACCTCAGAGGGTGAACCATAACATTATTCCCCCACACCCTCAACATAAGGATCTGTGGGACTGACATCCCATTGCTCAGGGATCAGAGAGAGAAGCAACAAGAGTCAGAGGAGAAACAATTTTCCTTATTCATAACTGACACCAATAGTAATGGGCAGTGTTTTTATACAAATACCAGTGGTGAAATTATATTGTTGAATATTCAGTTATTATAAACACAATCTCACAGTCTGCTACTTACTCCAGTTTCTGTATTTTACAGTCCGGATTCCTCAGAGCCACAGACAGCCGTTTCACTCCTGAATCTCCCAGTTTATTGTTACCCAGATACAGATCTATCAGTGAGCGGTTTGTACTGAGAGCAGAGGCCAGGTCCTTGGCACAAGAATCAGTGAAACCATTATAGTCCAGACTGGAGATCAGAGAGAGAAAAATAACAGGAATCAGGGTAAATCCACAATGTTTTTAAGAATAAGATCATTAACAATAATAATTTACAGCGCGGGACATTCAAGAAACACAACTTCAGTTCATACAGAAGGGAAAATTATATTAATGCTGTAAATCTGAAATATGAATAATTATGTTGGAAACTCTCATCAGGTCAGGCAATATCTGTGAAGAGAGAAACAGATTTAGTTTCAGTTCAATTAGCTAAAATTAGAACTTGGAAGGAGCAGTGAATTAAATTGTTTTAAGTGACAGTGAGCTGGGGATGGGCGGGTGACAAGGAAAGAACAAAATGGAAGTACCGGAGTGATTAAATGATAAAAAGGATGATGGTGAAAGGGAAAGAGCTCAGGATTCCCACGTCCTTACGCTGAGTCACAGGGAGGGACATGGGATGGTCAGTGGCTCAGGAATGGAGTGTGTGGTGGGGTTGAAGATGATGAGAGAGAAACCTTTTTCACACTGCCAGTGGTTCGGGTCTGGAATTACAGCCGGGAAGTGTGGTGGAGGCAGGCTGATTCGAGGCATCACAGAGGGCAGTCGATGAACATTCAAATGTTCAATGTGTAAAGATACGAGGAGAAGGCAGTAGAATGAGACAAATTCCTAATACTAGTTTGGTGAGCCGGTGCAGACACATTTCACCTTGTGGAGCTCGGCAATAATTCTGTGAAGATAATGTTTGGAAATGTATCGATATTTTAACTGGAAGCTGGTGATGTTGCAGTGTTAACAGGGTTAGGTAATTTAACCAGTGTCCACTAAGGGCCACTGGTATCTCTCTCAGGTAGAATCACAGAATTGTTACAGAGCAGAAGGAGACCATTCGGTCCACGCTGTCTGCACTGACTCTCTGAATCAGCAATTTACTCAGTGTCATTCCTCCAAATTCTCCCCTTATCCATGCACATTCTTCCTTTTCAGATAATAATCCCATTCCTTTTGGAAATTTTCAACTGAACGTGTCTCCACCACACTCTCGGACAGTGAATTCCAGCCGTTAACCACTCGCTGCAGGGGATGTCCCGGTTCAGGCAATGCTGGCACCAGCAGCAATTTCATAGGCAGCAGCTCTGGAGAGAGCAGTGAGGAAGGCCTGGTTACTGAACACAGGGCTGAAATAGGAGGAGGAAGATTAAACTCAATTCAATGATGTACTTGGCAACACTTGGTCGTGTTCCCCAAGGCTACGTGAGTTTGGAGCAAATTTCTGTTCTCTCAGGACTGGAGAGTATCTGCCACATCAATCCAAGTATAACGGGATGGAGATTGCCGGAGACCTGAGCAGGCGTGGGTTATATGGTTGCAGTGAGGCAAAAGGATGAAGAACCTGCTATGTTCTGACAAGGTGGTGAAACATCCTATAACATGTTAGCAGAGGCATATGAGGTCAAATGAGGATGAAAGTGAAATGGTAGAAAGATCATCTCCACACAGACACAGGAAATGCCCAGAGAGCAGCATCGACTGTCAGAGACATGTCAGTCTCTCTCTGCAGCGTTCTGGTTAGTCAGATAACTCTTGCACTGTGAGAATGAGATGGTCACATGCAGGAGACCTTTGCTCTGCAGACATGGTCAGTCAGGTTGTCACTAGCACAGGCTTGTGTCTTTGATGGGAGAGTAACAATGGAACTTTATATGTCTGTAGAAGAGAGCACGAAATGTCAGGAAATGAATTAAAAATGGTGACAGCAAGCAGATCTTGCCATCCTTACACCTAGAATTCACAGCGCTGGAACTGTGTAAACAGCAGACAGGGTGGGAAATCACTGATTGTGATATTTGTTGTGGAGCTGAGAACGAGCGGTTGAGTGGATGGACACAGGAGACTCTCTGGTACCCGCAGCACCTGGGCAGGTGTGGGTTATACGGTTACATGAGGCAAAAGGATGAATAAATTGCTTTGTTCTGACAAGGTGGTGAATCATTTTATACCACATGAGGTTGAATCAGGGTAAATCCACCTGTTTGCCCATCACTGGTAACATGGAACCAGCTGAAGGATGTGTTGGAATGTACATTTTGTTACAAACTATACCCTTAAGAAATATACTGAATATTGAAGGATATTGAATTCGATGACCAGCCATGAACAAAATGAATGGAGGAGCAGGCTCGAAGGGTTGAATGGCCGATTCCTGCTTCTAGTTTCTATTTTAATCATGTTTCTATGCAGGTTATACTGTCTGCACCGTGCTATCTGTAACCGGTTTCCTTTATTGTTACTGAAGCAGTATAATTGACATCATGTTGATTTTAATCTGAACTAATGCAGTGTTCTGTTGTTTCAGTGTTCCCCTGGGATGGCAGAGTAGAACTTGATTGTGGGTGATTGACAGGTTATGTCATGTGACTGAGGGACAGCTATTTTTCACAGAACATTCTAGTTTTTATTCTGCTTTCAGAAGCTGCTTGAAGTTAAGACAAACAGCAGTGCTGTTTCCCTCTCTGAAGTTGAAGCTTTTGCTGTTGAAGTGTTGCTGTGTTGGAAGCTGTCAGAGACTGGGATTACCTCTCTGTGATTGGGCTGTTCGGAGGCTAAATCCTTCTCTGAAAACAACTGTCGCTTGGCTGTCTGGAAGTGTTAAAAAGCTGGAAAATCGGCAACACGTGAGCATACTTGTTTTTGTGCTAACTAATGTTGGAGAAGGGTATTGCTTTGTATTGGAACAACAGAGATAGCTAGCTGTTATGAGTTCTACTGTGTCATCTTTATGTTTTGCAGTTGGTAAAGGTTATGCTAATTCTTGTTCCTTTCTAACTGCATTCTTAAATAAAGTGTGTTTGATGAAAGCATCCGAGTGGCTCACTTGATTCATACCTGGAGTGAAACACCTCATGCTCATTAATACCAAAATCAAATGTAAAACCAAAGGTCCAGGCTAACTTCACAAAACACCTTGGATTTTCTGCCCTGCGTCTTAACAATTGCCTCCATTCACGCTTTTCTCTTTCTCACAAAAGAAGGATTGTGAGACTGGGTGACACCTGTCCCCCTGTAAGCATGTGAACGGGTCCTCATGGGGTCACCGTTACATTATTCCCCCACACCCAGGGCACAAAAATCAATGTGATTGACATTACATTGCATTGGGATCTGAGAGAGAAATAACAGGGATTCGTAAAGATTCAGGTTCTGCTTCATAACTTCCAATCCCTGGGCCTTTATAGAGGTTTTCAGCACAGAAAGAGGCCCTTCGGCCCACCGTGTCTGTGTCAGCCATCAAGCACCAATCTATTCTAATCCATTACCAGCACTTGCTCCATAGCCTTGTACGCTGCGACATTTCAAGTGCTTGTCTGAATGCTTCTTAAATGTTGAGGTGTTCCTGACTCCACCACCCTTTCAGACAGTGAGATCCAGATTCCCACTACCCTCTGGGTGAAAAAACATTTCCACAGAACCAGAGAATCCCCACTGTGCAGAAGGGGCCCAATCGCCCCATCCACTCTACACTGACTCTCCGAAGATGCATCTTAACCAGACCCACACAACTGCTTATCACTGGACATTTACCATGGCAAATCCACCGAAACTACACATCTTAGGACACTGAGGGATAATTTAGCATGGCCGATCCACCTAACCGACACTAGTTTGGACTGTGGGAGAAACCAGAGTACCTGACAGAAACCCGCACACATGGGGAGATTGTTCAAACTCCACAGGCAGTCACTAGAGGCTGGAATTAAACAAAGGTCCCTGACGATGAGAGAGAAACCTTTCTCACACTGCCAGTGGCTCGGGTCTGGAATTACAGCCGCGAAGTGTGGCGGAGGTAGGCTGCACCGATTATTTGAATATAAACAATGAGCGAGGATACGAGAAAAAGGCTGGAGAATGACACAAATTCCTAATGCTAATTTGGTGAGCTGGTACAGGCAAGATGGGCCAAATGGCCTTATTGTGAACCGTAACAATTCTGTGAAGATAATAGTTGGAAATGTATCGATATTTCAGCTGGAAGTTGGTGATGTTGCCGTGTGGACAGTGTTAGTAACCATAGTCCCCAATGAAATATTAATATTTCTCTCCAATAGAGAGAGAGACAATTAGTTACATGTAGCTTCAGGGTGACAGGTCTCCTCCTCCAGTCCTGAGGGAACAGAACCTCCCTCCAAACCGATATAGCCTTGAGAATTTCCAGCGTAGTGTCAGTGAATTGGGTTTAATCTGCCTTCTGCCATTTCAGTCCTTTGTTCATTAACCAGGGCTCCCTCACTGCTCCCTTCAGAGCCTTTAAAAGTGCTGCTAGCTGCCTTTAAATCTGGTACCAGCTTTGCCTGAATGGGATCTTCCCCTGCAGCCAGTGGTTAAGCTCTGGAACGACCAGAGCCCCAGAATAGATCACCAAACTTAAAAGAATGGGTCAAAGTACAGTAGGTGCAGTAGATGTCCATCTGTGATGAAAGAGTGTGAGAGTGTGTAAGAGGTCTGAACAGAACATATACGGACAAGGAGGCATTTGTCTTTACAGACCCAGCCTTAGACCGGGACGAGGAGTAGCTCCCCCCCCCACGTGAAGATCAGGATGTTGAAATGGGTGTGGAGAAAGATGCCTGGGGTGTGATGTTCAGATGTGAGTAAGAACGAACCTGAGTGGACAGTGTTCGTAGCCATAGTCCCCAATGAAATATTAATATTTCTCTCCAATAGAGAGAGAGACAATTTGTTACATGTAGCTTCAGGGACAAAACTAAGTAAATGTGGGGCACTGGAAAGAGTTGGGACGCCATGAACCCCACAGCCGGTACAAGGACCAAACCCTCAACATTAGCATCATTCCACATCACACTCCAGACACCAAACCAACTGAACGAACCAACTCCACACAGAACCAGAACGGACACATTAATATCTGACAGGTTAGGGGAATCCGTCCACTCAGGCAGCACAGGCAGAATCACAGAATTGTTACAGAGCAGAAGGAGGCCACTCGGCCCATTGTGTCTGTACTGACTCTCCGAATGAACAACTCACTAAGTGTCATTCCCTCACCTTCCCCCAAAACCCTGTGTATTCCAGAGTTTAACCACTGGCTGCAGGGGAAGATCCCATTCAGGCAAAGCTGGCACCAGATTTAAAGGCAGCCAGCAGCACTTTTAAAGGCTCTGAAGGGAGCAGTGAGGGAGCCCTGGTTAATGAACAAAGGCAGAAGGCAGATTAAACCCAATTCACTGACACTACGCTGGAAATTCTCAAGGCTATATCGGTTTGGAGGGAGGTTCTGTTCCCTCAGGACTGGAGGAGGAGACCTGTCACATCAACCCAAGCAAGTCTGGATAGAAACTGCCGAGGCCCAGAGCAGGCAGCACGTGGCTGCAGTGAGGCAAAAGGATCAATAACCTGATATGTTCTGACAAGGTGAGCGTTAAACTTACAGGCTGATATGTGAATAAGGATGGAAGAGAAATTGTGGAAAGAACATCTCCACCCAGACACTGGCAATGTCCAAACAGCAGCATCAATCTTCAGGAACATGTCAGCCTCTCTGTGAAGGGTTCCGGTCAGTCAGAGATGACTGCTGCACTGCCCACACTGAGTGACCATCCTGGTGGGCCCATGATGGGCAGTCTGGCAGCACCATAGGCTTGTGTGTGTCTTTGATGGGTGAGTAACAATGGAAATTTATGTGCTTGTAGAAGAGAACACAGACCATCAGAGAAGGAGCCAAGAGTGAGACTGTCTGGATTGTGTTATCCTTTTGCCAATGGAAGATGAAGTGCTGGAACTGGGAGACCTGGAGGCTGGGTGGGCAATCACTGATGGTGAGATGGGTTGTGGATCCAGAGAGAGTGAGTGAGTGAGTGATGGGCACAGGAGAGGCTCTGCTGCTGAGTCTAAAACCTGGTGCTTGTACAACCATTGGTCAGATGGAGCTCTCCACGACACGTTGGAATGTGCATTACCCTCTAACAATCTTCACTCTCTCACAGATCAACAGCTGTGGTGAGCTTGAAACGGGTGTGCAGCTCTGAAGATGAGGAGGGTTTGTCAGAGGACGGATTGTCATATTATTCTCCATAACGTCCGCCAGAGCAGATACTGTCTCACACGATTAGCAAAGGGGTTACAATCTGGCAGCACAGGACAGCACACACAAACCCGAGCAGTTGATGGAGGCAGCAATAGCTGAGTTCACTCACACTCGTGAACATAGAACGTAGAACATTACAGCGCAGAACAGGCCCTTCGGCCCACAATGTTGCGCCGACCAGTTACAAAACAATGACCCACTAGCCTAAACCAATCCCTTTTCGTCCATAAACCTATCCACAGATCTCTTAAATGCCCCCAAACTAGGCGCATTTACAACTGCAGCTGGCAGGGCATTCCAGTCCCTCACCACCCTCTGGGTAAAGAACCTACCTCTGACATCAGTCCTATAACTACCTCCCCTTAATTTAAAGTCATGCCCCCTATTGCTAGCTTTCTCCATCCTAGGAAAAAGGCTATCACTATCTACCCTGTTTAAACCTCTAATCATCTTATATATTTCAATAAGGTCCCCTCTTAGCCACCTTCTTTCCAGCGAAAACAATCCCAAATCTCTCAGTCTCTCCTCATAGGATCTCCCCTCCATACCAGGAAACATCCTGGTAAACCTCCTCTGCACCCTCTCCAAAGCCTCCACAAAGCGGCGCGGGCTCGTTGGGCCGAAGGGCCTGTTTCCCGTGCTGGGTTGTTCTTTGTTCTTTGTTCTATCCTTCCTGTAATGTGGGGACCAGAACTGCACACAGTACTCCAAGTGCGGCCGCACCAGAGTTGTGTACAGTTGCATCATGACGCTGCGACTCCTAAATTCAATCCCCCTACCAATAAATGCCAAGACACCGTATGCCTTCTTAACAACCTTATCTACTTGATTCCCAACTTTCAGGGATCTATGTACACATACACCTAATCCCTCTGCTCCTCCACACTATTCAAAGTCCTCCCGTTAGCCCTATACTCAACACATCTGTTATTCCTACCGAAATGAATTACCTCACACTTCTCCACATTAAACTCCATCCGCCACCTCGCAGCCCAGCTCTGCAACCTTTCTAAGTCACCCTGCAAACTATGACACCCTTCCTCACAATCTACCACACCTCCGACTTTGGTGTCATCAGCAAACTTACTAATCCACCCAACTATACCCTCATCCAGATCATTAATAAAAATTACAAACAGTAGTGGTCCCAAAACAGATCCCTGAGGCACACCACTCGTAACCGAACTCCATGATGAATATTTACCATCAACCACCACCCTCTGTCTCCTATCTGCTAGCCAATTCCTGATCCAATTACCTAGATCACCCCCAATCCCATACATCTGCATTTTCTGCAGAAGCCTACCATGGTGAACCTTATCAAACGCCTTGCTAAAATCCATATACACCACATCAACTGCCTTACCCCTATCCACCTCTTTGGTCACTTTCTCAAAGAACTCGATAAGGTTAGTAAGGCACGACCTACCCGCTACAAAACCATGCTGACTGTCTCTAATCAATTCATTACTCTCCAAATAACTATAAATCCTGTCTCTAATAAACCTTTCCAAAACCTTACCCACCACAGAAGTAAGACTCACCGGTCTATAATTCCCAGGGAAGTCTCTTCTCCCCTTCTTAAACAATGGGACAACATTTGCTGTCCTCCAATCTTCCGGTACTATACCAGAGACCAACGACGACCTGAAGATCAGAGCCAGAGGCTTCGCAATCACCTCTCTTGCCTCCCAAAGAATCCTAGGGTAAATCCCATCCGGACCAGGGGACTTATCTATTTTCAAACCCTCTAAAATATCCAGCACATCCCCCGTACCAACTTCAATACTATCTATTTTACATCCCTGCACCCCAGTGTCCTCCTCATCTACATTCATGTCCCCTTGCGTGAACACCGAAGAGAAATACTGATTCAACGCCTCTCCAATCTCCTCCGGTTCCACACACAACTTCCCTCTACTGTCTGTAACTGGCCCTAATCTTGCCCTAACCAACCTTCTGTTCTTGACATACCTGTAAAACGCCTTAGGGTTCTCCTTAATCCTATCAGCCAAAGTCATCTCATGTCCTCTTTTAGCCTTTCTTAACTCCCTCTTCAACTCCCTCCTAGCCAATCTAAAACTTTCTAATGCACTACCTGAGCCCTCGAACATAAGCCTCCTTTTTCTTCCTAACCAACGAATCAACTTTTTTAGTGCACCACGGTTCCCTGGGCCTACCAAATCCTCCTTGCCTGACAGGGATATACCTATCACAGACCCGCAATAGCTGCTCCTTGAAAAATCTACACATTTCGGATGTTCACAGTCCCTGTAATCTCCTAGTCCAACTAATGCTTCTTAATTCTCTCCTATCAGCCTCATAATTACCCTTCCCCAGCTGAAACTACTGACCCGAGGTTCATGCCTATCCCTTTCCATCGCTAAGGAGAACGTAATCGAATTGTGGTCACTATCCCCAAAGTGCACACCAACTTCCAAGTCTAGCACCTGGTCTGGCTCATTACCCAGCACCAAATCCAATATATCCTCACCTCTTGTCGGCCTATCTACATACTGAGTCAAAAAACCTTCCTGCATACTTTGAACAAAAACTGACCCCTCTAACGAGCTAGAGCTATAGCAATTCCAATCAACATGAGTAAAGTTAAAGTCCCCCATAACAATTACCCTATTACTTTCACTCCTAACAAGGATCGTCTCCGCAATCCTTTCCTCAACCTCTTTAGAACTTTTTGGAGGTCTATAAAAGACTCCCAACAGGGTGACCTCTCCTCTCCTATTTCTAATCTCCGCCCATACTACCTCAACAGACAAGTCCTCATCAAAGTTCCTCTCTGACACTGTGATACAGTCCTTGACCAATAATGCTACCCCCCCCCCCCCCCCCTCTACCTCCTTCTCTACTCTGGCTAAAGCATTTGTACCCCGGGACCTGCAACATCCATTCCTGACCCTGCTCTATCCAAGTCTCTGAAATGGCCACAACATCAAAGTCCCAGGTACTGGTCCACGCTGCAAGTTCATCCACCTTATTGCGAATACACCTCGCATTGAAGTATACGCATTTCAAACCCTGCTCCGCCCCACCCCCACGATGCCGTGCATTGCAGTCCCCATCTACGCCCCCCTCACTTTCACCCCCTCTACTCAGGATCCCACCCCCCCTCTGAATCAGAGGGAAGAGGGCAGAGCCAGCTTGTGGAAGGTGAAATGTGACTGGAATCTTTAACAATGCAGCAGATACTGGAGCTGCAGTGTAAGGTATTTTAACATCCGGTGGAGTTTCCAAAGGCTGTGTGTATCCATACACAAAGGATGGAGGAGTCAATCCAGGCCAGCAGTGTTACCATGTCTCAGGGGTGGGAAAATGTGCCTGGAGTCACTGTCAGGACTTCCCAGCTGAACAGGGAGGATCCAGTTTGCCCTGAATGGATAGAGGAGCGGCTGCCTGCAGCATTTGGGAGCTCCTCTCAGGATGCCCCTGGTGTGGGCAGTGGGTCCTCTTCTGCTCCGACTGTGACACAAACACCTCATGAAGCTGTGATGATGGAGACAACTCCAGTATCTGTGCAGAGGATTCACAGTCGGCTGGATTCTTCCAGGACTCAGGAAATCCGAGGACAAAGGCAACTGTCATTGAAATTCCCAGAGGAGAGAGGTAATGATCCTGCCTGTAGCTGGATCCTGTGGGCCGGAATGTGGAACTGAGCCACGACAGATCAGCCATGATCTTATTGAATGGCGGGGCAGGCTCGAGGGGCCAGATGGCCGACTCCTGCTCCTATTTCTTATGTTCTTATGTAGCTCAGTGGAAAATGCAGGGATTGGGGTGGTTGTCACGGTGGGGTTGCTGCCTTGGGTTTCACAGGGTTTTACTTTGTTGTTACCGGTCACTTTGTTATGTTTGTATTTTCAGTAAATTCAGAGATGGAACACCACTAAATAAATCCTTCACCATATTACTGGGTCTTTAACAGTTCACTGGGAATGTGAGATGGGAAATACAGCACTGAATGAGCTCAATACAATTCCAATGTCTTTGTTTCATGTAGTGATTGATCCAGGGAAATTGTAAAACATTCACAAAAACAGTAACAGTGCTGGAGATGGTGGAAGATTTATTACACTGAATGGCTGTGTGAGTTAAGGTCCATGGAAAACATGTCTGTATTACTGAATCTCCATTCTCCCTGACACAGATCCCATGTCCCTGGCCTGTGGTCCATGGGGTTCCTCATCATGAAGCATCTGGTCAACATTGTATTGCATCACACTTTATTCAAAGCTTCTCCACTCGAACTCCAGGATGTATAGAACACAGCACAACACCAGGACATTGAGACCCTCGCTGGGTATATTGAATAGTTCTACCAGATCTATCTTTAGAATTCCTCTGGCCGACACAATGTCACACAATTTGTCCTGTCGCAGCTGTTTTCTCTCTCCTCTGTGACGGTGTTTGGGTTACACACAGGCACAATTACCCATCCCTTCAGTGGGTAGAGCTTGTCTTTATTAATTATTTCAGGGGATGATGGTATCACAGGCAATATAAACACTTGCAGCCCAACCCCAATTGCCCTTGAGAAGGAGGTGGTGAGCCATCTTCTTAAATTCTGCACAGCATCTGGTACAAAATCTGGCAGGCTTTTTCCCAGATTGGAGACAAATATCACGAGGGGCCATGAGCTTAGGGTGAGGCGGGAAGAGGTATAATTTAGGTGCTAAAGGGAGGTTTTTCACACAGAGGGTCGTGGGAGTATGGAATGCACTACCAAGTGAGGTGGTGGAGGCAGGCACGCTGGACTTGTTTAAGGTTTACTTAAATAGGCACATGAGCGAAGCAGGGATACAGGGTTATAGGAGACAGTTTTAAATAAGGGTCAGAGTCTCGGGACGTTCCTGGAAATCTAATGCTACATGTGTTGATGTTTTGTCTCTTTTACTCCGCAGGTGTGTCTGTCCACCTTGTTGTCTAACAAGGGGCATACACACGGTGGGTCGTGCGTGGGCTGCTCTTGGATGTTTCGAGAATGGCCTAGTACTTTGCGTCGTTTGTGTGTGCTTAAAACTGGGCCAGCAGATGGGCACCACAACAGCTCAGTGACTAGCACTGCTAGCTGTGCAGATACATGGATTTGGGCCGGTGTCTGTGGGAGTTTGCGCATTCTCCCTGTGGTTGCGTGGGTTTCCTCCGGGTGCTCCGGTTTCCTCCCACACCCCAAAGATGTGCTCTTAAGCTGATTGGTGTAACAAATTGTTCCTAAATTATTCTCCCCTGAATCTGGTTTCCAATGGGGGTACCATAAGCATAGACACGGGTCAAGGGAGGTGGAGGAAAAATACATTGTTAAGATGGCGGCATGGGCTTGTTGGGCCGAAGGGCCTGTTTCCCGTGCTGTGTTGTTCTTTGTAAAACCGTTAGGAAGGGATATCCTGGATTCTGATCCCACATCAGTGATGGAAAAGCAATATATTCGAAGTCAGAATGGTGTGGGGTTTGGAAAGAAATCTGAAGCTGGTTGGTGTTCCATCCTTCTGATATCCTTGCCCATCTCAGTGATGGATGGTGCCTGTTTGGATGATGCTGTCTCAGGAACCTTGGTGAGCTGCTCCATTCCACCTTGTATGTGGTAAAATCCTGCCACTGTGTGTCAGTGGTAGAGACAGTCAATGTTTAATTTGGTGAATGGCCAGCTGATCCAGTGGCTCCTTTTCCCTGGATGAGCTTCTTCAGTGTTTCTGAAGCTGCATCAATCCAGCAAGATGAGCGGATTCCATCACACTGCTGACTTGTGCCTTGGGCAACAATTTGGGAGACAGGAGGTGAGTTCCTCATCTCCGAATTCCCAGGCTGTGATCTACCCTTGGAGCCACAGTGTTTACAGTTCAGTGTCTGTTCAATGGTCCCAGTGCGGCCCCCACCACTCAGGATGTTGCTGGTTGAGGATTCAGTGATGGTGCTGCCATTCAATGTAAAGGGAATATGGTTTTGATTCCCTTCTGTTGGAGATGGTCCTTCCCTGGCATTTGTGGAGTGAAACATTACTTGCCATTTATCAGGTTAAGCCTGAATGTTCTTCAGACCTTAATGCACTCGCTCTGTTGAAGATCCATCCAGATTCGAAGGGTTCGCTGTTGTCTCTCCACAGAAGCTGTCAGGATGCTGGGATTTTCCAGCATTTTGTGTTTTGTTCAGGACTTGCTGTTTATGTTCATGGACTGGTTCAGTATCTGAGGAATTGTGAACAGTGCTGAACATTGTACAATCATTAGTGACCATCCTCACTCTGACCTTATAATGGAAGGAAGGTCATTGATAAAGCAATTGAAGGTGGTTGGGCTTCGGACATCACCCTGAGGAACTCCTGCAGTGATGATAATGAGGCACTGGAAGGATTCCACATTTTCTGATGATCAAGAGCAGACTGATGGAGTAGTAATTCACCAGATTGGATTTGTCCTGCTTTTTTCCCCATTCTCCAGTAGATCCAGTGTTGTAACTGTACTGGAACAGTTTGGCTCGGGGAATGGCTAGTTATGGAGCACAATTCTTCAGTACCATTGCTGGGGTACTGCCAGGCTGACAGATTTTGCAGTACGCAGTGCCTTCAGTCATTTCTTTACCTCACATGCAGTGAATCAAATTGATATCTGTAATGCTGGGGGACCTCAGGAGGAGGCTGAGATTAATCATTCTACTCAGCACTTCTGGCTGAAGGTGGCATTGATGCTCTGGGTTCCCTCATCAGTAATGATGGAATTCTTGTGGCATGTTTATAGAATCATACAATTCCCACAGTGTAGAAGGAGGTCCTTTGGCCCATCGAGTCTTCACCAATTCTTTGAAAGAATATCATATCCAGGCCCTACCTCTGCAACTCCACATATATGACCCATTAATCCCCCTAATCTACACACCCTGAGACACCTAGGACAACTTAGCATAGCCAATCAACCGAACTTGCAGATCTTTAGGCTGTAGGAGAAAATTGGAGCACCCAGAGGGAACCCGCACAGACACTGGGAGAACGTGCAAACTCTACACATGATGTCACCGAAGGCTGGAATTGAACCCTGGTCCCTGGTGTTGTGAGGCAGCTGTGCGAACCACTGTGCCACCGGGTCGCCTAATGTAAACGGCATGTCCAACATTTGTGGCATGTCTAATGCTATTTCTGACTGGATATGGTAAGACAGTACATCTCTAATCTGATCCATTGGTTTTGGTACAATGGAGCTCGGTCTATCGTATGCTGCTTCCGCTCTGTGGTCTGGTGGCCGTGTGCTGGAGCTTCACCAGGTTCACATCTCATTTTGGGATAAAGCCAATTCTCATTTGGTGATAGAACATAGAACATTACAGCACAAACAGGCCCTTCGGCCCTCGAGTTGCGCCGATCACATCAACCCCACCAATCTATAGACCTATCTATAACCCCCAATCCCATTAAACCCCATATACTCATCCAGAAGTCTTTTAAAAGACCCCAGCGAGTTCGCCTCCACCACCGACGACGGCAGCCGATTCCATTCACTCACCACCCTCTGAGTGAAAAACTTACCCCTAACATCACCTCTGTACTTCCCTCCCCGCACCTTAAATCTGTGTCCTCTCGTAGCGACCATTTCAACCCGGGGAAATAGCCTCTGAGAGTCCACCCTATCTATTCCTCTCAACATTTTATAAACTTCTATCAGGTCGCCTCTCAACCTTCGCCTCTCCAGGGAAAAGAGTCCCAGCTCCCTCAACCTATCTTCATAAGGCATGCCTCCCAGTCCAGGCAACATCCTTGTAAATCTCCTCTGCACCCTTTCAATAGCTTCTACGTCTTTCCTATAGTGAGGCGACCAGAACTGCGCACAGTACTCCAAATGAGGCCTGACGAGGGTCGTGTAAAGTTGCAGCATTACCTCCCGACTCCTAAACTCAATCCCTCGATTAATGAAGGCCAGTACACCATACGCCTTCTTGACCACCTCCTCCACCTGCGAGGCCGATTTAAGAGTCCTGTGAATCCGGACCCCAAGATCCTTCTGCTCTTCAACGCTACTAAGACCCCTGCCCTTAATAGTGTACTCGTTCATCCCGTTGGTTCTGCCGAAATGGACGACTACACATTTATCCGCGTTGAAGTCCATCTGCCACTTCTCCGCCCATTCCTGCATCCTATCTATGTCCTGCTGCAACTTTTGACATCCTTCCAGACCATCCACAACACCACCGACCTTCGTGTCATCAGCGAACTTGCTAACCCATCCCTCCACTTCCTCATCCAGGTCATTTATGAAAATGACAAACAGCAAGGGTCCCAGAACAGATCCCTGGGGCACCCCACTGGTGACTGACCTCCATTCCGAAAAAGACCCATCCACAACCACTCTCTGCCTTCTGCAGGCAAGCCAGTTCTGGATCCACAAGGCCAAAGGCCCTTGGATCCCATGCCCTCTCACCTTCTCAAGAAGTCTTGCATGGGGGAACTTATCAAAAGCCTTGTTGAAGTCCATGTACACTACGTCCACGGCACTTCCTTCGTCAATGTGTTCAGTCACATTATCGAAGAACTCAACTAGGCTCGTAAGGCACGACCTGCCCTTGACAAATCCATGCTGACTATTCCTGATCATGTCAAACCTCTCCAAATGCTCGTAAATCTTGTCCCTCAGAAGCCTCTCCATCAGCTTACCAACCACTGAGGTCAGACTCACCGGGCGGTAATTTCCCGGGCTATCTCTGTTCCCTTTCTTGAAAATAGGGACTACATCCGCAATCCTCCAATCTTCCGGAACCTCTCCCGTCTCCATTGACGACGCAAAGATCATCGCCAAGGGCTCTGCAATTACTTCCCTGGCCTCCCACAGTATCCTGGGGTACATCCCATCTGGTCCCGGCGACTTATCTACCTTGATAGAATTCAAAAGTTCTAACACATCCTCCTCCTTAATGTCCACGTACTCAATCTTTTCCATCTGCTGCAAGTCCATAGCAAGATCTCCCAGATCAGCTTCCACTGTGAATACTGAGGCAAAGTACTCATTAAGCACCTCCGCCATCTCTTCTGGTTCTACACAGACCTTTCCCCCTTCATCTTTTATAGGTCCTATCCTTTCCCTTCTCACCCTTTTACCTTTCACATACTTATAGAAGGCCTTGGGATTTTCCTTAATCTTACCCGCCAAGGTCTTCTCATGACCCCTTCTGGCTCTCCTAATTTCCCTTTTAACCTCCTTTCTACAGTCCTTATATTCTTCAAGATCCTTAACCTCTCCTAGTTCCCTGAACCTTTTGTACACCTTCCTTTTCCTCCTGACTAGGTTCAACACAGCCTTCGTGCACCACGGTTCCCGCGACCTACCAAAACCCCCTTGCCTTATCGGAACATTGTCATGCAGAGCGCCAGACAAACATTCCTTGAATATCCGCCACCTTCCTTCGGTACTTTTCCCTAAGAATGCCTCCTTCCAGTTTATTTGTCCAAGTAACTTCCTGACTTCTTCGTATCTCCCCTTACTCCAGACAAACACCTTCCTAGCCTGCCTGATCCTATCTCGTTCCAATGCAATTGTGAAGGAGATAGAATTATGGTCACCATTCCCAAGATGCTCTCCTACCGAGAGATCCATCACCTGCCCTGGTTCATTCGCCAGTACCAGGTCAAGTACAGCCTCTCCCCTCGTAGGCTTGTCCACATACTGTGTCAGGAAACCTTCCTGAACACACCTAACAAACTCCTCTCCAGCCAAACCCCTTACTCCGTGATATATGTAAAGAAAATTAATCGTAGTAACACAGTACTGGTTGCTGGGGAAAGCCCACTGTCAGCTTCCTATAAATGAAAATGTACAGTTCACCTCTCCTGCCTGCTTCCTGTCAGGATGTGGAGATGCCGGTGTTGGACTGGGGTAAACACAGTAAGGAGTCTGACAACACCAGGTTTTAGTCCAACCGATTTATTTGATAGTAAACTCACAAGCTTTCGAGATTTCCCTCTTCGTCAGGCGAATGGAGAGTTCTGGCCTCAGACAGAGCGTATGACAGCACAGACAGTTTACAGATTACTGATCAGAATGCAAATCTTTACACCTAACCTGCTATTCAAGTGGCTGATAATGTGAGTGGAAGGAGCACTGATCACAGTTTAAAGAGATGTGTATTGTCTCCAGACAGTACAATAAGTGAGGTTTTGCAAACCAAGGCAAGTCATGGGGGTTACAGATAGTGCGACATGAACCCAAGATCCCTGTTGAGACCATCCTCATGTGTGCGGAACTTGGCTATCAGTCTCTGCTCAGCGACACTCAGATAACTTCATGTCCAGCCTGCCTTTGTCTCTTTTATTTCAGGGTCTCCAACTTTGCTCCTAAGCTTATTATATGTCTACTAATAGTGGATAGTGTTTTTAATAACAGGAATACTGATAGCAATGGTATGTTTAGCATCACTATTTATGTTATTAAAAACAATGTCCAATATTAATCGCGACATGATTCAGACTATTCTGCACTGATTATTGCCATTATGTGGATGTGCCGGCGTTGGACTGGGGTAAACACTGTAAAAAGTCTGACAACACCAGGTTTTAGTCCAACCGATTTCATTGATAGTAAACTCACAAGCTTTCAAGGGGACTGCCTCTTCGTCAGGTGACCTGACTCTTCGTCACCTGACGAAGAGGTAGTCTCCTCGAAAGCTTGTGAGTTTACTATCAAATAAATCGGTTGGACTAAAACCTGGTGTTGTCAGACTTTTTACTATTATTGCCATTGCCAGCTGAGCTGTGCCTTGAACTGCTGGGCTGTAAACTCTGGAATTCTCTTCATAACCCTCCCCACCCCCATCTCTGCATTCTCTTTTAAGATGCTCCATTTAATATAAATTTGAGGGTGGATCCCTCGGGATAAACTTCATCAGAATTCCATGTAGTTTGTAATCTGCCTTACCAATATACAACAGTTTTCTACGTTTAATCAAACTGAGAAGCCGACAGACATCAACATCTATAATCTGAATGACAAATTAAACTAAATTGAACATGTGACCAGCCATATCTGGTAATTCTATAAACATTTAATTGTTTTGTCCATCTTTTTTATTCTCATGAATGGTTTTGAGAATAATTATAAATGATTAGTTAAATATTTCACTCCTGAATCTCACAGTTTATTGTAACTCAGGTTCAGACACATCACTGACTGGTTTGTACTGAGAGCAGAGGTGAGAATATCTGAGGCAGTTACTCTCCAAACTGGAGATCAGAGAGAGAAAGATTTCAGGAATCAGAGTGAATCCGTTATGTTTAACACGAATACTGACAGGAATGATGTGGAATGGTTATTAATGACACTATTACTGACACGGATAATAACTTAGTGTTAGACATCCACTGATTATTAACACAATCTCACACAGTCTGATACTTACTCCAGTTTCTGTATTTTACATCCTGGATTCTTCAGAGCCACAGACAATAGTTTTACTCCTGAATCTCCCATTTTATTGAGACCCAGACTAAATGGAGAAAGTGAGAAACACATTAAATTCAGATTAATGTTCAGCAGGAGAAATAACTGGATCTATTTTTGTGTCAGAAACTTAGCACCAATGGTGAACGAAGGTCGGTGGTGTTGTGGATGGTCTGGAAGGATGGCAAAAGTTGCAGCAGGACATAGATAGGATGCAGGACTGGGCGGAGAAGTGGCAGATGGACTTCAACGCGGATAAATGCGTAGTCGTCCATTTTGGCAGAACCAATGGGATGAATGAGTACACTATCAAGGGCAGGAGTCTTGGTAGTGTTGAGGAGCAGAAGGATCTTGGGGTCCGGGTCCACAGGACTCTTAAAGAGGTGGTCAAGAAGGCGTATGATGTACTGGCCTTCATAAATCGAGGGATTGAGTTTAGGAGTCGGGAGGTAATGCTGCAACTTTACAGGACCCTCGTCAGGCCTCATTTGGAGTACTGTGCGCAGTTCTGGTCACCTCACTATAGGAAAGACGTAGAAGCTATTGAGAGGGTACAGAGGAGATTTACAAGGATGTTGCCTGGACTGGGAGGCATGCCTTATGAAGTTAGGTTGAGGGAACTGGGTCTCTTTTCCCTGGAGAGACGTAGGTTGAGAGGCGACCTGATAGAGGTTTATAAGATGTTGAGAGGAATAGATAGGGTGGATTCTCAGAGGCTATTTCCCCGGGTTGAAATGGTCGGTACGAGAGGACATAGGTTTAAGGTGTGGGGAGGAAAGTACAAAAGTGATGTTAGGGGTAAGTTTTTCACTCAGAGGGTGGTGAGTGAATGGAATCGGCTGCCGTCAGTGGTGGTGGAGGCGAACTCGCTGGGATCTTTTAAAAGACTTCTGGATTAGTATATGGGGTTTTATGGGATTGGGGGTTACAGATAGGTGTTGATGTGATCGGCGCAACTCGTGGGCCGAAGGGCCTGTTTGTGCTGTAGTGTTCTATGTTCTAACTCATTTAGGTTACGATACCTCACCCAAGTTGATCTTTCTCTCCACCCTAGCTGTGACTGTAACACTACATTCTGGACTCTTTCCTTTCCTTCTCTATGTACGGTATGCTTTGGCACTAATAAATGTGACAATAATAAATCAAATAATATCAAACCCTTTCTGTTGAATGGAAAAGGCAATAGTCAGCATTGAAAAATGATGAACAATTCACTCTCACTGGTTTGCCTACTGAGGGAAACCACTTTTACACATCTCAAAATATATATTTTGTTCAACTGTCCATGGGATATGGGTGTCGATGGCTAGACCAGCATTTATTTCCCACTGCCAATGGCCCCTAGAGGAGGAGATGCCCATATCCTGTGAACATACAAGTAATTTTAAACATGTCCCACATTCTGGTCTCACTTCCTGATCATCAGAATTACCCTCCTGTATCTCACTGAACCTGCTACATTTCCGGAAATTCAAATCATTTCTGCTGTTACATAAATCCAGGATTTTATGAGAATTGTAGATTTTACGGAGAGTTAAATGGTAAAGCTGTGAGAGTGGATCCCTCTTAGTGCCTCTTAACTATTGACATTGTATTATCTATCTCAGTTTGTTGGAGTGGATGAAGGGAGGGCCAGGAGCCAGTAACCACAACCTAAAAGAGTGGGTCTATCTAATGTAGTCAAGTCTGTGGCTCCAGCCTGTTAAACTTAGCTGATTGTCGGAGGGTCAGTTAATCATTTAACTACTCTGAGGCGGCTCACACTGAGTTCAAAAGGGAAATGGTGAATCTAATAGTGAGACAGAGGAAAACTAAATTCATTGGTTGGTAAACAAAAAATGCCGTTTGCTACTGGCTTTATATTGCTGTGAATTGGAGGAAGCAACTGAAAGTGTCAATGATGTTCTGATGTTGATGTGGTGAACACGGATATTCAAAAATCATCTGATGCAGTGACACAACAGACTAGTGACATAAGCTCATTAAATAAATGGGAAAGTAGTAATGTGGATACAAAATTGGATGAATAAAGAGTAATGGATATTTTCCAGGCTGGAGGATGTCTGTAGTGGAGAATCCTAGCGGTCAGTATTGGGATCCTTGCTTTTCCCTGATATATATGAATGATCTCAGTGTTTACAGTCTTGAGGAAAATTTCAAAATTTGTTGATCACAGAAATTTTTTGATGCATCGGAAACTGTGAGGAGGAGAGTTTGGGACTGAGAAACAGACCATGGTGGAGTGTACAGATAGGAGGCAGATTAAGTTCGATGCAGAGACGTGTGAGGTGAGACTTTCAGGAAACATGTACATGAGGAAGCAACATAAAATAATCGGTAGAATTGTTAACGGATTGCAGGATCAGAGGGACTGGACGTATATGTACATCTATCATTGCTGTTAGCAGGGTAAGTGTAGGTAGCAGTTAATAAAGAATACAGTTTCTTGGGCTTCACTGTAATGAAATAGTTTATGTTTGTGGGTATCAGATAATAATCCCTGAGTTTAAGTTTAATTTGTGTTTCTGTGCTTGTGAGCTCAGAAAGGGCCAAAACTTTAATTTCACTTCATGTTAAACAAAGCTGCCTGCCTGGTTTCACTTTAAATTGTTCCTGCATTTTAATTTAACGGTTACAATACTGTAAGAGTTATAGAGGTTAAGAAAATGGTTGCTGATATTCAGAGACCCACAGTGAATGATAGAAACACTGAGTTTCAGTTGTAACCAGTTAACTCAAGAAGCAAGATGGTGTTCACAGACGCTGCCAGTAGAGGTAGGGCAATGCAGGGATTCAGAAAGCAGAATCCAAAAGATAAATCACTGTCAGAAACCAAGAAGGAAAAGAGGAGTGTCAGGAAGATAGAAGTCAAAGTGACAATAAAACCTGAACCTGAATAAGCTACTGCGCCTGAAGTTACAGAGAGGAGCAGAGAGAGGCTCCCAGTTACAGACAGAGTTACTAAATGCGGACATGGTAAAGTTTGTTCATGAGTATCCAAACACCTGATATCATCCTAAAGTTGGTGTCACCTTCATACAGCCAAGAGGAGCTGTGTACTGCTGGCATGGCTGAGTATGGAGGAATACTGAAAGGAAACATTGAAATATTGGAGGGGGATCCTTGGCGAAGGCATCTGAGAGGAAGTGTTGTTTGGGAAAGGATTCCAAAGGCTGTTTTTTCCCTAGTGTGAAGTTTCTGGAGCGGAAGGAAGAGTCCCAGTGAGACAAGTTTTCTCACATTGTTACAAACATTTGGGGAGATTTGAAGAAGAATCCACTGCAGTTACTTTGGGCGGCATCTGTCACTTGGTTTCAGAGATGGGGTAGCTGACCATGGGTGGCTTGTTGGTTTACACTGACTGTGTACTTACTGAGAACATTAAAGCATAAGATCTATTCTGTAAATCGTGTCATCCTTACAGATCTGCAGACATCTGTGAAGTTAGATGGGTGAACGAGTGGGGCACTGTAGTTTTTTCTTAACAAAGGTTTTAGTCTTTTGTTAAAAGTTAATCAAACTACCTTGTTATTCTGTTCATCTACATTTCTAAATAATAAAACATTAAATAAAAGTCACGATTTACTAAGCTGGTGTTCTGCTCTTAGACCTGACTGTCCAGAAATCAGCTGGGATCATAACATTGTCAATAGGGGCATCGAGTACAAGAGCAAGGAGGCTGTGCCAAATCTGAAAAAAGATCTCACTGCACAGTGTCATACTTTAGGAAGGCTTAGAACACATTGGAGAGAGTGCTGAAGATGTTTACAAGATTGGCTACAAGGATGTGAAACTTAAGTCATGAGGATCAATTGGAGAGGTTGTTCTCCTTGGAAGGAAGAATGCTCAGAGGAGATTTGAAATGTTCAAAATAGTGATGGTGCTGGACAGAGCAGGTAGCAAATCAACATTTGCTGTTTGAACAAGGATCAACAACATGATTTAAATTGATTTGCAAAAGATGCAAATACAGTGTGAAAAAAAACTATTCTTTTAAACACAGTGAGTGGTTCAGGTTTTATGAGGCTGCAGTGAGAGAGAAAACTGGTGGGCTGCTGTAACCTAACAGGGAGGTTTATTTTCATAACTGCCCATTGTAAAGTTTAATACAAGACTGAACTTCCACTTCTACCCTGACTGGTGTCACCGGTGATCACATGAATTATAAAGGGACACTGTCCCATATAACACACACCAACTATAATACATGAGAGGCAGCATATAGGAAAATAATCCTGATAATAATTAACTACAAACTGTAAGCTGTACTGAACACAAAGTTTTTTTTTCTAGCATCATACAGAATCAGATGGTTTTTGTTGGGAGAGTGAAATATTTATTTTTAAATTTTGTAGGGAGGCCTTTACACCTCTAATTATTTAAAATGTATCCCAATAATGCTTTCATTCACTCTAGGAATGTGATCATCGCTGGTGTTGCCAACATTTATTGCCCAGGCCTATTTGCCCATGAGAATCTGCTTTCTTGAATTGATGTAGTTTTATCAGAGAATCATAGATTTATTACAGGTTCAGAATGAGGCCAATCGGCCCATCATGTCTGCAGCTGCTCTGAAATGAACATTATTACTCTGCACCATTCTCCCACACTTTCTCTGTGACCATTGGACATTATTTCCCTCTCGACTTCCTTAACTGAACATATCTCTGTTTTATGTGGGATAAAGGAAATGGTTTCTCAATGAAAATATCAGGGATGAGACCAAACAAACAGTTACCTCAACTCCTGATACTCGTGCAGAACGGGTCCCAGCCACTTGATCCCTTCACACGGAATGAAGCATCGCCATAGATTGAGGTGTTTTATTGTATCACAGAGTCCAATGACATGAGACAGGACTGCACAGTCAATCGGGGTCAGTTGCAATTCACTAAGTGAAAGTGTTTCCACAGATCCCACTGCATTCTCAGCCAGTGCTTTATTCTGAGACTCAAACAGGTAGTGAAATGTGTTCAGGAAGTTCCTTTTCCCAGTTTCAGTCTCTGTGTCTCCAATCTGTCCTTCAACCTTCTCCTTCACCCAGTCAATCACTCGGCAGGTTGTTTGATGAAGAAATTTACCCAGAAATTCCTCCAGGGGTCGAGCTGACTGTGGGGAGGAGAGACCAGCAACAAAACGGAGAAATATCTCAAATCGCCCATCTTCCTCGCTGTGGGCTTCACTGAGGAGTTTCCCGATATCCCCGGGATCTGGAGTCAGGAATTGTGTGAGTGCAGCTACAAACTCTTGGATGGTGAGGTGTGGGAATGTGTTAACCACACTCTGGGCAGAATCATTTCTCTCTAAAAGTTCCATCAGGAACCCAGACAGAAACTGGGAAGGTTGTAGATTGTACTCAATCAAATCTCCATTTCTAAACACAATCTTCTTCTTGGAGACTCCTGTGTAGGCCATCTCACCAAGCTTCAGTAACACATCACGGGGGTTTCCAATCTCTCGGCTATGGTTTTTCAGAATGTTGTAAATATAGTAGGAATATAGTTGGGTGATGGTCTTGGGAACTTGCTGCCGTTTCCTGTCTCTTTGTGTAAAGAAGGGACCCAGTGACAGAGCGAGGATCCAGCAGTAGGAAGGGTTGTAACACATGGTGTACAGGATCTTGTTCTCCTCCACGTGTTTGAAAACAGCTGCTGCCACCGTCTGATCTTCAAAAAACTTGTTGAAATATTCCTTCCGTTCATCACCAACAAATCCCAGGATTTCAGCCCAGACACTGATCTCAGCCTTTTCTAATAAATGTAATGCAGTGGGGCGGCTGGTCACTAGCACTGAACATCCTGGGAGCAGCTTGTGCTGTATTAAACTGTACACAATGTCAGACACTTCACACCAGCATTCAGGATCTGTGCACATGGACTGAGGTTCTGTATTTCTCCGATTGTCGGCAAAATCAATCGTGTCCTTGAATTCATCCAAACCATCGAATATAAACAGCAATCCCTCTGGGTTCTTCCAGAGCTCTCCCAGAATATTCCCAAAGTAAGGATACTGATCCAATATCAGATTTCTCAGGTTTATTCTACAGTTAATAGTGTTCAAATCCCGGAATTTAAAACTGAAGACAAATTGAAAGTGTGGGTATATTTTCCCAGTGGCCCAGTCATAAACAATCTTTTGTACTATTGTTGTTTTTCCAATTCCCGGGACTCCGCTCACTGCTGCTGAATTCCCAGATTTGGATTTTCTCTGGGAAAAGCTGTACAGGAACAATTGATCAGTTCGGATTTTTTCCAGTTCTTTCCGGAGATGTTTCTCTCTCCATTCTTCATGGTCTCGGCCTCTTGCCAGCAGTTCATGTTCGACAAGTGTCCGATCTCGAACATTGGAAATAACCGTTAGCTCAGCGTATCAATCAACCAGCTGGAAAATCTTAACCTTCTCCTTTATAAGGATAGTGTTCACTCTCAGAGTTTCAGTTTGTACCCGGAGTGTCTCTTTGTGTTTCTGTTGGAGATCTTCAATCAGAACAGACAGAAAATGTTAGTTACATTAAGACACTGTCTTTGCTGATTTGAGGGATTTATTTTACACTGTTAGTCAAGGTTTGAGTTGGATATAAAATTGAGTTACTGGAAACCTCATTTGACAATGATTAATTTCCATTTAAAGTTTCAGATCGTCATTTAATTCCAATATTTCTATAACATGTTGGGGGTAATTCTCCCAAACAGGAATCTAAATGTCAAATGTGTGTAAAAACTGGAGTAAATCATGCTGGACTTTTCAGCAGGAGTTTCAAAATGAATCTCCCACAATCTGTGCACAGCAGAGTGGACGGAGCCTATTCCGGTTGGAGAGACCGGCAGCATCGCACTGAGTGGCCACTGTGTGTGTGATGATCTGTCAACGCAGAGATCGGTGCGTGGGTAGTGGTCCCACCATGGGGGCGGCCAGCATTTCTCCCCCTCTGACACGTCCTGACGCCCTCCCCCCCCCCCCCTCCTCCCACCCCAGCAGATTTACCCCGCTGTAAACTTGACAGCGGCACGGGCTCGTTGGGCCGAAGGGCCTGTTTCCCGTGCTGTTTTGTTCTTTGTTCTTTGACACTCCCCAGCAGGCTGATCCTCTCTTCCCACCCTGATGGCCAGCCCCAATCGCTGTTCCCCCTCCCTCCATCACTCAGCCTGAATGCAGAGTGAAAGCGGGATTCCCCACCCTCACTCCCACAGGCCCAATTCCCATTAGGCCCTGAACCCTTGGCACTCTTCAATACCCAGTAGGCAGTTCCAAGGTGTCCTGGACATTAGGACTTTGCCCCTTTGGCAGTGCCAGGGGCCCAGGCTGGCAATGTCCAGAGTACTCCAGCCACCCCCAACCTGGGGGCCCGCGATGGCATCCCCTTCACTCCAGCGGGGTCTGGTCTCCGGCTCCCTGCAAATGGGAAGTTCTACAAAACCCCTCCTGATGTGAGGGGTGATGGGGCGAGAGGCTAGAGGGCCTGGAAATTTCAGTCCTGGGCCCTCTAATGACTTTTAAGCAGATTCAAATGCTCATTATAATAATTTATACAGCTCCACGCCGATCTCTCTGGCACAGAGCTGAAGGTGCCTGAAATCCAGCTGTGGCAGACACATGCAGGCTATTCCCCCAGCGGGGAGCCTGTGAAACGGCTCTGCACTGATCTCCTGGTCTGCTGCACTATAAAAACACCACAGCGAGCTGGGAGAATCACCCCCATTGATTTTACAAAGGTGATGTTTTAACTCTGATGGTTAATACTTTCCTTCCTGCCCTTATTATAAACATCTCACTGGTAGATCTTGGTTGTATAGCAGTTATATAGTTTGTGAACTAGTCAGAGCTCCCAATCTGCTGCAGAAATGGTAAGTGGGATATTAGAGACTGTGTGGGAGCGGGAGAGACTGTAATTGTTCAGGAGTCTCACTGTTACTGTATGTAAACTTCAACTTTCACTGCCATTTATAAACAACTGCTAGTTTTGCATCAAGCCCAAATATTCTTTTTTTCGTCGGATTACTGCTTCAGATCAATGTT
Organism: Prionace glauca; assembly: GCA_037974335.1. NCBI lineage: Eukaryota > Metazoa > Chordata > Chondrichthyes > Carcharhiniformes > Carcharhinidae > Prionace > Prionace glauca. Next base: position 31,764,479 of record CM075759.1, read on the forward strand.
CAATTGTGTGAACATCAGCAGTTAGTCTTAGGAAAGGAGGTGACAAAAGTGATTGATGAAGGAAGGGCCGTGGATGTTGTTTAAATGCATTTTAGTAAAGCATTTGATAAGGTCCCTCATGGCAGGCTGGTGCAAAAGATTAAATCTCACGGCATCAAAGGCGAACTAGCTAGACGGATACAGAACTGACCTGGCCATAGAAGACAGAGGGTAACAGTTGGAGGGGTCTTTTACTGATTGGAGGTTGGAGACTAGTGGTGTTCCACAGGGCTCTGTACTGGGACCATATAAATGATGTGGAAGATGATGTAGCTGGTCTGATTAGTAAGTTTGCGGACGACACAAAGATTGCTGGAGTTGTGGATAGTGATGAACATTCAAACATTGAACAGTACAGCACAGTACAGGCCCTTCATGTTGTGCCGAGCTATGTCCGAACCCAACATCAAGCTATCCCACTCCCTACCATTCTGGTCAGAGAATACAGCAGGATAGAGATAGGCTGGAAAATTGGGCAGAGATGGAATTTAATCCAGATAAATGTGAAGTGATGCATTTTGGTAGATCGAGTGCAGGAGGGGGCTACACAATAAATGGCAGAACCATCAGCAGTATAGATACACAGAGGGATCTGGGTGTGCAAGTTCACAGATCCTTAAAGGCGGCAACACAGGTGGAAAAATGGCAAAGAAGGCATAAAGCACGCTTGCCTTTATTGGACGGAGCATAGAGTAAAAAAAAATGATGTTGCAGCTATATAGAATGTTGGTTCGGCCACATTTGGAATAATGACAATTCTGGTCGCCACACCAGCAAAAGGACGTGGAGTCTGTGGAGAGAGTGCAGAAAAGGTTTACCAGGAGGTTGCCTGCTATGGAGGGTCACAGCTATGAGGTGATATTGAGTAAACTATGGTTAGAAAGATGGAGGTTAAGGGGTGATCTAATAGAAGTTTATAAAATTATGAAGAGCAAACATAGGGTGAACGGTTGGAAACTTTTACCCAGGTTGGAAATGACAAACACAAGAGGTCACAAGTTCAAGGTAAGGTGGGTGGAGGGTGAGGTTCAATACAGATATGGGTGGGATATATTTTACACAGAGGATGGTGGGGGTCTGGAATACACTACCAAGCAAGGTGGGTGAGACAGACACGCTGGGATCATTTCAGACTTATCGAGATAGCCACATAAAAAACCTAACCTAAAAAAGAGAGAGAGAGGGGCTCTGTCTGAGAGCAGGTAAGACTGCTTTTGTTTTTGTATGTGCTGTCAGGGCTTTGGCTCACAGGGCCAAGAGATAAGGTAAGTTATAAGTTTTTTTTTACTTTTTCCTCTGGGTTGCTATAAGGGGTAAGTATGAGTGTGAGACCTGTATGTTGTTAAGAAGGCATACGGTGTCTTGGCGTTTATTGGTAGGGGGATTGAATTTAGGAGTCGCAGCATCATGATGCAACTGTACACAACTCTGGTGCGGCCACACTTGGAGTTTTGTGTGCAGTTCTGGTCCCCACATTACAGGAAGGATGTAGAGGCTTTGGAAAGGGTGCAGAGGAGGTTTACCAGGATGTTGCCTGGTATGGAGGGGAGATCCTATGAGGAGAGACTGAGAGATTTGGGGTTGTTTTCGCTGGAAAGAAGGCGGCTAAGAGGGGATCTCATTGAAACATATAAGATGATTAGAGGTTTAGACAGGGTAGATAGTGATAGCCTTTTTCCTAGGATGGAGAAAGCTAGCACGAGGGGGCACGACTTTAAATTAAGGGGGGGTAGTTATAGGACTGATGTCAGGGGTAGGTTCTTTACCCAGAGGGTGGTGAGGGACTGGAATGCCCTGCCAGCTGCAGTTGTAAATGCACCTAGTTTGGGGGCGTTTAAGAGATCTGTGGATAGGTTTATGGATGAAAAGGGATTGGTTTAGGCTAGTGGGTCATTGTTTTTGTAACTGGTCGGCGCAACATCGTGGGCCGAAGGGCCTGTTCTGCGCTGTAATGTTCTATGTTCTATGTATGTTGCTGCCAATGCAACATGTGGGAAGTCTTGGAGGCTCCTGGCCTGCCGGACATCCACACCTGTGCTCGGTGTGTGGAGCTGCAGGCCCTACGAAGCCAGGTTAAGGAGCTGCAAATGCAGCTCGAGGACCTTCGGCTCGTTCGGGAGAGTGAGGAGGTTATAGAAAGGAGCTATAAACAAGTAGTCACACCAGGGCAATGGGATGAGGGCAAGTGGGTAACTATTAGGAAGGGGAAAACACGGGTGATGGAGAGCACTTCGGTGGATGTCCCCCTTCAAAATAAGTACTCCGGCCTGAGTACTACTGGGGGGGACAGCTCATCTGAGGGAGGAAGCGGTGGCCAGGTCTCTGGAGCTGAGCCAGTGAACCAAAAAATCAAAAAAGAGAGCAGAAAGGTAGTTTTAATAGGGGACTCCACAGTGAGGGGGGCGGACAGGCATTTTTGTGGACGTAGACGTGAGTCGCGGATGGTGGTTGTCTCCCTGGGGCTCGGATTCGGGATGTCTCTGGGCGTGTCCCAGACATCCTGAAAGGGGAGGGTGAGGAACCAGAGGTTATAGTACATATCGGTACTACTGACGTAGGCAAGAAGAGGGAGGCACTCGTGAAAAGGGACTATAGGGAACTGGGTAGGCAGCTGAGGAAGAGAAAAGCGAAGGTAGTAATCTCAGGATTGCTGCCTGTGCCACGGGAGAATGAGGGAAGAAATGAAATGAGGTGGAGGGTGAATGCGTGGCTGAGGGACTGGTGTAGAGGGCAGGGATTTCGGTTCCTAGATCACTGGGACCTCTTTAGGGGTAGATGGGACCTGTATAGTAAGGACGGGTGGCACTTAAATACCAGGGGGACTAATATCTTGGCGGGAAGATTGGCTAAGGCTACTGGGGGGACTTTAAACTAGAAAGGATGGGGGGAGGGAACTGTGATGGGGAGACTGGGATGGAGGAGGTTCGCTCCCAGGTAGGGGAGGACCATAGGCAGAATGGGAGGGAGGTTAGACAGGCGGTGAAGATGGGAAATGCCCAGACTGAGGGGTTGAAGTGTATATATTTTAATGCAAGGAGTGTAGTGAATAAGGTAGATGAGCTTAGGGCGTGGATTGCTGCTTGGCATTGTGATGTAGTGGCCATTATGGAGGCTTGGATGTCTCGGGGACAGGACTGGGTACTTCAGGTGCCAGGCTTCAGGTGCTTCAGGAAGGACAGGGAGGGTGGCAGAAGAGGTGGTGGAGTGGCACTGTTGATCAGGGACAGTGTCATGGCTGCAGAGAAAGAGGATGTTGTGGAGAGACTGTCTACAGAATCTCTGTGGGTGGAAGTTACAAACAGCAAAGGGTTGAAAACTTTGCTGGGTGTATTCTATAGGCCGCCCAATAGTGACCGGGAAGTTGAAGTGCAAATAGGGAAACAGATTCTGGAGAGATGTTTTAATAACAGAGTTGTCGTGATGGGAGACTTCAATTTCCCAAACATCGACTGGAATATCCCTAGGGTAAGGGGTTTGGATGGGGAGGAGTTTGTTAGGTGTGTTCAGGAAGGTTTCCTGACACAGTATGTGGATAAGCCTACGAGGGGAGAGGCTGTACTTAACCTGGTACTGGCGAATGAACCAGGGCAGGTGATGGATCTTTCGGTAGGAGAGCATCTTGGAAATGGTGACCATAATTCTATCTCCTTCACAATTGCATTGGAACGAGATAGGATCAGGCAGGCTAGGAAGGTGTTTGTCTGGGGTAAGGGGAGATACGAAGAAGTCAGGAAGTTACTTGGACAAATAAACTGGAAGGAGGCGTTCTTAGGGAAAAGTACCGAAGGAAGGTGGCAGATATTCAAGGAATGTGTGTCTGGAGCTCTGAATGACAACGTTTCGATGAGACAAGGGGGTTTTGGTAGGTCGTGGGAACCGTGGTGCACAAAGGCTGTGTTGAACCTAGTCAGGAGGAAAGGGAAGGTGTATAAGAGGTTCAGGGAATTAGGAGAGGTTAAAGATCTTGAGGAGTATAAGGACTGTAGGAAGGAACTTTAAAGGGAAATTAGGAGAGCCAGAAGGGGACATGAGAAGACCTTGGCGGGTAAGATTAAGGAGAATCCCAATGCCTTGTATAAATATGTGAAAGGTAAAAGGATAAGAAGAGAAGGGATAGGACCTATAAAAGGTGAGGAGGGAAAAATTTGTGTGGAACCAGAAGAAATGGCAGAGTGCTTAACGAGTACTTCGCCTCAGTATTCACAATGGAAGCTGATCCGGGAGATTTTGTTATGGATTTGCAGCAGATGGAAAAGATTGAATACGTGAATATTAAGGAGGAGGATGTGTTGGAACTTTTGAATTCTATCAAGGTAGATAAGTTGCCTGGACCAGATGGGATGTACCCCAGGATACTGTGGGAGGCGAGGGAAGAGATTACGGAGCCCCTGGCGATGATCTTTGCGTCGTCAATGGAGACGGGAGAGGTTCTGGAGGATTGCGGATGTAGTTCCTATTTTCAAGAAAGGGAACAGAGATAGCCCGGGAAATTACCGACCGGTGAGTCTGACCTCAGTGGTTGGTAAGCTGATGGAGAGGCTTCTGAGGGACAACATTTACGAACATTTGGAGAGGTTTGACATGATCAGGAATAGTCAGCATGGATTTGTCAAGGGCAGGTCGTGCCTTACAAGCCTAGTTGAGTTCTTCGATAATGTGACTGAACACATTGACGAAGGAAGTGCCGTGGACGTAGTGTACATGGACTTCAGCAAGGCGTTTGATAAAGTCCCCCATGCAAGACTTCTTGAGAAGGTGAGAGGGCATGGGATCCAAGGGCCTTTGGCCTTGTGGATCCAGAACTGGCTTGCCTGCAGAAGACAGAGAGTGGTTGTGGATGGGGCTTTTTCTGAATGGATGTCAGTCACCAGCGGAGTGCCTCAAGGATCTGTTCTGGGACCCTTGTTGTTTGTCATTTTCATAAATGACCTGGATGAGGAAGTGGAGGGATGGGTAAGTAAGTTCACTAAGGTAGGTGGTGTTGTGGATGGTCTGGAAGGATGGCAAAAGTTGCAGCAGGACATAGATAGGATGCAGGACTGGGCGGAGAAGTGGCAGATGGACTTCAACGTGGATAAATGTGTAGTCGTCCATTTTGGCAGAACCAACGGGATGAACGAGTACACTATCAAGGGCAGAAGTCTGAGCTGTTGCGGCGCCCGTCTACCGGTCCAGGATCAAGCACACACACCGACATGAAGTACTAGGCCACTCCCGGAACCTCCAAGAGTAGCCCACGCACGACCCACCGTGTGCATGCCCCTCGTTTGACAACGAGGTGGACCTCCACCTGCGGAATAAAATATAGGTGTAGGGTGATGTGGCGGCGTGGGCTCGTTGGGCTGAAGGGCCTGTTTCCCGCGCTGGGTTGTTCTTTGTTCTTCCCCGGAATCCAGCGATGTCTGGAAAATAACCACCAAGGCATCCACTATCACCTCCGCCATTTCTTTCAGGACCCTCGGATGCATTCCATCCGGTCCTGGGGACTTGTCCACAATCAGCCCCTCCAGTCTGTCAAGCACCGCCTCTCTCGTAATGTCATTGAGACCCTCCAGTCCTACCACCTTTCCATCTCTAACATCTGGCAAATTATTCACGTCCTCCTCCGTGAAGACCGAAACAAAAAAGTTATTCAAAACCTCAGCCATATCCCCATCCCCTACCACTAAGTCCCCCTCCTCATCCTCTAAGGGGCCAACGTTCACCCTAGCCAGCCTCTTCCTTTTTATATATTTATAAAAACTCTTGCTATACTTTATAAAATATAAAAGCAGGGAGGTCTTGCTGCAACTGTACAGGGCACTGGTGGGGTCGCAGCTGGAGTACTGTGTGAAGTTTTGGTCCCCTTATTTGCAAAAGGATATTTTGGCCTTGGAGGGAGTACAGACAAGGTTCACAAAGGTGATATCGGAAATGAGGGGGCTCGCTTATGAGGAGAGATTGAGTAGATTGGGCCTGTACTCGTTGGAGTTTAGAAGGCTGAGGGGTGATCTATCGAGACATATAAGAATATGAAGGGGCAAGATAGGATAGAGGGAGAGAGATTCTTTCCACTTAAAAAGGAAACCAGATCAAGAGGGCACAGCCTCAAAATAAGGAGGGGGGGGTGGTGTTCAGTTTAGAACAGAGTTGAGGAGGAACTTCTTCTCGCACGATGGTGAACCTCTGGAATTCTCTGCCCGTTGAAGTGGTGGAGGCTGCCTCGCTAAATATTTTTAAGACGCGGGTTGATGGGTTTTTGATAGACAAGGGTCTTAAGGGTTATGGGGAGCAGGCGGGTAAGTGGAACTGATCCACTTCAGATCAGCCATGATCTTATTGAATGGCGGGGCAGGCTCGAAGGGCTAGATGGCCTACTCCTGCTCCTGTTTCTTATGTTCTTATGCATTGGTGGCTAAGGGAGTGAGGTGCTGTACAACTGGGCTATCTGTCCCTATACAACAGGAACAAGAACTGTATCCAAGCATGGGCAGATAAGTGGCAGGTAACATTAACACCAGACACAATGAGCATTGAACAGCAGAGAATCTAATCATCTCCCCATGGCATTCAACAAAATTACCATCACTGAATCTTCCACTGACCATATTCCCTGGGTTACCATTGAGACAAAACTGAACTTGACAAACAATATAAATTCTGTGGTTATAAGGGCAGGTAAGAGGCTGGGAATTCTGCAGCAGATGTTTCTCATTCCCCAATTCCCCAAAGCCTGTTCAAAATGCACAATCAGTAAAGTGATGGAATATTCATCTCTTGCCCAGAAGAAAGCAGCTCCATTCACATGCTATAAACTCAACATTATTAACGACAAAACAACATGTTCGATTGGCAACCACTAAAGCACCTTCTAAGCCCATGACCTTTACCCCCAGCAGGGTGGCATCTGTATGGGAACATGACCACATCAAAGTTCCCCTCCTCCCTACCCTGTCTTGGAATTACATCCCACTTCTTCTGTCAAAATCCCGGGACTCCCTTCCTAATATACTGTGGGTCTACCTGCACCACATGGACTGCAGAGGTTCAAGTCAGCGGCAGCTCATCACCACCTTACAAGGGAAGATAAGATGGGTAATAAATACTGGTTTTACCAACAAGGCTCAAACCTCTATAATGAATCTGAGAAAAATGCCTCACCGACTTTGTTTAAAACGCTGGAATGAACCTTATCTCTGATCCAACATTAGATTCCTGGAGATGTCTGGCATGTTGTTCTCTAATTTACTGTAAATTCTGATGCAAATTTGACATTTAATATATCCTCATTTCCATATTTTCACTGACAATATCACTATTATCAGTTTTCACAGGGTCTACATTATTACTGACCACCGTCTGTTCCCAAATGTAACCAAAAACAAAATGACTGCGTTGATTTAATATCACTTGCAAGTTGCGTTTCATGGTCTCTAAATATGTTTTTTTTTCACTCATTGCTGTTCTTTCCAGGTAACAGTATCTATATTAATTTTGTATTGTATAAAAGGGGTGTAAGGGATACATAACTACACCAGAGTAAGACGGTGACTGAGAGCAGCAAATTAGCTTCAAGTGGGACTTCAGTGCATGGGAGAGAGGTGTGGTATACAGAGGAATTATTCTAAGTTAATTAAATGAGCAATCAATTTAAGTAAATAACATAAGTAGCAAAAGCAGCATTGGTGCGATGTTACACTATGGAAATGTGGGAGCTTATCGGACACCAAGGCGATTCCTGACAAATACATCTGCGGAAAGTATAAGCAGCTGGAGGAAATTCGTATCAGGATTACTGATCTGGAAGCTGAACTGAAGACACCGTGTAATATCAGGCAGAAGGGGAAATAGAACATAGAACATAGAACATTACAGCACAAACAGGCCCTTCGGCCCTCGAGTTGCGCCGATCGCATCAACCCCACCAATCTATAGACCTATCTATAACCCCCAATCCCATTAAACCCCATATACTCATCCAGAAGTCTTTTAAAAGATCCCAGCGAGTTCGCCTCCACCACCGACGACGGCAGCCGATTCCAATCACTCACTACCCTCTGAGTGAAAAACTTACCCCTAACATCACCTCTGTACTTCCCTCCCCGCACCTTAAATCTGTGTCCTCTCGTAGCGACCATTTCAACCCGGGGAAATAGCCTCTGAGAGTCCACCCTATCTATTCCTCTCAACATTTTATAAACTTCTATCAGGTCGCCTCTCAACCTTCGCCTCTCCAGGGAAAAGAGTCCCAGCTCCCTCAACCTATCTTCATAAGGCATGCCTCCCAGTCCAGGCAACATCCTTGTAAATCTCCTCTGCACCCTTTCAATAGCTTCTACGTCTTTCCTATAGTGAGGCGACCAGAACTGCGCACAGTACTCCAAATGAGGCCTGACGAGGGTCCTGTAAAGTTGCAGCATTACCTCCCGACTCCTAAACTCAATCCCTCGATTAATGAAGGCCAGTACACCATACGCCTTCTTGACCACCTCCTCCACCTGCGAGGCCGATTTAAGAGTCCTGTGAACCCGGACCCCGAGATCCTTCTGCTCTTCAACGCTACTAAGACCCCTGCCCTTAATAGTGTACTCGTTCATCCCGTTGGTTCTGCCGAAATGGACTACTACACATTTATCCGCGTTGAAGTCCATCTGCCACTTCTCCGCCCATTCCTGCATCCTATCTATGTCCTGCTGCAACTTTTGACATCCTTCCAGACCATCCACAACACCGCCGACCTTCGTGTCATCAGCGAATTTGCTAACCCATCCCTCCACTTCCTCATCCAGGTCATTTATGAAAATGACAAACAACAAGGGTCCCAGAACAGATCCCTGGGGCACCCCACTGGTGACTGACCTCCATTCCGATAAAGACCCATCCACAATCACTCTCTGCCTTCTGCAGGCAAGCCAGTTCTGGATCCACAAGGCCAAAGGCCCTTGGATCCCATGCCCTCTCACCTTCTCAAGAAGTCTTGCATGGGGGACCTTATCAAAAGCCTTGCTGAAGTCCATGTACACTACGTCCACGGCACTTCCTTCGTCAATGTGTTCAGTCACATTATCGAAGAACTCAACTAGGCTCGTAAGGCACGACCTGCCCTTGACAAATCCATGCTGACTATTCCTGATCATGTCAAACCTCTCCAAATGGTCGTAAATCTTGTCCCTCAGAAGCCTCTCCATCAGCTTACCAACCACTGAGGTCAGACTCACCGGGCGGTAATTTCCCGGGCTATCTCTGTTCCCTTTTTTGAAAATAGGGACTACATCCGCAATCCTCCAATCTTCCGGAACCTCTCCCGTCTCCATTGACGACGCAAAGATCATCGCCAAGGGCTCTGCAATCACTTCCCTGGCCTCCCACAGTATCCTGGGGTACATCCCATCTGGTCCCGGCGACTTATCTACCTTGATAGAAATAGCCGGACACTTTGTTCCAAAAGAATATAGTGAGGGGGAATGACACTGTTCACTGCAGTAAAGAGCAAGAGTGTAAAAAATGTTGCCTGACAAGAACCAGGTTGAGGCAGAAGAATGGGTCTAAGACTTGTGTTCTCCACTGAAATAAACAGGTAGCAGGTAAAAATGGTAAAAGTTGATAGTAGGAGTTTTTACTATATTCAAACAGGGAGAGAGAGTCAGTACAGTTGGTGCTGGCCCTGTGGAGAGGGACAATGGGGAGACACTAGCATATAATAATGAACTGGTGGATGAAATGAAAACACAATTTGCTGCTGTCGACACTCCAGAGGATACAGAAACATTCAGTAATAGCTGTAGAACAGTGATTAGGAAAGAAATTTGATGAAATTGCAATCACGAGAAGGATGGTACTGAGCAAACTGCTAGAGCTGAGGCTGACAGATCTCCAGGTCAAGATGGCATTCATAAGAACATAAGAAATAGGAGCAGGAGTAGGCCATCTGGCCCTTCGAGCCTGCCCCACCATTCAATAAGATCATGGCTGATCTGTCGTGGCTCAGCTCCACCTTCCTGCCCTCTCCCCATAACCCTTAATCCCTTCTCTTATCAAAAACCCATCAACCCGTTTCTTAAAAATATTTAGCGAGGCAGCCTCCACCACTTCAACGGGCAGAGATTCACCACCCTTTGAGTGAACAAGTTCCTCCTCGACTCTGTTCTAAACCGCCCCCCCTTTATCTTGAGGCTATGCCCCCTAGTCCTACTGTCCTTTCTGAGCGGGAAGAGCCTCTCCACCTCTATCCTATCCATCCCATTCATCATCTTATACATCTCATTCTTCTAAACTCCAACGAGTACAAGCCTAGTTCATTCAGCCTCTCCTCATAGCTCAACCACCTCAACTCCGGTATCAGCCTGGTAAACCTCCTCTGCAGTCCCTCCAAGGCCAAAATATCTTTGCGCAGGTGCGGCGCCCAAAACTGCACACAGTACTCCAGCTGCGGTCTCACCAATGCCCTATACAGCTGCAGCAAGACCTCCCTACTTTTATATTCAATCCCCTTTGCTATGAAGGCCAGCATCCCATTCGCCTTCCTGACCACCTGCTGCACCTGCAAGCTGGGTTTTTGCGACTCATGCACAAGGACCCCGAGATCCCTCTGCACCGTCACCTGCTGCAGTTTTTCGCCATGTAAGTAATAGTCCTTCCTACCATTCTTCCTTCCAAAGTGGACCACCTCATACTTGCCAACATTAAATTCCATTTGCCATTTCCTGGCCCATTCGCCCAGCCTATCTAGATCCTTCTGCAGACTCTCCACACCCTCCGCACAATTTGCCGTTCCCCTAATCTTGGTGTCATCCGCAAATTTTGACACCCTACACTCGGTTCCCTCCTCCAGATCATCTACGTAAATGGTAAATAGCTGAAGCCCCAGCACCGACCCCTGGGGCACTCCACTAGTCACCATCCGCCAATCCGAATAGCACCCTCTGCAAGACATGCCAGATCATCGACATGGATGCCATCATCTCATGTGAGAACACCATCCACCAGGTACATGGTAAATACTCTTGCAACTCGGCCAACGTTGTCGACCTGATACGCTGCAGGAAAGGATGTCCTGAGGCATGGTACACTGGGGAGACCATGCAGACGCTACGATAAAGGATGAATAAACATCCCTCAACAATCACCAGGCGATGATCCAAACATCAGTAGAAAAAGTTATTGTGAAGGGGATGCAAGGAGGTTGTATATTGGCGAATAAGTAAAACTGACAGATGGAGTATTCTGTGGGAGAATGTGAATCTGTTTGCTTTAGCAGGGTAATGAAATAAGCAGAATTACAAAACAGGAGAATGGCTGCAGAATTCTGATGCATTTGGATTTGGGTGTTCTAGTGCATGAGTCAGAAAATAATAATTTGCAGGTACAGCAAATAATTAAGAAGGTTAATAGAATATCGTCCTTTATTTTGAGGGGACTTGAAGATAAAAGGATATTATACTTCAGTTTTACAGGGAATTGGGAAGACCACATCTCAAACAGCTGATGAAAAGCAGATGGAGTTTAATTTAGATAAATGTGAGGTGATGCATTTTGGTAGATTTGAACCAGGGCAGGACTTACTCAGTTAATGATAGGCGCTGGGAAGAGTTACAGAACAAAGAGATCTTGGGGAACAGGCTCATAGCTCCTCAGAAGTGAAGTCACAGAGTGATGAAGAAGGCATTCCACATGTTTGGTTTCATTGGTCAGAACACTGACTACAGGAGTTGGAATGTCTTGTCGAAATTGTACAAGACATTGGTAAGGCCACATTTGGAATACTGTATACAGTTCTGGTCACTCTATTCTAGAAATGATAGTGTTAAACAAGAAAGGGTGCAGAAAAGATTTACTAGGATGCTCCTGGGACTTGATGGTTTAAGTTATAAGGAGAGTCTAGATAAGCTGGGACTTTTTCCCCTGGAGTGTAGGAGGCTGAGGGGACATATTATACAGAATGTAAATTAATGAGAGGCATAGGTAAGGTAGACAGTCAACAACATTTCCCAAATGTAGGGGGTGGGGAAGTCTAAAACTAGAGGGCATAGGCTTAGGGTGAGAGGGGAGAGATACAAAACAGACCAGAGGGGCAGGTTTTCCCACAGGCAGTGGTGAGTGTCTGGAACAAGCTGCCAGAGGTGTTAATAGAGTCAGATACAATTTTGTCTTTTAAAAAGCATTTAGAAGTTACAGGGGTAAGATGGGTATTGGGATATGGGCTAAACACAGACAATTGGGACCAGCTTACTGGTTAAAGAAAAGGCTGGCATGGTCAAGCTGGGCCAAAGGGCCTGTTTCCATGCTGTAAACCTCTGACTAAATGACTTGATGAATATTGTGCCTAGTTAATAAGCTCATTATTTAACAATTCGTGTATTAGACGCTATTGAAAGGAAGTTAACTGGATTGATATCCCAGAAGAAGCAGGTTATCTTATGAGGAAACACGAGACAGACTGGGCTTGTTTCCTTCAGATTCCAGAAAAGTGAGCAGTGACTTGATTGAAGCCTCTAAAATCCGGCATTGACACTGAGGACATGGAAAGGATGTTTCCCCTTGTGGGTACGTCCAGGACACTATTTAAAACAAAGTTGTCTTTTTAGGTCAGAGATGATGAGTTTTTTTTTGGAGGGTTGTTGATTTTGAAACACAAATAGATCAGTGATGATCCCATTGAACAGCAGAAGTGATGATGGGGCCGAATGGCCTCCTTCTGCTCCTATTTCAGATGTTCGTATGAATGGTTTGTTCTCCCTTTTCCACTTATCTTTCCATTGACCTTGATGGGTTCATGGTACAGACGCTGGGGCCCTTCCTTCTGAAGCCGAGAATGAGAAACCCCACTCCTGTTCCAGCCTTGCAGTTTCACATTGACCCAGCCTCTTATTTCCCTCCTGTCCTGACCCAGCACAGAATAATCCCGATATCACTAACTCATACTTTGTTTTTCATTCCAGTTTTAACAGCTTCTCTATGAACATCTTTCCATCTGTGTCACTACTTCAAAACATGGATCTTTTTGGTCTTTCCTCCTTCTCAAAGATGATCCCACCAGTTCCAGGATATTCTTTCCTCTGGTACGAGGGGGTAACTTACCATTTGTGATGTTCCAGGGCTGTAGAAGAATCTGTCTATTCCCCTGACAACAGAATCTCCAGCCACTATCACTCCTATTTCTGTGGCCCACGTCTCTCACTGTTACTCAGGAACACTCTGCTTGAGTCACCCTTTGTCAACCTTACAATGCCCAAATTTGAATTTGAACTCAGCTGTTTGACAACAATTTGAAAACTGCCTCCGGGGACACAGAGGAGATTCAGAAATCACACCCGGCCCCTGGGCTGAACTTTGGATAAACCCACTCTAGATGGTGCCTCACTCCCACTTTCTACTCAGTCCCTGTCCTGTTCCCTCTTCCTGTCTGAGCAGCAGACAAGACAGAAATTATATCTGTATTTTTTGTGATCCTACCTGTGTCTAATCTCATTCTTGTTGAGGATGTCGAACATTCTCCCCTGTTTGAACCTTCAGCCATGATATTGACAGACGTTCCCTGATTCTGAGACTCTGTAATAAGGATAATATCAGGGTCAGGGTCAGATGTAAATATGAAAATCAGAAGCAGAGCGTTAAGATCTTCACTGTGATGTAAGATATATTTCAGAATATTACAATTACACATGTTACCGCGATATTAGTGGCAGCTGTTTCACAAAATACCAGTCATCCTCATCAGGTCCCTTGAAAAATCCACCCTTCACCCAGACAATCCTCTGCCCCATTCCCAGTTTCCACTTCCCTCTCCAAAGTCATTGAACATATTGTTACCTCCCAAATCCGGGGCCATTTTTGCAGAAGCTCCATACAGTCAAGTTTGTACCCTGTCACTGCTGTTAAAATCACAAATATTATCCTATCCGACTGTGACAAAAGTCAGTGAAGTATCTTCATTCACCCGTCTGTAACCTTTAATGGGCTGACCATGTCATCCTTCTCCAACTCCTGCCTCTTGTGCAGCTGAGCGGAAATGCAAAGACACTTGGTTCAATTCTTTCTATTACTTTACATCCAGAGAATCAGTGACATTGCTTTCTCTTGCCACCCATAAGAACATAAGAACATAAGAAATAGGAGCAGGAGTAGGCCATCTAGCCCTTCGAGCCTGCCCCGCCATTCAATAAGATCATGGCTGATCTGTCGTGGCTCAGTTCCACTTTCCCGCCCTCTCCCCATAACCCTTAATCCCCTCTCTTATCAAAAACCCATCAACCCGCTTCTTAAAAATATTTAGCGAGGCAGCCTCCACCACTTCAACGGGTAGAGAATTCCAGAGATTCACCACCCTTTGGGTGAACAAGTTCCTCCTCAACTCTGTTCTAAAACGCCCCCACTTTATCTTGAGGCTATGCCCCCTAGTCCTACTGTCTTTTTTGAGCGGGAAGAGTCTCTCCACCTCTATCCTATCCATCCCATTCATCATCTTATACGTCTCAATGAGATCTCCCCTCATTCTTCTAAACTCTAACGAGTACAAGCCTAGTTTATTCAGCCTCTCCTCATAGCTCAATCCCCTCAACTCCGGTATCAGCCTAGTAAACCTCCTCTGCACTCCCTCCAGGGCCAAAATATCCTTGCGCAGGTGCGGCGCACAAAACTGCACACAGTACTCCAGCTGTGGCCTCACCAATGCCCTATACAGCTGCAGCAAGACCTCCCTACTTTTATATTCAATCCCCCTCGCTATGAAGGCCAGCATCCCATTCGCCTTCCTGACCACCTGCTGCACCTGCAAGCTGGGTTTTTGCGACTCATGCACAAGGACCCCGAGGTCCCTCTGCACCGTCGCCTGCTGCAGTTTTTCGCCCCGTAAGTAATAGTCCTTCCTACCATTCTTCCTCCCAAAGTGGACTACCTCACACTTGCCAACATTAAATTCCATTTGCCATTTCCTGGCCCATTCGCCCAGCCTATCTAGATCCTTCTGCAGACTCTCCACACCCTCCGCACAATTTGCCTTTCCCCCAATCTTGGTGTCATCAGCAAATTTCGACACCCTGCACACGGTTCCCTCCTCCAGATCATCTATATAAATGGTAAATAGCTGAGGCCCCAGCACCGACCCCTGGGGCACCACACTAGTCACCAACCGCCAATCCGAATAGCACCCATTGACCCCCACTCTCTGCCTCCTATTTGACAACCAATCCTCTATCCACGCTAACACCCTACCCCCAACTCCATGTCCCCTGACCTTCTGCAATAACCTCTTGTGAGGTACCTTGTCAAACGCCTTCTGAAAATCCAGAAAGACCACACCCACCGGCTCTCCTCTATCCACTGCCCTAGACACATCCTCATAGAACTCCAGTAAATTTGTCAGACACGACCTCCCTTTAATGAAACCGTGTTGCGTCCGCCCTATCAAGCAATTCCCTTCAAGATGCCTCGCAATTTCCTCCTTAATGACGGATTCTAACATTTTACCTACCACAGACATTAAACTAACCGGCCTATAATTCCCCGTCTTTTGCCTGGCACCCGTCTTAAACAACGGCGTAACATTAGCTGTTTTCCAATCTTCCGGCACTTCCCCGGAATCCAGCGACGTCTGGAAAATAACCACCAAGGCATCCACTATAACCTCCGCCATTTTTTTCAGAACCCTTGGATGCATTCCATCCGGTCCTGGGGACTTGTCCACAATCAGCCCCTCCAGTCTGTCGAGCACCACCTCTCTAATAACAGTAATGTCATTAAGACCCTCCATTCCTACCACCTTTCCATCGCTAACACCCGGCAAATTATTTACGTCCTCCTCCTTGAAGACAGAAATAAAAAAGTTATTCAAGACCTTAGCCATATCCCCATCCCCTACCACTAGCTCCCCTTTCTCATCCTCTAAAGGACCAACGTTCACCCTAGCCAGCCTCTTCCTTTTTATATATTTATAAAAACTCTTGCTATCCTTTTTTATATTAAGTGCTAGCCCAGCCTCATAGCTTCTCCTACCCTCCTTTATCAACTTCTTTGTCAATCTTTGTTGACATTTAAACCTTTCCCAATCCTCTTCTCACCCACTGCTCTAAGGTACTCTAAATTCCTCCGCTTTTAATTTAACACTTTCCTTCACCTCCTTCGTTATCCACTGCTTATTACCTCTCCTCCTACTGTCCTTTTTAACCATCGGAATAAATTTCTGCTGTTCACCAAGAAAGATCTCCTTAAAGATCCTCCACTGCTCCTCAGCAGACCTACCTTCCAACACACTCCCGCAGTCCACATTCGCCAATTCTTCTCTCATCCTACCATACTCCCCTCTATTCAAACAAAGGACGCATGTCCGGGAACCCACTTTCTCCTCCTCCATCTGCACAGAAACTCCACCATACAATGATCACTCTCTCCAAGAGGATCCTTCACCACAAGGTCCCTAATTCTACCCGCCTCATTACATAGCACCAGATCCAAGATAGCTCGCTCCCTCGTCGGCTCCAACACACACTGTTCAAGGAAATTATCCCGGCAGCATTCCAAGAACTCCTCCTCGAGCCCACCTCGTCCAACATAGGTCGACCAATCAATATGCAGATTGAAATCTCCCATAACTACTGCCGTCCCATTCCTGCACGCTGCACTTATTTGCGTGTTAACAGCCCGCCCCACCTCCAGATCATTATTCGGGGGCCTATAGACGACACCCACTAGCGTCTTCCTCCCTTTGCTGTTCCTCATCTTCACCCACAACGATTCCACTTTCTGCTCTTTGGCTCCGATATCATCCCTTGCTACCACCTTGATACTATCCTTAATCAGTAGAGCTACACCACCCCCTCTTTCCTCCTGCCTATCCTTCCTAAACACTTGATAGCCCTGTACATTCATCTCCCAGTCCCTGTCACCTTGCAGCCACGTCTCTGTAATGGCCACCAGATCGTATCCATTTGTGTCGATCTGCGCCACCAGCTCATCCAGTTTATTCCGAATGCTTCGTGCATTCAGATAAAGCGCTTTCATCCCAGCCTTCACCTGGACCCTATTTGCCGTAACGCCACCAATTGGGACATCCTTGGCCTCTTCCCTTACCTGTACCCTATCCTTAACTTTAGACCTCATAGCGTCACCTACCTTCGCACTCTCCCCCCCCCAATTAGTTTAAAGCCCTGTCTACAGTCCTCTTTACTCGATTCGCCAGCACTCTGGTTCCAGCATGATTCAGACCAACCCCATCCCGCCCGAACAAGTCCCACCTACCCCAATACTGGTGCCAATGCCCCATAAATTCAAACCTATTCCTCCCACACCAATCCCTGAGCCACCCATTCACTTCCTTTATCCTGTCAACCCTACGCCCATCTGCACTCAGATCAGGCAGTAGCCCGGAGACGACCACCTTGTCGGTTCTACTTTTTAATTCCATTCCCAGCTTCTCATACTCCCTCCCCAGATCCTCAGTCCGTACTTTGCCTACGTTGCCGGCACCCGCATGTACTACAATGACCGGGTTCTCACCCTCCCACTCGATTCCTCTGCAGCCCAGCTGCGACATCCCGTACCCGAGCACCAGGCAGGCAACACACCCTTCTGTGCACTTTGACATTGTGACAAAGGACAGAGTCAATACCCTTCACCCCACTATCCCCAATCACTACTACGTTCCTTTTCCCCTTCTCTTTGCCTATGTCCTGCTGCATCACCCCCACACAATTATCGCCATCATTGGCCCTCTTCTATTTCTCATCAACATGCTGCCCCTCAGTAACCTGGCAGCAGGTTCAACATGCAAACTGCTGGTATCCAGCTCCATGTTCTCACCGCTCTGAAACTCTGCTCGCAAAATCTAAACTAACTCACAGCACGTCGCAGTCCATTCAGCTGTGTTCACCAACTCACACTGTCTCACAGCCTGATAACACCTCAATTTTAAACTGCTTAAGCTAGCTTTTCAATCTCTCCATGGCCCCTCTCTTCCTATTCATGTAGCAAACAGCAGCCCCAGAAACCAGCGACATCTCTTCCTTGCCCAAACTGACAAGTTGTGTATCTTTAAGATAATTTGTCCATAATTCAGGCCAATTCCTGAGCGCTGGAATTCCCTCCCGAAGACACTCGGCTGCTTTACTTTTCCCTCTTCTCAGATTCACCTTAAAGATTAACAATCTGACTACAATTAATCACCTGCCCAGCTGCTTCTTCCAATGTTTTATGTATTTGTTTTAAAAACATAAGAACATAAGAAATAGGAGCAGGAGTAGGCCATCTGGCCCTTCGAGCCTGCCCCGCCATTCAATAAGATCATGGCTGATCTGTCGTGACTCAGCTCCACCTTCCTGCCCTCTCCCCATAACCCTTAATCCCTTCTCTTATCAAAAACCCATCAACCCGTTTCTTAAAAATATTTAGCGAGGCAGCCTCCACCACTTCAACGGGCAGAGAATTCCAGAGATTCACCACCCTTTGAGTGAAGAAGTTCCTCCTCAACTCTGTTCTAAACCGCCCCCCCTTTATCTTGAGGCTGTGCCCCCTAGTCCTACTGTCTTTTTTGAGCGGGAAGAGTCTCTCCACCTCTATCCTATCCATCCCATTCATCATCTTATACGTCTCAATGAGATCTCCCCTCATTCTTCTAAACTCTAACGAGTACAAGTCTAATTTATTCAGCCTCTCCTCATAGCTCAATCCCCTCAACTCCGGTATCAGCCGAGTAAACCTCCTCTGCACTCCCTCCAGGGCCAAAATATCCTTGCGCAGGTGCGGCGCCCAAAACTGCACACAGTACTCCAGCTGCGGCCTCACCAATGCCCTATACAGCTGTAGCAAGACCTCCCTACTTTTATATTCAATACCCCTCGCTATGAAGGCCAGCATCCCATTCGCCTTCCTGACCACCTGCTGCACCTGCAAGCTGGGTTTTTGCGACTCATGCACAAGGACCCTGAGGTCCCTCTGCACCGTCGCCTGCTGCAGTTTTTCGCCCCGTAAGTAATAGTCCTTCCTACCATTCCTCCTACCAAAGTGGACCACCTCACACTTGCCAACATTAAATTTCATTTGCCATTTCCTGGCCCATTCGCCCAGCCTATCTAGATCCTTCTGCAGACTCTCCACACCCACCGCACAATTTGCCTTTCCCCCAATCTTGGTGTCATCAGCAAATTTCGACACCCTGCACTTGGTTCCCTCCTCCAGATCATCTATATAAATGGTAAATAGCTGAGGCCCCAGCACCGATCCCTGGGGCACCCCACTAGTCACCAACCGCCAATCTGAATAGCATCCATTGACCCCCACTCTCTGCCTCCTATTTGACAACCAATCCTCTATCCACGCTAACACCCTACCCCCAACTCCATGTCCCCTGACCTTCTGCAATAACCTCTTGTGAGGTACCTTGTCAAACGCCTTCTGAAAATCTAGAAAGACCACATCCACCGGCTCTCCTCTATCCACTGCCCTAGACACATCCTCATAGAACTCCAGTAAATTTGTCAGACACGACTTCCCTTTAATGAAACCGTGTTGCGTCCGCCCTATCAAGCAATTCCCCTCAAGATGCCTCGCTATTTCCTCCTTAATGACGGTTTCTAACATTTTACCTACCACAGACGTTAAACTAACCGGCCTATAATTCCCCGCCTTTTGCCTGGCACCCTTCTTAAACAACGGCGTTTTCCCACTGAATTTTTCTCTTGAGTGTCATGGGATGTTTTGCTATGTTAAAGATGCTATACAAATGAAATGGCTCCATATTCTCCACTCGTGTGGATGTGTCAGTGTCTGTGTCCCTATACCTGTACCCCCTAATCAAACTCAGCTGATGTCCTCTCCTTTCTCCAATATGGAAATGGAAAAGTGATTCAGACATTTAATTCCTTCAATTGAGAACTCAGTTATTCAACAGCAATAATTTACAACCAAGGTTTAAAACCAACAA
Source organism: Prionace glauca (assembly GCA_037974335.1). Classification (NCBI taxonomy): domain Eukaryota; kingdom Metazoa; phylum Chordata; class Chondrichthyes; order Carcharhiniformes; family Carcharhinidae; genus Prionace; species Prionace glauca. The sequence continues at coordinate 31,784,409 of CM075759.1, forward strand.
TGTAAAATGCAGCACCCATTTCAATCTTATTCTCATACAACTCAGATTTCCAGTGTGTCTGACTTTGTTAAAAAAATCCCAAAGCACAAACTCATTCTCCCTTATGGGTCTCTTCAATTTAACACTAAATTTACAATATCATTCCAGCGAGGCTCTGGTCATCTGAACAGATCCGGATTTATTCCTCATCAACCCCAATGACCCGTCCTCGCGCACACCGAGTCGGCATCAGTTATGGGGTGAAGCCACAGTGACTTTCAATGCATGGAAATGGCTGCAATGTAAAAGATATCCAGAAGACCAATGGTGGTGAGCAGGAGGGTGCACTGCATCAAAGAAAGAAAGAGGCAGCAAGGAGAAAGGTGAAAGCAATGGAAATGTGTCAGGTGTTGAGGGACACACCATGTGAATCATTGCGAATGTTTTGATGCTGTTTGTCATCACTGCAAAAAAAAGTGGGCATTTTTCGAAGAACTGCAAAGATGTTAAGAGCAAGTCGAAGGTGGAGCAAGGGAATTCAAACTTGAAAAAAGCATCAGTCAGCTGCACGTCACCTGGAAAGCTCAAAGAAGATACAGGAGCAAAGGATTCCATATAATTCCAAAAGACTTCGGATAGAAATAGATAAGGACAAGAGTGACCCTCGGTTCAATTGGACAAGGGCCAAATACATCCAAATTAGACAGGAACAGGGGAATGTGGATTGGGAGCGGCACTTTGAGGGCAAATCCACCTCTCTCATGTGGGAAGCTTTTAAAGGCCAATTGATTGAAATGCAGGGCATGCCTGAACTGGAAAAATGAAGGAAAGAAATGCCAGAATTCAGAAACTATGGATGACCAGGAAAATTGTAAGCTTAGTCAAAAAGAAAACATACAATAGGTCTCAGCAACTAAAAAACTGACAAAGCCCCTGAGGAGTATAGAGAAAATAGGAAGGAACTTTAAGGAAGGAAGGCCGAATTAGGGGAGCTAAAAAGGGCCATAAAACGTTTTCAGTAAACAGGGTGAAGGAGAATCCCAGGTCTTTTATGCCTGTATTCGGAGCAAGAGGGTAGCCCAAGAAAGAATCAGCCCACTCATGAGCAATGGAGAGAAGTTGTGTGGACCAAAGGAAGGCAGTGAGATCCTTAATTAGTACTTTGTATCCGTATTCATCAAGGAGTTGTGCATGAAGAATGGTGAGGCCTCTTGAAGGAATGTCAATATATCGAAGGAGGAAGAGGTAGCTCTCCTAAATTGCACTAAGGTAGACAAGTCCCCGGGGCCAGATGGGATCGACCCCAGTTTACTGTGGGAGGAAAGAAATAGGGGAGTAAAAAAAAAATCTTCACATCCTCTCTAACCACAGGCGAGATTCCAGAGGGCTGGAGAATAGCCACTGTTGATCCCTTGTTTCAGAAAGAAAGGCATATTCCAGGAAATCAAAGGTTTCTGTGGTGGTGAAACATTTGCTGAAAATACTTAAAGACAGGATACGTGCACATTTGGAAGAAGTTGATGAACTTGTGTCAGGCAGCACGGTTTGTAAGGGGAAAGTCACTTCTCACCAAATTGATCGAGGTTTTCGAAGAAGTGACAAAGATAATTGATGAGGGAAGGGCTGTGGATGTCGTTTATATGGACCGTAAAATCCAACCCAAGGTCAATGGACCTTTCCATGATCCACCCCTCCTCGGCTTTCCGATTCCCATGGTGGGCGGAACGGGAAAATTTGTCCCAGAAAGCAGCAGGGCAAGGGTATTTTTTCTTCAAAGTGTTGATCTGTTGGTGATAGTGTTCTGCAGAGGCCAGTGACAGGACATATTTTGTTTGTAGGAAAATGTGGATGTCTTGATTAGTAAGTTTGCGGGTGACATGAAGATTGGTGGAGAGGATGATAGTGCTGAGTTTATAACAGGATATAGATAAACTTGGGCACAGAAATAGCAAATTAAAATTAATCTGGACAAATGCGAGGTGGTACATTTTTAGAGGATCAAGTTTACGTGTGAATTGTACTGTAAATGGCAGAACCCTTTGGAACATTAAGACACAGAAGGATCTGGGTGTGCAGGTCCACAGTTCCCTAAAAGGTGGCCATTGTGATTAAGCCATATGCCCCGGGCATTGAGCACAAGCGTTGGCAAATAAAACCTTGGTTTGGCCGCATCTGAAATATGGCGCGCAGTTCTGGTTGTCACAAGACCAGAAGAATGTGGAAGCTTTGGAAAGCGGAAATAAGGTTCACCAGGATGTTGCCTGGTCTCAAGGGTGTTGGCTATGGTGAGAGGTTGAATAAACGAAAATTGTTTTCACTGGCAGGCAGAGGCTGAGTGGATACCTGATAGGGGTTTAGGAAATTGAGATGTATAGATATGGTGCATAATTAGAAACTGTTTCCCAATGTGCAAGTGTCAATAAAAGGGTTCAATGCGAGGGGCTAATTTTAAGAGAAATGTGCAGGGGAAGTTTTTCCACACAGAGAATGGTTGGTGCCTGGAACATGCTGCCTAAGGAGATGGTTGATGCAGGCACATTCGTAACACTTAAGGGGCATCTGGATGGGTACATGAATAGGGAATAAATAGAGGGATACAGACCAAGTGAGGCAGAAGGGCTTTTTAGTTCAGTTAGCGCATCATAATCAGCACAGGCTTGGAGGACCGAAGGGCTTGATTTTTCTTTGCTCTAGGAGCACTCTTACAACATGTTTAATGTGAGGGGCATGTGAAAACTATCTATGGATGATATTGGAATAGGGTAGGTTAATTGGGCTTTAGATTGGTTTCACAGGTTGGTGCAATATGGAGGGCTGAAGGGCCTGTACTGCACTGTAATGTTCTATGTTCTATGCAATAGTGGAGATTGGTGGAAAACAAACCAAAATTGTGGAGGACACGGGAGTGTCTGACTCTGTAATCAGTGAAACGACCAGCAAGATAACTTGGGATTCTGATAAGGTGCCGGCCCTTACTCAGTCAGCGATCAAACTTCAGATGTACACCAGAGAGCCCATATCATTGTTTCAGGTGTTAGAAATGGGCATTACATACAATAGAAAAGAAGAACACATGTCCTTGTGGTAGCCTTTTCTATAGGACATGGCTGGCTCAGTAAAATTCTAGAACTGGGTTGAATGGTAAAGTGGAGGAGGAGGAGTTTGATTCCAGTGGGGAGCATCAAATATCCCTGTTATTAAAAATGATACTGTGCGTACACATGATTGCCTGGGAGTTGCTATTTTCAAACTGTGCTGGGGACAATGGATAATCTGTGACAAGGTTTTCCTCATGTGGTAGTTCATTTTTATGACATCCAATTACAGGGAAAACTGAGGCGGAGAACCTCAGCACCCTGAATCAAGTGTTAGAGTCTTCAGAAACAGCATTGCATCTACAGCACAGCATGGGAATTAATGGTGTTGGGAAAAAAAAGTTCAAGAATGTGTCCGAGCTCAGGTCATTTTTGGGTTTGGTTCACTATTATGGGAAGTTTCTGCCAGACCTTACAGCAGTGTTGGGACCACTGTATATACTACTACACAAAGAAACCAAATGAACGTGGGGGGGGGTCAGCATAAAATAAAATTTTCAAGGATGTGAAGGCTCTGTTGCAATTAGTTAATCTGGTCAATCGCTGAACAAGACAGGAACTCACACGACCCTGCAATGTCTCATCCTATGGTGTTGGGGTAGTACTCGCTCATCTGATGGGGGACATTGGTTTTACATCTTATATACTGACAGAAGCTGAGAAGGTATAGTCTCAGTTAGACAGGGAAGGTGTAGCCATTGATTTCACTGTGAAACATTTCCATCAGTATTTCTATCGTCTTTCATTCAACATACGCACAGACCATAAGCCACTGATGAGTCTTTTCACTGAATCCAAGTGCATTCCTGCCATAGCCTCAGTGAGAATACAGCCCTGGGCTCTCACACTGTCGCCAAACTAGTATAAAATCGTGCACAAGGCTGGCAGGGAAGGACGATGCAAACACAGACACAGACACATGTAGTCTTCCTGTACCGACATGGCAGAATGATAGGGAGTGGGATAGCTTGATCTTGGGTTTTGACATAACATCGAGGGCTGAAGGGCCTCTACTGTGCTGTACTGTTCTACGTTTCTATGCCAACCAAAAGAAGAAAATACTGCTGAGGCAAAGAATGCCAGTGGACTCTACTTTTGGAGTGGATGAAAGACATTCCTATTTGGATACTCAATCTACTCCTAAACCGCGCGGAGGGTGTGGAGAGTCTGCAGAAGGATCTAGATAGGCTGGGCGAATGGGCCAGGAACTGGCAAATGGAATTTAATTTTGGCAAGTGCGAGGTGGTCCACTTTGGGAGGAATGATGGGAGGAAGGACTATTACTTACATGGCAAAAAACTGCAGCAGGCGACTGTGCAGAGGGACCTCGGAGTCCTTGTGCATGAGTCGCAAAAACCCAGCCTGCAGGTGCAGCAGGTGGTCAGGAAGGCGAATGGGATGCTGGCCTTAATAGCGAAGGGGATTGAATATAAAAATAGGGAGGTCTTGCTGCAGCTGAATAGGGCATTGGTGAGGCCGCAGCTGGAGTACTGTGTGTAGTTTTGGTCGCCGCACTTACGCAAGGATATTTTGGCCTTGGAGGGAGTGCAGAGCAGGTTCACTAGGCTGATACCGGAGTTGAGGGGGTTGAGCTATGAGGAGAGGCTGAATAAACTAGGTTTGTACTCATTAGAGTTTAGAAGAATGAGGGGAGGTCTCATTGAGACATATAAGATGATGAATGGGATGGATAGGATAGAGGTGGAGAGACTCTTCCCGCTCAGAAAGGACAGTAGGACTAGGGGGCACAGCCTCGAGATAAAGGGGGGGAGGTTTAGAACAGAGTTGAGGAGGAACTTCTTCACTCAAAGGGTGGTGAATCTCTGGAATTCTCTGCCCGTGGAAGTGGTGGAGGCTGCCTCACTAAATATTTTTAAGACGAGGGTTGATAGGCAAGGAGATTAAGGGTTATGGCAAGAGGGCGGGAATGTGGAACTGAGACACGACAGATCAGCCATGATCTTATTGAATGGTGGGGCAGGCTCGAGGGGCTAGATGGCCTACTCCTGGTTCTTATGTTCTAACCCATGAATCCAGATCAACTGTATATGCTGTTTCCTTAGATCCGACACAATCCATTAGCCATTATTGGAACACATTACTTTCTGGGAATGGCTCAGTATTCTTTCAAATAATTCATTCCCCACATATTCGTACTAATTAGGTTTCACTAAGTCTCTAATGTAGATGCATTGCACTTCTTAAACACACCTCGAACTTCCTGACATACCTGAAATTCACTTTCCATCTGCTGCTTGGCCCTACAACCACTTCACCAAAATGGTTTTTGCCCCTGGCTGTTTCTTAGGGTCACCCAACTGACTTTATACTTTGATCTTCAAGAACTAAAGGTCATCTCTGACTACACGACTAATGCCCTCTTTAACTATGAAGCTGGGCTAGCGCTTAATATAAAAAAGGATAGCAAGAGTTTTTATAAATATATAAAAAGGAAGAGGCTGGCTAGGGTGAACATTGGTCCTTTAGAGGATGAGAAAGGGGACCTAGTGGTAGGGGATGGGGATATGGCTAAGGTATTGAATAACTTTTTTGTTTCTGTCTTCACGGAGGAGGATGTGAATAATTTGCCGGGTGTTAGCGATGGAAAGGTGGTAGGACTGGAGGGTCTTAATGACATTACTGTTACTAGAGAGGCGGTGCTCGACAGACTGGAGGGGCTGATTGTGGACAAGTCCCCAGGACCGGATGGAATGCATCCAAGGGTTCTGAAAGAAATGGTGGAGGTTATAGTGGATGCCTTGGTGTTTATTTTCCAGACGTCGCTGGTTCCGGGGAAGTGCCGGAAGATTGGAAAACGGCTAATGTTACGCCGTTGTTTAAGAAGGGTGCCAGGCAAAAGGTGGGGAATTATAGGCTGGTTAGTTTAACGTCTGTCGTAGGTAAAATGTTAGAATCCGTCATTAAGGAGGAAATTGCGAGGCATCTTGAAGGGAATTGCTTGATAGAGCAGACGCAGCACAGTTTCATTAAAGGGAAGTCGTGTCTTACAAATTTACTGGAGTTCAATGAGGATGTGTCTAGGGCAGTGGATAGAGGAGAGCCGGTGGATGTGGTCTTTCTGGATTTTCAGAAGGCGTTTGACAAAGTACCTCATAAGAGGTTATTGCAGAAGGTAAGGGGACATGGAGTTAGGGGTACGGTGTTAGCGTGGATAGAGGATTGGTTGTCAAATAGGAGGCAGAGAGTGGGGGTCAACGGGTGCTATTCGGATTGGCGGATGGTGACTAGTGGAGTGCCCCAGGGGTCGGTGCTGGGGCCTTAGCTTTTTACCATTTATATAGATAATCTGGAGGATGGAACCGAGTGAAGGGTGTCAAAATTTGCTGATGACACCAAGATTGGGGGAACGGCAAATTGTGCAGAGGGTGTGGAGAGTCTGCAGAAGGATCTAGATTGGCTGGGCGAATGGGCCAGGAACTGGCCAATGGAATTTAATGTTGGCAAATGTGAGGTGGTCCACTTTGGTAGGAAGAATGGTAGGAAGGACTATTACTTACGTGGCGAAAAACTGCAGCAGGCGACGGTGCAGAGGGACCTCGGGGTCTTTGTGCATGAGTCGCAAAAACCCAGCTTGCAGGTGCAGCAGGTGGTCAGGAAGGCAAATGGGATGCTGGCCTTCATCGCAAGGGGAATTGAATATAAAAGTAGGGAGGTCTTGCTGCAGCTGTATAGGGCATTGGTGAGGCCGCAGCTGGAGTACTGTGTGCAGTTTTGGGCGCTGCACCTCCACTCCTTGGAAGGAGTGCAGAGGAGGTTTACTCGGCTGATACCAGAGTTGAGGGGGTTGAGCTATGAGGAGAGGCTGAATAAACTAGGCTTGTACTTGTTAGAGTTCAGAAGAATGAGGGGAGATCTCATTGAGACGTATAAGATGATGAATGGGATGGATAGGGTAGAGGTGGAGAGACTCTTCCCGCTCAAAAAAGACAGTAGGACTAGGGGGCACAGCCTCAAGATAAAGGGGAGGCGGTTTAGAACGGAGTTGAGGAGGAACTTCTTCACTCAAAGGGTGGTGAATCTCCAGAATTCTCTGCCCGTTGAAGTGGTGGAGGCTGCCTCGCTAAATATTTTTAAGAAGCAGGTCGATGGGTTTTTAATAAGAGAGGGGATTAAGGGTTATGGGGAGAGGGCGGGAAAGTGGAACTGAGCCACAACAGATCAGCCATGATCTTATTGAATGGCGGGGCAGGCTCGAAGGGCCAGATGGCCTACTCCTGCTCATATTTCTTATGTTCTTATGTAATTAAGATTATTGCCTCATGTCAAGCCTTGCTGCTTTGTCACTTGCCACCTCAGTTTCGAACTTCCCTGCCTGTCTGCATTAGTCTCTCTCCAGCTCTCTGCTTTTCCTTTTCTCCTTCATTCCTGTCTGTTTGCCCTGGTCTCCCTCTCCTTCTGCCTTGCATATCTGATTGCTTTTGTCTATCTCCAGAATCCTGCCTCTCACGTGGTGATTCCCCTGCCTGGCCCCCACCCATCCAATTCCTCTCCACTAATTGGTGTCCATACCTCTGCCTCTCACACTGAGATCAGTCAGATTGTTAGGCTGGCAACAGAGGAAATCCATCAGCAAATATAACTGAAAATGGAAATAACAAAACCACCATCACACTCTCAGTTAAGACAAAGATTAACCCAAAACAGTCAGTTTGTTTCAAATTAACTCTGAAGCTGCGATTTCAAAATGGTGCAACTGATATAACAAGACCAAACACTGCGGTTTTATTAAAGTTTAAGGTGACAAAAACTAATCCGCTTGACAGTAAATAACATTTTACCCTAGATAATTGGACTCAGTGCTCAGACCTTCCATATCTCTCACTCAGCATTTCTGATCTCACCTGATTATCTTTGTGTACTGTCTACAGGACCAGAATAAATGTAACTTTCTCTCACCTTCCTCTCCAGAGGATATATGGAAGTTTTTTCAATCTCAAGGTCTCTCTCTGGTTGGCACTCTCACAATCTTGTACTGGTTCACCTCTTACAGTTCCTCAGTCCACACTCCCTGCTTACTTCCAGCTGTGGATTTTCTCAACTAATCTAGCATTCATCGGAGATCTGATTAAAGCAGGAGAGGAAAAAAAGTGAGAAATAGTGCCAGGTGAACAAGAATGACAATACTCTCACTCCCAGGTCAGCCCATAAACCAGACCGAAAGATTGTTGGGAATGTTTCAATTAGAATGACAATTTCCTCAATCCTGGGACAGTCCATCCAGTGAAGCGAACAGGGAATTTCAATAGGAGTCTTGGAAATATTTGAAGTACTGTATTTTCATTGGACACATTAATAAAGGTTACAAAATGTCTCAGCAGACTATCCTAATTTTCAATCTGGGGTTTCACAGAATCCTGAGTGAAGAAGGGGCTCATTTGGCCCATCGAGTCTACACTGACAATCCTACCTAGACCATATTCCGGTAACCCCACATATTTACTCTGCCAATCAATTTAGCATGACCAATCAATCTAACCCGCACACCTTTGGACTGGAGGAGGAAACCCACGCAGACATAAGAACTAGGAGCAGGGGGTAGGCCATCTGGCCTCTCAAGTCTACTCCGCCTTCAATAATATCATGGATGATCTTTTCACGGACTTGTCTCCACTTACCCACCCGCTCACCATAACCCTTAATTCATTTACAGGTACGGAGAGAATGTGCAAACCTCACATAGATAGTGACCCGAGGACAGAACTGAACCCGGGTCCCTGGCATGTGAGACATCGATAGTAGTCATGATGTGAAGACATAAACATAGTAAAAGTCTGACACACCTGGTTAAAGTCCAACAGGTTTATTTGGTAGCAAAAACCAATAGCTTTCAGAGTGCTGCTCTTTTGTCAGGTAAGTGGGAGTTCTGGTCACAAACAGGGTATATAAAGACGCAAACTCAATTTACAAAATTATGTTTGGAATGCAATACTTTACAGGTAATCAAGTCTTAAAGGTACAGGCAATGTGAGTGGAGAGAGTGTTGACTGTCTGGTTAATTCTCTCTATTCAGCCTAGAATCACCCAGATACACTCTGTTATAATGCTATCATAGAACCCTACAGTGCAGAAACAGGCCCTTCAGCCCATCGAGTCTGCACCGAACACAATCCCACCCAGACCCTATCCCCATATCCCTACACATTTACCTGCTAATCCCTCCAACCCACACATTCCAGGACACCAAGGGGCAATTTTAGCATAGCCAATGAACCTAACCCGCACATCTTTGGACTGTGGGAGGAAACCGGAGCACCCGGAGAAAACCCACGCAGACACGAGGAGAATGTGCAAACTCCACACAGGCAGTGACCCGAGCCGGGAATCGAACCCAGGACCCTGGAGCTGTGAAGCAGCAGTGCTAACCACTGTGCTACCGTGCCGCCCCCTATCTCTGTATTCAGGCTTGATCACCCAGATCTATGGGCGGCACGGTGGCACAATGGGTAGCACTGCTGCCTCTCAGCGTCAGGGACCTGGGTTCAATTACCAGCCTTGGGTAACTGTCTGTTTCGAGTTTGTACATTCTCCCTGTGTCTGCGTGGGTTTCCTCCAGGTGCTCCGATATCCTCGCACAGTCCAAAGATGTGCGGGTTAGGTTAGTTAGCCATCCTAAATTGACCCTAGTGTTGGGGAGATTAGCAAGGTAAATATGTGGGGTTATGGGTAATAGGGCCTGGATAGAATTGTGCTCAGTGCAGACTCAATGGGCTCCTTCTGCAATGCAGGAATTCTATGATTCAACGATATGTTCTGTATTCAGACTAGAATCACCCAGATACACTCAGTGTTATAATGTTGTGTCTACTCAGTGTACAATCCCAGATATACCCAGTGTTATAAGGCTGTGTTTATTCAGTGTAGAATTACCCTGGTTTACAGAGCATTATAATGCTGTGTATAAAGACATAGAAGCTATTGAAAGGGTGCAGAAGAGATTTACAAGGATGTTGCCTGGACTGGGAGGCATGCCTTATGAAGATAGGTTGAGGGAGCTGGGACTCTTTTCCCTGGAGAGGCGAAGGTTGAGAGGCGACCTGATAGAAGTTTATAAAATGTTGAGAGGAATAGATAGGGTGGACTCTCAAAGGCTATTTCCCCGGGTTGAAATGGTCGCTACGAGAGGACACAGATTTAAGGTGCGGGGAGGGAAGTACAGAGGTGATGTTAGGGGTAAGTTTTTCACTCAGAGGGTGGTGAGTGAATGGAATCGGCTGCCGTCATCGGTGGTGGAGGCGAACTCGCTGGGGTCTTTTAAAAGACTTCTGGATGAGTATATGGGGTTTAATGGGATTGGGGGTTATAGATAGGTCTATAGATTGGTGGGGTTGATGTGATCGGCGCAACTCGAGGGCCGAAGGGCCTGTTTGTGCTGTAATGTTCTATGTTCTATGTGTCTATTCAGTGTAGAATCCCCCAGATATAGTCAGTGTTGATGCTGTTTCTATTCTAACACTGTTCTCTCTCTCACACAGTGAACAGGCTGGTGCATGCACATTGCCGGCTGTGTCACTAAGACCGGAGCTTCGATGCTTTCCATCTCCTCATTGGTGGATCCAGATGTCAATCATTCTCCCTTATCCAATGAGGCTCAGATCTAATAATTCTCATTGGGGACACTGAATTAAATCATGGAAATATTGGAGAGAAAAACAGAGCAAAAGAAACAGAGCATGGAAACAGAGGGAGAGAGGATTAAAACCACAAAGAGGCTGAATAAACTAGACTTGTACTCGTTAAGAGTTCAGAAGAATGAGGGGAGATCTCATTGAGACGTATAAGATGATGAATGGGATGGATAGGATAGAGGTGGAGAGACTCTTCCCGCTCAAAAAAGACAGTAGGACTAGGGGGCACAGCCTCAAGATAAAGGGGGGGGGGCGGTTTAGAACGGAGTTGAGGAGGAACTTCTTCACTCAAAGGGTGGTGAATCTCTGGAATTCTCTGTCCGTTGAAGTGGTGGAGGCTGCCTCGCTAAATATCTTTTAAGACGTGGGTTGATGGGTTTTTGATAAGCGAGGGGATTAAGGGTTATGGGCAGAGAGTGGGAATGTGGAACTGAGACACGACAGATCAGCCATGATCTTATTGAATGGCGGGGCAGGCTCGAGGGGCTAGATGGCCTACTCCTGCTCCTATTTCTGATGTTCTTATGTTCATAAGAAAGCTGTTCAGGGAGAGAGAGTTCTTCCCTTTCTTCCAAACACCTTGTGACTCACTCTCTCCCTATCACTTCAATCTTCCCCAGTCACTTTTCCTACTCTCCACCGTTTTGATCCACGTGTGGGACAAGATTACTTTTCATTGATCAGATTCTGTTCCAACATCAACAGGAGTTAATTGAGGAATCTCATCCCATCAAGGAATCACATCAGGTATTTACAAACTTACAGGAACAGGAGTTAACTGAACACTCCCGAATGTTTGTACTTTCATTCAATGAGATTATTGTTCATCTGTTACTGAACACAATCTACCAGACTGACAATTCACTGAACATCCACAGCTTAGTTTGCTCAAAATTATTACAAATTTCAAAAACTGTAAATTTGTACAAATGTTTTTTTCTAACCACTGCAAACTACAATTCATTCTCCCTCCACCTCTCATTCCATCTCGACCTCCCCCTTGTTCTCCCCCCAACCCCAAACCCGTCCCTTCTCCCTCCATCACTCACCCTTCCCAGGGCCACAGCAACAGGAAAGCCCTCTGCTCTTTGCTAAAATGGTTGAGGGGCAACTCTGCAATGTGACTGACTGTTGGCATCAAAGGGAAAGGTTCAGAGATTGAGATGCCAGTGACATTTTATATCTTCGTCAACATCTTAACCAAATAAACCAAATCAACAAGTTGAGGCATCAATTAAAATGCCGCATCATAAAAATGAACAGAATCTCAAAGTAAACTTAAAAAAAAAAGTGATGAAAGGAGTTAAAAACAGAGTCCAATTCCTGCAATGCCCCCACGTAAGGAAAATCTCTATGTTGCCAGCAGAGATCGCACGCTCCCTTTCACCTGGCAGTAGATGGGTAAACAGTCGGGACGGACGGCCCACTCAGCTCGGACCGATTAATGGCCAGCTTGGCCAAGCCCAGGAACAGGCACATGAGGAGATTCTCCTCCATAATGGGTGCCCAAAGATCAGCACTTGGAGTGGAATTCCCATCAGGAAACTAAAAACAAACAACTCACAGATTTGTCTATCGACTCCACGAGGTTGCAAAAGTTACAGATGTATTTTTGGTCTATGAACCAACTCAACCTGTGATTGTATGGTGTTGCTGCAGGCAAAACCCTCCACCCTAGGTCCTGATGATAAAGGGGGAGGACTCACAAATGAATGGCCATCTACTGGGGACCACAGCCGACAGACAGCAACAAGGCAAGTCAGGGTGTGTCCAGACTGCAGACAAAAGCAAGGAGAAATTTACACAATTGAAGCTCAGAAAGGGCAAAAGGGCGGGGAGGGGATTCCATGAGGCACAGACATTGTGGGTGTCAGTCCGTCTCTCTTTAGAGATAGAGTTTGGGATTTGGGGCTGCTTTGACAATACACGTGTTGCACAATGAAAGTGCACATATCCTCGTATTTAATGAAGCTCTCAGTCAGTTTCCTTCCATTTGCTGAATATGCAGCTGTAAAAGTCATTTAGTTTCCTGTTCTGCAAATGTTCATACCAGGCCCAGACTGATATAACTGAGGTTGCTGTCCTTACTCGTACAATTTAGATGGTGTTAACAGAGACAAGGCCTGGATTGTAATAACTGGGATCTTTCTATGAAACAGAGAATCATCCAATTGCTGCAGAGCAGGAGGAGGCCATTTGGTCCATCCAGTCTGTACCGACCACAATCCCAGCCAGACCCTATCCTGGTGTTTACCCTCCCCCTGACCCTGAGCAGTAACTGATCCTGCCCAGTGTCCCTATGCTGCTGATGTTTGGAGAGTGTGAGGAAAGGCTCCCCCCGCAGACACGGGGACAATGTACAGACTCCACACAGACTTTTTTTTTCCCAAAAATATACTTTACTCATAAAAAAAATCTCAACTAATCCATTTCAAATGTACAGGGCTTCGAATAGCAAATCAAAACATTTTTACAGATCTGTCCAAATTACAGTGTCTTCTTTCAATACTTACAAAACTATATCCATGTCTCAATATTACAATTACTATTTACAAGAATTACATTTCAGTTCTTAAAAATATATCCATGCCTCAATAGATTACTGTGTGCCGTTAGTGGCAGGTTGGCACACAGTTACGCAGGTCGAGGGTATTCTGCAGTTCCCGGGCCCTCGGTCTGCCTCTGTTAAAGGCCTTACAGTGTGGCCTTTCCCCATTGTACCTTTGCGGCGGCTGCCCCAAGCTTCAGCCCGTCCCTCAGCACGTAGTCCTGGACCTTGGAATGTGCCAGTCTGCAACACTCAGTCGAGGACAGTTCTTTCAGCTGGAAGGTCAGCAAGTTTCATGCGGACCAAAGTGCGTCCTTCACCGAGTTGATGACCTTCCAGCAGCGGTTGATATTTGTCTCGGTGTGCGTCCCCGGAAACAGCCCGTAGAGCACAGAGTCCTGCGTCACCGAGCTGCTCGGGACGAACCTCGACAAATACCACTGCATTTCACTCCAGACCTTCTTTGCAAAGGCACATTCCAGAAGGAGATGTGCGACCGTCTCGTCAGCCCCGCAGCCGCTTCGAGGGCAGCGTGCGGTGTTGCTGAGACCTCGAGTGTGCATAAAGGATCTGACGGCGAGTGCCCTTCTCACCACCAGCCAAGCTAGATCTTGCTGCTTGTTTGTCAGTTCTGGTGATGAGGCGTTCTGCCAAATGACACTGACAGTCTGCTCAGGGAACCTTCCGACAGGATCCGCCGTCTCCTTTTCTCTCATGGCCCTAAGGACGTTACGCGCTGACCACTGCTTAATCGCCGTGTGGTCAAATGTGTGTTTGCGGAAAAAGATTTCTACGAAGGACAGGTGCTGCGGTACGGTCCAACTACTCGGAGCGTTCTGCGGCAGTGTGGCCAGACCCAGCCTTCGCAACACTGGGAACAGGTAGAACCTCAATAAATAGTGGCACTTGCTGTTGGTGTACCGAGGATCTACGCACAGCTTGATGCAGCCGCACACAAAGGTGGCCATCAGGATGAGGGCGGCGTTGGGAACGTCTTTCCCTCCGTTCTCTGGAGATTTGTACATCGCCTCCCTCCGGATGCGATCCATCTTTGATCTCCAGATGAACTTGAAGATGGCCTGCGTCACTGCTGCAGCGCAGGGTTTGGGGATAGGCCACACCTGCGCCACGTACAACAACACGGACAGCACCTCGCACCGGATCACCAGGTTTTTTCCTGTTATGGAGAGCGAGCGTAGCTCCCACCAGCCGAGTTTCTGTCTGGCTTTCGCGATGCGCTCCTCCCAGTTTTTGATGCAAGCCCCAGCCGCTCCGAACCATATCCCCAGCACCTTCAGGTACTCTGTCCTGACGGTGAAGGGGACAAGGGATTTGTCGGCCCAGTTCCCAAAGAACATGGCCTCGCTCTTTCCCTGGTTGACTTTGGCTCCCAAGGCCAACTCGAACTGCTCGCAGACCTGGAGGAGCCTGTGGACAGACGATGGGTCCGAGCAGAAGACAGCCACGTCATCCATATACAGGGAGGCTTTGACCTGCGTGCCTCCGCTGCCTGGGATTGTCACCCCTTTGATGCCTGGGTCGCTTCTGAGGGCCTGGGCAAAGGGTTCAATGCAACACACAAAAAGGACGGAGGAGAGAGGGCAGCCCTGTCTGACTTCAGACCTGATTTGGAAGCTATCTGTTTCCCACCCGTTGACTGAGACTGCGCTACTGATGTCTGTGTAGAGCAGCCGGATCCAATTGCGTGTTCCCTCCCCAAAGCCCATTTTGGACAACACATCCATCACGTAGCTGTGCGATATTCTGTCAAACGCCTTCTCCTGGTCGAGGCTGATGAGGCACGTGTCCACCTGCCTGTCCTGCACGTAGGCGATCGTATCCCTGAGTAGCACGAGGCTGTCAGAGATCTTTCTGCCGGGTACAGCACAGGTTTGATCAGGATGGATTACTGACCCCCGAGCAGACTGGACCCGGTTGGCGATGACTTTGGACAGAATTTTGTAATCCACGTTTAATAGTGAAATGGGTCGCCAATTCCGAATTTCTTCCCTCTCCCCCTTCCGCTTGTAGATGAGGGTAATGATGCCTTTCCTCATGGATTCTGGCATCCTGCCCTCCAGAAGCATACTCTCGTATACTTCCAGGAGGTCCGGGCCCATCAAGTCCCACAACGCCGAGTAAACCTCAGCCGGTAAGCCGTCGCTTCCGGGAGTTTTACCCTTCTGCAAGGACTCGATGGCCTTGGTCAGCTCGTCCAGAGATACCGGTCTGTCTAGGCTGTCCCGCTCGCCGTCGTCTAAGACCTGCGTGATAGACGACAGGAAAGACTGGGAGGCCTTGCTGTCTGTCGGCTTCAGGTCATACAGTCCGGCATAGAAGGATTTGCAGATCCTCAGTATGTCAGGCTGCGATGACCCTACTGAGCCGTCCTCTTCCTTCAGGCTGCTGATCACAGAGGTTTCTCTGTGTACCTTCTGGAAGAAGAAACGCGAGCACTTTTCGTCCTGCTCCACGGAGCGGATCCTGGACCGGAAGATGATCTTGGCGGCCTCCGAGGCAAAGAGCGAGGCTTGCTGGCTCTTCACCTCCTGGAGCTCCTCCCTGACATCGACCCCCATCGACTGTAGTTGGAGCAGTTCGTGCATGCTTTTCTGGAGTCGGGACATGTCCCCCCGTCTCTCCCTGGCCTTCTGAACCCCTTTGCGAATGAAGAACCTTTTGATGTTGTCTTTGATGGTTTCCCACCAGAGCGATGGAGACTCAAGGAAGGGTTTGACGGTTCTCCAACTGTGGTACAGACTTTTTTTTTCAAAAATATACTTTATTTATAAAAAGAAACTCAACTAATCCATTTCAAATATACAGGGCTTCGAATAGCAAATCAAAACATTTTTACAGATCTGTCCAAATTACAGTGTCTACATTTCAATACTTAAAAAACTATATCCATGTCTCAATATTACAATTACTAATTACAAGAATTACATTTCAGTTCTTAAAAATATATACATGCCTCAATAGATTACTGTGTGCCATTAGTGGTCAGATTGGCACACAGTTACGCAGGTTGAGGGTATTCTGCAGTTCCCGGGCCCTCGGTCTGCCTCTGTTAAAGGCCTTACAGTGTGGCCTTTCCCCATTGTACCTTTGCGGCGGCTGCCCCAAGCTTCAGCCCGTCCCTTAGCACGTAGTCCTGGACCTTGGAATGTGCCAGTCTGCAACACTCGGTCGAGGACAGTTCTTTCAGCTGGAAGGTCAGCAAGTTTCGAGCGGACCAAAGTGCGTCCTTCACCGAGTTGATGACCTTCCAGCAGCAGTTGATATTTGTCTCGGTGTGCGTCCCCGGAAACAGCCCGTAGAGCACAGACTCCTGCGTCACCGAGCTGCTCGGGACGAACCTCGACAAATACCACTGCATCTCGCTCCAGACCTTCTTTGCAAAGGCACATTCCAGAAGGAGGTGTGCGACCGTCTCGTCAGCCCCGCAGCCGCTTCGAGGGCAGCGTGCGGTGTCGCTGAGACCTCGAGTGTGCGTAAAGGATCTGACGGGGAGTGCCCTTCTCACCACCAGCCAAGCTAGATCTTGGTGCTTGTTTGTCACTTCTGGTGATGAGGCGTTCTGCCAGATGACACTGACAGTCTGCTCAGGGAACCGTCCGACAGGATCCGCCGTCTCCTTTTCTCTCAGGGCCCTAAGGACGTTACGTGCTGACCACTGCTTAATCGCCGTGTGGTCAAATGTGTGTTTGCGGAGAAAGATCTCTACGAAGGACAGGTGCTGCGGTACGGTCCAACTACTCGGAGCGTTCCGCGGCAGTGTGGCCAGACCCAACCTTCGCAACACTGGGGACAGGTAGAACCTCGATAAATAGTGGCACTTGCTGTTGGTGTACCGAGGATCTACGCACAGCTTGATGCAGCCGCACACAAAGGTGGCCATCAGGATGAGGGCGGCGTTGGGAATGTCTTTCCCTCCGTTCTCTGGAGATTTGTACAATGCCTCCCTCCGGACGCGATCCATCTTTGATCTCCAGATGAACTTGAAGATGGCCTGCGTCACTGCTGCAGCGCAGGGTTTGGGGATAGGCCACACCTGCGCCACGTACAATAACACAGACAGCATCTCGCACCGGATCACCAGGTTTTTCCCGGTTATGGAGAGCGAGCGTAGCTCCCACCAGCCGAGTTTCTGTCTGGCTTTCGCGATGGGCTCAATATACTTTATTCATAAAAAAAAAACTCAACTAATCCATTTCAAATATACAATAGCAAATCGAATAGCAAATCAAAACATTTTTACAGATCTGTCCAAATTACAGTGTCTACTTTCAATACTTACAAAACTATATCTATGTCTCCATATTACAATTACTATTTACAAGGTTTGCATTTCAGTTCTTAAAAAATATATACATGTCTCAATAGATTACTGTGTGCCGTTAGTGGTCAGGTTGGCACGCAGTTCCGCAGGTCGAGGGTGTTCTGCAGTTCCCGGGCCCTCGGTCTGCCTCTGTTAAAGGCCTTACAGTGTGGCCTTTCCCCATTGTACCTTTGCGGCGGCTGCCCCAAGCTTCAGCCCGTCCCTTAGCATGTAGTCCTGGACCTTGGAATGTGCCAGTCTGCAACACTCGGTCGAGGACAGTTCTTTCTGCTGTAAGATCAGCAAGTTTCGGGCGGACCAAAGTGCGTCCTTCACTGAGTTGATGACCTTCCAGCAGCAGTTGATATTTGTCTCGGTGTGCGTTCCCGGAAACAGCCCGTAGAGCACAGAGTCCTGCGTCACCGAGCTGTTGGGGACGAACCTCGACAAATACCACTGCATTTCGCTCCAGACCTTCTTTGCAAAGGCACATTCCACAAGGAGGTGTGCGACCGTCTCGTCAGCCCCGCAGCCGCTTCGAGGGCAGCGTGCGGTGTTGCTGAGACCTCGAGTGTGCATAAAGGATCTGACGGGGAGTGCCCTTCTCACCACCAGCCAAGCCAGATCTTGGTGCTTGTTTGTCAGTTCTGGTGATGAGGCGTTCTGCCAGATGACACTGACAGTCTGCTCAGGGAACCTTCCGACAGGATCCGCCGTCTCCTTTTCTCTCATGGCCCTAAGGACGTTACGCGCTGACCACTGCTTAATCGCCGTGTGGTCAAATGTGTGTTTGCGGAGAAAGATCTCTACGAAGGACAGGTGCTGCGGTACGGTCCAACTACTCGGAGCGTTCCGCGGCAGTGTGGCCAGACCCAGCCTTCGCAACACTGGGGACAGGTAGAACCTCAATAAATAGTGGCACTTGCTGTTGGTGTACCGAGGATCTACGCACAGCTTGATGCAGCCGCACACAAAGGTGGCCATCAGGATGAGGGCGGCGTTGGGAACGTCTTTCCCTCCGTTCTCTGGAGATTTATGCATCGCCTCCCTCCGGACGCG
This sequence comes from Prionace glauca, assembly GCA_037974335.1. Classification (NCBI taxonomy): domain Eukaryota; kingdom Metazoa; phylum Chordata; class Chondrichthyes; order Carcharhiniformes; family Carcharhinidae; genus Prionace; species Prionace glauca. The sequence goes on from CM075759.1 coordinate 31,803,057, forward strand.
ATCCATCTTTGATCTCCAGATGAACTTGAAGATGGCCCGCGTCACTGCTGCAGCGCAGGATTTGGGGATAGGCCACACCTGCGCCACGTACAACAACACAGACAGCATCTCGCACCGGATCACCAGGTTTTTCCCGGTTATGGAGAGCGAGCGTAGCTCCCACCAGCCGAGTTTCTGCCTGGCTTTCGCGATGCGCTCCTCCCAGGTTTTGATGCATGCCCCAGCCGCTCCGAACCATATTCCCAGCACCTTCAGGTAATCTGTCCTGACGGTGAAGGGGACAAGGGATTTGTCGGCCCAGTTCCCAAAGAACATGGCCTCGCTCTTTCCCTCGTTGACTTTGGCTCCCGAGGCCAGCTCGAACTGCTCGCAGACCTGGAGGAGCCTGCGGACAGACGGGGGGTCCGAGCAGAAGACAGCCACGTCATCCATATACAGGGAGGCTTTGACCTGCGTGCCTCCGCTGCCTGGGATTGTCACCCCTTTGATGCCTGGGTCGCTTCTGAGGGCTTGGGCAAAGGGTTCAATGCAACACACAAAAAGGACGGAGGAGAGAGGGCAGCCCTGTCTTACTCCAGACCTGATTTGGAAGCTATCTGTTTCCCACCCGTTGACTGAGACTGCGCTACTGATATCTGTGTAGAGCAGCCGGATCCAATTGCGTATTCCCTCCCCAAAGCCCATTTTGGACAGCACATCCATCATGTAGCTGTGCGATATTCTGTCAAACGCCTTCTCCTGGTCGAGGCTGATGAGGCACGTGTCCACCTGCCTGTCCTGCACGTAGGCGATCGTATCCCTGAGTAGCGCCAGGCTGCCAGAGATCTTCCTGCCAGGTACAGCACAGGTTTGATCAGGATGGATCACTGACCCCAGAGCAGACCTGACCCGGTTTGCGATGACCTTGGCCAGAATTTTATAATCCACGTTTAACAGTGAGATGGGTCGCCAATTCCGAATTTCTTCCCTCTCCCCCTTCCGCTTGTAGATGAGGGTAATGATGCCTTTCCTCATGGATTCTGACATCCTGCCCTCCAGAAGCATACTCTCGTATACTTCCAGGAGGTCCGGGCCCATCAAGTCCCACAACACCGAGTAAACCTCAGCCGGTAAGCCGTCGCTTCCGGGAGTTTTACCCTTCTGTAAGGACTCGACGGCCTTGGTCAGCTCGTCCAGAGATACCGGTCTGTCTAGGCTGTCCCGCTCGCCGTCGTCTAAGACCTGCGTGATAGACGACAGGAAAGACTGGGAGGCCGTGCTGTCTGTCGGCTTCAGGTCATACAGTCCGGCATAGAAGGATTTGCAGATCCTCAGTATGTCAGACTGCGATGACCCTACTGAGCCGTCCTCTTCCTTCAGGCTGCTGATCACAGAGGTTTCTCTGTGTACCTTCTGGAAGAAGAAACGCGAGCACTTTTCGTCCTGCTCTACGGAGCGGACCCTGGACCGGAAGATGACCTTGGCGGCCTCCGAGGCAAAGAGCGAGGCTTGCTGGCTCTTCACCTCCTGGAGCTCCTCCCTGACATCGACCCCCATCGACTGCAGTTGGAGCAGTTCCTGCATGCTTTTCTGGAGTCGGGACATGTCCCCCCGTCTCTCCCTGGCCTTCTGAACCCCTTTGCGAATGAAGAACCTTTTGATGTTGTCTTTGATGGTTTCCCACCAGAGCGATGGAGACTCAAAGAAGGGTTTGACGGTCCTCCAACCGTGGTAAACCCTCCTGAGTTCCTCGAGGTTCTCTGGGGTCAACAGTTCTACATTCAGCTTGCAGGACCCCCTGCCCACTCTCTGGTTTGCCTCCAGCTGACAGTCGGCCAGCAGGAGGCAGTGGTCGGAGAAGAACACCGGCCTGACGTCGGTGGGCCTGACCGTGAGCGTGCGGGACACAAACATAAAGTCGATCCTGGAGCGAACCGACCCGTCTGGCCGCGACCACGTGTACCTGCGCTGCCCTCCGTCTGCTGGGTTGCTGAAGACGTCGAGCAGCTTGGCATCTTTGACCGTCTCCAGCAGGGCTCTGGACGAAGCGTCCAGTTTGTTTCCAGCCCTGCTGGATCGGTCGGCCTTGTCTAGGATGCAGTTGAAGTCCCCGCCCAGAATGACCGGCCTGGAGGTGGTGAGCAGCTGTGGCAGCTGCTCAAGAACCGCCAGCCGCTCGATTTTGACGGCAGGGGCATACACATTAATCAACCTGAGAGGGCAGTTTTTGTACGTGACGTCTGCTACGAGGAGGCGTCCCCCCACCACCTCCCTAACTTTGGAGATGGTGAAGCCCCCTCCCCGCAGCAGGATGCCGAGGCCCGAGGAACGGCAGTCGTTCCCACCTGACCAGATGGACGGTCCGTGGGACCAGACATTCGACCAACGCCTGTAGCTGCTGAGGTGGGGGATCCCACACTCCTGCAGGAACAGCAGGTCGGCCTTGACATTGGCCAGGTAGGATAATGTGGACGCCCATCTCAACCTGTCTTTGACACTGCGTACGTTTACCGAGGCAAACTTAAAGGACATTTTCAAGGTGCAAAAGGATTTGGCAGTTCTTACGTGTCCGTCAGTCAGCACGCACCCGGTTCCGCATTCCTGTGGCGCTGACGAAATTCTGCAGGGCGTCAGGGCTGATGTAACCGTCCGAATCTGCCTCAGATCCTCGTCGGTGACCGGGTGACACCATCGGAGTCGTGTATCTGTCGGCTTTCGTCGGGGTTGCTGGCTGGTCTTTGTACCGGACGGAGTTAACATCCTTTTTCCTGCTCACCTGTGGATCCTGCGCCGCTTTTAAAAGGAGCCTCTTGCGGATCTGTCGTCGTTTGGCAGCTTTCCTCTCATCCTCTGAGGAGACGTCACCTTTGACGGGTTTTGCTGCCACGGATCTCTTTTTCCGGATCTTTCTCCTGGATTGGATGTTCAGCCAGGGGCTCTCGAGCTCCGCGCTCTCCTGTTCCGTGGCTCCGGCGCCTTCTGCTGGTGGTGCTGACGGTGCGTCCTCCTGCTGCACTGGGGGGGGGGCGCTCGTCCTTCAGGAGCCTTTTCCGGGCCTGCTTCTGGACCGGCCGTCCGTCCCTCTGAGCTGGCAGGGGCGCTTGTCTTCTTCCCTCCGCCTCTACAGACTTTTTTTTTTTTTACCCCTTTATTCCAATCTAATCAAGTCAAATTAAACCCAATTCAGAGTCCCAACAAGTTGGGACATTCCCGATCCAAGCTGACAAGACAGGTCTCCTGTCTTGGGCTTGATCTACATGATCCAAGCTGACTGGAGTAGGTGTAGCTCCTCCTCCAGGGCTTGATCCAATTTGCATCTTAGCCAAAAGGCCGAGATGCCGGTTTAAAAAATTGCTTCAAATGAAGCTGAATTGCAACCAAATGACTTCAATCAAGTGCAGCATGTTGACCCTACACTTGATCAACACTAACATACTACACTTGATCTTAGCCAAAAGGCCGGAGGCGCCCTCCGCCTCTACAGACACTGAGCCCAAGGCCGCCAATTGAAGCCGGGGCCTCCCTGACGCTGTGAGAGCGCAGCACCAACCACTGAGCCCCCACCGTGCCGCCTCACAGTGTAACTGACCATCCCCCCGGCTCTGTTAATATTAGTAAAAAGTCTGACAACACCAGGTTTTAGTCCAACCAATTTATTTGATAATATTCTCACAAGCAAGCAAGCTTTCGAGGCTACCCTCTTCGTCAGGTGAATGGAGAGTTCTGGCCTCAGACAAAGCATATAAAGCACAGACAGTGTAGAGATTGCTGATTAGAATGCGAATCCTTACACCTAACCTGCTGTTCAAGTCTTAAAGTGGCTGATAATGTGAGTGGAAGGAGCACTGATCACAGTTTAAAGAGATGTGTATTGTCTCCAGACAGTACAGTAAGTGAGGTTTTGCAAACCCAGGCAAGTCACGGGGGTTACAGATAGTGCGACATGAACCCAAGATCCCTGTTGAGACCGTCCTCATGTGTGCGGAACTTGGCTATCAGTCTCTGTTCAGCGACTCTGCGCTGTCGTGTGTCATGAAGGCTGCCTTGGAGAATGCTTACCCGAAGGTCAGAGGCTGAATGCCCGTGACCGCTGAAGTGTTCGCCAACAGGAAGGGAACAGTCTTGCCTGGTGACTGTCGAGCGATGTTCATTCATCCGTTGTCGTAGCGTCTGCATGATCTCCCCAATGTACCATGCTTCGGGACATCCTTTCTTGCAACGTATCAGGTAGACAATGTTGGCCGAGTTGCAAGAGTATTTACCATGTACCTGGTGGATGGTTAATATTATACAGAGACACGCTGTATTTACACAGTAAATCACTATTTTAATCCTGTATGTTGAAGTTGAAACTTTTTCTCGGCCGTTAATTCCTTACCGTTATTCACAAACCCAAGACTCCCCACGCTGACAAACGGCACTGCGTCTGCGCACACCCTCCCGGAGTGAAGTCCGCGCACTCGGAGTGACTGCCGCTGGTTTCAGTCCCACCCATTGTTCAAATCCCAGTCCTGTGACATCAGACGACTGACACCCTCCCCCCCCACCGCACGCAGGAACAGTTCAACGGCCCCTTCACGCCATGTCACCGAGTGGGCGGGACCTCACTGTGAACATTCCTCATTGGTGGTTTCTGTGAGGAGGTGTGACTGTGTGATGGGAGCCCGTCTCAGAGTACCTGCTCTTTACATTGAGGTACGCCTTGTTACTGTATGGCGGTGGAGGTCCCCCTCCAAAAGGATCCTCTTCCAATACATTGGGAACCTGGGGTGGAAGCTGGTGCACGCAGCAACACCATGCAACAGTAAATTGTACTGATTCACCGGCTCACAAGAAACCTGCCCTTCTTGTGACCTTCTGGAGTTCGTAGGCCACGTCTACATTCAATGTCTTAGGCTGCACTCCCTTTTGGTTCCCCAAATAACTTTCATTGATGCTCAGTTTGCACTTCAGTCCCACGTTCCTGATTTACAGACACCTGGTTCAGGGGGATGGGGGTGGGGAAGGCAGAGGACCTCCTTGTGAACCTGCTCCTGGGCCTGGATAGATTTACCATAAGCAGATCCAGGCAGAGGACAACCAAGAGGATAATCCCACCCGACTCTGTCTCTCTACTGCAGCTACATACACGGCAGGGTGTCCCTGGAGAGGGAGCAGGGGCTGGCATCCATTATCAATCCCTTTAATCACATTTTGATTTGATGTTTTATGTTTTCTTTACACTTTACTTCATTTTGTTTGGGACGACTCCCGTCTTTTTAAGGGGTCTCTGCTTTTATTTTATCCCTCAGTTTAGCTGATTTATTTGGTTTGCCAATAGGATGTCTTCACCTGTGCGTTTGTTGGAAGGAAATTGGGAGCACAAATAATTCACTCCAATGGTTTCTGTCCCTGGCTGTTACTCAGGGTCACCCAACTGATTTTACACTTTGATCTTCAAGAACTAAGGGTCATCTCTCACGACACTACTAATGTCCTCTCTAATATACACAAATTGCCCCACCACTGGCTGCCTGTTTTTTATCGTTGCTGCTTCCTCACTTCACATCTCCATTTCTATTTCCCTATGTCTGCAGTAATGTGTCTCTCTCCACCTCACTGTATTTCCTCTTCTCCCTTACCACCGTCTGTCTCAGTGTCGGTTCGCCCTGGACCCTCTCTCCTTTCTGATTAACATATCTGATTGCCTCTGTCTATCTCCAGAATCTGCCTCTCGCGCACTAATCCCCTTCGCCTGGCTCCCACCCAGCCAGATTCTCTCCACTGGTTGGTGTTCACAGCTCTGCCTCTGGTTCTGAGATCAGTCAGATTGTTACCCTGGGAACAGAGAAAATCACTCAGCAAAAATAACTGAAAATGGAAATATCAAAACCACCATCACACACCTTCAGTTCAGTTAAGAGGAAGATTAACCCAGAACAGTCAAACCAGTTTTCTGTTTAACAATGAAACTGCAATTCCAATATTGCATGTTTTAAGTATTAAAACGTGACACTTTAGAGGGCTTGTGAAATTCAGGCCTGGTGCTTCCTCAGACACAAACTGCTCCAACTTCATCATACATCACACAGCCTTACACTGGATAATTGTGCATGGTGCTCAGACTCTCCATGTCTCACTCAGCATTTCCCACCTCACATTATAATCTTTTTGTACTTGGTACAGGACCAGAGTGAATGCAACTTCCTCTTACCTTCCTCTCCAGAAAATATATGGAAGCTCTTTGAAAGTGAAGGGTTCTCGCTGGCTGTAGCTCTCACAATACTGTGCTGGTTCACCTCTTGCAGGCCACAATCTCTGCTTAAATGCAACTGTGGATTTTCACAATTAATCCAGCGTTTCCCCGGAGATCTGATTTTGCCAAGAGAGAAAGTGAGTCAAATACTGCCATTGTCAATCAAAATGACAATTTAGCCCACATATTGGACATCAAAAGATGCTGAAGGGGAAGCAGGAGTGTTGGAAATGTTTCAATTACAGTATTACCATTCAACATTTTAACAAAGTTTACACACTGATCTCACTGACTCCATCCTCCCCCGGCTACACACTGTCTAATCTCACTGACTCCATCCTCCCCGGGTTACACAGTTTTAATACTTTCCCCATTTTTCTGTCCCGAGACTGTTAACATTTTGTGTGAAAAGCGGAAATTGGCTATTTGCTCTCCGAGCTGAGGGTATATATACAGAAACAGCGTGGTTTTGAAAAGTGTAACAGGAGGTATACTAAGTGTTATAATGCTGTGCTTATTCAGACTCGAATCACCTTGATATAGTCTGTATAGTCTGGGGCAGCACGGTAGCACAGTGGGTTAGCACTGCTGCTTCACAGCTCCAGGGTCCTGGGTTCGATTCCCGGCTCGGGTCACTGCCTGTGTGGAGTTTGCACATTCTCCTCGTGTCTGCGTGGGTTTTCTCCGGGTGCTCCGGTTTCCTCCCACAGTCCAAAGATGTGCGGGTTAGGTTCATTGGCTATGCTAAAATTGCCCCTTAGTGTCCTGGGATGTGTAGGTTAGAGGGATTAGCAGGTAAATGTGCAAGGATATGGGGATAGGGTCTGGGTGGGATTGTGTTCGGTGCAGACTCGATGGGCCGAAGGGCCTGTTTCTGCACTGTAGGGTTCTATGTAGATCTATGTAGATCTATGTAATAATGCTGTCCATATTCAGACCAGAATCTGCACGGTGACACGGTGGTTAGCAGAGTTCGATTCACGGCTTGGGTCACTGTCTGTGTGGAGTTTACACATTCTCTCCATGTCCATGTGGGTTTACACTGTGCGCTCCGGTTTCCTCCCACAGTCCAAAGATACACAGGTGAGCTGTACTGGCCACGCTAAATTGCCCCGTAGTGTCAGATGGACTGGCTACGATAAATGCATGGGGTTGTGGGGTAGGGCCCGGGTGGGATAGTGGTCAGTGCAGACTCGATGGGCCAAATGGCCTCCTCCTGCACTAATGGTCTCTATGATTATAGAATCACCCAAATAGTCTCAGTGTTATAATGCTCTCTGTACTCAGACCACAAATATCCAGATATACTCAGCGTTGATGCTTTTCCCCAGGGTGAAAGAGTCAATTACTAGGGACTATAGGTTTTCGGTGCAAGGGGCAGGGTTTAAAAGAAACATACGAGACAAGTTTTTTTGCACAGGTGGTGGGTGCCTGGAACTCGTTGCCAGGGGAGATAGTTGAAGCGGATACAACAGTGACTTTCAAGGGGCATCTTGACAAATACATGACTGGGATGGGGATAGAAGAATATGGTCCACGGAAAAGTTATTTATAGTTCAGGCAGCACGGTCAGTGCAGGTTTGGAGGGCCAAAGGGCCTATGTCTTTGCTATAATTTTCTTTGTTTTTTTTTTCTGTGTCTATTTTCTAACTGTTTCCTCTTGCACTCAGGCGGCAGGCTGATGCACGCAGAGACTGGAGCCACACTATGGTCATGCACATGCCTAGTGCTGGTCATGATGGTCTGTGCACATCTGTTAACACCAAGACCGGGGCATCGATGCTTCCCCTTCTCTGATTGATGGATCTAAGTGCCAATCACTCTCCCTTAAACAGCGAGGAAGCTCAATCTCATTATGGTCACTGATTGGCACAAAAGAAAATCAAGAAAATGAGAGACAAAAACAGAAAAAAAAGTAAACAAAAAGGGGAAAGAAACAAGTAACACTTCCGGCATAGAGAGAGATAGAGAGAGAACAGTTCAAAGAGGAAAGTTTTAAACAGAAATTGATAAAGCCTCACCTTGTGCAAAGATCCATTGGTGTCCATGGCACCATGGAGTTCCTCCCTCTTTTCCTTCCAAACACCTTGTGACTGACTCCCTCCCTATCTCTTCAATCTTCCCCATTCACTTTTCCTAATCTCCACTGCTCTGACCAATCGTGTGGGACAAAATTACCTCTCATTGATCAGACCCTGTTCCAACATCAGCAGGAGTTAATTGACGAACCTCACCGCATCAAGGAACCACACCAGGTATTTACAAACTTACAGGAATAGGAGTAAGTGAACGTTCATTTTCATTCAATGAGATTATTGTGTTCAGTATCGGGTGAACAATCTACCAGGTTGATAATTCACCGAACATCCACTGCTCAGTTCGCTGAAAATTGTTACAAATTTCACAAGCATAATTTTGCACAATTTGTTTTTCTCACTACTCAAAAACACAACTGGTTCCCACCTCCACCTCTCACTCCCTTTCCCTTCTTCTCCCATATTTTCCTTCTCCCTATTCTCCCTCCCAGGGGCGTAGCAGCTGCTGACACAGGAAAACCTTCTGCTCTTTGCTAAAACGAGAGGGACATTTCTGCAAGGTGAGTTAGACCGTGGAGTACGAGCATGTGAGGGAAAAGCTCAGATTGAAATGCTAGTGAAATTCTGCATCTTGCAAGATGCATCTTAACAAAATAGACGTGAACAACAAAGGGGTAACTTAAAATGTGGCTTCTCAAAAATGAACAGAATCTCAGAGAAAACTTAAACAGAGCAAAGTATGATGAAATGAGTTCAAACACACTCAGGTGCCCACTGTCCCCACCAGGTAAGGAAAACTTTTATGTTTCAGGGAGATGGCACATTTTCCCATTCTAGGGACACCTGGCTGGGAACATAGCTGTCAGATCACTGATGACAAGGCAGCTCTGGCAGGTGAAGACTGAGAAACTACCATTATTATAAGAGAGGTATGTTGGGCAAGCTAATGGGTTAAAGGCAGACAAGTCTCCTGGCCCTGATGGAATGCATCCCAGGGTACTAAAACAGACTAAAATAGCAAGTGCATTATATGGTAGGGAAAATGCTTGAATCTATCAAGGAAGAAATAGCAAGACACCTGGATAGAAATTGTCCCATTGGGAAAAACGCAGTATGGGTTCATGAAAGGCAGGTCACATTTGACTAATTTGGTGGTATTCTTTGAGAACATTACGTGCTCAGTGGGCAATGGAGAACCAGTGGATGTGGTTTATCTGGATTATCTGACAAGGTACCGCACCAAAGGCATAAAGGTATGCGGTGTTACGGGTAATATAATTGACAGAGGATTGGTTAACTAACAAAGAGCGTGGGTAAATGGGTGTTTTTCTGATTGGTGATCAGTGACTAGTGGTGTGCTTCAGAGATCAGTGCTGGGACTGCAATTGTTTACAATTTACATTTGGAGTTGGGACCATGTAGGATATCAAAACTTGCAGGAGACACTATGATGAGTGGCAGAACAAAGTGAGCAGAGAGTGCTGAAAGTCTGCAAAGGCATACAGATAGTCTGAGTGAGTGGGTGAGGGTCTAGCAGATGGAGTACAGTGTTGGTAAATGGGAGGTCATCCATTTGGATAGGAATAAACTCAAAATGGACTATTATTTAAATGGTAAAAGATTGCAACATGCTGCTGTGCAGAGACCTGGGTGTCCTTATGCAAGAATCACAAGTAATTTGTTTTCACGTGCAGCAGATAATTTAGGCAAATGGAATTTTGTCTTTCTTTGCTGAAGGAATAATGTTTAAAAACAATGACATGACATTGCAGCTGTATACGGTGCTGGTGAGGCCACACCTGGAACACTGTGTACAGTTTTGGTCCCCTTCCTCGAGAAAGGACATATTGACCAGGTGCAGAGGAGATTCACTAGGTTGATTCCAGAGTTGAGAGGGTTGGCTTATGAGGATAGACTGAGTAGACTGGAGCTGTACTCATTGGAATTCTGAAGAATGATCTCACGGAAACATAAAAGATTATGAAGAGAATAGACAAGAGCAAGGAAGTTGGTTCCACTGGCAGATGAAACTAGAACTAGGGGGCACGGCCCAAAAAATAAGGGGAGCAGATTTAGGACTGAGTTGAGGAGAAACTCCTTCACACAAAGTATTGTGAATCTGTAGAATGCCCTGCCTGGTGAAGCAGTTGAGGCTACCTAATTGAATATTTTTAAGGCAGGGATAGATAAATTTTGGAATAAAAGGAATTAAGGGCTATGGTGAGCGGATGAGTAAATTCAGCTGAGACCACGAAAAGATCAGCCATGATCTTACTGAGTGGCAGAGCAGGCTCAAGGGGCCACATGGCCTATTCCTGATCCTAGTTCTCATGTTCTTATGTTATGTTCTTATAGTTGCTGTAGATGGGTGACTGGACAACCCACTCAAACTCCCATTGCCTGGACCTAGATCAGTCCACCCTACCAGACATCAAAAGAAGATACAACAGGAGTATTAGAAATGTTTTCAATTACTGTATTCTCAGACACATTAATGAAGTTCACAAACTATCTAATCTCACTGGCTCCACCCTCCCCGGGTTACACGCTGTCTGATCTCCCTGACCCCATCCTCCCCACGTTACACACTGTCTGACCTCACTGGCTCCATCTTAGCCAGAATGAAAGTGGAAATTCATTTCCAATTTCATTCTGGAAAGACCATTTGTCCTGGTTCCCTTCTGTTGACACTATTGTTAAGAAACCAACGCCTCATCAGAAGACAAAGGAAATTTGGCATGACTCTTGTCAACTTTTACAACTGCATCACAGAAAGCATTCTTTCTGGTTGTATCAAAGCTTGGTTTGAATCCTGCTCTGTCTAAGACCACAAGAAACTTCAAAAGGTTGTGGATATAGTCAAATCCATCACACAAACCAGCCTCCTATCCATTGACTCTGCCTACACTTCCTGTGCCTTGGCAAAGCAACCAGCATAATTCAAGGACACCACTGAACCCCAGACATTCTCTCTTCCACCTTCTTCCCTCGGGAAAAAGACTGAGGTCACGTACCAACCAACACAAGAACAGCTTCTTCCCTGCTGTCATCAGATTTTTGAATGGACCTACACTGTTTTAAATTGATCTTTCTCTGCACCCAAGCTGTGCCTGTAACACAGCATTCTGTACTCTTTCATTTCCTTCTCTATAAACAGTATGCTTTGTCTGTATAGCGCACAAGAAACAATACTTTTCACTGTATGCTAATAAATGGGACAACAATAAATCAAAATCAAAATAAAATGGTGTTGCCCCTTGTTAGACATGCCAGCTAACTTCCAGTGATCCATGCAATAAAACACCTGGATCTCCCTGTACTGAACTCACCTGCAGTCTGTCTCCTTTTAGACAACAATCTGCCTTTTGATTCCACCTATTTGAAGTACATGACTTCACACCTGCCCACATTAAATTCCCCTTGCCAAGTTTTCACCTAATCGCCCAGTCTATCTATATCCCTTTGCAGCATCACAATATCCTCATCACAACAGACTCTTCCAATAAACTTGGTATCATCGGCAAATTTGGAAACCTTACATTCTGTTCCTTCTGCCAGGTCACAAAACAATTATCAGCCAAGAACTGATCCCTTCGGTGCTGCACTAGTTATACCTTTCCGGTCTGAAAAGGAGACATTTATTCTAACTCTGATTTCTGTCTGACAGTTTTCAATCCGTGCTAACACACTTCCTCCAATTCCATGAACTTTACCGTGATGCACCATCCTGTTATAACAAGGTCATCACCTTGTTAAATACTCACACAGGGCCCAGACTCAAATAATGGAGAGAGATCTGGTGCTGTGTTTACTCAAACAAGCACTTGATTGTAGTCGCTTAGATGGTATAGCACAGTGTTTACACACACAAGGTCTGGATTGTAATAACGGGGATCTTTCTATGAAACATAGAATCATACAATTCCAGCAGGGCTGAAGGAGGCTATTTGGTCCTGCGCCAACCACAAGCCCATCTAGACCCTATCCCCATGTTTACCCTGCTAATCCCCCTGACACTGAGGAGCAACTTAGCATGGCCAACGCACCTATCCTGCTCATCTTTGGAGAACGGGACACGGGGAGAACATGCAGACTTCACACAGACAATGAGCTAAGACCGGCAAAGTCAGGGAGGTGAAAGTTACACAGTAGAAGCCCAGACGGGCACAAGAGTGGGGAGGGGATTTCCATGAGGCATAAACATTGTGGGTTCTCTCCCTCTCTCTCTCTACAGATAGAGTTTGGGATTTGGGACTGTTGTGACAATACATGTGTTGCACTGTAATTGTGCACATAACCTTGTTTTCAATCAAGCTCTGTCAGTTTTCTTATGTTTGCAGAATGTGCGGCAACTTAAAAGCAATTTAGTTTTGTTTGTTCTGCAAATGGTCATACAGGGCCCAGACTGAAACAGAGAGATCCGTTACTGTGTTCACTCATACAAACACTAAATTGTAATAATTTAGATGATGCTGCACAGTGTTTAAATATACAAGGCCTAGTTTGTAATCACTGAGATCTATGAAATATAGAATCATACAATCACCACAGTGCAGAAGGAGGCCATTTGGTCCACCAAGTCTGTACTGAGCACAATCCCATCCAGGCCATATCCACATAATCATCCAACCTCAGGAGCAATTTAGTACAGCCAATCGCTGTTCTTAATTTATTCTGCCCTACCTATTCCCTCCCTCCTCTGCTCCCACATCTTCATCTGTTATGGCTTATCCTCTGCTTTCAGCTTCTCTGCCATTTGGCCATTCACACCCTTTACTCTCTCTGTGGATGGCCATCGGCAGCCCTTTCCTCTTGGTTTTGTAACTATGATCATTCATTCCCTTCCCCTGCAGTATAGACATCTCCCACTTTCTGTGTCTTTTAGCTTTGATGTGGAGATGTCGGCGTTGGACTGGGGTGGACACAGTAAGAAGTCTCACAACACCAGGTTTATTCTGAAGGAGGAGGAGCCACACTCTGAAAGCTCGTGCTGCCAAATAAACCTGTTGGGCTGTAACCTGTGTTGTGAGACATCTTACTGTTTGAGCTTTGACACAGAGTCATCTCAACCGTTAAGCCCTTCTCCCACCTTACAGACACTGCCAGAGATTTTCCAGCATTTTCTGTTCTGGTTTCAGATTCCAGCATCCGCAGTAATTTGTTTTTATTGTGGCCAGTGTCCTTACGCTGCTGCTCCTACAAGGCCTGGATTGTAATAACTGGGATATATCTATGAAATATAGAATCATCCAATTGTTGCAATGCAGGAGGAGGCCATTCAGTCCATCCAGTCTGTACCCACCACAATCCCAGCCACACCCTACCCCAGTGTTTACCCTCCCCCTGACCCTGAGCAGTAACTGATCCTGCCCAGTATCCCTATGCCGCTGATGTTTGGATAGTGTGAGGAAAGGCTCCCCCTGCAGACACGGGGACAACGTGTGTGTGTGTATATATATATGTAGAACCCTACAGTGCAGAAACAGGCCCTTCGGCCCATCGAGTCTGCACTGAACACAATCCCACCCAGACCCTATCCCCATATCCCTACACATTTACCTGCTAATCCCTCTAATCTACACATCCCAGGACACTAAGGGGCAATTTTAGCATAGCCAATGAACCTAACCCGCACATCTTTGGACTGTGGGAGGAAACCGGTGCACCCGGAGAAAACCCACACAGACACGAGGAGAATGTGTAAACTCCACACAGGCAGTGACCCGAGCCGGGAATCGAACCCAGGACCCTGGAGCTGTGAAGCAGCAGTGCTAACCACTGTGCTACCGTGCCGCCCTACTATATATACATATATTGCTTTAAACTTTATTCCAATCCAATCAAGTCAAATTAAAGCCAATTCCGAGTCCCAACAAGTTGGGACATTCCCGATCCAAGCTGACAAGACAGGGCTCTCACCTCCTGTCTTGGGCTTGATCGACATGATCCAAGCTGACTGGAGCAGGTACAGCTCCTCCTCTAGGGCTTGATCTTATTTCCATCTTAGCCAAAAGGCCGAGATGCCGCTTTAAAAAATTGCTTCAAATGAAGCTGAATTGTAACCTAATTTTTTTTTATTTCAAAAATATACTTTATTCATAAAAAAAACTCAACTAATCCATTTCAAATGTACAGGGCTTCAAATAGCAAATCAAACCATTTTTACAGATCCGTCCAAATTACAGTGTCTTCTTTCAATACTCAAAAAAAAACTATATCCATGTCTCAATATTACAATTACTATTTACAAGGTTTGCATTTCAGTTCTTAAAAATATATACATGTCTCAATAGATTACTGTGTGCCGTTAGTGGACAGGTTGGCACACAGTTATGCAGGTCGAGGGTGTTCTGCAGTTCCCGGGCCCTCGGTCTGCCTCTGTTAAAGGCCTTACAGTGTGGCCTTTCCCCATTGTACCTTTGCGGCGGCTGCCCCAAGCTTCAGCCCGTCCCTCAGCACGTAGTCCTGGACCTTGGAATGTGCCAGTCTGCAACACTCGGTCGAGGACAGTTCTTTCAGCTGGAAGATCAGCAAGTTTCGGGCGGACCAAAGTGCGTCCTTCACCGAGTTGATGACCTTCCAGCAGTAGTTGATATTTGTCTCGGTGTGCGTCCCCGGGAACAGCCCGTAGAGCACAGAGTCCTGCGTCACCGAGCTGTTGGGGACGAACCTCGACAAATACCACTGCATCTCACTCCAGACCTTCTTTGCAAAGGCACATTCCAGAAGGAGGTGTGCGACCGTCTCGTCAGCCCCGCAGCCGCTTCGAGGGCAGCGTGCGGTGTTGCTGAGACCTCGAGTGTGCATAAAGGATCTGACGGGGTAACCTAATGACTTCAACCAAGTGCAGCATGTTGACCCTACACTTGATCTTCGCCAAAAGGCTACATACGCTCACCAACCACTGAGCCCCCACCGTGCCGCCTCACAGTGTAACTGACCATCCCCCGGGCTCTGTTAATATTATACAGAGACACGCTGTATTTACAGTAAATCACCATTTTAATCCTGAAGCTGAAAGTTGAAACTTTTTCTCGGCCGTTAATTCCTTACCGTTATTCACAAACACGCAAATCCCCGCACTGAGAAAACGACACTGCGCCTGCGCGCACCCTCCCGGGGAGGGGCGGCGGCCGCGGGTTTCCCGCTCGCCGATTGGTCAGAGTCCGGTCCCGTGACGTCAGTCCGCCCGCCCCCGCCGCGCGCAGAAACCGTTTAACGGCCGCGTCCCGCCACGTTACTGAGTGAGCGGGACTAAATGCTTCTGCGTTCTTCATTGGGTCTTAGCACTGTCCATCAGATGGAGACAGCCAATAGGAGCCCGCTCCAGCGGAATGATTGACAGCTGGTCTGGGTGGACTCGGGCAGATTGTGATGAGTCAGTGTCCTGGCTGGAGATAACAGCACAGCCTCTGTAAGCTGCTGCTCAAACCCTCTCTCCACTCACACTGTCTGCACCTTTAACACTTGGAAAGACCCACATTCCAACCATTATCCTGGAAATGGAGTCTGTGCCTCTATACACCCTGTTTGTGAACACATCTCCCGCTCACCTGAAGAAGGAGCCACACTCCGAAAGCTGGTGCTGCCAAATGAACCTGTTGGACTGTAACCTGGTGTTGTGAGACATCTTACTGTGTCCACCCCAGTCCAACACCGGCATCTCCACATCAAGATTGTGATGGAGCAGCGACTCGCCGTGGATTCGCTGCCATTGGGGACAATCCCAGCCAGCGAGAGGCAGCACCTCCCGTCCCCAAGAGCAGCATTCGCACCGTCCCACTTTCTCCTCCATTTGGGCAGCACCACAAACAGATTCTTGTTATTTCTTCCATTGGCAGCACCCACGGGTGCTCTTGGTGCTCCCGTTCCAGCACCTTCCCTTTTAATGATGGGGGAATGAGGCTCCCATCGCCCAGAATAAACATCCAGCAACACCGACAACTCCCAGCTTCCACACACTTATCGCCGTAACTCCGGGTGCTTTCTACTCATCCTCCCTCTCTGGACAAGTTCCACTCCCTGCCTCATAACCGGATCATTCCGGGTGACTTTCTGTACCTGGTTAGCGGTTACCAGAACTTTATCTTCTTGTGTGAAATACATTATCTTCACATTCCAGCAGGAACATCTTTATCTCCAGGCAAAGGCAGCTCGGACAGAGCATCCACATTGCCATGTTTCTCTGACTGACAGCACCAACATCCAACTCTACAATCAAACTGCTGCCATGGACGCTATCCCAGTGTATGGTCCAAGGATGGAAGATAAAACATAGGAATTATGAGTGGGAGATGGCAATTCAGCCCTTCGAGCTCGCTCCGTCATACAACATCATCATGGCAGAGCTTTTAATTTCTTGACATAAAGACGATGCCTAAGCTGCTTTCTTCCACCCGAGCAGACTTTTCCTCAACTTTCGTCAACAATCTAGAAGTGAATACTCTGGATCTTCCTCTCCGTTTGACATAACGTGAGACAGGATGACACCAATCCCATTGGTTGAGGAGTAACATGTAAGCTGCAGCAGTAACTTTTTTAAGTTGAACTAGTATTTCCAATCTCTTCAAAGCCTGCTTTACCGCTAGGGAAGCCTCCTTTTGTTTTGTTCACTTCCACGCTGTCCTTTCACCAGCAGCTGGAGCATCAGTTTCAACGCTGTCACCAGATCCAGAATGAGCTTGCCATATTAATTGATTAGACCCAAAAACAACCTTAATTGGGAAGCATTGTCTGGTCTTGGGGCCTTCATGATGACGCCTTGTGTAATCCATTGCCGTCAATTTCATGACCCAGGCATTCAATGGGGTCCTCGAAGAACTCATATTACTCTCTTGACTTGCTGGAACTGCTCCGATGGTTAAAAAGGACAGTAGGAGGAGAGGTAATAAGCCGTGGATAACAAAAGAGGTGAAGGAAAGTGTTAAATTAAAAGCGGAGGAGTTTAGAGTAGCTAAGAGCAGTGGGCGAGAAGAGGATTGGGAAAGGTTTAAATGTCAACAAAGATTGACAAAGAAATTGATAAAGGAGGGTAGGAGAAGCTATGAGGCTGGGCTAGCACTTAATATAAAAAAGGATAGCAAGAGTTTTTATAAATATATAAAAAGGAAGAGGCTGGCTAGGGTGAACGTTGGTCCTTTAGAGGATGAGAAAGGGGAGCTAGTGGTAGGGGATGGGGATATGGCTAAGGTCTTGAATAACTTTTTTGTTTCTGTCTTCACGGAGGAGGACGTGAATAATTTGCCGGGTGTTAGCGATGGAAAGGTGGTAGGAATGGAGGGTCTTAATGACATTACTGTTACTAGATAGGTGGTGCTGGAAGGTGGTTACTAGAGACTGATTGCGGACAAGTCCCCAGGACCGGATGGAATGCATCCGAGGGATCTGAAAGAAATGGCGGAGGTGATAGTGGATGCCTTGGTGGTTATTTTCCAGACGTCGCTGGATTCCGGGGAAGTGCCGGAAGATTGGAAAACGGCTAATGTTACGCTGTTGTTTAAGAAGGGTGCCAGGCAAAAGACGGGGAATTATAGGCCGGTTAGTTTAACGTCTGTGGTAGGTAAAATGTTAGAATCCGTCATTAAGGAGGAAATAGCGAGGCATCTTGAGGGGAATTGCTTGATAGGGTGGACGCAACACGATTTCATTAAAGGGAAGTCGTGTCTGACAAATTTACTGGAGTTCTATGAGGATGTGTCTAGGGCAGTGGATAGAGGAGAGCCGGTGGATGTGGTCTTTCTGGATTTTCAGAAGGTGTTTGACAAGGTACCTCACAAGAGGTTATTGCAGAAGGTCAGGGGACATGGAGTTGGGGGTAGGGTGTTAGCGTGGATAGAGGATTGGTTGTCAAATAGGAGGCAGAGAGTGGGGGTCAATGGGTGCTATTTGGATTGGCGGTTGGTGACTAGTGGGTTGCCCCAGGGGTCGGTGCTGGGTCCTCAGCTATTTACCATTTATATAGATGATCTGGAGGAGGGAACCGAGTGCAGGGTGTCGAAATTTGCTGATGACACCAAGATTGGGGGAAAGGCAAATTGTGAGGAGGGTGTAGAGAGTCTGCAGAAGGATCTAGATAGGCTGGGCGAATGGGCCAGGAAATGGCAAATGGAATTTAATGTTGGCAAGTGTGAGGTGGTCCACTTTGGTAGGAGGAATGGTAGGAAGGACTATTACTTACGTGGCGAAAAACTGCAGCAGGCGACGGTGCAGAGGGACCTCGGAGTCCTTGTGCATGAGTCGCAAAAACCCAGCTTGCAGGTGCAGCAGGTGGTCAGGAAGGCGAATGGGATGCTGGCCTTCATAGCGAGGGGGATTGAATATAAAAGTAGGGAGGTCTTGCTGCAGCTGTATAGGGCATAGGTGAGGCCGCAGCTGGAGTACTGTGTGCAGTTTTGGGCGCCACACCTGCGCAAGGATATTTTGGCCCTGGAGGGAGTGCAGAGGAGGTTTACTAGGCTGATACCGGAGTTGAGGGGATTGAACTATGAGGAGAGGCTGAATAAACTAGGCTTGTACTCGTTAGACTTTGGAAGAATGAGGGGAGATCTCATTGAGATGTATAAGATGATGAATGGGATGGATAGGATAGAGGTGGAGAGACTCTTCCCGCTCAAAAAAGACAGTAGGACTAGGGGGCACAGCCTCAAGATAAAGGTGAGGCGGTTTAGAACAGAGTTGAGGAGGAACTTCTTCACTCAAAGGGTGGTGAATCTCTGGAATTCTCTGCCCGTTGAAGTGGTGGAGGCTGCCTCGCTAAATATTTTTAAGAAACGGGTTGATGGATTTTTGATAAGAGAAGGGATTAAGGGTTATGGGGAGAGGGCGGGAAGGTGGAGCTGAGCCACGACGGATCTGCCATGATCTTATTGAATGGCGGGGCAGGCTCGAAGGGCCAGATGGCCTACTCCTGCTCCTATTTCTTATGTTCTTATGTTCTCCTGCAACCTCTTTAAGAGATTCTCCAAGTACTTAGAAAATAGTTGAATCCAAGACCAAGATATCATCCAGGTAAGGCTGGACTCCTGTCATTCCACTCAGGATTTGGTCCATGGCCCTCTAATCGAGATAAGGGCACACATAATAAAGATGGTGGCTCTCCAACTCGAAATGGGGGGCATTCCAACTCAAAATAGGGGGCACTCCAACTTGAAATAGGGAGCATTCCTAATTGACGGGGCACTTGTAATTAACAGGGGGCACTCCAAATTCACCTGGGCACTCCTAATTGACAGGAGCACTGCTGGCAGATGTGCAGGCACTTATAATTGAAACTGTCGTTGCCCTAAATCTGAATGGAAGCACATCTAATCCAGATAGAAGTCTCTTATTCAAGACAGGGGGTGCTCACAGTCAAGACAGGGAGAGCTCCCAATTGAATTTGGGGCACTCCTAATGGCGACGGGGGGACACTCCTAATTGAATTAGTTGCTGCTCCAAATCTAAATACCCCAAACTGATATAGAAGGCTTCATTATTCGAGATGCAGGGCACTTCTAATCCAGGGAGATGCAGACCAAATCGAGGTAAGCAGCATTCCTAATTGACTGGGGACACTCAGAAGTGATTGGCGGGTGGGGGGCACCCTAACTGAAATAGCCACTGGTCCAAATCTAAACAGGGGGGCATTCCTAATTGAGATAGAAGGCTCTCTTATTGCTGGTAGGGACACTCCAAAATCGAGATGGGCTACTCCTAATCGTTAGTGGGGCATTCACAATCAAGATAGGGGGCTCTCCAAATTGAGATAGTTGGGACTTCAAATCCAGATAGAGGGCACTACTATGAACCTGGCAGTGAAGCCAGCCAGGCCTATGACACTGAATCTCAAAGGACAGAGTGAACCCAGCCAGGCCTGTGACACTGAATCTCAAAGGACAGAGTGAACCCAGCCAGGCCTGTGACACTGAATCCCCAAAGGACAGAGTGAACCCAACCAGGCCTGTGACACTGAATCCCCAAAGGACAGAGTGAACCCAGCCAGGCCTGTGACACTGAATCTCAAAGGACAGAGTGAGCCCAGCCAGGCCTGTGACACTGAATCTCAAAGGACAGAGACTTGTTTCTAGGAGACAGCCAGTTACTTATTCAATCGGCCAAATTTCCTTCTATCCCCCACCTCTTTACTTTCTTCATGAGCCTATCATGGGGGAACCTTATCAAACATATGAAATAAGAGCAGGAGTAGGCCATCTAGCCCTTTGAGCCTGCCCCGCCATTCAATAAGATCATGGCTGATCTGTCGTGGATCAGTTCCACATTCCCGCCCTCTCCCCATAAACCTTAATCCCCTCTCTTATCAAAAACCCATACCAATGTTAATCCCTAATAAAGATTAACACATCAACCCGTGTCTTAAAAATATTTAGCGAGGTAGCCTCCACCACTTCAATGGGCAGAGAATTCCAGAGATTCACCACCCTTTGAGTGAAGAAGTTCCTCCTCAACTCCGTTCTAAACTGCCCCCCCTTTATCTCGAGGCTGTGCCCCCTAGTCCTACTATCCTTTCTGAGCGGGAAGAGTCTCTCCACCTCTATCCTATCCATCCCATTCGTCATCTTATACGTCTCAATGAGATCTCCCCTCATTCTTCTAAACTCTAACGAGTACAAGCCTAATTTATTCAGCCTCTCCTCATAGCTCAACCCCCTCAACTCCGGCATCAGTACAGTGAACCTCCTCTGCACTCCCTCCAAGGCCAAAATATCCTTGCGCAGGTGCGGCGCCCAAAACTGCACACAGTACTCCAGCTGCGGCCTCACCAATGCCCGATCCAGCCGCAGCAAAACCTCCCTACTTTTATATTCAATCCCCCTCGCTATGAAGGCCAGCATCCCATTCGCCTTCCTGACCACCTGCTGCACCTGCAAGCTGGGTTTTTGCGACTCATGCACAAGGACCCCGAGGTCCCTGTGCACCGTCGCCTGCTGCAGTTTTTCGCCACTTAAGTAATAACCCTTCCTACCATTATTCCTACCAAAGTGGACCACCTCGCACTTGCCAACATGAAATTCCATTTGCCATTTCCTGGCCCATTCACCCAGCCTATCTAGACCCTTCTGCAGACTCTCCACACCCTCCGCATAATTTGCCATTCCACCAATCTTTGTGTCATCAGCAAATTTCGACATCCTACACTCGCTTCCCTCCTCCAGATCATCTATATAAATGGTAAATAGCTGAGGCTCCAGCACCGACCCCTGGGGCACTCCACTAGTCACCATCTGCCAATCCGAAAAGCACCCATTGACCCCCACTCTCTGCCTCCTATTTGACAGCCAATCCCCTATCCACGCTAACACCCTACCCCCAACTCCATGTCCCCTGACCTTCTGCAATAACCTCTTGTGAGGTACCTTGTCAAACGCCTTCTGAAAATCAAGAAAGACCACATCCACCGGCTCTCCTCTATCCACCGCCCTAGACACATCCTCATAGAACTCCAGTAAATTTGTCAGACTCGACTTCCCTTCAACGAAACCGTGCTGCGTCTGCTCTATCAAGCAATTCCCCTCAAGATGCCTCGCTATTTCCTCCTTGATGACGGATTCTAACATTTTACCTACAACAGATATTAAACTAACCGGCCTTTTGCCTGCCACCCGTCTTAAACAACGGCGTAACATTAGCCGCTTTCCAAACTTCCGGCACTTCCCCAGAATCCGGCGACATTGGAAAATAATCACCAAGGGGTCCACTATCACCTCCGCCATTTCTTTCAGAACCCTTGGATGCATTCCATCCGGTCTTGGGGACTTGTCCACAATCAGCCCCTCCAGTCTGTCGAGCACCGCCTCTCTAGTAACAGTAATGTCATTAAGACCCTCCAGTCCTACCACCTTTCCATCTCTAACACCTGGCAAATTATTCACGTCCTCCTCCGTGAAGACAGAAACAAAAAAGTTATTCAAGACCTCAGCCATATCCCCATCCCCTACCACTAAGTCCCCCTTCTCATCCTCTAAGGGACCAACATTCACCCTAGCCAGCCTCACTAAAATCCATGTGTACGACACCAACTGCTCTACCTTTGTCTACACACTTAGTTACTTCCTCAAAGAATTCAATCAAACTTGTGAGGAAGGACTTACGTCTCACGAAACCTGCCTAATTAAACTGCATCTTTCCAAATGATAATAAATCCTATCCCTCAGGACCCTTTCCATTAAATTACCGACCACTGAAGAAAGACTAACTGGCCTATAATTACCAGGGTCATTCCCATTTCCTTTCTTGAAGAGAGGAACAACATTCACCACTCTCCAGTCCCCTGACACAATCCACGTGGACAGTGAGGATGGACAGTGAGGACCCAAAGATCAAAGTTAAAGGTTCCACAACCTCATCCCTTGCCTCCCAAAGTATCCTAGGAGTATCCCATCTTGCCTAGGGGACTTATTGACCCTCAGGTTTTTCAAAATTGCTAATCCATCTTCCATCAGAACATCTACCTCCTCCATTCTATCAGCCTGTGTCACACACTCATCCTTACAAACATGGCCTGCTCCTTAGTGAACACTGAAGAAAAGTATTCATTCAACGCCTCTCCTATCTCTTTGGACTCCATGCATAAGTTCCCACTACTATCCTTGACTGGCCCTAATCTCACCCTGGTCATTCTTTTATTTCTCACATAAGAGTAAAAAGCCTTGGGGTTTTTTTTATCCGACTCGCCAAGGACTTCTCATGCCTCCTTCTAGCTCTCCTAATCCCTTTTTTTAACTTATTCCTAGCTACCTTGTAACTCTCAAGTGACCCAACTGAACCCATTGTCCACTGCACATGTAATGTTCTCAAAGAATTCCACCAAATTAGTCAAACATGACCTGCCCTTCATGAATCCATGCTGCGTCTTACCAATGGGACAATTTATATCCAGATGTCTCACTATGATAGATTCAAGCATTTTCCCTACTACAGAAGTTAAGCTAACTGGCCTATAGTTACCCATCTTTTGTCTAACTCCTTTTTTAACCATTTAGTTTTCCAATCTGCGGGAACCACGCCAAAGTCCAGTGAATTTTAGAACATAGAACATAGAACATTACAGCGCAGAACAGGCCCTTCGGCCCACGATGTTGCGCCGACCAGTTACAAAACAATGACCCACTAGCCTAAACCAATCGCTTTTCATCCATAAACCTATCCACAGATCTTTTAAACGCCCCCAAACTAGGTGCATTTACAACTGCAGCTGGCAGGGCATTCCAGTCCCTCACCACCCTCTGGGTAAAGAACCTACCCCTGACATCTGTCCTATAACTACCCCCCCTTAATTTAAAATCGTGCCCCCTCGTGTTAGCTTTCTCCATCCTAGGAAAAAGGCTATCACTATCTACCCTGTCTAAATCTCTAATCATCTTATATGTTTCAATGAGATCCCCTCTTAGCCGCCTTCTTTCCAGCGAAAACAACCCCAAATCTCTCAATCTCTCCTCATAGGATCTCCCCTCCATACCAGGCAACATCCTGGTAAACCTCCTCTGCACCCTCTCCAAAGCCTCTACATCCTTCTTGTAATGTGCGGACCAGAACTGCACACAAAACTCCAAGTGCGGCCGCACCAGAGATGTGTACAGTTGCATCATGACGCTACGACTCCTAAATTTAATCCCCCTACCAATAAACGCCAAAACTCCGCATGCTTTCTTAACAACTTTATCTACTTGATTCCCAACTTTCAGGGATCTATGTACACATACACCTAGATCCCTCTGCTCCTCCACACTATTCAAAGTCCTCCCGTTAGCCCTATACTCAACACATCTGTTATTCCTACCGAAATGAATTACCTCACACTTCTCCACATTAAACTCCATTCGCCACCTCTCAGCCCAGCTCTGCAATCTTTCCAAGTCATCCTGCAAACTATGACACCCTTCCTCACAATCTACCACACCTCCGACTTTGGTGTCATCAGCAAACTTACTAATCCACCCAACTATACCCTCATCCAGATCATTAATAATAATATTAATAAAAATATTAATTTGGTAAATTACCACTAGTACATTTGCTATTTCCCCCACCATCTCTTTTAGTTCCCTGGGATGCATTCCATCAGGACCGGGAGACTTTAGCCCCATTAACTTGCTCAACACGACCTCTTTCATAATAATGATAGTTTCTAGGTTCTCACCTGCCATAGGCTTCCTGTCGTCAATTATTGACATGTTATTTGTGTCTTCCACTGTGCAGACTGACGCAAAATACCTGTTCAATGCATCAGCCATTTTCTCATTTCCAGTTATTACACTCCCCTTCTCATCATCTAAACAACCAATGTTTACTTTAGCCATTCTTTTTCATTTTATATGCTTGTTGAAACTTTTGCTATCTTTTTTTTATTCTGAGCTGGTTTACTTTCATAATCCATCTTACCTTTCTTTATAGCTTTTTCGTGGCTTTCTGTTGACATAGAACATAGAACATTACAGCACAAACAGGCCCTTCGGCCCTCGAGTTGCGCCGATCACATCAACCCCACCAATCTATAGACCTATCTATAACCCCCAATCCCATTAAACCCCATATACTCATCCAGAAGTATTTTAAAAGACCCCAGCGAGTTCGCCTCCACCACCAATGACGGCAGCCGATTCCATTCACTCACCACCCTCTGAGTGAAAAACTTACCCCTAACATCACCTCTGTACTTCCCTCCCCGCACCTTAAATCTGTGTCCTCTCGTAGCGACCATTTCAACCCGGGGAAATAGCCTCTGAGAGTCCACCCTATCTATTCCTCTCAACATTTTATAAACCTCTATCAGGTCGCCTCTCAACCTTCGCCTCTCTAGGGAAAAGAGTCCCAGCTCCCTCAACCTATCTTCAGAAGCCATGCCTCCCAGTCCAGGCAACATCCTTGTAAATCTCCTCTGCACCCTTTCAATAGTTTCTACGTCTTTCCTATAGTGAGGCGACCAGAACTGCGCACAGTACTCCAAATGAGGCCTGACAAGGGTCCTGTAAAGTTGCAGCATTACCTCCCGACTCCTAAACTCAATCCCTCGATTAATGAAGGCCAGTACACCATACGCCTTCTTGACCACCTCCTCCACCTGCAAGGCCGATTTAAGAGTCCTCTGGACCCGGACCCCGAGATCCTTCTGCTCTTCAACGCTACTAAGACTCCTGCCCTTGATAGTGTACTCGTTCATCCCGTTGGTTCTGCCGAAATGGACGACTACACATTTATCCGCGTTGAATTCCATCTGCCACTTCTCCGCCCATTCCTGCATCCTATCTATGTCCTGCTGCAACTTTTGACATCCTTCCAGACCATCCACAACACCACCGACCTTCGTGTCATCAGCGAACTTGCTAACCCATCCCTCCACTTCCTCATCCAGGTCATTTATGAAAATGACAAACAGCAAGGGTCCCAGAACAGATCCCTGGGGCACCCCACTGGTGACTGACCTCCATTCCGAAAAAGACCCATCCACAACCACTCTCTGCCTTCTGCAGGCAAGCCAGTTCTGGATCCACAAGGCCAAAGGCAAAGGCCCTTGGATCCCATGCCCTCTCACCTTCTCAAGAAGTCTTGCATGGGGGACCTTATCAAACGCCTTGCTGAAGTCCATGTACACTACGTCCACGGCACTTCCTTCGTCAATGTGTTCAGTCACATTATCGAAGAACTCAACTAGGCTCGTAAGGCACGACCTGCCCTTGACAAATCCATGCTGACTATTCCTGATCATGTCAAACCTCTCCAAATGCTCGTAAATCTTGTCCCTCAGAAGCCTCTCCATCAGCTTACCAACCACTGAGGTCAGACTCACCGGGCGGTAATTTCCCGGGCTATCTCTGTTCCCTTTCTTGAAAATAGGGACGACATCCGCAATCCTCCAATCTTCCGGAACCTCTCCCGTCTCCATTGACGACGCAAAGATCAACGCCAGGGGCTCTGCAATCACTTCCCTCGCCTCCCACAGTATCCTGGGGTACATCCCATCTGGTCCCGGCGACTTATCTATTTTGATAGAATTCAAAAGTTCGAACACATCCTCCTCCTTAATGTCCACGTACTCAATCTTTTCCATCTGCTGCAAGTCCATAGCAAGATCTCCCAGATCAGCTTCCACTGTGAATACTGAGGCAAAGTACTCATTAAGCACCTCCGCCATTTCTTCTGGTTCCACACAGACCTTTCCCCCTTCACCTTTTATAGGTCCTATCCTTTCCCTTCTCATCCTTTTACCTTTCACATATTTATAGAAGGCCTTGGGATTTTCCTTAATCTTACCCGCCAAGGTCTTCTCATGACCCCTTCTGGCTCTCCTAATTTCCCTTTTAGCCTCCTTTCTACAGTCCTTATACTCTTCAAGATCCTTAACCT
This sequence comes from Prionace glauca, assembly GCA_037974335.1. Lineage (NCBI taxonomy): Eukaryota > Metazoa > Chordata > Chondrichthyes > Carcharhiniformes > Carcharhinidae > Prionace > Prionace glauca. Next base: position 31,829,646 of record CM075759.1, read on the forward strand.
CTCCTAGTTCCCTGAACCTTTTGTACACCTTCCTTTTCCTCCTGACTAGGTTCAACACAGCCTTCGTGCACCACGGTTCCCGCGACCTACCAAAACCCCCTTGTCTCATCGGAACATTGTCACGCAGAGCGCCAAACATTCCTTGAATATCCGCCACCTTCCTTCGGTACTTTTTCCTAAGAACACCTCCTTCCAGTTTATTTGTCCAAGTAACTTCCTGACTTCTTCGTATCTCCCCTTACTCCAGACAAACACCTTCCTAGCCTGCCTGATCCTATCTCGTTCCAATGCAATTGTGAAGGAGATAGAATTATGGTCACCATTCCCAAGATGCTCTCCTACCGAGAGATCCATCACCTGCCCTGGTTCATTCGCCAGTACCAGGTCAAGTACAGCCTCTCCCCTCGTAGGCCTGTCCACATACTGTGTCAGGAAACCTTCCTGAACACACCTAACAAACTCCTCTCCAGCCAAACCCCTTACCCTCGGGATATTCCAGTCGATGTTTGGGAAATTGAAGTCTCCCATCACGACAACTCTGTTTTTAATACATTTCTCCAGAATCTGGTTCCCTATCTGCACTTCAACTTCCCTGTCACTATTGGGCGGCCTATAGAATACACCCAGTAAAGTTTTCGACCCTTTGCTGTTCGTAACTTCCACCCACAGAGACTCTGTAGAAAGTCCCTCCACGGCATCCTCCTTCTCTGCCGCTGTGACACTGTCCCTGATCGACAGTGCCACTCCACCACCTCTTCTGCCAGCCTCCCTGTCCTTCCTGAAACATCTGAAACCTGGCACCTGAAGTACCCAGTCCTGTCCCTGAGACATCCAAGTCTCCGTAATGGCCACCACATCACATTCCCAAGCAGCTATCCACGTCCTAAGCTCATCTACTTTATTTACTATACTCCTTGCATTAAAATATATACACTTCAGCCCCTCAGTCTGAGCCTTTCCCTTCTCCACCCCCTGTCTAACCTCCCTCCCATATTGCCTGCGGTCCTCCCCTACCTTTAAAGTATTAAAGTACATGCATTTCAAACCCTGCTCCGCCCCACCCCCACTACGCCGTGCCTTGCATTCCCCATCTATGCCCCCCTCACTTTCACCCCCTCTACTCAAGATCCCACCCCCCCCTCCAAATCAGTTTAAACCTTCCCGCATAGCCTTTGCAAATTTACCCCCCAGGATATTGATTCCCCTCTGGTTCAGGTGTAGACCATCACTCATATAGAGGTCCCACCTTCCCCAGAATGAGCCCCAATTGCTCAAGTACCTGAACCCCTTTAAAGATTTAAGACCTTTAAAGATTTCCCAAACCTCTAGGTTCCCACTAATCTTTGCCACTTTGTATGCATTTTCTTTCAATTTGATACCCTCCTTTATTTTCTTAGATATCCATGGCTGGTTATCTTTTTCTACAGTCCTTCTTTATCACTGGTATATACTTTTGCTGAGCACTGTGAAAGATCACTTTGGAAGTCCACCACTGTTCCTCAATTGTCCCACCATGAAGTTTTTGCTCCCTGAGCCAACTCCTCCCTCATCCCGTTATAGTCTCCTTTGTTTAATCACAAGACACTGGGATTGGATTTTACCTTCTCATACTCCATTTGTATTTTAAATTCAAACATACTGTGATTGCTTCTTCCAAGAGGATCCCTAACTGTAAGATCATTAATTATTCCTCTCTCATTACACAGGAACCCATCTAGGATAGCTTGCTCCCTTGCAGGGTTCCATTACATATTGTTCAAGGAAGATATCACAGATACATTCTATGATCTCCTCCTCATGGCTGATCATCAAATTCAATATCTTGATCCCCCTTTCCTTCCATAATCCCTCGACCCCTTTAGCCCCAGAAGTTATACAAACAAACAAGAACAAAGAACTACCCAGCAGGGGAAACAGGCCCTTCGGCCCAACGAGCCCGCACCGCCGCATCCTCCTACACCTACCCTGCCCTGCGTGTATGCGAGTGGAACCCCTAACTTAGCCAGATTCAGGGAGAATAGTGTCAATTTGGTAAACCAATCAGCCTAAGAGCTACCTAATTTCTTCTTGAAATCACATGTGAACATGTGCGAATTCCTATCCTGTATTTGTGAATACATGTGTTTGTAAGTCTGCACCAACCACAATCCCACCAAGGCCTTATCCCAATAACACCCACATATTTACCCTGCTAATCCCCTGACACTAGAGTCAACTGATCCACCTAAGCTGCACATAACAAAGAACAACACAGCACGGGAAACAGGCCCTTTGGCCCAACGAGCCCGCGCCGCCATCTTAACGATGTGCTTTTCCCCCTCCACTCTTGACCCATGTCTATGCTTATGGTACCCCCATTGGAAACCAGATTAAGGGGAGAATAATTTAGGGACAATTTGTTACACCAATCAGCCTAAGAGCACTTCTTTGGACTGTTGGAGGAAACCGGAGCACCTGGAGGAAATCCACGCAGACAGGGGGAGAATATTCAACAGCTTGTATCTGCAGCTAGATGTGGGAGAGAGTTCCACACTTCCACCATCCTTTGTGTGAGCAAGTGTTTCCTAAATTTATTTCCTGAATCTGATAATGAGATATTTGTCCCCTTGTCCGGGGCTCTCACACCAGTGAGTAAAATTTCTGTCAACTGATAATTCCATTCAAAACCCTAAAATCCTCAGAGCAGACAGTTGGAGGGGGATGTTATTTGTGGGCTCACTTTTTAAACAAAGAACAACCCAGCACGGGAAACAGGCCCTCCAGCCCAACGAGCCCGCGCCGCCACATCACCCTACACCTATTCTACCCTGCATATCTACGAATGGAACCCTACTCAGTCAGATTCAGGGAAGAAATAGTGTCAATTTGGTAAAAACCGATTAGCCTGAGAGCATATCTTTGGGGTGTGGGAGGAAACCGGAGCGCCCGGAGGAAACCCACGCAACCACAGGGAGAATGCGCAAACTCCCACAGACACAGGCCCAAATCCATGTGTCTGCACAGCCAGCAGTGCTAGTCACTGAGCTGCGGGACCACATTTGCTACCCTCCAGTCTTCTGGGACCTCGCCTGTGTCCAAAGAAGAGACAAAAATTTGTGCCAGAGGCCCAGCAATTTCATCTTTCGCTTCCCTAAGCAGCCTGGGATAAATACCATCAGGCCCCGGAACTTTATCCGTCCTTACGCTACCTAAAAGCCCTAGCACTTCCTTTCTCGTAATAACTATATCCTGCAAATGAACCTCCACTCCCTCCAAGAGACCACACGATTCCGAACCCCTCTCCTTTGTGAATACCGACGCAAAGTATTCATTCAGGAGCTCCCCCATTCCCTCCGACTCAATACACAACTCTCCACTCTTGTCCCTAAGAAGACCAATTTTTCCTCTAACTACTCTCTTGCCTCTGATATAGGAATAAAATGCCTTTGGATTTTCCTTAATCCTACCAGCCAAAGCCATCTCATGCCCTCTCTTCGCCCTTCTAATTCCCCTTTTTAGCTCCCTCCTACTCTCGCTATATTCCTCCAGCGCACTCTCCGTACCCATTTGTTTTGACCTAACATACGCCTCCCTCTTCTTCCTGACCAAGTCTTCAATATCCCCCGGACATGCCGGATCATTGACATGGATACCATCATCATACGTGAGAATACCATCCACCAGGTACATGGCAAATACTCTTGTAACTCGGCCAACATTGTCTACCTGATACGTTGCAAGAAAGGATGTCCCGAAGCATGGTACATTCGGGAGACCATGCAGACACTAAGACAACGGATGAATGAACATCGCTCGACAGTCACCAGGCAAGACTGTTCCCTTCCTGTTGGCGACACTTCAGTGGTCACGGGCATTCAGCCTCTGACCTTCGGGTAAGCATTCTCCAAGGCAGCCTTCATGACACACGACAGCGCAGAGTCGCTGAACAGAGACTGATAGCCAAGTTCCGCACACATGAGGACGGTCTCAACAGGGATCTTGGGTTCATGTCGCACTATCTGTAACCCCCGTGACTTGCCTGGGTTTGCAAAACCTCACTTACTGGGGGAAAGGTCTGTGTAGAACCAGAAGAAATGGCGGAGGTGCTTAATGAGTACTTTGCCTCAGTATTCACAGTGGAAGCTGATTTGGGACATCTTGCTATGGACTTGCAGCAGGTGGAAAAGATTGAGTACGTGGACATTAAGGAGGAGGATGTGTTAGAACTTTTGAATTCTATCAAGGTAGATAAGTCGCCGGGACCAGATGGGATGTACCCCAGGATACTGTGGGAGGCCAGGGAAGTGATTGCAGAGCCCTTTGCGTCGTCAATGGAGACGGGAGAGGTTCCGGAAGATTGGAGGATTGCGGATGTGGTCCCTATTATAGAACATAGAACATTACAGCACAAACAGGCCCTTCGGCCCTCGGGTTGCGCCGATCGCATCAACCCCACCAATCTATAGACCTATCTATAACCCCCAATCCCATTAAACCCCATATACTCATCCAGAAGTCTTTTAAAAGACCCCAGCGAGTTCGCCTCCACCACCGACGACGGCAGCCGATTCCATTCACTCACCACCCTCTGAATGAAAAACTTACCCCTAACATCACCTCTGTACTTCCCTCCCCGCACCTTAAATCTGTGTCCTCTCGTAGCGACCATTTCAACCCGGGGAAATAGCCTCTGAGAGTCCACCCTATCTATTCCTCTCAACATTTTATAAACTTCTATCAGGTCGCCTCTCAACCTTCGCCTCTCCAGGGAAAAGAGTCCCAGCTCCCTCAACCTATCTTCATAAGGCATGCCTCCCAGTCCAGGCAACATCCTTGTAAATCTCCTCTGCACCCTTTCAATAGCTTCTACGTCTTTCCTATAGTGAGGCGACCAGAACTGCGCACAGTACTCCAAATGAGGCCAGACGAGGGTCCTGTAAAGTTGCAGCATTACCTCCCGACTCCTAAACTCAATCCCTCGATTAATGAAGGCCAGTACACCATACGCCTTCTTGACCACCTCCTCCACCTGCGAGGCCGATTTAAGAGTCCTGTAAACCCGGACCCCGAGATCCTTCTGCTCTTCAACGCTACTAAGACCCCTGCCCTTAATAGTGTACTCGTTCATCCCGTTGGTTCTGCCGAAATGGACTACTACACATTTATCCGTGTTGAAGTCCATCTGCCACTTCTCCGCCCATTCCTGCATCCTATCTATGTCCTGCTGCAACTTTTGACATCCTTCCAAACCATCCACAACACCGCCGACCTTCGTGTCATCAGCGAACTTGCTAACCCATCCCTCCACTTCCTCATCCAGGTCATTTATGAAAATGACAAACAACAAGGGTCCCAGAACAGATCCCTGGGGCACCCCACTGGTGACTGACCTCCATTCCGAAAAAGACCCATCCACAACCACTCTCTGCCTTCTGCAGGCAAGCCAGTTCTGGATCCACAAGGCCAAAGGCCCTTGGATCCCATGCCCTCTCACCTTCTCAAGAAGTCTTGCATGGGGGACCTTATCAAAAGCCTTGCTGAAGTCCATGTACACTACGTCCACGGCACTTCCTTCGTCAATGTGTTCAGTCACATTATCAAAGAACTCAACTAGGCTCGTAAGGCACGACCTGCCCTTGACAAATCCATGCTGACTATTCCTGATCATGTCAAACCTCTCCAAATGCTCGTAAATCTTGTCCCTCAGAAGCCTCTCCATCAGCTTACCAACCACTGAGGTCAGACTCACCGGGCGGTAATTTCCCGGGTTATCTCTGTTCCCTTTCTTGAAAATAGGGACTACATCCGCAATCCTCCAATCTTCCGGAACCTCTCCCGTCTCCATTGACGACGCAAAGATCATCGCCAAGGGCTCTGCAATCACTTCCCTGGCCTCCCACAGTATCCTGGGGTACATCCCATCTGGTCCCGGCGACTTATCTACCTTGATAGAATTCAAAAGTTCTAACACATCCTCCTCCTTAATGTCCACGTACTCAATCTTTTCCACCTGCTGCAAGTCCATAGCAAGCTTCCACTGTGAATACTGATGCAAAGTACTCATTAAGCACCTCCGCCATTTCTTCTGGTTCTACACAGACCTTTCCCCCTTCATCTTTTATAGGTCCTATCCTTTCCCTTCTCACCCTTTTACCTTTCACATACTTATCGAAGGCCTTGGGATTTTCCTTAATCTTACCCGCCAAGGTCTTCTCATGACCCCTTCTGGCTCTCCTAATTTCCCTTTTAACCTCCTTTCTACAGTCCTTATATTCTCCAAGATCCTTAACCTCTCCTAGTTCCCTGAACCTTTTGTACACCTTCCTTTTCCTCCTGACTAGGTTCAACACAGCCTTCGTGCACCACGGTTCCCGCGACCTACCAAAACCCCCTTCCCTTATCGGAACATTGTCATGCAGAGCGCCAGACAAACGTTCCTTGAATATCCGCCACCTTCCTTCGGTACTTTTCCCTAAGAATGCCTCCTTCCAGTTTATTTGTCCAAGTAACTTCCTGACTTCTTCGTATCTCCCCTTACTCCAGACAAACACCTTCCTAGCCTGTCTGATCCAATCTCGTTCCAATGCAATTGTGAAGGAGATAGAATTATGGTCACCATTCCCAAGATGCTCTCCTACCGAGAGATCCATCACCTGCCCTGGTTCATTCGCCAGTACCAGGTCAAGTACAGCCTCTCCCCTCGTAGGCTTGTCCACATACTGTGTCAGGAAACCTTCCTGAACACACCTAACAAACTCCTCTCCAGCCGAACCCCTTACTCTAGGGATATTCCAGTCGATGTTTGGGAAATTGAAGTCTCCCATCACGACAACTCTGTTTTTAATACATTTCTCCAGAATCTGGTTCCCTATCTGCACTTCAACTTCCCTGTCACTATTGGGCGGCCTATAGAATACACCCAGCAAAGTTTTTGACCCTTTGCTGTTCGTAACTTCCACCCACAGAGACTCTGTAGAAAGTCCCTCCACGGCATCCTCTTTCTCTGCAGCCATGACACTGTCCCTTATTAACAGTGCCACTCCACCACCTCTTCTGCCAGCCTCCCTGTCCTTCCTGAAACATCTGAAACCTGGCACCTGAAGTACCCAGTCCTGTCCCTGAGACATCCAAGTCTCCGTAATGGCCACCACATCACATTCCCAAGCAGCTATCCACGCCCTAAGCTTATCTACCTTATTTACTATACTCCTTGCATTAAAATATACACACTTCAGCCCCTCAGTCTGGGCATTTCCCTTCTCCACCCCCAGTCTAACCTCCCTCCCATGTTTCCTGCGGTCCTCCCCTACCTTTAAAGTATTAAAGCACATGCATTTCAAACCCTGCTCCGCCCCACCCCCCACTACGCCGTGCCTTGCATTCCCCATCTATGCCCCCCTCCCTTTCACCCCCTCTACTCAATATCCCACCCCCCCCCCAAATCAGTTTAAACCTCCCCGCATAGAAAGGGAACAGAGATAGCCCGGGAAATTACCGCCCAGTGAGTCTGACCTCAGTGGTTGGTAAGCTGATGGAGAGGCTTCTGAGGGACAAGATTTACGAGCATTTGGAGAGGTTTGACATGATCAGGAATAGTCAGCATGGATTTGTCAAGGGCAGGTCGTGCCTTACGAGCCTAGTTGAGTTCTTTGATAATGTGACTGAACACATTGACGAAGGAAGTGCCGTGGACGTAGTGTACATGGACTTCAGCAAGGCTTTTGATAAGGTCCCCCATGCAAGACTTCTTGAGAAGGTGAGAGGGCATGGGATCCAAGGGCCTTTGGCCTTGTGGATCCAGAACTGGCTTGCCTGCAGAAGGCAGAGAGTGGTTGTGGATGGGTCTTTTTCAGAATGGAGGTCAGTCACCAGTGGGATGCCCCAGGGATCTGTTCTGGGACCCTTGCTGTTTGTCATTTTCATAAATGACCTGGATGAGGAAGTGGAGGGATGGGTTAGCAAGTTCGCTGATGACACGAAGGTCGGCGGTGTTGTGGATGGTCTGGAAGGATGTCAAAAGTTGCAGCAGGACATAGATAGAATGCAGGAATGGGCGGAGAAGTGGCAGATGGACTTCAACGCGGATAAATGTGTAGTCGTCCATTTCGGCAGAACCAACGGGATGAACGAGTACACTATTAAGGGCAGGGGTCTTAGTAACGTTGAAGTGCAGAAGGATCTCGGGGTCCGGATTCACAGGACTCTTAAATCGGCCTCGCAGGTGGAGGAGGTGGTCAAGAAGGCGTATGGTGTACTGGCCTTCATTAATCGAGGGATTGAGTTTAGGAGTCGGGAGGTAATGCTGCAACTTTACAGGACCCTCGTCAGGCCTCATTTGGAGTACTGTGCGCAGTTCTGGTCGCCTCACTATAGGAAAGACGTAGAAGCTATAGAAAGGGTGCAGAGGAGATTTACAAGGATGTTGCCTGGACTGGGAGGCATGCCTTATGAAGATAGGTTGAGGGAGCTGGGACTCTTTTCCCTGGAGAGGCGAAGGTTGAGAGGCGACCTGATAGAAGTTTATAAAATGTTGAGAGGAATAGATAGGGTGGACTCTCAGAGGCTATTTCCCCGGGTTGAAATGGTCGCTACGAGAGGAGACAGATTTAAGGTGTGGGGAGGGAAGTACAGAGGTGATGTTAGGGGTAAGTTTTTCACTCAGAGGGTGGTGAGTGAATGGAATCGGCTGCCGTCGTCGGTGGTGGAGGCGAACTCGCTGGGGTCTTTTAAAAGACTTCTGGATGAGTATATGGGGTTTAATGGGATTGGGGGTTATAGATAGGTCTATAGATTGGTGGGGTTGATGTGATCGGCGCAACTCGAGGGCCGAAGGGCCTGTTTGTGCTGTAATGTTCTATGTACTGTACTGTCTGGAGACAATACACATCTCTTTAACCTGTGATCAGTGCTCCTTCCACTCACATTATCAGCCACTTTATCAGCCACTTTAGGTCTTGAACAGCAGGTTAGGTGTAAGGATTCGCATTCTAATCAGTAATCTCTAAACTGTCTGTGCTTTATATGCTCTGTCTGAGGCCAGAACTCTCCATTCACCTGACGAAGAGGCAGTCCCCTCGAAAGCTTGTGAGGGTATTATCAAATAAATAGATTGGACTAAAACTGGTGTTGTCAGACTTTTTTATTGGGGACAATCCCAGACAGCGAGAGGCAGCTCCGGTAGATGTTGAGATGTTTTTCGTATTCGTCTTATTTAATTTATTACCGTTATCAAAAGTTCCGTCTCTCGCACGCCACTGAAATTGAGGGCATTGAGCTGCTTGTTCAACATTTTCGGGTGTTTTCCATTCACAGGGTGATATAATTTCACAGGCAGATGATGGTTTTCAGGCAGTGAGAATGTTAAACCAGCAAGAAAATTCAATATTAATGATTTGAATCACTTTCCCAGTCTGTTCTCATCGCAGACAAACTCTTCAGGGAAGTTCCCCTCCTGTCCAGTAAAAACATTTCCTGACAGATTCCAAAGGGATTGCCACAGTCATTCTTTCGGGAGCCTTACCTTAACCTGAGGCTGGGGAGTGAAGGAGTGTCCAGGGTGAATGTTTCCTGCTGGGATCATCACTTGACTGGTTTAAGGGGTGGTAGAGGTGAAATGAAGCTTCCTGATTCACTGAGCCGCTGTCATTCAGTAACACAAACTCCGGAGATGACCTGAGTCTCGGTGCAATTGATGTGATTGGATTTTTCAATGCAAAACTTGGTTTGTTCTCTGAACTTGGGCTGAGTGACCACTGTAAATAAAAGTGTTGGTGCAGCAATTTAAATTGAGCAGCATATTTCCAACATCTTCTAATACATATACAACATTGCTCAGGGAAAATATTCCTATAACTTTAACATATACAAATTGTATGACATTGATTGACCACAATAGTATGAAGGTGCCAGATATGGCGAAGAGTAAAATTATAGACTTCCTTCTGTTTTCAATCTCTGGTCTTTGTTATTTTCTCTGTTAAATTGAGTCCTCAGTCCTTACGGACTTGACTGCTTCGTAATATGTATCTGACTGTCAGAGTGTTAATCAGCAGAATTAAAACAAATGGCAGCAATGGATCGTAACGTGATCAAACCATTGAAACCCAACCATCGAGGATCATAAAACGTGCGTACCATTGCTTTGCAGCCCCAGGGCACGTTTTGAATATAAAATATCGGTGTAAATGTAAAGTAGAAAGGAATGTTTTTTAAGAAGGCTCGAGGGCCGAAGGGCCTGTTTGTGCTGTAAATGTTCTATGTAAGAAGAGTAAAATGCTTGCTGTTGTTAAAATGGCAGCTGCAGTTTTCCCAGTGCAATACTTTGTTTTCAGGTTCTGGCAACAAATTGCTCACAAATCGATCAATGAGAATGCGACGGTGAACCAGACAGAACATTCCCTCACTGCACCCGTTAAGACAGCACGGAAGAACACACAGGGGTGATGTACAGAAAACTCACAGGAAAATAATCATGATTGATGTAGCTCAGTATGATGACAATGATAATGACCAGCAGGTCTGCCGCTCCCATGGCGATGAGGTAACAAGTAGTGCAGAATGAGAGGCCGCACTGTCTCCGGGACAGGATCAGAATTCGAGTAAATTTACCTGTAAAAGAACAACAAACGGGAAAATATACCCAATTACGAATTACATAATCTTATTATTTGACGCACAACGAAAGGTTTGTCACAGCGAAGGTTGTGTGTCGGGGGGGTGGGGGGGGGGAGGGCGGGTGGGGGGCGGGGTGGCGGGGGTCGTCAACGTCCTCAGAGTTCAAAAATCTACAAACTCTGTAGGTGAAACAAACACATTTACAGTTAGTGTCAACTGCCAATTTAAGGACTTGTTTTTGGCATCACTCACACAGTCACCTCCATGTGGCTACTTGATGAATTAATCTTTTTTGAATATTGGATCTTTGACTAAAACCGCTTGACCGATCTAACGCTGGAAAGGTCACGTTTTACCAATAAATTTGTCTTACATGAAGACACCAAGTCTTACAATCAGAAACTCATTCATCCGAACACCCGAGTTATCAATCCTATTTGAGTTACTGGGATTAGACGATGGATGGATTTGGAACACACAATCACCTATTACTGTAATCCACACATGATAACTATTCGGGAGGGGATTCTGACTGAGAGGTGTTCAGTCATAATCCACAGAGGGTAGTTTCACACCGTTGACTTCCTCAGCAGGATTACTATTGCAACTAAACTTGTAATCATCCAGTATCAGTGGTCAGGTTCTTAACTTGATAGAGATGGAAATGAAAACAGGATACAGCTGGTGCACAGAACACATTCTCCTCGTGATATATATCTCTACTGGGCCGACGAAACAGGGAGATTTAACATTCTGAATAATCCGTGGGGCTCGTTTATCAGAAGCTTCACCCACAGCATCAGGCAGAAGGTGGGTGCCAACATTCTGTATGATTGATCCCGGTGAGGATCAGAATATCCATGGATCGAAACATGCCTGTCGGCTTTGGCTACATGGTCCAAGATTAGTTCCAATGCATTGAAAGGAGTGTTACTCTCCAGATTCAGATCTAATTCAGGGCTAATAAATCTTGATCGAATCCGATTTCTCACAAGGGTCAGATCTCCACCTGGTATCAGTAACTGCCTTGCACACTCCCTGCCGGATTAATGACACACACCTCAGAACCCCTTAGCATCAATCCCACTGAACAGAATTACAAGTCTGTATGGATGATCAGAAACCCTCAGGATCAGAAAACCACTGGTGTCAGAGCTCTCGCTGCATCGAACAGATGCTCGCTGCTCAGCATCTGCACTTTTACAGGACAAAAAGAAATTACAGCTCAGAAACAGGCTTTTTGGCCATTTCTTCTGTCTTCTGTGCTGAACCATTTTTCTGCCTAGTCCGCTGACCTGCACCTGAACCACATCCCTCCACATGCCTCTCATCCACGAACCCATCCAAGTTTTTTTTCTTAAATGTTAAAGTGACTCCGCCTTTACCACTTCATCCCGCAGCTCATTCACACTCCTCACGACTCTCTGCGTGAAGAAGCCTCCACCCCGCGCCCCACCCCCCCCAATATTCCTTTCAACTTTTCTCCTTTCACCCTTAACCCATGCCGTCTGTTTTGTTTCTCCCCGAGCCTCAGTGGAAAGAGCCTGCTTGTATTCACTCTATCTATACCATCAAAATCTTATACACCTCTATCAAACCTCCCCTCATTCTTCTACGCTCCAGAGAATTCAATCTCTCTCTGTAACTCAGCTTCTCAAGTCCCAGCAACATACTTGTGAACCTTTTCTGCACTCTTTCACCTCATTTACATCCTTCCTGTAACAAGGTGACCAAAACTGTACACAATACTCTAAATTAGGCCACACCAATGCTTATATAACTTTACCATAACACTCCATGTGTTTAAATAAGGCATAAGAATTGGATTCACTCAGGATCAGTTTGCACAGCTCGCATCACAACACTCCCTTCATCATAAATCGCACTCATATTATTGAAACACACGCTGGTAGGTAATGCTGGCACATAGAAGCAACATGGTCAATAACATCAGTAAATCGTTCAGCTTAGACATTACATCACACAAGGAAGCAACCCAATAACAGGCCACCCTCCTTTAGGTCAGTTTCATCAACCAACTCAGTAACTCTTGAGTTACAGATCAATAGTTTGAAATTGGATGAGATTCCCCGCACTTTTAATGAGCGCAATCCCAACACCAGTTCAGCACACAGTGAGCACGTGATCATATCTGAAATGCATTCCAGGACTCAACGTTCAGTCTTATGTAAGAAACCTCTTCTGCCATGTTCGGAGATAGCACTCTCTCTCTCTCTCTCTCTCTCCAGTGATATTCTCTGCGTTTTCTAGTGATACAGTTATCTGAAAGATCTTTGTTAGATCGAGGTTGGGTTTTCTCAATAATATGTTTTGAGCTATAATGCTGTTAATTCCAATGAATCTAGAAACATATTATTTATGGGTGAACAAATTCGGAGTGCTCTGAAATGTTTCACAAGCTAGTCAAATAATCATTCACAGATTATCCAGTGATACTCTGTTAAAACGGTATTTTTAGGGTAAATGTAGGGTGTCAGATCATAGGTAGAATGAAGTCTATCAAATCCTTAAACATCCTAAAGTCAAAGGCACCTGGATAGGTCAAAGTGTTCATCAGGCAACTGAGACCCCAAACGCCATCAGCATGGTTACATTTTGCTTGTAAAGAAAAACTTTACCTGCACTCTGCTTATTGGGTCGCATATTCTATGCTGATATCATCGGCTTAATTTCACAAAGAAGGACACTTTATATCAATTCCTGAAGAGAATTACACGCCTTGTTGAAGTTTGTCCATAGGGAAGAAAAAAATTATTTTAACTTCTCGTCTCCTGAATGTAATGATTTCAATGAAGCCAGTTTGGGTTTCTGCATTTGCAGCTCCAGTTTACAATTCAAATCCCCGAGAACAACACTGCAAGGTTCTTGCAGAGACTGCAGTTATTAAACTGCTGCTGCTCCATCCCTATTGGGGAGTCCCCGCTTGCTCAGTAGGGGAACCCGTACTCCAAGAGCCCACACTGAGAACTATGACCATTCCTCATATCCACACTGGACATCATAACACCACCATATCATCAGCATATCTTTGGAAAGCAGCAAATGCTGCTTCATGTTTATAAAAGCTGGAACAATTGAAAGAACTAAAAGACAGTCAATCAGTCTGAGTGGTGGAATAATTAGAACAAACATATAATAAACATTGAGAACATGATAGACAGCATCAGCAGACATTCCAAAAGTATCTGTGTGGTTATCGATAAATAATAACCAGTCATTGTAGATTAGATTTGCAAAAATCATGTCAAGAAGTTTGCTTTTATTTCCAAAGGCCGATCTAGTCTGTAACATAACAATCCCATTCTAATATCAGTTCAAAACATTTAACTGGCAAACAGCACAATGAATATTATGCTTGTTAGAGAAAAAACATAGATGAAAAGAGAATTTTATCAGATATACGGAATATGGGAGATGGTTTTCCACAAGCATCACTACCACGTTCTCTGCCCTTGATCATGTCCATATGCAAACTGAAATCAGGTTATAAAAAGACAACTTCCAAATTTCGAGTTGAGAGAATAGAGAGGAATTATATCTGCACCCAACAGCCACAATGAACAAACGTGTGCAGTTGACAAATCGAGGGTAAGTTCATTTAGGCATCAGGAAGAATCAGATGCTGCATCTTAATGGGAGAAATATATTCAGAATAATCTATTAAAAATATGAATCTGAATGGGGATTATAAATTCAGCTGTACAAATTCACACATCAGTTAAAATCACAAAAACAAAATAACACGGCTGACGGCAATAAAGATAAAGCACTGTGCGTCTTTTGCAGGGGAATGAAAGTCAAATTAAAACTGTGTTGACGTAGGGCAAGCGTGTTGTCAGATGTGAAGAAGACAACATTAGAATTGGGGTGTAGTGGGCCTCGAGCCTGCTCCACCTTCTAAAGATCATAGCTGATCTTTTCATGGACTCAGCTCCATCACTCAGCACAATAACCCTTATTTCATTTACTGTTCAAAAATTTCATATGCACTTGCCTTAAAACTATTCATTGGGGTAGGCTCAACTGTTTCACTGAGCAGGGAATTTCACAGATTCGCAACCCATTGTGTGAAGAAGTTCCTCCTCAGATCAGTCCTAAATGCAACCCCCCCCCCCTTATTTTGAGGCCATGGTGGCTATTCTTAGATTCGCCTGCCAATGGGAACAGCTTCCCTGCCTCTATCTTAACATTTTCCTTCATAATCTTATATGTTTCTGTAAGATCTCCTTCATTCTTCTGAATTCCCATGAGTATAGTCCCAGTCTTCTCAGTCTCTGCTCATAATCCAACACTCTCAACTTCGGGTTCCAACTAGTGAATCTCCTCTGCAACCCCTCCAGTGACAGTATATCCTTTATCAAGTAAGAGGGAACTCTGTACACGTTACTCTAGTTGTGGCCTCATAAGCACCTTATACAGCTGCAAAATAACCTTCTTTAAAAAAGGAAATCTCTATCCCTCTAACAACGAACGACAAAAATCCATTTACCTTATTAATTACCTGCTGCACTTGCAAACCTTTTTTTTGTGATTCATGCACAAGGACACACAGGTTCCTCTGCAGAGCAGCATGCTGCAATATTTTCTCATTTAAATAATGAGAAAATATTGCAGCACACTTTGCTATTATTCCCACCAATTTTTTTCTGAATGACCGGAATTAGTTCTTCTGTGATTGCGATAGAACAGTTATTTACAATTTAGAACAGTATGCAAACATTTCGCCTTTCATCATAGAGAATTTCTTCAAAAATAAAACAGCAAAATGCATTCTGTCTCACAATGTTAAAAACACTTAAACAACTCCATGGATCAAAAAATAAATCTCTCACCAAGAAGGAACAAAACAGAAAACAAATTTGCTTTTAATTTCATTTTCTGTCTCACAATCCCAAAAAAAGCTTAAACAATTCTATGAATACAAAAAATCCCTCACCAAGAAGGAACAAAACAGAAAACAAACCCGTTTTTAATTCCATTGATTAATACACACAGTCTGTTCAATATTTTCTGAACACATAACCCCATATATGCATGATCATTATAGTTAGATATTTCACTCGGTTTTTGAAAGGACACTGCCTGCGATTATACTCAACAATACACCAGAAATCCTGGTTACTGGAATGTGGTCATCCAATCTGGTTTACAAATCACATTCAGTAGAATTCGGTGCAGTTTCCTGAATACATACTCACTGGAATCAGAAATACCGCTCGAGTTAATGACACACAATTTGTGACTTTTTTTTTCAACTCATTCATTACTTTTGCTGTTAAAAAAAGCTTCATTCAGTTCCGAGTTACCCTTACTAAATAATGAAGAAATTGAAATAAATCACTAATTTAGAAAAGTGGTGAATTGCAAAACACGGTTTTTAGCCGTTGTGGAGTTGGGATAAAACTGCAGAGACCATTTAATACATTCCTATGAACAAGAACAAAGTAAATTACAGTGCAGGGACAGGTACTTCAGCCCCCCAAGCCTGCACCAACCATCCTGCCCAACTTACCTAAAACTGCCCACCCTCCTGGAGACCACATCCCTCTATTCCCAACCTATCTGTGTATTTGTCAAGACGCCCCTTAAAAGTCACAACCGTATCTGCTTCCACTACTCCCCTGGCAACGAGTTCCAGGCACTCAATACTCCCTGTGTAAAAAAAATCCACCTCCAACATGTTTCTTAAACGTTTCCACTTGCACCTTAAACCTGTGCTCCTTAGTAATTGGCTCTTCCAATCTGGGAAGAAAAAACTTCTGATTATCCACTTTGGCCGTGCCTCTCAGAATCTTGTAGATTTCTATCTGGTCGCCCCTCAACCTTCGTCGTTCCACTGAAAACAAACCGAGTTTCTCCAAGCTGCCTGATAGCTAATGCCCTCCATACTGGGCAATATCCTGGTAAGTCTTTTCTGTACCCTCTCCAAAGCCTCCACCTCTTTCTGGTAGTGTGACAACCAGAATTGAACACTATATTCCAAATGTGGCCTAACTAAGGTTCTATAAAGCTGCAGCATGACTTGCCAATTCTTAAACTCAATGCTCTCGCCGATGAAGGAAAGCATGCTGTGTAACTTCTTAACTGCCTTCTCCACCTGTATTGTCACTTTCTGTGATCTGTGTACCTGTACACCCAGATCCCTTTGCCTATCAAAACTCTGAAGGGTTCTCTCATTTACTGTATATTTCCTATCTTTATTAGTCCTCTCAAAATGCATGACTTCACATGTTTATGAAACAGATATCAATAGTGATGGTGTAGCTACACAACGTGAGTCACGGTAAAGCTACAAAACACGGTTCATATATTATTGATGGTTGTAACCACTTACCAGGAACGCCAAGTACAGCAAGGAAGATATACCATATTCTCTCCATCAAATCAATTGGTTCCATTATTTCCAGCGTGTAGAGATGTGTCCTTCGAGTTCCAGTTAATATGTATGTTTTAAACCGTGTGATGATACATTCCCAAAGCCATTCATTTATAGCCCACAGAATCCCCTCTGGGTATTGCAGTTACCACATTGAGATTTGTTTTCAATTAAACAAACAGATGACGACATGAGGTTCAGTTCTGCACGATGTTTGTTTCAGAGAGGGGGCAGCCACTGTACAAACGGTGCATTCTCCTGAAAACCATTTAAATAATTTAATCATAAAAGCTGTATTGACCCAACAACGGATCGGTCCAAACAAACACCATAAAAGGTCATTTGTCCATGTATTTCCTTTCAATAATACATTTCAATCCGCTGTGCTTATTCAGTAATTACTTTCCAAACATAATACTTTCTATCAGGACAGTGTCATTGTATTATTAGATTTGATCACTTTAATGCTGGGCATCCAGCAAAATGATTGTAGTGAGTCATTAATTAATTCATGAAGCTTTGCTAATAGAAGAAATCGTTCTGTGTGTGTGCGTGTGTGTGTGTGTTTGTGGGCATGTGTGTATGTGCGTGTGTGTATATGTTTGTGGGCATGTGTGTGCGTGCAAGTCTGTGTGCCTGTGCGTATGTGTGTGTTTGTGTGTGCGTGTTTGTGAGTGTGTGTGTTTGTGGGCATGTGTGTCTGTGTGTGTGTGCAAGTCCGTGTGTCTGTGTGTGCATGTTTGTGTGTGTGTGTTTGTTTGTGTGTGTGCGTGTGTCTGTGGGTGTATGTGGTAAGAGAAAATAATTTGGTTGTGTCTATGAAACAAACCAGCAACAATTATAGTGATCGATGGAGTCCATTAATGACATCTGGTTGTCAGGTTACCAAGGAAAGTAATTACAAGATAAGTATAGAGTGGCGCAGAGTGGTTGGAATTAGGGAAAATAATGATTCTAATGTGGATTGGGACATCTACAGTCCAATCAGGAACAAGTGTCATGAGTTCCAAAAGTGTTCAGGAACATTTCCTGTGGCTGTGTATTTGTTGCTCAATACAAAATGGACTTTTTATCTGAATTCTCGAAATGAAGTGGGTCAGTTTGATAATTCCCAATGGGGAATCCTAGTGATCATAGTGTCATATGTGATTGAAAAGTAAATAAATGAAGCATTTACAAAATCGAGTAAGATTACTTATCTGGGTGAATAACAATTTCAATGTGGTAAGAACTTTTTGGAACGAAAAATAGGTATTAAAGGTCGGCAGGTTTTTTTTTGCTGGTCAGAAATATTCCTCCTCTACTTTGACTCTGAACATTTGAGGCATATTGTCCAAAAACGGGGAGCTAGTGCGAAACCCCATTACTTCTGGGATGTAAAGGAGGGTGCATTTTAGTTCAAGGAATTGTTTTTAATGCAGCAGATGTCTTCTGGAAAGTGGCACTAACAATCACACTAAATAAAGCAAGTTTATGGGAAAGATGTAAATGGTAATCTGCAACGCATCAACAGAGGGTGAATAGAATATGAGGAAATTAAGAACGTAACATAAGAACGTAAGGACTAGGAGCAGGAGTAGGCTATTGGTCCCCTCGAGCTTGCTCCACCATTCTGTAAGGTCATGGGTGATCTTTTCATTGGTCTCAGCTCCACTTACCTGCCTGCTCAAATTGATCTTTAATTCCTTTACTGTTCAAAAAAAAAACTCCTTGCCTTAAAGACATTCAATGTGGTACTCCCAACCTCTTCACTGGGCAGGAAATTCCTCAGATTCACAATGCTTTGTGTGAAGAAGTCGTTCATTAACTCAGCCCTAAATCTGCTCGCCCTTATTCAGAGCCATGCCTCCCTCATTGTAGTTTTGCCTACCAGTGGAAACAGCTTTCCTCCTTCTATCTTGCCCATGCTCTTCATGATATTATATGTTTCTATAAGACCTTCTCTCATTCTTCCGAATTCCAGTCTACCCAGTCTCTCCTCATAAGGTAACCCTTTCAACTCCAGAATCAATCAAGTGAATCTCCTCTGTTCCCCCAAATATGAAGCTATTATAAATGAAATGTTAAATTGTGTTTCAAGGTAGGCATTGAAAAAGTAACGTGAAAGTGGCAATGGGGTGGGGGGAGGGCGGAAGTGATTCATAGCAAAAGGGCATGAATTATTCCTGAACAGGGTTAGGGTGAAGCGGGGAATTTGAATAATAATTTACCTGAGATGTTAAAAAACAAGAAATTCTCTTCAATCTACAGTGAAAACAAGGATATTTAGGAGCAATATTTCATAAGGTGAACACACGCATTAGACTGCTGGCAGTTAGCTGTGATGGAGCCAAGATTAGAACACAGGATAAGAGAACTTTCTGTTCAGAAAGAGGAGTTTCCAAGTGCAGAGGCACTCGTCATCAGAGTACCGGAGTATTTTAATCATTACACCTTGAATAAATTTACACCGTTCAAAACTCTTGTAAGGATAATTCCAGGGCTTATAAATCAGTTGTTTTGACATCTCAACAAATTATATTTTGCCACGGAGCTGGCATTCATATCAACAATTGTGGGTCCGCTCACCTGGATAGCGTGGGTTCTTTCTGGAATAATCATATTGAAATAATTTGCTCGGTTTCCATTTGGGGGACATTCTATTAATGTTATTAACTGAGTGATTCGGGAGTACAAAATGCACTTGAGATTGAAGCTCCATGGACTTGTGAAAAATAAGCGTTTGTAATGAAATGAACATCATGAATAGACATTTGTCTGAGTAAAACAGAGAATCAAAGCAAAGAAACACTCGGAATATACGGATACTACCAGGAACACAGTGAGAATCTTCAAACAACATCGGAGAAATGTTGCTAGAATTGGCACTAATGTGACAATGAAGATGAAGTTTAATGTGGAAACTATATTGTTCTGGCAATAAAATGGAGAAAAGCTTGTAGAAATATATGGAGATGCGGGAAGAGAACGATTGGTATTTATGTTTACAAAATATTAAAAGTTGCAGGAGAGGTGCAGGAACTGATCATGAAATATACCATATCGTGGGCGTATTCACAACAACAACAACAAGAAGGTGACTTTGATCTTATTTGAGACATTTCCAGGTATCAGCTGGCCTGCTGCGTACAGTGCTGGTGACCACATTTTAGGAAGAATGGGAAGGTGTTAGAAATTGTCTTGAGATTCGTTCGAGAAATTCGATCCAACATTGAGAATCTTTAGCTATGAAGATAGTTTTTAGTATTCTGAAGAAGGATGGGAGGAAATTTGTGATAGTTATTGAAAAGTCACAAGAGACATGGACAGGTGGAGATAACTTTTTTTCTCCCGTTGGGGAAGGATCAGACATCAATGGAGACAGATGTGAGTGATAGGAAAAAGCAGCGGAACTGAGATGTACAGAGAATAATTTATCTGAATGTAATGGCTCAAGCTGTTGGAATTAGCTTCAATTGATGTGTTAAATGATTGGTCAATTGTCTGATTTGATGTTGTCACGTGTATTGGGATACAGTGAAAAGTTTTGTTTCCTGCATGCTACACCAACAAAGCATATCATCCATAGGCAACGATAGGACAGAGTGCAGAATGTAATGTTATAATTATAGTTAGGGTGCAGAGAAAGACAAATCAGTGCGAGATCAGTCCATGCAAAAGTCTGATGGCAGCAGGAAAGAAGCTGTTTTTGAGTAGATCCATGACCTCAGACTTCTGTATCATTTGTATCATCATTACCACATGTATTGTGATACAGTGAAAAGTGTGTTTCTTGTGAGATACAGAGACAAAACATAACGTTCAAAGCGTTCACAGGAGAGAGGAAAAGGATAAGGTGCAGAATGTAGTGTTCCAGTTACCACTAGAGTGAAGAGAAAGATCAGCTGAGTATCTGGTAGGATCATTCCTGAATCAGTCAGGATGTGCTTTCAGATATGTGTGTCTTTGCCCAGTTGAAAGAAGCTGGGAGGGATTATGTTCGGGGTGTGGGACCTTTGATTATACTGGCTGCTTTCCCGAGGTAGTGGGAAGTGCAGACAGAATGAATGGATGGGAGGTTGGTTTGTGTGAAGGACTGGGCTACGTTCACAACCCTTTACAATCTTCATCTGAGCAGGAGCCATACCAAGCTGTGACCAATCGGATAGGATAGTTTATCTGGTGCTCCAGAAAAAATGGTGAGTGCCATGCTGGAGATAGTAAATTTCCTTCGCAATCTGAGAATCTAGAAGGGTCTGTGGGTTTTGTTTTACTAAAACATCGGCCTGGAGGCACCAGGACAATGTGTTGGTGGTTGGAACTCTTAGACAGTTAAAGCTCTCGACCATTTCCACTTTATCACCCTTGCTGCAGACAGAGACAATTCCTCCACTATGTTTCCTGAAGTCGATTACTACCACCTTCATATTACTGACATTGAACCAGATCATCTATCACTTTCTTGCGCTTTGTCTCACCATTGCTGGAAATCCAACCCCCAATGGTGGTGTCATCAGCAAACCTCAAAATGGTGTTGGCAGAATGTGGCCAAGCATTTATAGATGTACAAGGAACAGACACAGGGGCTGAGAATCCAGCCTTGTGTGGCCTTGGTGCTGAGGATAATTGTGGGGGAGGTGTTGTAATCGATCCATACTGATCATGGTGTGTGGTTCAGGAAGTCTAGAATCCAGTCACAGAGGAGTTGAGACCGAGGCCACAGAGTGCCGAGGTGAGTTTATTTGGAATAATTGTGTTGAAAGTGAAGCTGTATTCACTGATTAGGAGTCTGTCACTAATGTGTCCTTGATATGCAGGTCTTCCAAGGGTGAGTGTAGGGTCAGGAAGGTGGCATCTGCTGTGGACCTTTTCCTGTGAACTGTAAAGGGTGAAGAAGATTTGGGAGGCCATGGTTGACCTGTGCCATGGTTAACCTTTTATGGCACTTCAGAAAAGGAATGGCAGAGTGACTGAGTCATTAAGGCACTGCCCTGCTTTTCTTTGGTTCAGGAGTTAGTATTATATTCTTGAAACAGAGAGGGAATACAGTTTGCTGTAAGGAGAGGTTAAAGATGACTGAATGTCCCTCCAGCTGGCCCACACATGATTTCAGTGTTCCTCTCAGTACCCAATCTGTGCCAGCCACTTCCCGTGGCTAACTTTCCGGGAGGCTGATTTGATATCTGTGATGGTGAACTCAAATTCCGGTTTGACCAAGGTTTGTAGGGCAGAATCCATCCTCTCTCTGACCTCATCCTCATCAAGGGCATCGAAGGCATTGAGCCCAATGAGAAGGTGGACCTTATTGCCGACTATTCTACTCACCTTCATCTTCTTGCCTGGCCTGTAATATAGACAATTCCAAAACCAGAGGGTTCGGCTGGCCGAGGACTCCAGTTTGGTTCTGTCACATCTCTGGACATCTTTTATTCTCCTCTGTCGATGTTATTCGGATTTCTTGTATCTGTCATGGTTACCCGACTTGACCTGGACTTCAGCAAGCATTGGACATTCCTCTTCATCCGTGGTTTCCAATTGGGAAACAGCTGGATTTGCTTCATAGGCAGACAGTCTTCTACACACTTACAAATGGAATCTGTTAATGTCACGATGCATTCATTGAGGTTAGTCGCTGTATTCTCTATAAATGACCAGTCAACCAACTGGAATCAGACCCACGGAAGATAATCCGTTTCCCCAAACCAATATTATAGGACTCCCTTTGTCGGATTCTCACTCTGTAATTTTGTATGGAAGTTGGGAACAGCAGCACAGCCTTGTGGGCTTATTTGCCAAAATGTGGGTGGGCGATAGAGCAGCAGACACATATGAGATTTGTGCAGCAGTGGTCTAGGCTGTCTGAGCCTCTGGTGGAACAGGACACATGTTGGTGATATTTTGGTAGGACTGTGGTGAGTTGCCGGACACACTGAAGAAGGCCTCAGGAGGTTTCATCTCAAGGATATTTTGAGTGTACACGACAGATGTGTTCAGTGTGTTTGTTCCCTCAGTACCAATAAACTTGAAGTATTTGAGCCCCGCAGTGTCCATGAGATTCAGTTATCTGTGATTCCCCCGGGGTTGATAAGCGTGGGTGTGACTGTGCCCCAGTGGCGCTGAGCTCGGAATGTTCCCATCCCCTAGTTTCATTGAGCTCTCTGACTCTGATTCCTCCAGTGTCGATGAACCTTGGGGTACAGTGATTTTCCCCAGTATCAATGAGCTTCTTATTCCCCCCGGTTCCAGTGAGTTTGGTGTGTGTAATTCCATTGGAGCTGATGATTTTAGGCTGTGTGATTCCCACCATGTAGATGCTGCCATGTGATTGATCCCAGTGTCAATGAGGTCATGTGTCAGATTCCCCAGTTCCAATCTGATTGGTGTGTGTGATTCACACAGTTTGGATGAGCGAGATGAATCTCATCCTAAAATTGTCAAAAAGTCTGAGATGCATAATTTCCCTGTCTTTGAATTATTTCTATTTCTCTTATTGTCTCGTTTATCGATGAGTTTGGAATGTGGAACGATACAGTGTGAGCTGTGTGTATGTATGTGTGTGTGTGTAGGTGTGTATGTGTGCTTGTGTGTGTGTGTGCGTGTGTGTGTGTATGTAGAACATAGAACATAGAACATTACAGCACAAACAGGCCCTTCGGCCCTCGAGTCGCGCCGATCGCATCAACCCCACCAATCTATAGACCTATCTATAACCCCCAATCCCATTAAACCCCATATACTCATCCAGAAGTCTTTTAAAAGACCCCAGCGAGTTCGCCTCCACCACCGACGACGGCAGCCGATTCCAATCACTCACTACCCTCTGAGTGAAAAACTTACCCCTAACATCACCTCTGTACTTCCCTCCCCGCACCTTAAATCTGTGTCCTCTCGTAGCGACCATTTCAACCCGGGGAAATAGCCTCTGAGAGTCCACCCTATCTATTCCTCTCAACATTTTATAAACTTCTATCAGGTCGCCTCTCAATCTTCGCCTCTCCAGGGAAAAGAGTCCCAGCTCCCTCAACCTATCTTCATAAGGCATGCCTCCCAGTCCAGGCAACATCCTTGTAAATCTCCTCTGCACCCTTTCAATAGCTTCTACATCTTTCCTATAGTGAGGCGACCAGAACTGCGCACAGTACTCCAAATGAGGCCTGACGAGGGTCCTGTAAAGTTGCAGCATTACCTCCCGACTCCTAAACTCAATCCCTCGATTAATGAAGGCCAGTACACCATACGCCTTCTTGACCACCTCCTCCACCTGCGAGGCCGATTTAAGAGTCCTGTGAACCCGGACCCCGAGATCCTTCTGCTCTTCAACGCTACTAAGACCCCTGCCCTTAATAGTGTACTCGTTCATCCCGTTGGTTCTGCCGAAATGGACTACTACACATTTATCCGCGTTGAAGTCCATCTGCCACTTCTCCGCCCATTCCTGCATCCTATCTATGTGTGTGTGTATGTATGTGTGTGTGTGTAGGTGTGTATGTGTGCTTGTGTGTGTGTGTGCGTGTGTGTATGTGTGTGCGTGTGTGTGTGTGTGGGTGTGTGTGGGTGTGTGTGTGTTTGTGTGTGTATATTCCTTGTTTCATGGAACCACAGAGTCAAACAGTGCAAGAGAGGCCTTTGACCCAGAGAGAGTACACCCACAATAACTACCCCTAAATTTACACTAATTCCGTGTTCCAGCACTTGTTCAATATCCTTGAATGTTGGGATGTTTCAAGTGCTCATGTAATTATTTGTGAAGGGTGTAAGGCTTCCGGTTTCCACTCCCTTCCCAGTCAGTACATTCCGGGTTCCCACCACCATCTGAGTGATTTTTTTCTCTTTCAAATCCACTTTGAATTTCCTGTCCCTGATCAAAACTTATGCCCCTCGTGACGAAGAATTGCTTCATTTTACTCTGCCCTACCCCTCATAATTTTATACACCTCAATCCGGTCGCCTTTCAGCCCATATCCCAGCACCAGAGATATGTTACCGGCAGGACCGGAGAATCCCGCCGGTGAGAACATCTGGAGAATTCTGTCCAAGTTCTCATTAATTGATGATATTTGGGGCGATTCTCCAGGCGGCTGCCCTGCTGGATTATAACAGCGAGCTGAGACATCAGTGCGGGGGCTGGAGTGAGACCCGTGAATGGAATCTTACAAATGTTCCCATCAGCGGGGACTGGGCATTAGCACAATGCTGGTGGGAACAGAGACCATTGAGCCCCTTCCCTGGGATAGGCAATGGCAGTGGATGCCACTCAGTCAGTGCCAGCCCAGCACTCTCTGTCTTACACCCTGGCACTTCTGCTGGGCACTTTGACACTTCCCAACGGGCACCACGCAGTGGCAAGGGGGTGGGACCAGAGGAGGCCTTTCCTACTGGGGGTGGAGGGTGCTGGGGGGGGGGCGATCAGTGGTGTTGGTAATGAGATATGCTGCACAATCTCAAATTGGGTCGGTGGAGACTATCAAGGCAACATATTTGGCTGCTTTTCTGGGGTGCAAATTGGTAGTGGTGGTGGGGGTGGGGGTGGTAGGGGAGATTTGGGTTCTGCGTTGGGGGGTGTCAGGTAAGCCATCGATAGGAATATTTCCCCGGCAGGCCGTTCAGTATGCCTCTGATTGAACTATTGTGTTGGGAAACAATTGGTAGGCCAGCAATTGATAGGCTGGCGATGCAGAGAGCCAATGCATGTCTGCCCACCTTCACATTCCCAGATTGTCAGCTGGACAGTCTCCTGTTTAGCGCACTGATTCCAGCTTCTCCAGTGGGATGAGACTGCACCCCCCACTTCCCCTCTTCCCCCCCACCGCAATGTGATTCCCTCTGAGCAAATCTATGGAACACAAAAAAAAGGAACGCTCAAAATGATTGAAGGAGCAGCTCCAGATTTCCTGCCTGTTGTGCCTGCATTTCTTTTTGGGAGGCACCCAGGAGGTATAATTATGTAGACGTGCACAATTTGCCATTGGACAACAATACTCAATCCTAATCTATATATAGAGATATAGATTAGGATTGATATTATATATATATTACATATATATGTAAATTCATAGACGTAACGTTTATACAAATGTGCATCTCTTATTGGTTATATACTTGTATTTGATTATGAAAATATATTTGTTTGTCTAATTTCTGTGTCAAATCTCTGACTGACCATTAGCTGGCAGACTATAGAACCCTACAGTGCAGAAACAGGCCCTTCGGCCCATCGAGTCTGCACTGAACACAATCCCACCCAGACCCTATCCCCATATCCCTACACATTTACCTGCTAATCCCTCTAACCTACACATCCCAGGATACTAAGGGGCAATTTTAGCATAGCCAATGAACCTAATCCGCACATCTTTGGACTGTGGGAGGAAACCGGAGCACCCGGAGAAAACCCACGCAGACACGAGGAGAATGTGCAAACTCCACACAGGCAGTGACCCAAGCCGGGAATCGAACCCAGGACCCTGGAGCTGTGAAGCAGCAGTGCTAACCACTGTGCTACCGTGCCGCCCATTATATCTCTTGCTATAGCTCAGTAAATAAAGCAGCTGATTTTAACATTCGAAATACTGGTTACTTGAAGCAGAAAAAGTCTGGATGTAAAAAGCTAAAAAAACTAAACATCGCCAGAAAATTACCGACAGGAATGTCATTAGCTCTCGTTGGCTGGGACATGACATCAGTTTGACGAGGATTTTCTGTTTATTCTCCCGTCAAACGCGGACTGATGAAAATCGGCAGCTTGTTTGGAGAGTATAATCTGAGCCCACTGGAGATCAGGTGAAGGAGTGCCTGGAGACGCCTCGATATCAGTTGTAAAAAATCTGCGAACACATACAACATACAACAAAGGGCCAGGAGAAAAAGGAAACATTTGGTAAGAGGAGAAGGTGAAAAGTGAGGAGGAAAAAGTTGTGAATGTGGAACTCATGGAATAGGAAGGAGATGACAATCCTTCAAATTCATCCAAAAATGTTGTATTTTCATTGGAAATATGCTAAAAACAGTGTCATAGACACAAACTCCAACAATATTGTTACCAAGACCTTCACAAGAACAAATGGAGTAAGGCACATTCACATGACAGGCTGCCATCCACTCACAAACAGCTTGGCTGAGTGAATGGTCCACACACTGCAAAATTACATAAAGAAACAAAACAGTTTCTCGAGAAACAGGGCTCCCACATTTCCTTATTTCCTATAGCACCGTTCCACATATAACAATGAAGATAGCCCTGGTGCAGCTATTCATGGGCCAATGACTTCGGACAAGGTTTAGCCTGAGGTCTACAAATTTTGTAGGTAACAAGTAACCCTGATTAATGGTCAGAGATTGAATAAAAACTTCAAACCAGTAGATATGGTGCAGGTGAGGAACTCCGGTGATGGCTGTCCATGGACACTGAGTGCTATTTGTGAGGAGAAAGGACTTGTATCTTATAACCTAAAAATACAGCGAGGAGAGCCTCAGTAAGCACGCAGGTGATCTGCATCACACAAAACCCTCAATACGGCCAACTGATACTTTGGAAGAACCGCAGTTGGCATCCTGCAGACCGGCCTGTGGATGGGAAATTCTACCTTCACAAAACTCAGAGAGAGATTCCTCTGGTTGATGAAGATTCTGGGTCGGATATGAGCAGTGGTGGCATTCACCCAGTCAGAGTTGGTCACCAAAGATGAGTAAGTACCCTGTTGTGCTTCTCCGTGGAAGAGACATTCGCCTGACTGTCACATTCGGGTCCCCAACCAAACAGGAGAAACAATGGTGATGAGATGCCAGGCGAAGACATGGAAACTGTCTCATCGCGATGGGAGTGAGGAGGAACCCACGGACGGGCGGAGGGATGAGGTGTGTGACCCCCCCCCCATGAGGTCCATGGGGAATCACTGATTGATCTCCCTGTGTGTCTCCATGATTATGAATTCCCTGAATGACTGGCTGTGTCCCTCCCAGATGGAAATTGTTACTAAGCTATTTATAAGCTGGCCCAGGGATGGACCTACTGAGCTGTTGTTTGAGACAGTGACTTATATAACATTACAGTCAAGATCCTGCACAGAATTCTGAGTGAGGAGAGTTACTATGGCTTCCTTACCAGGCCGGGTGAAGAGGTGACATGCTCCCGGAGGATGAAATTGTGATTGATCATTTATCCTCGGAATGTACCAGCCAGAGCTGGAGGAGAGCAGGCTGGTAAATTGCATCCATCATGCAAAATACCATCAACTGTTAATGTAAGGACAGTGAGAGAGGTGGAATTCTCCTTTTTCACCCAGGACGGAAATCGTAGGGAGCAGGAATCTGATCATGTGAACCTCACTTGAACGGGAGTGGGATTTTCCCTCCTTGGAGACAGTGTGGCCATGGAGTTTCCTGGAGTTTGGATCAGACAGGGTCAGATGGACAGAGTCAAAATTGGAACTGGAAATGGAGAAAGTAGAACGTACAGGGTAAATGGTAGGACTCTGAAGAGTGCAGTTAAATAGAGGGATCTGGGAATACAGGTACAGAATTCCCTAAAAGTGGCGTCACAGGTGGATAGAGTCGTAAAGAGTGATTTTGGTACATTGGCCTTTATAAATCGGAGTATGGAGTATAAAAGTTGGAGTGTTATGGTAAGGTTACACAAGGGATTGGTGAGGCCGAATTTAGAGTATTGTGTACAGTTTTGGTCACCTAGTTACAGGAAGGATATAAATAAGGTTGAAAGAGTGCAGAGAAGGTTCACAAGGATGTTGCTGGGACTTGAGAAGCTGAGTTACACAGAGAGATTGAATAGGTTCAGACTTTATTCCCTGGAGCGTAGAAGAATGAGGGGAGATTTGATAGAGGTGTATAAGACTTTGATGGGTATAGGTAGAGTGAATGCAAGCAGGCTTTTTCCACTGAGGCTCGGGGAGAAACAAAAAAAAAGAGAGCATGGGTTAAGGGAAGTTTAAAGGGAAAGCAATCTAATCAAAATGTAACAATACAGCGATTCCCTTATTGGCTGACAGAAGTATGTGGATGTATTTCCGCCGTGTATAACTGAAACTGTTTTGTAAGCCAGACAGAGATTCACAAACCCATACTTGATGCATATGGTCTAGCGATCTCTCCTCTGGAGTAACAAAGAAGGATTGCAGAGAAACCTATGTCTCATCAGTTATAGATTCGACTCCGAAAGTGAATTCCACAGTTGGTGAGCTAACCAGGAGACCAAATGTACATTACGGGTCTACCAGCATCAGCGATTGAGTTGGAGCGAGGGAGGACAGGGACAGACGGTGCTACAAGGTAAGAGTAACCTTTTGTCTCTCTCTACCATCCTGTGCCTCTATCTCAATCCGTTCAGCGAACTAGTAACTATCCTACAGGCTCCTTGAATCTGGACATAAGGACACTCACCTTGGAAAGGAGGGAATGTGCAGACTCCTTCTAAGGACATGGTGGAGTCCGCAACTCAATGAGGTGTCAGAACATCGAGGGAAATAAACTGTCTTATCTGCTCCAAAGTCAATCCCAGCAAATCTATTGGCCGTAACAAAGGGAGTTTACAAATTCCAGCCAGTCCCTTTGATACTTTGCAGGTGGACTTTATCGAACTACCCAGAGTGCATTGTTATAAGTATTGCTGGGTAATTGTTAATGTGTTTAGCAAATGGATCGAAGCATTCTCAACAACGAACAACAAGGCTCCCACAGCACTGCAGATCCGACTAAAGGAAATAATCCCTCGGTCTGGGATTCCACAAAGACTTTTTTCCGACAATGGGCCACACTTTATTGGAAAGATCAGCCAAGAACTTTGGTCTGTGCTTAAAATGAACCAACAATTCCACTGCTCCCATCACCCAAAGGTGGTAGAACTCGCAAACGGAATCCTTAAGGATAATCTAACCAAACTCACCCTCAAGACAGGACTGAATTAGGTAAAGTTCCTCTCATTGACACTCGATCATCTGCGCGTTACTCCCCGCTCCCCAATATCGGTACCGGTTTTAATGCTGCTGAGATAATTTATGGGCGTCCACTCAGACCCCCATGGGATGGAGTTATACCTCCTCCTCACCAGATAGATCTACATGTCATGTCTGACCAACTCCAGCAGTATTTTAAACAATTGACTTTGTCTCTTAAGTTTTTTACACACTCCAGTGAACGGAACTACCAGGCCTCCACCCAATAGGGACAGAGATTGGGAAGGCGTCAAAACCAGGGACAGGGTGCTGATTCGTGACTGGGAACGACCCAAACTAGGATCTCGCTGGAGAGGACCCTTCCAAGCTCTGTTAGAACCCCCCACCGCGGTGAAGGTGAAAGGGCAGGAAAGATGGATACATCTGAGTGACTGTAAGGGTTGGACAGCTTGGTCATACCTAATCCAGACAGACTAATGAAGAAAGACCTTTCAACTTCAAACACCAGGATCTCAGACTTTTTCCGGACTTTCTAACTGTTCCTCCCCAATGCTTTTTGATTGTTATAAAGTGTGACCTTATCATTGCTCTCGCCCTCGCTGCAGTAACAGTTGAAGGAAATTGGAGTTAGTTTTCAGAGAATGACCTTATGGGTAAAGGTGTTAGTTGGCTCCAGTTTATGAGTCAGAAGCTAGAACCATTATTTACAGGGCTAATCAATCCAACCAGGTACATCGTTTGTGCTCATGGGGTGTTCTTGTTTGTAACGACTCCCGTGAAGGCTTATTTGGATGGAGGAATGTCATTAAAGTAGATTTCTGTAACGGATACCTAGTCCAGGAAAATAGAACATTGGTTTTAGACAAACACAACCTTTGGACTTTACCATGTTGGTACTGGGGATGCAATTCAAATTTACCTGTAAAAGAGAACCCTCGGAGGGAAAATACCATCATTTTCTCTATAACAGAAAATGCTTCAGGGAAACCTTAGTGGATGATCGACTCCTGCAGGAAAGAGCGGAAGACGGCTCCCTTGTCCGACAGAAACGAGGGTTCCCTGACCTGGATACTCTGGACCTTCCCCATCCCCAGAACCACATCTGCAGTCTACGTGGGGATGGCGGTCATGGGGATATTTGTGGGGATTTCTTTCTTTAAGTGCATTCTACAACGTATGATGGCTTCTATGGAGGATGTGTTACCTGGAAAATGGGCCTTGTTCGTTAACATAACCAAATGTGATTCCCTAACTCCTGCCCTTGACCCATTCATGGACACTGAGGATTGTCATGAAATGACAAAAGGAGGGAATGAGAATGTTTATAAAGCAGATTGAGAAGAGGAAAGGGTTAACATTGGGATGTGTAACTATAAATCTGTTGAGAGATAAACTGGTTATGGAAAGGACCTGAGGTGAGGGCGACAAAGCTCACCGAAACTAATGATCACGTTAAAGAAACTACTAATAGGTAATTGTGGTTCTGGATTCGGAGGACGGGGCCTTTATCGATTGGCCTTCTGTTTGTGAAAGTAATCTAATCAGACAATTTAATAGCCACGTCCTTACGTGGCCATCGCCTTTTGTCCTTGAAAATAACCTAATCAAGTTAACAATACAGTGATGCCCTTATTGGCTAACAGAAGTAGATGGATGCATCTCCATCGTGTATAAGTGAGACTCATGAACCCAAGCTTGATGCACATGGTCTAGCGATCTCTCCTCCGATGTAATAAAAAAAAGGTTTGTGGAGAAATCTGTATCTCATCAGTTTCTGACCCGACTTCCGAAAGCAAATTCCACAGAACAACCTCTCTTGGGAAAGCAGTGACACAGCCACACTCCTTGTGTCACGATTGGTTCTGCTGCAAAGGGCAGGGTTTAAAATTGTGCCAGTCCAATCGTTATAGGGGATCCAATTGCAAGGGGAATAAACAGGCTTTCCTGTGGCTGCAAAGGAGCCTCCGGGATTGTGTGTTACCTTCCTGGTGCCAGGGATAAAGATGTCTCTGAGTGTCTGCAGGACATTCTGAAGGGGGAGATCGAACAGCCAGTGGTCATAGTGCACGTTGGTAAAAACGACACAGATAAAAAAAAGGATGAGGCCCGAAAAGCAGAATACATGGAGCTAGGAAGAAAGTTCAGAAATCAGACTTCAATGTAATGGGCTCAGGATTACAACCGGTGTGACATGCTGGTCAGAGTAGAACAGAGAGAATCTATCCAATAAATACCTATCTGAAGAGATGGTGTCAGGGGGAGAGTTTCAGATTTCTGGGGATTTTGGGCTAGTTCTGGGGGAGGTGGGACCTGTACACATTGGGCAGGTTCAACATGGAGCTGGAGTGGGACTGATGTCCTGGGGGAATGTTCACCAAAGCGATTGGGGAGATTTTAAATTAAGATGACAGGGGGATGGAAATATATCTAAGGAGTCAGAGAAGAAGGGGGCAAGGACAAACTATTGGGAGAAGTTTCCAACTGCACCAAATATCAGAATAAATTTTAAAAACAAGGAGAAGTCAGGAGATGTTATTAATGAAGTGTTAGAATTCAAAACAAAGGCACAGATTCGAGAATAAAGGCACTTTGTCTGAAGTTCATAGCATTCGAAACAAGGCAAATGAGTTGACACCATAAATCATTGTGAATGTGTATGATTTGATGGCCATTACAGAGACATTGTTGCAGGATAGTCACGACTGGGAGTTAAATATCCAGGGGTATCAGACTTTTCAGAGGGAGCGGCAGGAATGAGTGGGAGGTGGTGTCGCTCTGAAATTTAAGGATGACATCAGGATGGTAGTGAGAAATGATGTCGATTCTATGGGGAAAAAAAGGTTGAATCCATTGAGGTGGAAATTAGAAATAATGAGAAAAAGTCACTGATGGGCATCATCTATCGGTCACCAAAGAGTAACATCACGGTGGGACGAGAGAAAATAATGATGAATGTGGAACTGACACAGCAATTATTATGAGGGTATTCTAACCTACATGTCAAGTGGACAAACCAGGTTTGTCAAGGCAGACAAGAGGATCAGTTCATAGAATGTATCCGTAATAGATTTTTGAACAGTATGTATGGAACATACGTGGGAACAAGCTATCCTAGATCTGGTGCTGTTTAATGAGATAAGAATAAATAATGATCTTACAGTTGTGGATCCCCTCGGAAGAAATAATCACAGTACGGTTGAATTTAACACACAGATGGAGCATGGGAAGGTAAAATCCAATACCAGTATCTTGTGCTTAAACAAATGAGACGACAATAGGATGAGGGAGGAGAAGGCTGAGGGAGGCTGGGAGCAGAAAGTTTATGCTGTAACAATTGAGAAACAGTGAATGACTTTCAAAGCGAGTTTTCACCATTCTCAGCAAGAGTATATACCGGTGATAAGGAAGGACTACAGAAAAAAGAGAATCAGCCATGGATACCTTAGGAAATAAAGGAGGTTATCAAATTGAAATAAAATGCATACAAAGTGGCAAAAATCAGTGGGAAACTAGATGATTGGGAAATCTATAAAGGTCAACAGAAAGCCACGAAAAACGCTACAAAGAAACATACGATGGATTATGAAAGTATTCTCGCTCAGAATATTAAAACAGGTAGCAAACACATCAAACAAAAGAGTGAAGAAAGTAAACATTGACCTTTTAGAGGTTGAGAAGGGGGATGTATTCATTGGAAATAAGGATATAGCTGAGTCATTGCACAGTTATTTTGTGTCGGTCTTCACGGTGGAAAAAGAAAGAAAATGCCAAAACGTGATAACAAGAAAGCTCTGGCAGGTGTGGACCGAGAAACTATCATTATCATGAAAGAGGTAGTGCTGGGAGAACTAATGGGGCTAAAGGTGGGCTGGTCTCCGGGCCCTGAGGGAATGCATCCCAGGGTACTAAAAGGCAGGAGACAATTCAAATGCACTAAGAGTAATTTATCAAAATTTACTGGACTGTGGGTGGATCCCACAGATTGGAAAACAGCAAGGATGACGCCAATGTTAGAAAAAACAGGAGGGGAGCAAAAACGGGGTAACTATAGGCCCGTTAGCTTAACTTCTGCAGTAGGGAAAATACTTGAATGTATGATCAAGGATGGAATGGCGAGACAGTTTATATACATTGTCCCACTGGGAAGGCAAAGCAGCCTGGGTTCCTAAAGGACAGGCCACGTTTGACTCATTTGGTGGAATTCTGAGAAAACATTACAAATGCAGTGGACAGTGGGAACCCTGTGGATAGGGTGTATCTGGATTTCCAGAATGCATTTGACAGGGTGCTGCACTAAGGGTAGCCGTATAAAAGTCCCCCGTGCTAAGGCTAATGTATTAGCATGGATGTAGGTATGGGGAACTGACAAAAAGCAAAACGTGGGAGGTGGGGGAGGTAAATGGATTTCTGGTTGGCGATCAGTGACAAAGAACAAAGAACAGCCCAGCACGGGAAACAGGCCCTTCGGCCCAAAGAGCCCGCGCTGCCATCTTAACAAAGCATTTTCCTACACCTGCCTTGACCCGTGTGTATGTGTATGGGACCCCCATTGGAAACCAGATTCGGGGGAGGATAGTTTAGGGACAATTTGTTACACCAATCAGCCTAAGAGCACATCTTTGGGATGTGGGAGGAAACCGGAGCACCCGGAGGAAACCCACGCAACCACAGGGAGAATGCGCAAACTTCCACAGACACAGGCCCAAATCCATGTATCTGCACAGCAAACAGTGATAGTCACTGAGCTGTTGTGGTGCCCGTCTGCTGGTCCAGTTTTAAGCACACACAACGACGTGAAGTACTCGGCCACTCTTGAAACATCCAAGAGCAGCCCACGCACGACCCACCGTGTGAATGCCCCTTGTTAGACAGCAAGGTGGACCGACACACCTGCAGAGTAAAAGAGACAAAACATCAATACATGAAGCATTAGATTTCCAGGAACAGCCCAAGGCTCTGACCCTTATTTAGAACCATCTCCTATAACCTTGTATCCCTGCTTCGCTCATGTGCCTATTTAAGTAAACCTTAAACAAGTCCAGCGTGCCTGCCTCCACTACCTTACTTGGTAATGCATTCCATACCCCCACGACCCGCTGTGTGATAAACCTCCCTCTAGCGTCCAAATTATACCTCTCCCCCCTCACCGTAAGTCCGTGGCCCCTTGTTGTATTTGTCTCCAATCTAGGAAAAAGCCTGCCACTGTTTACTCTATCTATACCCTTCATTATTTTATACACCTCTATCAGATCCCCCCTTAATCTCCGTCTTTCTAAGGAAAACAGCCCCAGTTTTCCCAATCTTTCCTCATCACCCAGTCCTTCCATACCAGGCAACATCCTGGGAAACCTCCTCTGCACTCTCTCCAAGGTCTTCACGTCCTTCCGGTAGTAAGGTGACCAGAACTGGACGCAGAACTCCAAATGCGGCTTAACCAATGTTCTGTACAACTGTAGCATTAGACGCCAGCTCTTATACTCTACACCCCTTCCTATAAAGGCTAGCATTGTTCCTGTGGAGCAGAGTCGAGAGGCAGCGATTTTTGGGCGAGTGAGGAGGCAGCAAAAAGGTATATTTTTCAGTTTATACTGTGTAACTTTTTATTTTAGTTTTAAAGTCGCGAGTTTCGGCGGTTTTTTTAAAATTAGTTAGAAACCGGAAGTCGTCACTAGGGCGCTTACCGGTATTTGTAGTTTTTTTTTTTCGGGCCCCTAACCCTATAAATTAGCGCAGAGAGGATACTCGATTCTCTACACTGGTAGAGAATCCCACCCTTCCACCTCCTCTAACCTAATTATAAATGTGTGGGAAGTTTTTTTTAATATATTTTTATTTTTCTGCTGGGAACTGTTTCAGGGATGGCAGTTCAGGCTGTAAGCTGCATCTCCTGTGGGATGTATGTAGTGAGGGAGTCCAGCAGTGTTTCAGGTAATTTTACTTGTCGGAAGTGTGTAAGATTGCAGTTTCTGGAGGAGCGTGTAAAGGAGCTGGAGGTGGAATTAGAGGAGCTCCGCATAATCCAGGAGGCAGAGGAGGACATAGAAAGGAGTTATAAGGAGATAGTCACTCCTAGAAATAAGTCTTGGGTCACTGCCAGGAAGAGGGGAAAGAAGCAGTTGGGGGGTCAATCCCCTGGGGCTGTTCCCCTCCAAAATAGGTTTTCGGTCCTGGAGGCTACAGTTGAGGAGGAATCAACTGGGGATAGCCAAAGGGAGCAGGTCTCTGGGGGTGAGCCTATTGGGAAACCTCAGGTGATTAAAGGTAAGAGATTGGGCCTCGTGATTGGGGACTCCACAGTTAAGGCGACGGATAGGAGAGTCGGAGGTAAGGGTAGGGACTCAGGGCTGGTTTGTTGCCAACCAGGGGCTGGGGTCCGGGATGTATCGGACAGGGTATTCAGGACTCTTAGGGGAGAGGGAGATCAACCCCAAGTTACAGTTCATGTGGGGACACATGACATAGGGAGATTAAGGGAAGGAGATATTAAGCCAAGATTTATGGAGTTGGGGTGGAAACTAAAGGCTAAGTCTGGAAGAGTAGTTATATCCGGACTCTTGCCTGTGCCACGGGATAGTTTAGAGAGGAATAGAGAGAGGGAAAGTTTGAACTCGTGGCTGAGGGGTTGGTGCAGGAGGGAGGGGTTCAGGTACTTGAGCAATTGGGGCTCATTCTGGGGAAGGTGGGACCTCTATATGAGTGATGGTCTACACCTGAACCAGAGGGGAATCAATATCCTGGGGGGTAAATTTGCAAAGGCTATGCGGGGAGGTTTAAACTGATTTGGAGGGGGGTTGGATCTTGAGTAGAGGGGGTGAAAGTGAGGGGGGCATAGATGGGGAATGCAAGGCACGGCGGAGTGGGGGTGGGGCGGAGCAGGGTTTGAAATGCATGTACTTTAATACTTTAAAGGTAGGGGAGGACCGCAGGCAATATGGGAGGGAGGTTAGACAGGGGGTGGAGAAGGGAAATGCCCAGACTGAGGGGCTGAAGTGTATATATTTTAATGCAAGGATTATAGTAAATAAGGTAGATGAGCTTAGGGCGTGGATAGCTGCTTGGGAATGTGATATGGTGGCCATTACGGAGACTTGGATGTCTCAGGGACAGGACTGGGTACTTCAGGTGCCAGGTTTCAGATGTTTCAGGAAGGACAGGGAGGGTGGCAGAAGAGGTGGTGGAGTGGCACTGTTAATCAGGGACAATGTCATGGCTGCAGAGAAAGAGGATGCCGTGGAGGGACTTTCTACAGAATCTCTGTGGGTGGAAGTTACGAACAGCAAAGGATCGAAAACTTTGCTGGGTGTATTCTATAGGCCGCCCGATAGTGACAGGGAAGTTGAAGTGCAGATAGGGAACCAGATTCTGGAGAAATGTATTAATAACAGAGTTGTCGTGATGGGAGACTTCAATTTTCCAAACATCGACTGGAATATCCCGAGGGTAAGGGGTTTGGCTGGAGAGGAATTTGTTAGGTGTGTTCAGGAAGGTTTCCTGACACAGTATGTGGACAAGCCTACGAGGGGAGAGGCTGTACTTAACCTGGTACTGGCGAATGAACCAGGGCAAGTGATGGATCTCTCGGTAGGAGAGCATCTTGGGAATGGTGACCATAATTCTATCTCCTTCACAATTGCATTGGAACGAGATAGGATCAGGCAGGCTAGGAAGGTGTTTGTCTGGAGTAGGGGAGATACGAAGAAGTCAGGAAGTTACTTGGACAAATAAACTGGAAGGAGGCGTTCTTAGGAAAAAGTACCGAAGGAAGGTGGCGGATATTCAAGGAATGTTTGTCTGGAGCTCTGAATGACAATGTTCCGATGAGACAAGGGGGTTTTGGTAGGTCGCGGGAACCATGGTGCACAAAGGCTGTGGTGAACCTGGTCAGGAGGAAAAGGAAGGTGTACAAAAGGTTCAGGGAACTAGGAGAGGTTAAGGATCTTGAAGAGTATAAGGACTGTAGAAAGGAGGTTAAAAGGGAAATTAGGAGAGCCAGAAGGGGTCATGAGAAGACCTTGGCGGGTAAGATTAAGGAAAATCCCAAGGCCTTCTATAAATATGTGAAAGGTAAAAGGATGAGAAGGGAAAGGATAGGACCTATAAAAGGTGAAGGGGGAAAGGTCTGTGTGGAACCAGAAGAAATGGCGGAGGTGCTTAATGAGTACTTTGCCTCAGTATTCACAGTGGAAGCTGATCTGGGAGATCTTGCTATGGACTTGCAGCAGATGGAAAAGATTGAGTACGTGGACACTAAGGAGGAGGATCTGTTAGAACTTTTGAATTCTATCAAAATAGATAAGTCGCCGGGACCAGATGGGATGTACCCCAGGAAACTGTGGGAGGCGAGGGAAGTGATTGCAGAGCCCCTGGCGATGATCTTTGCGTCGTCAATGGAGACGGGAGAGGTTCCGGAAGATTGGAGGATTGCGGATGTAGTCCCTATTTTCAAGAAAGGGAACAGAGATAGCCCGGGAAATTACCGCCCGGTGAGTCTGACCTCAGTGGTTGGAAAGCTGATGGAGAGGCTTCTGAGGGACAAGATTTACGAGCATTTGGAGAGGTTTGACATGATCAGGAATAGTCAGCATGGATTTGTCAAGGGCAGGTCGTGCCTTACGAGCCTAGTTGAGTTTTTCGATAATGTGACTGAACACATTGACGAAGGAAGTGCCGTGGACGTAGTGTACATGGACTTCAGCAAGGCGTTTGATAAGGTCCCCCATGCAAGACTTCTTGAGAAGGTGAGAGGGCATGGGATCCAAGGGCCTTTGGCCTTGTGGATCCAGAACTGGCTTGCCTGCAGAAGGCAGAGAGTGGTTGTGGATGGGTCTTTTTCGGAATGGAGGTCAGTCACCAGTGGGGTGCCCCAGGGTTCTGTTCTGGGACCCTTGCTGTTTGTCATTTTCATAAATGACCTGGATGAGGAAGTGGAGGGATGGGTTAGCAAGTTCGCTGATGACACGAAGGTCGGTGGTGTTGTGGATGGTCTGGAAGGATGTCAAAAGTTGCAGCAGGACATAGATAGGATGCAGGAATGGGCGGAGAAGTGGCAGATGGACTTCAACGCGGATAAATGTGTAGTCGTCCATTTCGGCAGAACCAACGGGATGAACGAGT
The DNA here is from genome assembly GCA_037974335.1 of Prionace glauca. Taxonomy (NCBI): domain Eukaryota; kingdom Metazoa; phylum Chordata; class Chondrichthyes; order Carcharhiniformes; family Carcharhinidae; genus Prionace; species Prionace glauca. The sequence goes on from CM075759.1 coordinate 31,868,634, forward strand.
ACACTATCAAGGGCAGGAGTCTTAGTAGCGTTGAAGAGCAGAAGGATCTCGGGGTCCGGGTCCACAGGACTCTTAAATCGGCCTCGCTGGTGGAGGAGGTGGTCAAGAAGGCGTATGGTGTACAGGCCTTCATTAATCGAGGGATTGAGTTTAGGAGTCGGGAGGTAATGCTGCAACTTTACAGGACCCTTGTCAGGCCTCATTTGGAGTACAGTGCGCAGTTCTGGTCGCCTCACTGTAGGAAAGACGTAGAAGCTATTGAAAGGGTGCAGAGGAGATTTACAAGGATGTTGCCTGGACTGGAAGGCATGCCTTATGAAGATAGGTTGAGGGAGCTGGGACTCTTTTCCCTAGAGAGGCGAAGGTTGAGAGGCGACCTGATAGAAGTTTATAAAATGTTGAGAGGAATAGATAGGGTGGACTCTCAGAGGCTATTTCTCCGGGTTGAAATGGTCGCTACGAGAGGACACAGATTTAAGGTGTGGGGAGGGAAGTACAGAGGTGATGTTAGGGGTAAGTTTTTCACTCAGAGGGTGGTGAGTGAATGGAATCGGCTGCCGTCATCGGTGGTGGAGGCGAACTCGCTGGAGTCTTTTAAAAGACTTCTGGATGAGTATATGGGGTTTAATGGGATTGGGGGTTATAGATAGGTCTATAGATTGGTGGGGTTGATGTGATCGGCGCAACTCGAGGGCCGAAGGGCCTGTTTGTGCTGTAATGTTCTATGTTCTATACCATAGGCTTTCTTCGCAACCTTCTCCACTTGTACTGCCACCTTCAGAGACTTGTGCACTTGCACTCCCAGGTCACTCTGCATTTCTATACTCTTAATAGGTCTACCCTTTATCATGTAACTCCCCTCTACATTATTCCTTCCAAAATGCATTAACCTGATAAATGCATTTATCAGGTTAAATTCCATCTGCCATCTCCCTGCCCAATATACCAGCCTATCTATATCCTGCTGTGTCACCTGACACTTCTCCTCACTATCTGCCAATCCTGCCATCTTTGTGTCATCTGCAAACTTGCTGATCACACGACGTACGCCCTCTTCCAAGTCATTTATATATTACGAATACTGAGCCCTGCAGCACACCACTACTCACAGACCTCCAGCTAGAAAAGGACCCTTCCACTACTCTCTGTCTCCTCTTACCAAGCCAGTTTTCAATCCAACTAGATACCTGGCCTTGTATCCCATGAGCCTTAATCTTTTCTATCAACCTACTGTGAGGGACTTTGTCAAATGCCTTACTGAAATCCATATAGACAACATCATAGAACATAGAACATAGAACATTACAGCACAAACAGGCCCTTCGGCCCTCGAGTTGCGCCGATCGCATCAACCCCACCAATCTATAGACCTATCTATAACCCCCAATCCCATTAAACCCCATATACTCATCCAGAAGTCTTTTAAAAGACCCCAGCGAGTTCGCCTCCACCACCGACGACGGCAGCCGATTCCAATCACTCACTACCCTCTGAGTGAAAAACTTACCCCTAACATCACCTCTGTACTTCCCTCCCCGCACCTTAAATCTGTGTCCTCTCGTAGCGACCATTTCAACCCGGGGAAATAGCCTCTGAGAGTCCACCCTATCTATTCCTCTCAACATTTTATAAACTTCTATCAGGTCGCCTCTCAACCTTCGCCTCTCCAGGGAAAAGAGTCCCAGCTCCCTCAACCTATCTTCATAAGGCATGCCTCCCAGTCCAGGCAACATCCTTGTAAATCTCCTCTGCACCCTTTCAATAGCTTCTACATCTTTCCTATAGTGAGGCGACCAGAACTGCGCACAGTACTCCAAATGAGGCCTGACGAGGGTCCTGTAAAGTTGCAGCATTACCTCCCGACTCCTAAACTCAATCCCTCGATTAATGAAGGCCAGTACACCATACGCCTTCTTGACCACCTCCTCCACCTGCGAGGCCGATTTAAGAGTCCTGTGAACCCGGACCCCGAGATCCTTCTGCTCTTCAACGCTACTAAGACCCCTGCCCTTAATAGTGTACTCGTTCATCCCGTTGGTTCTGCCGAAATGGACTACTACACATTTATCCGCGTTGAAGTCCATCTGCCACTTCTTCGCCCATTCCTGCATCCTATCTATGTCAATGGCTCATCCTTCATCGACCGTTTTTGTCAGCTCCTCAAAAAATTCTACCAGATTTGGAAGGCAAGACCTCCCCTGAACAAAGCCATGCTGTGTATCCCTAATCAGATCGCAACACTCCAAATGCGTATACATCCTATCCCTAAGAATTTTTTCCAACAACTTTCCTACCACTGACATCAGGCTTACCAGTCTATAATTACCAGGGTTATCCCGACTCGAGATCCCTCACCTCGGTGCAAAACGGTTGTCCTTTTATTCTGAGGCTGTGCCCTCGGATCATAGTCTCTCCTACAAATGGAAGCATCTTCCTCAATTCCATTCTATCCAGGTCTTTCAGTACTCTGTAGGTTTCAATGAGGACCCCCTCATCTTTCTAAACTCCGAGTACAGACCCAGAGTCATCAAACACTCCTCCAATCTCCAGCTTTTCATTCCCGGGATCATTCTTGTGAACCTCTTCTGGATCTTCTTCAGGACCAGCACATTCTTTCTTTAATACAGGCCCAAATTTGCTCACAATAATCCAAAGGTAGTCTGACCAGAGCCTTATAAACCTTCAGCAGTACATCCCTGGTTTTGGTGGCACAAATTATTTTAATTTCTAAATGTGACAAAGACCTTGAGATTAACAAATAAAACTCAGCTGATAAAGTCATTTATTTCATGTCAACGTCCCAGATTGGTCTGTCATGGTTAACCTAACAACAGGAGATTCAGATACAACTTCCAGTCGCTTTCTCATCTGCTGGGGTTTTAATTGATTTATCTTTTGATTCGATTTATTATTGTCACATATATTAACATTCATTGTAAAGTATTGTTTCTTACACACTGGACAAGCAGAGCATGACATTCATAGAGAAGGAAAGAGTGCAAAATGTAGAGTTACAGTCACAGTTCAGGTGTAGCAATGCAGTACAGAGTACTATTGCAAGACAGATCCATTCAAAAAGTTGATGGCAGCTGGGAAGAAGCTGTTCCTGAATTGGTTGTAACGGAACCTCAGACGTAGAGGCTGAGCCACGCCAAACTGTGAGACAATCAGAAAGAATGCTTTCCATGGTGCATTTGTAAAAGTTGCTGAGAGTCACAGGGAGCATGTCAAATTTCCTTCGTCTGTCTGTGATCACCTTGGACAAATATGAAATTGGAGAGATGACAATGTTTGAATTGTAATATCTAACGGTGTAAAGTATCTGGGAGCAGAGTGGATTTGATAAAGGCTGGAACACAGACTGGGGGAATGAGCGGGAAGATGTTGTGCTGAATGAATGGTTCTTCTTGTAGGACAGGGATGGATGGAGAGAGGGAAGGAGGGTGAGGTGGACAGAGGGAGGGTGAGGGGGACAGCGGTAGGGTGAGGGGGACAGAGGGAGGGTGAGGTGGACGGATGGAGAATTTGAGAAGCTGCAGTTTCCATTTGAAGAGGTTCCCAGTGCCTCTGAGCAGCTGAACTGGGGAAGCCTTTGGGCAGAGACGGTGCTGCTGCTATTTCCCCTCCCGTCCACCAGGGGCCGCTCTAACCCTCCCGGCTGCTGCTGCACCTCCCAGTGTCATCTCCTGCCGCCTCCAGCCCAGCCGCTGCTCGTTGGCGGACATCCGGGGCCTGTGGAGGGGCGGGGCCTCCGCCATGTTGCCGTGATGTCACGGTGAGGCCCCTCCCCCTCCCCCACCGTTTGTTTTTAAATAAAAAGGAAGAAGTGAGTGTTGAGCAATGGGGAAAGTGAGAGAAATTCCGAGCCGGAAACCCCGCCAGGAACCGAATCAAAATTAAATCAAATCCATATTTATATCCAGAGGCCGGGGCGGGACCGCGCCTGCGCGCTGTGTTCTCCCAGACTGCACCGCGCGGATCAGGATTTAAAAAAATTAAAAAACAAGAAGCAACCTTCCCGAATCGAGCAGGAACAGAAATTCTGCCGGGAGCGGATAAGGAATAAAAATGATCAACATTTAAAAAAGATTAACATCTACCTGCCCGTGCGCATGTGCGGGAGGGGGATTCTCCCAGAGGGCCGCACGCGGCCCGCCTCAACATTGAAGCCCTTGGCAACGGCAAGATGGCGGAGGGACGCCTCCCCTGGCAACAGCAAGATGGCAGAGGGCCGTCTCCCCTGGCAACGGCAAGATGGTGGAGGGCCGTCTCCCCTGGCAACAGCAAGATGGCGGAGGGCCGTCTCCCTTGACAACGGCAAGATGGCGGAGGACCGTCTCCCCTGGCAACACTTTTGTAAATCCAAATGTTTATCCAATCCCATTAAACTGTCCATTTAACATTGACCCATCGCCAAATGTGAACAAACCAACAGAGACACAAACCAGAGGCAGAGACGCTGCAAATGTCCCAGTGTGTTAGAGATGAATATAAAATGTGGTAAACATAAAATTATGACTGAGAAATAGAACTAGGATCTTGTAACTGTACAACAGCAAACAGACATAGTTTAAACAACACAGGATGGGGCAAGGATGAGGGGGAATGAATGTTATCTCATAAGAACAAACTAAGCAGGACAGAAACCTACGATTCAGCATATTGCCAACCCACATTATGGGAACAACTGTGGTTTTAATCACTAATACAGGGGATGAAAGTTGCTGAAGCTGGACAGAACTATAGTCAAGGACAGTGAAGAAACTGCCTATTATGTAGGGATAACACCAGACGTGCAGAGTGAAGTAAAACATGTACATCACATCTTGTAGGAATGTAAAATGTCCAAATTGTGAAACAAATGGTAAGCAAGATGTGTTGTTATTGCAACTGAGTATACCTTCTAGCTACAGGGGTATAAAAGGTCACTGAGATAGTAGGGACGTCAGCGATTAAGTTAGCAGAAGACTGGATACAGCCGGTCTGAACTGGACTTGTTAACAGTTCTCCGGGGAACATTGATAAGACGGATGAATCTCATAAGAACTAATCAAGTAAGGATATTGAAACAACCCTACAATATGCACTCTTGCAATAACAGAAAAAGATGGTTAGAGGGGAGAAGAGGGGCTTGGGACATGAGCCAACATACAGCACAACCTGTAACTAGGGGTACCTTAAACCAATTTGGGAATGACAACACATAAATGAGACAGGGATCACCAATTAGGGGAGAACAACGTATTGTGTAATTTATTAACATGCTTGTAGAAATAGTATAAAAAGCCAGCTTAAACTCGATGTAAGGTGTGCCTATCTTTTGGACACCCAGTCTTGCAAGAACGTTAAATAAAATATCTTGCTCCTTCGGAACGTGACTCGACTAAATTGTTTGACTGTGAGCTGCGTTTCTCACAAATGTTTATTTATGAAACAGTGGGACATTTACTGACATGTTCAGGTCAATCTCAGTGATGGTCAGTGACCAGGTCTACATTAAAACAACGGGTGCAGTCCAAGGTTAAACATCATTGGAACAAAGTTCTCCTGAAATTGGACATTGCCGGTGAGTCCCAATGTGATGGACAGATCCAAACTCAGCCCCCACACCCTGATGTGGTGAAGGGGACACCAGGCCCAGCTGCAGAGTTGGATGTAAAGAACAGCGGCGTGTTTTTGATTCTGGTGATGTATACACTCCGAGCTGAGTATTGAATCATTCTGAGGCAGAGAGACATCAGATTGAGACCATATGACACATTGGGGCCTTTTCATCTCCCCCTCCCTCTAATATCATAGAATCATCGAAACCCTACAGCACAGAAAGAGGCCATTCGGCCCATCAAGTCTGCACCGACTGCAATCCCACCCAGGCCCTACCCCCTTATCCCTACACATTTGCCCACTAATCCCTCTAACCTACACATCTCAGGACACTAAAGGGCAATTTTTAACATGGCCAATCAATGGAACCTGCACATCTTTGGACTGTGGGAGGAAACCGGAGCACCCAGAGGAAACTCATGCAGACACAAGGAGAATGTACAAACTCCACAGAGAGTGTGGAATATGATGTCCCTGTGTGTGAATGGGGGATCTTTGAGTGTCCACTGATTCCTGAGGGTAACAGGACAGCTCGATAAGGTGGTTTGGACCAGCAGACAGAATACTTTACTGGCTAATGTATAGAATGCAGTAAGGAGTCTCAATACAGCAGGTTAAAGTCTAACAGGTTTCCCTGAGCAGGGATATTTGAATCATTGATAGTCACAGGTGAGGTGCCTGGAGATTGGAGTGACAAATGTTGTGCCTTCATTTAAAAAGGGCTACAGGGAAAAGCTTGGGAACTACAGGCCAGTGAGCCTCACATCTGTGGTGGGCAAATTGTTGGAAGGTATTTTGAGAGGCAGGATCTACAGGCATTTAGAGGTGCAAGGACTGATTAGGGACAGTCAGCATGGCTTTGTGAGTGGAAAATCATGTCTCACAAATTTAATTGAAGTTTTTTGAAGGGGTGAACAAGAAGGTAGATGAGGGCAGGGGAATTGATGTTGCCTACATGGACTTTAGCAAGGCCTTTGACAAGGTGGTAGATTGTTGCATAAATTTAAATCTCACGGGATCCAGGGTGCAGTATCTGAATGGATACAAAATTGGCTTCTTGACAGAAGCTAGAGGTTGGTTGTAGAGAGTGGTTTTTCGAACTGGAGGCCTGTGACTAGCGGTGTGCCTCAGGGATGCGTGCCGGGCCCACTGTTGTTTGTCATTTACATTAATGATTTGGTTGAGAATATAGGAGGCATGATTAGTAAGTTTGCAGATGACACTAAGATTGATGGCATAGTGGACAGTGAAGAAAGTTATCTCCAATTGCAATGGAATCTTGATCAATTGGGCCAGTGGGCTGATGAGTGGCAGATGAAGTTTAATTTAGACAAATGGGAGATTGAACCAGGGCGGGACTTACTCAGTTAATGGTAGGGCATTGGGGAGAGTTACAGAACAGAGCGATCTAGGGCTATATGTCCTTGAAAGTGAAGTCACATGTGGACAGAGTGGTGAAGAAGGCATTTAGCGCGCTTGGTTTCATCGGTCAGAACATTGAATATAGGAGTTAGAATGTCTTGTTGAAGTTGTACAAGACATTGGTAAGACCACACTTGAAATACTGCGTGCAATTCTGGTTTCCCTATTATAGAATGGATATTATTAAAGTAGAAAAAGTGCAGAAAAGATTTATGAGGATGCTAATGGGATTTGATGGATTGAGATACAAGGAGAGGCTGGATAGACCAGGACATTTTCCTCTGGAGCGCAGGAGGCTAAGGGGTGATCTTAGGTCTATAAAATAATGAGGGGCACAGATCAGCTCGATAGTCAATATCTTTTCCCAAATGTAGGGGAGTCTAAAACTTAAGGGCAGAGGTTTAACAGGCACATGACATGCAGAGGCATCTGGGATTAAGTGAATCCCTTGAAGAGTATCGGAGGTGTAGGATTAGAGTAAAGAGAGAAATCAGGAGGGCAAAAAAGAGACACGAAAGGCAAAAAGGAGACAAGAAAGTGGGGCAATTTTTTCACACAGAGGGTGGTGAGTGTCTGGAACAAGCTGCCAGAGGTAATAGTAGAGCGGGTACAATTTTGCCTTTTAAAAAGCACCCAGGTAGTTAAATGGACAGAGAGGGATATGGGACAAATGTGGGCAACTGGGATTAGTTTAGGGGTTTTAAAACAAAAAGGGCGGCATGGACAAGTTGGGCTGAAGGGTGTGTTTCCATGCTGTGAATCTCTATGATTCTATGATTTGGCAGCAATAGCCACGAGCTTTCAGAGTGTTGCTCCTTCATCAGGTGAGTGGGATTTCAGTTCACAATCCAGGCATATAAAGACACAGATAAAAACAGGGCAGATAAAGTGTAGACCAGTTTGTGATCAGCTCCATCAGCAAACAACATCAACCAGCTCCATCAGCAAACAACATCAACCAGCTTCATCAGCAAACAGCGTCAACCAGCTCCATCAACAAACAGCATCAACCAGCTCCATCAGCAACAGCATCAACCAGCTCCATCAACAAACAGCGTCAACCAGCTCCATCAACAAACAGCGTCAACCAGCTCCATCAACAAACAGCGTCAACCAGCTCCATCAACAAACAGCGTCAACCAGCTCCATCAACAAACAGCATCAACCAGCTCCATCAACAAACAGCGTCAACCAGCTCCATCAACAAACAGCGTCAATCAGCTCCATCAACAAACAGCGTCAACCAGCTCCATCAACAAACAGCATCAACCAGCTCCATCAGCAACAGTATCAACCAGCTCCATCAACAAACAGCATCAACCAGCTCCATCAACAAACAGCATCAACCAGCTCCATCAGCAAACAGCATCAACCAGCTCCATCAACAAACAACATCAATCAGCTCCATCAACAAACAGCTTCAACCAGCTCCATCAACAAACAGCATCAACCAGCTCCATCAGCAACAGCATCAACCAGCTCCATCAACAAACAGCATCAACCAGCTCCATAAACAAACAGCATCAACCAGCTCCATCAACAAACAGCGTCAACAAGCTCCATCAACAAACAGCATCAACCAGCTCCATCAACAAACAGCACCAACCAGCTCCATCAACAAACAGCATCAACCAGTTCCATCAGCAAACAGCGTCAACAAGCTCCATCAACAAACAGCATCAACCAGCTCCATCAACAAACAGCATCAACCAGCTCCATCAACAAACAGCATCAACCAGCTCCATCAACAACCAGCATCAACCAGCTCCATCAGCAAACAGCATCAACCAGCTCCATCAGCACACAGCAATAACCAGCTTATAAGAACAAAAGAACATTAGCATTAGGAGCAGGAGTAGGCCATCTAGCCTTTCGAGCCTGCCTCGCCATTCAATAAGATCATGGCTGATCTGAAGTGGATCAGTTCCACTTTCCTGCCTGATCCCCGAAACCTTTAATTTCGTGACCTATCAGAAACCGTGAATTGAAAAGATTGAACAATGTTGCCTCCACCACTTCAATTGCCAGAGAATTCCAGAGACTCACCACCCTCTGAGTGAAGAAGTTCCTCCTCAACTCTGTTCTAAGCTGCACCGCCCCCCCCCACCCCCACTGCCCACCCCTCACCGCCCCTTATTTTGAGGCTGCGCCCTCTCGTTCCGGTAAATGTAACTTGTAAAGGAAATCAATGGTTATGGTGAGCAGGTGGGTAAGTGGAGCTGAGTCAGATCGTCTACTCCTGCTCCTAATTCTTATGTTCTTATATCCTTATATTTATGAAATGGATGTCAAGTCGCTTGTCATGCTTCTCTCAGCAAATACCCAGTCATTCAAATATATGTGGCTCAGTCAGGTCGTTCAATATTGGTGATCCCGTTCATTCTACATGATCGACATTGCTAACCCCTTTCCAGAGTAATTTTCGATATATGTCCGAGTTTCGGTGCTTTTCCCTGCTGTGGAGATTATTGAGTCGGTAGATGAGGGATGACAGGAGGTGATTAGCTGCTGAGGTTACAGAGATTTTGGTTGCCCTGATGCAATGAGACATGATGGAGACTGGCTACTGGGATGTCCTCCGCCTAGAACTTTCTGACTGCATGAAGATGCACTTCTGCAGCTTATAAATCTGTTTTGAGAGTGGGACATGATCTACACAATGATATTAATGGACAATTATGGGACACTTGTGGAAAAGCCTGATACCGTGACTGATGCCCCGTTGGACGAAATGGATGATTGGCGTTTGTGGCCTTCCCTCCCACCCAGTCAATGTGATGACACAACACCTTCAAATAAGAGACAGACAAGAAGCAGTGATTCATGCAAATTTATTTCATGGCAGGACTGAGACAGCTGGTGTGAGGGAGTCTGCCTGATCAGAGAAATCATGAGTCACAATGTTCTGTAGCCTCGGACAGCCTCACAGCTTGGTGCATCTTGTAATTGGATGTCATCGATATACGCAGCAACGGTAGCCCCAGAAACAAAGGTTGGGTATCTCAATCATTCCCAGTCCGCAGAAATCGCTCAAGCAAAAACCACCAATGGAGGGGCAACTGAACATACCACCTGTAATCGAGCAAGGAGCATTGATTTGGTCAATAATTCTAGGGGTGGAGTGAAGGTGGCGATCTTTGAAATATCCCCACGTTATACCTGTCAATATCACACTCAAGGTGAAGTACTGAGGAACACAGTGTGACATAAAATTACATTTCTGACACATGTCCTTATCCAGATTCACCTTAAATGTATTCATCAAGTCATCTGAAACCCTCCTGTTGGGTAGGAGATTGAATATTCTCACCACTCTCTGGTCAGACATTCCTCCTAATTCCTTCACGGCACTGTGATTCCGATAGCACCTAGATTTTAACTCTAGACCACAAGTGGAAAACTTTCACAACTTCGAGTCCATGAGAATTTTCCACATCTTAGTCACAATACAAACAATTAGTGTTGAAACCGAATTCAATTCACCACGGTGATTTTTGATGAAAATTGTCACATTAATTCACTCATTCCCCGACCTTGGCAAATACCAGGGCAGGTGGACAGAAGCCTCCTGCTTTATCACATAACTTCAGAACAAATCAAACGGGGACAGGCTGAAGAGGTTTTAGGGAAATAATTCATTGGTCTGTTTCACTGGGGTTTTAACGCCACGGCAAATGATGCTTTGTTTCGTATGAGCTGGACTCTAATGGCCTGAATTGGAGGAGTTGAGAGAACTTGGCGAACAGTTAGACTGAATAAGATTGCAGAGATAGTGAATTGGCGAGGCCATGGTTAATTTGAAAACAAGCATGAGACTTTGAATGCTAAATAATTAAATGGACTCGAACCAAGGTAGCTCGGTGGATAAGGAGTCCCTGCGTGAACAGGACTTGGTGAGGGTAAAGACATTTCCGCAGCTATTTGGAAGGTGTATCTTTACAGAGCCAGGTGTGCATTGGGATTGTGGTGTATACAGATAACCAAGGGCTGGGTTTGGATTGCAGCGGTTGATGAGATAAGACAAGAATATTATCGAGTGATGCTGTACAGCTTGTAGTAGGCAGTACCAGAGGAATGCGATTGTATTTGTATGTTGGAATTCATAACACACCTATGCTAATGGAGAGTTTGCTCCAGCACTTACCTCCAATTTTAGCCAAATCGTCTCTCTTATTCAGGACGTTGCTGTGGGCCAGTGACATGACACCAAGCATCAAGAGCAGTGTTTTCATCATCTTCGGTTCAGTGTGTCACCTTACTTTGCAAGCGGACTGGAGTTATATCACTTCAGAAAGCATTATCTCGTTAAAGATCATACACCCCCTCTGCGGATTGGCTCGAACGTGGGCAAATTATATTGTCAGTTCAGTAACTGACAGCGAATATAAGTCCAATCACTGACTCAATATTTCAAAACCTGAGGGAATGGAGCTGATTTATAGAAACAAAGTGCTTTGATTAAATTGACTCCTTTCAGCAGAACAAGAGGTCATTGGAGAACAGTATCTCCAAATTTTCATGAAAAACACAATCCAAATGTATCCAAACGTCCTCCACCCACGGCGCACACTACCCACCCAGCTCCCCAATGGCCCGACACAATTTCATTGTCTATATGTTGATGCTTTTCATATTTTGATTTTTTAAAATAATGAATGTGTTTCCACCACCCTTTAGGAGAACGCAGTGTAGATCATTGATGCATCAAAATAAATTATCTACAACTTTGATATGGCCCTGATCTCCCAACAGCAACCTTTGAAATATTCTAGTTCCATCCATTGATGAAGAGTTTGGAACAATTCCTTTGCGCCCTGAAGCCAATGGCTCAGAAAACGACACACAAAACTAACAAAGCTCATCAGGACTTGCTGTTGGCAAGATATTTTGGTGCACACTTTGTCTGTCGCGTTACATATGCTACGATATTGACTACAAATCAAGGTAATTTCATTGGATGTAGGGACCTTCCAATCATCGATTTGATGGTAACAGCACGATAGTAATACAAATCTTTACCATTTCTACATTGGATCTAAAGCCCATTGAACATCATGGAATCACAAAATGACTTCAAAGACATATAGCAACGGCTCGTCAAAGTTGGCCTTGTAAGTAGCTTTCACGTCCTAAGAACTTGTAATAACGAGATGTGGAAGGTGTCTGAATATTAGGTCACAGTTTTGGGGGTAAGACTGTATTCCACGTGAATACAACAATTCCATTCTTGTCATTTGTGTTGCAACATGTTTTGCTGGTTTTGAGCTGTTATAAATTTACCTGCATCACGGAACTGGCCGGCCACCAGTTGCCATCCTGTCTGATGGCCGTGAACATGGTATGAGGATCTGAGAGTGATGGATCGGATCCAGCCTCATATTGACTGAATATGAAGACAATTCACAGGCCAACATTCAACAAGGTTGTGTAAAAAAATGACCTGAATACAATCAGCCAGATTGTTCCCCCTTAACCATATTTCACTTGGATATGATAAATCTACCAAACACTGCATTAAAAATACCAATTCCTCTAGAACTGATTCTTGTTTGCAGAACACCTATTATAAAGATTCAGAGACATTTGTTTGTTTATAGTACAGACATCTGTAATTATTCATCTATTTCCTTCCGTCGCTGGGATAGAAATCATCCTACACTGTGGAAATATCACTCCATAGTCCCGTTATTTCCTGCATTTGTGAATCATTACTTTTTCCAGATCTTCAGTGGGTATTTTATGTTTATTTGATCTGTTTCACTGGTGAGACACACATCTGTATCTTGTCGCTAGTTTCCTGTGAACTGAAAGGCTCACTGGGCTGTTTCCGAGAAGAATTAAATGTCAAAAACAAAACTTTGTTTAGTGTCTGGAGTGATATAGAGGCCAGTTCAGGGAGACTATAACTGCACTGTATCCTCTGCTCCTGGTTTTATATTTCCCGTGAATGGTTTTCCCATTCAACAGCAATAGTATCATTGTAATGTCACTGTGCCGATAATCCAGAGATATCAGTAAATGGTCTGGAGATGTGGGTGTAAATCTAAACACCACATTCGAACAATCTCAATATAATTCACTCATTCTTTCTGTAATGAAAAGATGGTTCCAGAAATGGTGACTTGAAACTGGGAGATTGTCATTGTAACTGCAATGCCTGATAAAAAAAGAACATTTGCTGTGCTTATCTTATGATTCAGTTATTCTGCAACAGAAGGTGGATATTCGACCCGTGGGGACAATGCCAGCTCTCTGTAGAATCATCCGCTCAGCCTCATTCCTCCTAACAGAAGAACGTAAGAAATAGGGGCAGGGGTCAGCCATCTTGCCCCTCGAGCCTGCCCCGCCATTCAATAAGATCATGGCTGATCTGTCATATTTCAGTTCCACATTCCCGCCCTCTCCCCATATCCCTTAATCCCCTTGCCTATCAAAAACCTATCAACCCGCGTCTTAAATATATTTAGCGAAGTAGCCTCCACCACTTCAACAGGCAGAGAATTCCAGAGATTCAACCCATTGAGTGAAGAAGTTCCTCCTCAACTCTGTTCTAAACCGTCCCCCCTTTATCTTGAGGCTGTGCCCTCTAGTCCTACTGTCCTTTCTGAGCGGGAAGAGTTTCTCCACCTCTACCCTATCCATCCCATTCATCATCTTATACGTCTCAATGAGATCTCCCCTCATTCTTCTAAACTCTAACAAGTACAAGCCTAGTTTATTCAGCCTCTCCTCATAGTTCAACCCCCTCAACTCCGGTATCAGCCTAGTAAACCTCCACTGCACTCCCTCCAAGGCCAAAATATCCTTATGTAAGTGCGGCGACCAAAACTGCACACAATACTCCAGCTGCGGCCTCACCAGTGCCCTGTACAGTTGCAGCAAGACCTCCCTACTTTTATATTTAATCCCCCTCGCTATGAAGGCCAGCATCCCATTCGCCTTCCTGACCACCTGCTGCACCTGCAAGCTGGGTTTTTGCGACTCATGCACAAAGTAAGATTGCAGAGATAGTGAATTGGCGAGGCCATGGTTAATTTGAAAACAAGCATGAGACTGACCCACTGACTCAGCCCCGTCCCCTGCCGACTCAGCCCCGCCCCCGCCGACTCAGCCCCGCCCCCTGCCGACTCAGCCCCGCCCCCTGCCGACTCAGCCCCGCGCCCCTGCCGACTCAGCCCCGCGCCCCTGCCGACTCAGCCCCGCGCCCCTGCCGACTCAGCCCCGCGCCCCTGCCGACTCAGCCCCGCGCCCCTGCCGACTCAGCCCCGCCCCCTGCTGACCCAGCGCTGCCTCCCCGCTGACTCAGCCCCGCTCCCTGCTAACCCAGCCCTGCCTTCCCACTGACCCAGCTCCACCCCCTGCCGACTCAGCCCCACCTCCCTGCTGACTCAGCCCCGCCTCCCTGCTGACTCAGCCCCGCCTCCCTGCTGACTCAGCCCCGCCCCCCCACTGACCCAGCCCTGCCCCCCGGCGACCCAGGCCCACAATCTCAGGTGACAGTGTACTCAAGCAACACAGGAACTTCGGAACATGAGGTCCTCGTGAACCTGGCAAAGGTCCAACGGCAATTTTTGAATGTTCAGGTATGCAGGAAAAGGGACAAATGTATCTTCTAAACAACTGCCCTGTACAACCCAGGCTATTGAACAGGTGGCAAGGGTGTCCATCTGGTGGAAGCGAAGGCCAAGTCGTGCTTGCTTCAATGAACCCCATAGAACTGAATTCCTTCCTGGGGTTAGTGAATTATTACAGGAGGTTTGTTCCTAATTGAACTTCTGTGCTGGTCCCTGAGTGTCCGACCATATCAAAGGTGGCCTGGGTGCTTTTATATTCAATCCCCATCGCTAAAAAGGCCAGCATCCCATTTGCCTTCTTGATCACCTGCTGCACCTCAAGACTGGGTTTTTGCGACTCATGCACAAGGACCCCCAGGTCCCTCTGCACCGTAGCATGTTGCAGCTTTTCGCCCTTTAAATAGTAATCCCTCCTACTATTATTCCTGCCAAAGTGGGTAACCTCACACTTGCTAACATTGTACTCCATCTGCCAGGTCCTCGCCCACTCGCTCAGCCTATTTAGATCCCTCTGCAGACTTTCCACACCCTTCGCACAATTTGCTTTTCCACTTTGTGTCATCAGCAACTTTCGACACCCTACACTCAGCCCCCTCCTCCAGATCATCTATATAAATGGTAAATAGCTGAGGCCCCAGCACCGATCCCTGGGGCACTCCACTAGTCACCAACCGCCAATCAGAATGGCACCCACTGATACCAACTCTCTGCCTCCTATTAGACAGCCAATCCTCTATCCACGCTAACACCTTACCCCCAACTCCATGCCCCCAACCTTCTGAAGCAACCTTTTGTGCGGTACCTTATCAAACGCCTTCTGAAGATCGAGAAACACCACATCCACCGGTTCCCCTCCGTCTACCGCACTAGTCACATCCTCATAGAATTTCAATAAATTTGTCAGACACGACTTCCACTTAACGAATCTGTGCTGCGTCTGCTCTATCAAACAATTCTTCTCAAGGTTCCTCGTTATTTCTTCTTTGATGACAGATTCAAGCATTTTTTCCAACAACAGACGTTAAACTAACCGGCCTGTAATTCCCTGCCTTTTGCCTGCTACCTTTTTTAAACAGTGGTGTAACATTAGCCGTTTTCCAATCTTCCGGCACTTCCCCAGAATCCAGCGAAGTTTGATAAATAATCACTAAGGCATCCACTATCACCTCTGCCATTTCCTTCAGAACCCTGGGATGCATGCCATCCAGTCCTGGGGACTTGTCCACCTTCAGTCCCGCTAGTCGATCAAGCACTACCTCTCTAGTAATCGCATTCAGGCTCCTCATAAGAACATAAGAAATAGGAGCAGGAGTAGGCCATCTAGCCCTTCGAGCCTGCCCCACCATTCATGGCTGATCAGTCGCCGCTCAGTTCCACTTTCCCGCCCTCTCCCCATAACCCTTAATCCCCTCTCTTATCAAAAACCCATCAACCCGCGTTTTAAAAATACTTAGCGAGGCAGCCTCCACCACTTCAACGGGCAGAGAATTCGAGAGATTCACCACCCTTTGAGTAAAGAAGTTCCTCCTCAACTCCGTTTTAAACCGCCCCCCTTTTATCTTGAGGCTGTGCCCCCTAGTCCTACTGTCTTTTCTGAGCGGGAAGAGTCTTTCCACCTCTATCCTATCCATCCCATTCATCATCTTATACGTCTCAATGAGACCTCCCCTCATTCTTCTAAATTCTAATGAGTACAAGCCCAGTTTATTCAGCCTCTCCAACCATCTCGACTCCTACCATCCTTCTATCTTTAATACCCGGCAAACTATTCGCATCCTCCTCCGTGAAGACCGAAGCAAAAAACTTATTTAAGGCCTCAGCCATTTCCTCATCCCCCACCACTAAATCCCCCCTCTCATCCTCTAAGGGTCCAACATTCACTCTAGCCAGCCTTCTCCTCTTTATATATTCATTAAAATTCTTACTGTCCTTTTTTATATTTGGTGCTGGTTTAGCTTCATCTTCTATCCCTCCTTTCTTTATCAACTTCTTAGTCAATCTTTGTTGATTTTTAAACCTCTCCCAATCTTCTACTCGCCCACTACTTTTAGCCACTCTAAACGCATCAGCTTTTATGTGACTCCAAATAGGACCTTATTTTGATGGGTTCCCTTAACCTCAATGTTTTTGCCGGTATCCATGACTGGACACATAAAGACCCAGTCCCCTGAGAATTGAAAACATAATCTTCTGTGGGTGACTCAGAGAGCAGCCCTGAGACAATATGATACACTACTGGGACAAGGAAAGACAAATTCAATGTTGAGTATGGCATCATCCTGTGGGTTCCACATGGTTGTCCCTCACCCAGAGTGATATTGGATATTTATGCAATTACACAACAGCACCCCGAGATATCGCAGCACCCCGAGATATCGCAGCACCCCGAGATATCGCAGCACCTGAAGATTTCAGCGATGGAAACGCTCGCCTGGAGCTACATATGGTGGCCTGGGCATGACACAGACATTATTGACTAGGTTCAACAGTGTGAATTGTACCAGGAGAGTCAAAAACTGCCCCTCAGCCTCCCTACATCCATGGGAGTGGTCTATTAGGCCTTGGCACGGTCCAGTTAGACTTCACTGGGCCTTTTTTGGGCTCTATGTTCCTGATCGTGGTCGAAGCATATTCCAAATGGTTGGAGATACATCAGATATACTCCACCACTTCCCACGCTACCATTGAGAACCATGACAAAGTTTCAGCGTGCACAGGTTACCTGAAATCTTGCTCTCTGACCATTGCACTGCCTTCAGAAGCATCGAGTTTCAGGCCTTCATACTTTCCAATGGAATCAAACACAGTAGGACAGCGCCCTATCACCCATTATCAAATGGTGCAGACTTTTAATCTGTGCATTAAGAAGCAACCTGTGATGTCCATAGGGACCAAACTGGTGCAATTTCAATTCAACTACAGGCCAATCTCTCATAAAACAACAGGAATCACCCCAGCGGAAATATTAATGGGATGAAGGCTTCAAACAAGACAAACATTACATTTCCCAAACCTGACAGGGAGGGTGGATCCACAACAGAAGAGCCACATGCAGAACCAGGATTCTGTGCAAACAGAAAGAGCATTTATGACCCATGATCCAGTCCACGTGAGGAACTTCAGGATGGCATCCATTGGGTCCTCAAGATTATAACAGAAAATACAGGGCCCATGTTGTACCAAGTCCAAGTGCAGGTCAAGATCATCAGGAAACACCTGAACCATCACCAGAATAGAGAGTCTGTGTCAGTACAGGCGTCAGTACCAGTCACAGCATGACCACTGCCAATGATGAGCCACAGATGGAGATCACCCTGGGGGGTGGGGGTTGGGGGAATTGAAAATCAGTTGGCTCCACTCAGGCCAGCAGTTGTAGACTCAGGGCCTATTAACACTCAAGAGCAGTCAAACGGCACTCAACTGCCACTGCAAATAAATAGGTATTTGGTGATGGAAAACTGGCCTTGATAAGATTACTACACCTTGATATTATTTATTTTCATCGATATTAAAATAGTTTAAAATTCAGTGAACACACACTGATATCTGCACTGGTTTTTTATGAGAACAAGGTTAAGGTTTTCTCACTCTGCATATTCTTCCTTCATTCATATATCTAATTCCATTGAAGGATGTCAGGGTCTGTGCTGAACCGCTGCTCAAACTATTCCCTTCCAGTTTAACGCACTGTTTGATCTAACAATTCAATCCTGCTGGTACCACAAGTAACCCACTGTGTGTTACTGAGCAGGTATCTGTTTCCTAACCACACAATCCTTCAGAATAGGAAAAGTGCTTTCTTTCCTTTAATAGGATTTATTACCATTTTAATGAATGAAATTCACAGGAGCTTACAGAGAAAGAATTGAAGTAAATCAACAAATGGGAGCAGCATATTAATTTAAATGCAGATTTAGTCTCAGAAATATAACCAGTTGAACTAGCTGATCAGCAGCTCAGTCCCTTCATCTCAGGTATTTTTTTAAATCCAATCAATCAAATCAAGTCCAATTCAGAGTCTCAACCGGTTGGGACATTCCCAATCTAAGCTGACACCTTCTCTCACCTTCTGTCTTCGACTGATCTACATGATCCAGGCTGATTGGAGTAGGCATTGCATCTCCTCCAAGGCTCGATCTCATTTGCATCTTCGCTAAAAAGCCGAGATGCTGCTTTTGAAAATTGCTTCAAATGAAGCTAAAATGTAACCTAATGACTTCAGCCAAGTAGAGTATGTTGATACTACACTTGATCTTAGCCCAACAGGCCAAGAAGAGATCTCAAGTATTAACCTAATAATTATAGCACAGCTCCACTTGGAGCCATTGTGGATGGCTGGAAAGGAATTCAAAACTGAACACACTGAGCTCCAACTAACCTCATTATAGTGGCTTGTGAAAACTAATTCAAACTGAATCCAACAGTTACTGATTTCTGTATCAAGGATCAGTCTCAGTATGACCATCTGTTGTTAATGTCCTACTCAATTCAGACCTGTCACTTTTAAACCTAAAGTGCATTATCTGACATTGTGCCCCAAGAAGCTCCTTCCACAATCTTGTCACTCTGTCTATGGAGACTCTGCTCCCTGTCCCTGGTTAATGTCATCACCTCTTATTCAAAATGAGACGGATAGCGGAGAATAGAAACAAGTTGAGCTGTGCGGGTCCCAGTGTTGAATAAACTGTTTCTCAGTTACCGTCTCAGATCACCATTGGATAATAGCTACAACCGCAAAGGATGGATTCACTGCAGGGAGCTCACAGTTAGATAATAGCTACAGCTGCAAAGGATGGATTCACTGCGGGGAGCTCACAGTTAGATAATAGCCACAGCTGCAAAGGATGGATTCACTGCGGGGAACTCACAGTTAGATAATAGTTACAGCACAAAGGATGGATTCACTGCAGGGAGCTCACAGTTAGATAATAGCTACAGCTGCAAAGGATGGATTCACTGCAGGGAGCTCACAGTTAGATAATAGCTATAGCTGCAAAGGATGGATTCACTGCAGGGAGCTCACAGTTAGAGAATAGTTACAGCCGCAAAGGATGGATTCACTGCAGGAAGCTCACAGTTAGACAATAGCTACAGCCGCAAAGGATGGATTCACTGCAGGGAGCTCACAGTTAGATAATAGTTACAGCACAAAGGGTGGATTCACTGCAGGGAGCTCACAGTTATATAATAACTACGGCTGCAAAGGATGGATTCACTGCAGGGAGCTCACAGTTAGATAATAGTTACAGCCGCAAAGGATGGATTCACTGCAGGGAGCTCACAGTTATATAATAACTACAGCTGCAAAGGATGGATTCACTGCAGGTAGCTCACAGTTAGATAATAGTTACAGCTGCAAAGGATGGATTCACTGCTGGGAGAGGAGGAAAGTAATCTCCCTGAGAGGCAACACATTTAAATGGAAGGAAGAAAGAGATACTTCACAATCAATTCAGAAACTACATTCCTCAATCACACTGGATCACTGTGCATATCCTGCCTTTGTTAATTCCCTGCAGCTACTTCCTGGTTATCTCAGTAGAAATCACACCGATCATCTGAGCTGGCCCTGTTTATAATACCTGTGTCTGAGTTTCACCCTCTGGTAAAAGCTGTTATGAGATCTTTTAGAGTTTCTATTTACAGGAAACCAACTGAACCAGTTTGACAAGTCTACACCCAATTCACTTGGAAACAAAGTTTCAGGCTGGTTAGAAAGTTTATCATTTCCAATTCGGTAAATGCAATAAATTTCTTTCTGTAACATTGCAAAAAGTCACAGGGTTCATCTGATATTTTGAGCGTGTATTTATTACCTGAGTATTGGTTGGAGCAGGGAGATGCAGACTGTGCAGCTAAACTGTATATTGATGGCGTCAGAGCTCCTAAAATTAATTCCCTGTAATTTCGAAAATTGAACCCTTCTCCAAAAGATACAGTAAATGTTGCGGTAAAACCCATATCGAGGAAGGTCCAGGGCCCATCCCAGTCTGAACTGGGATGTGAGAGCACTCCGATTCATCTCATTCCATCCCTCTGTAAAATGATGATCTGGAACAGGAGTGATCTGATTCTAGGAGCCTCACTGTTAAACAGATCACCTTCATCACTGCTCCAACTCAGTCACTGTATAAAACCACTTTGAAAGGGAACAGCTGCAACATCCTTGTAACATAATCTGACTGAGAAAGTGCTTTAAAATAAAGAAATATATAAGTACAAGAGCAGACAAATCTTACCTTGACTTGCTGATTCTCTGTTTCCACATCGAGTCTGCTAGTTTTCTCTTTGTAAACTCATTGTTACCAGGTGTGATGTTGTTCCTGGTTTTCTTTCAGCAATTCACAGTTCAGTAATTGGATCTGATCTTTGTAATTTGAGATTTGTATCACATCTCGATGAGTTGAATGGCTTCCTGCTGTGCTGGAATGACCCTGCCTCTGCCTCGGTCCTCTGAATGGAAGTTGCTATTTCAAAAATATATCATTGAGCCAGTTTAAAAACTCTTCGAACTATGAACAAAGTTAGTTACAAACAATTTGTAATTAATTGCTGTCACACAGTGAGTTCAATAGGAGTCATAGAGGTTTACAGCATGGAAACAGGCCCTTCGGCCCAACTTGTCCATGCTGCGTTTTTTTTAAACCCCTAAACTAATCCCAATTGCCCGCATTTGGCTATATCCCTCTATACCCATCATACCCATGTAACTGTCTAAATGCTTTTTAAAAGACAAAATTGTACCCACTTCTACTACTACCTCTGGCAACTTGTTCCAGCCATGCACCACTCTCTGTGTGAAAAAAAATGGCCCTCTGGACACTTTGTATCTCTCCCCTCTCACCTTAAACCTATGCTATCGAGTTTTAGACTCCCCTACCTTTGGGAAAAGATATTGACTATCTGGCTGATCGGTGCCCCTCATTATTTTATAGATCTGTATAAGATCAACCCTCAACCTCCTACGCGCCAGAGAAAAACGTTCCAGTCTATCCAGCCGCTCCTTATAACTCAATCCATCAAGTCCCAGTAGCATCCTCGTAAATCTTTTCTGCACTCTTTCTACTCTAATAATATCCTTTCTATAATAGGGTGACCAGAATTGCACACAGTATTTCAAGTGTGGTCTTACCAATGTCTTGTACAACTTCAACAAAACATTCTAACTCCTATATTCAATGTTCTGACCAATGAAACCAAGCATGCCGAATGCCTTTTTCACCACTCTGTCCACCAGTGATTCCACTTTCAAGGAGCATGAACATGTACCTCTAGATCTCTTTGTTCTGTAACTCTCCCCAACACCTTACCATTAACTGAGTAAGTCCTGCCCTGGTTCAATCTACCAAAATGCATCGCTTCACATTTGTCTAAATTAAACTCCATTTGCCATTCGTCAGCGCACTGGCTCAATTGGTCAAGATCTTGTTGCAATTGGAGACAACTTTCTTCACTGTCCACTATGCCACCAATCTTAATGTCATCTGCAACCAGATCCTGCATGCCTCCTAACCATGCCTCCTATATTCTCATCCAAATCATTAATATAAATGACAAATAACAGTGGGCCCAGCACTAATCACTGAGGCACACCACTGGTCACAGACCTCCAGTTTGAAAAACACTTCTCGGCAACCACCCTCTGGCTTCTATCAAGAAGCCAATTTTGTATACATTTAGATACCTCACCCTGAATCCCATGAATTTTAACCTTATGCAACAACCTACCATGTGGTACCTTGTCAAAGGCTTTGCTAAAGTCCATGTAGACAACATCAACTGCACTGCCCCCATCTACCTTCTTGGTTCCATGAATTTTAACCTTATGCAACAACCTACCATGTGGTACCTTGTCAAAGGCTTTGCTAAAGTCCATGTAGACAACATCAACTGCACTGCCCCCATCTACCTTCTTGGTTCCCCCTTCAAAAAAGTGAATCAAATTTGTGAGACATGATTTTCCACTCACATAGCCATGCTAACTGTTCCAAATCAGTACTTGCATCTCTAAATGCCTGTAGATCCTGTCTCTCAAAATACCTTCCAACAATTTACCCATGTTGGCAAGTGTGAGGTGGTCCACTTTGGTAGGAGGAATGGTAGGAAGGACTATTACTTACGGGGCAAAAAACTGCAGCAGGCGATGGTGCAGAGGGACCTCGGGGTCCTTGTGCATGAGTCGCAAAAACCCAGTTTGCAGGTGCAGCAGGTGGTCAGGAAGGCGAATGGGATGCTGGCCTTCATAGCGAGGGGGATTGAATATAAAAGTAGGGAGGTCTTGCTACAGCTGTATAGGGCATTGGTGAGGCCGCAGCTGGAGTACTGTGTGCAGTTTTGGGCGCCGCACCTGCGCAAGGATATTTTGGCCCTGGAGGGAGTGCAGAGGAGGTTTACTCGGCTGATACCGGAGTTGAGGGGATTGAGCTATGAGGAGAGGCTGAATAAACTAGGCTTGTACTCGTTAGAGTTTAGAAGAATGAGGGGAGATCTCATTGAGACGTATAAGATGATGAATGGGATGGATAGGATAGAGGTGGAGAGACTCTTCCCGCTCAAAAAAGACAGTAGGACTAGGGGGCACAGCCTCAAGATAAAGGGGGGGCGGTTTAGAACTGGAGGAACTGGGTGGTGAATCTCTGGAATTCTCTGCCCGTTGAAGTGGTGGAGGCTGCCTCGCTAAATATTTTTAAGAAACGGGTTGATGGGTTTTTGATAAGAGAAGGGATTAAGGGTTATGGGGAGAGGGCAGGAAGGTGGAGCTGAGTCACGACAGATCAGCCATGATCTTATTGAATGGCGGGGCAGGCTCGAAGGGCCAGATGGCCTACTCCTGCTCCTATTTCTTATGTTCTTATATTCTTATGTGAGGTCCATTGATTTTCTCATGTTCAGATTTTCAAAATAAGAGTAGGTATCAGATGTTTCAATGCAGGATCTGGTAACTTAAAAAGTGAACACATTAACCATTTAACTGTTGAATGGAAGTGTGGTTGCACAGAAAGAAATTTATTTCCCCATGCTTACTCATATTACAAAACTGGATCTTATTCACTCCAGCTGCTTGTCGACCATGCATCCTGCGCTCACTGACTGACATTAGGATTCAGTCCAGAATTGCCTTGATTTTAAAATTCCTATTCCCATATTCAATTTTCTGAATGATTTCAGCCCTTCCAATATCTTTAATATTCTACAACGCTGCTGTAACCATCCAAAGTTTCAGCTTTCTTTCAATTCTGCTTCCCTCATTTCTTTCATCCCTCCATTGTCAGCCGTACCTTTATCTGTGTGGGTCAAATCGCTAGAATTTACTCCCTTCTTTCCCATAAAAAACTTTTAAAAATCTGCCTCTTTTATCATGCTTCTACTGTCGTGTCCAGTAAGACAATAAACTTGCTTGATTTTGCTCCAGTAAATGACTTTGGATTATTTTATAGCATTAAAGGAGCTGTAAGAATACAAATTGCTTTTGTTGAAATCAAAGCAAAATACTGTGGATGCTGGAATCTGAAGCAAAGGGTGGCACGGGTGGTCCAGTGGTTAGCACTGGTGACTCTCAGTGCTAGGGACCCAGGTTTGATTCCCGGCTTGGATCACTGTGTGTGGACTTTGCAAGTTCAACCCATGTTTACCTGGGTTTCCTCGGTTGCTCCGGTTTCCTCCCACAATCCGAAAGGCGTGCTGCTTCGGTGCATTGCCAATGCTAAATTCTCCCTCAGTATAACCCAAACAGGCACCGGAGTGTGTCAACATGGTGATTTTCACAGTAATTTCATTGCAGTGTTAATGTAAACCTACTTGTGACACTAGTGAGTAAACTTAAACAGAAAATGCTGGAAAATCTCAGCAGGTCTGACAGCATCTGTCAAATAGAGCCAACGACCCTTAGTAAAGCTGACCATGGTCCTTGTGAGCATTCCCATGGTGAAATGGCGCTAGTGGCGACAGGCTCTGAACTTTTGAACAAGACAAACACATTGCTGCTCTCTCCTCAATTTGGATATCAAGTCCTGACCACTAAAAATAACTTCTTTCATCACTCAGCTTTCCTATGGAAACCTGACTTATAATATTTTATGGTATGTCTGGCTCCCGTGAGAAATGAAATCCTAGAATGAGGCCCAAAAGTCATTGTTAGTGACAGGTTATCCACTAATTAAGTAAATTTCCTTCCACATAGGTGTTGGGCTGATTTTGAAAATTATTTCTGGAGATTCTTTTTATTTGTGTGCATAGTTCATTCCTGTTCTATTCAAGGTCCTGGTACCACAGCTATCAGCTTCTCTTTCCCATTGGACATTATGTGAGAACCTACAGCTTCCATCCCATAAACTGATGCGTTACACGTCAGTTGCAAGGGTAAATTCTCATTAAAGTATGTCAGGACTTCTGACTTTACTAGTACCTCTCACACAGATCCACCCATTTCTACTTCCACTTCCTGTTATGACACAAAATGTTGTGTAAAGGTTTGAGAATAGTTGTTAGATTAGTGACAAACCTTTCATGAATAATCCTTTAATACACCCAAAGGAGAACTAAGATGATCGTTGTTGAGGTAAAAGTACCTTAGACTTTTGAAGACAATTTGTGTAGTATTTTTGCATCTACAGAAGATTGGAAATCTTCTGTATTTATCTTTCTATATTCTTAATCCAACATCTTCTCATCTCTGGAGTGTGACATCGAGGTTGTGGAGATGTTCTTCCTCATTCTTTCCAGTATCTTAGATATGACCTATGAAATACTGGACTCTTTCTAATCTGCTTAGAATGTGACCATAGCACATTGGAACAACACAGGTGCAAACATGATGCTAAATGCAAGTTGTGTATACCTGAATAGCCCTTGGTATGTCACAACAGATTCACAATATTGTTGTGAATCTGGATCACATTCATCTGGAGATAAGCATGAGTAAGATCAATTTGACTGAAGTGTTACCTTTAGCCAAATCTGTGAATAAATCCACCTCTCCATCATACAGCATCTGTTAGCTCTGGGATCAGGCATTTCCCAAGAGTTATCATTCACTCTCCACATCAGGTGTGACACAGACAGCTGCCCAATAAAATCCAAAGAGTCCCACTGATCTCCACAACCTGGTTACAGGTGGGATCCTGTTCACTGAGACTCCAAACTGGGAAATCCCTTTGGTTGAAGATTGACATCCAGTGCAGGATGAAACCAGACTAATTCTCTTGGCAGAGAATATTCTCAAGTGAAATGTGGAATTTGGTGATCAATGGTGAATTAAATGATC
Source organism: Prionace glauca (assembly GCA_037974335.1). Classification (NCBI taxonomy): domain Eukaryota; kingdom Metazoa; phylum Chordata; class Chondrichthyes; order Carcharhiniformes; family Carcharhinidae; genus Prionace; species Prionace glauca. The sequence continues at coordinate 31,894,497 of CM075759.1, forward strand.
CTTCACTTGGTTTCCAACAGCTTGGCAGGATTGTACTATGTAAAAGTTTATGTTTGATGTTTTTGATTTGATGGAGTTTTGATATTAAGCTCTTGTATTTTATGAATTATATCTCTGCATTTATATGTTATAAGTGGATTGATTCTTCTGGACAATGGCACTCTCCATGAGATGAGCACCCTGATTGAATATAGTTACCAAATTTCTCATTGCTGCCATGATTAGATTAGACATTGGCTGAATGGAAGAAACCAGCAAGTGGTAATGAAGGATTGCTTCTCTGACTGGAGGCCTGTGACTAGTGATGTGCCACAGGGTTCAGTGCTGGATCCATTGTTATTTATCATCTATACAAAAGATCGGGATGATAATGTGGTAAATTGGATCAGCACATTTGCTGATGATACAAAGATTGGAGGGGTAGTGGACAGTGAGGAAGGTTTTCAAAGCTTGCAGAAGGATTTGGACCAAATAAAATAATGGGCTGAAAAATGGTGGATGGAGTTTAATGCAATGCAGACAAGTGTGAGCTATTTTCCCCTCAATGTGGATGGCCATAAAATATTAGATAAGGGTCATGGGTAGAGGGGGGGACTGGTGGTGTTAAGATGGTGGCACGGGCTCGTTGGGCCGAAGGGCCTGTTTCCCAGGCTGTTTTTGTTCTTTGTTGTTCTTATTTCACTTTGAAAGGACAAACCAAGGTACAACATACAAGATAAATGGTAGGACACTGAGGAGTGCAGTAGAACAGAGGGATCTGGGAATACAGAATACATGGAATTCTCTAAAAATGGTGTCACAGGTAGATAGGGTCGTAAAGAATGCTTTTGGTTCATTGGCCTTTATGAATCAAAGTATTGAGTATAAGAGTTGGAATGGTTGAATAGGTTAGGACTTTATTCCCTGGAGTGTAGAAGAATGAGGGAAGATTTGATAGAGGTGTATAAAATGATGATAGAGTGAATGAAAGCAGGCTTTTTCCACTGAGGGTAGGGGAGAGAAAAACCAGAGGGCATGGGCTAAGGGTGAAGGGTGAAAAGTTTAAAGGAATATTGGCGGCGGGGTGGGGGGGGGTGCTTCTTCACACAGAGTGTGGTGGGAGTGTGGAATGAGCTGCCAGATGAAGTGGTGAATGCTGGCTCACTTTTAACATTTAAGAAAAACTTGGACAGGTACATGGATGAGAGGGGTGTGAAGGGAAGTGGCCCAGGTGCAGGTCAGTGGGACTAGGCAGAAAAATGGTTTGGCACAGCCAAGGAGGGCCATAAGGTCTGTTTCTGTGCTGTAATGCTCTATGGTTCAATTCTATGGTTCTATAGAAATGGGGTAATTACAGGATCTGTCTGTTTTATCTTGGTAGACAAATTATTCAAAGACATTTCGAAAGTTATTACAAATGATCCTTAGGAAAGGCATCAATTTGTTAAAGAAAAGTGATGTCTGACTAACCTCTCTGATTTTTTCTGAAATTAGAGAGACACTTGTTTGATGCAGTCTTCTGACGACGAGTTGGAAAAGTAAAAGCCATTGGATCCAAGGAAAATAAAGTGGTCATCTGGATCCAAAACTGGCTCAATGGCTGGAATCAAATTGCAATGGTGAATGGATATTTTTTGTAATTGAATGACTATCCAGTGAGAACTCTGTACTCGGCACCTTGCTGCTTGTGGTAAATATCAATAATTCAGTCCTAAATAAAGCAGATTACAAGGAAGTTCCTCTGCTTATTTCTTCACTCTTCACAGTTCTGCACATTCCTGTCTAAATATTCATTACAGCGTATCATTTTCAACTTCAACGAGCAATAATCCGTGTGAAAAGCGTATGTCAAGTAGTTTCCTGACTTCCTGTAAACTAAACACAAGACCTCTTCCTGACGAGTCTCCACCCGTAAGCTTCCATTGTACCTCAGGATTCCCACACTTCCAATATTGCCATCAAACATTTACTGGTTCCACTACTATTGGCCATGACACATAAACCTGACATGGGAGACTTAATTGGGGCTGGAGTGAATTGCAGAAGCAAAATCTTCCTGAGGTTGCAAATCATCCTCCTACACTGACTTAAATATAGGACGTGGAAATGCCGCCGTTGGACAGGGGTAAACACAGTAAGACGTCTCACAACACCAGGTTAAAGTTCAATAGGTTTACCAAATAGGTGAGTGATGAAGGGTCAGAGGCCCAAAAACTAATGGTTTTTGAAACCAAATAAACCTGTTGGACTTTAACCTGGCGGTGTGAGACTTCTGATTAAATGTAAGAGACATGACTAAGAAGCTTGCAAGTTATATGAAAATTGGTTAAGTAGTTAACAGTGAGACAGAAAACTTTAGAATGAAGAAAGATGTCTGTGGACAGAACAATTAGGCAGAAAATTGTCAAACAGAAATTAATCCTGTGAAGTGTGAGGTAATGCATTTAGAAAAGGCAAATAAGCTGATGAAATAAACAATATATGAATGGATTGGGAAAAGAGAGACCAAAGAGACAGAGATATGTTGGGGTCCAGGACAAGCTCATATACACGATACTGGTCAAGGCATTAAATGTCAGAAGTTACATTAATCTTATCTGCTGTCCGCAAACAAATCCCCGTCTCTTTATTTCAGTGTAGTTTGTGTAAGTTCTGTCCCTGATCCTCTGCATCAATGAGATAGAAATTTCTTGTAACGTGCTCAAATTAAACAAATTGGAAATGTGATTGTATCCCTTTTCAGTGAGGCTTACTGCTTTACCCTCTGTGTGAAAGCTGCTGCCCATCCTCAGCATGGAATTCAATTTAAACATTCCTCACTTACTGCAGAGAAGGGAGCGGCCTCATTCCAGGGATCAAATTCAACCAGTTTGACAACCTGCGGCTAATTCAACGTCAAAAAATTTCATTTGAAATTCTTAGGAATGGGTTTGAATTTATGGGGCATTGGCATCAGTATTGGGGTAGGTGGGACCTGTTCGGGCGGATGGGGTTGGTCTGAACTGTGCTGGGACCAGAGTCCTGGCGAATCATGTAAAGAGGACTGTAGACAGGGCTTTAAACTAATTAGGGGGGGGGGGGGGGGGCAGGGTGCGAGGGTAGGTGACATTACGCAGTCTAAAGTTAAGGAGGGTACAGGTAAGGGAAGAGGCCGAGGATGTCCCAATAATAAAGGGAGTAGGGGGCGTGAGTATGGTTGGTGTCGTTCCGGCAAATAGGGTCCAGGTGAAGGCTGGGATGAAGGCACTTTATCTGAATGCACGAAGCATTTGGAATAAAGTGGATGAGCTGGTGGCGCAGATCAGCACAAATGGATATGATCTGGTGGCCATTACAGAGACGTGGCTGCAAGGTGACAGGGACTGGGAGCTGAATGTCCAGGGGTATCAAGTGTTTAGGAAGGATAGGCGGGAGGAAAATGTGGGGGGCGTAGCTCTGCTGATTAAGGATAGCATCAGGGTGGTAGCAAGGGATGATATTGGAGCCAAAGAGCAGAAAGTGGAATCGTTGTGGGTGGAGATTAGGAACAGCAAAGGGAGGAAGACGCTGGTGGGTGTCGTCTATAGGCCCCCGAATAATGATCTGGAGGTGGGGCGGGCTGTTCACGCGCAAATAAGTGCGGCGTGCAGGAATGGGACGGCCGTAATTATGGGGAATTTCAATCTACAAATTGATTGGTTGATCCATGTCAGATGCGGTGGGCTCGAGGAGGAGTTCTTGGAAAGCTGCCGGGATAGTTTCCTTGAACAGTATGTGTTGGAGCCGACAAGGGAGCGAGCTATCTTGGATCTGGTGCTATGTAATGAGGCAGGTAGAATTAGGGACCTTGCGGTGAAGGATCCTCTTGGGAAGAATGATCATTGTATGGTGGAGTTTCTGGTGCAGATGGAGGAGGAGAAAGTGGGTTCCCGGACACGCGTCCTTTGTTTGAATAGAGGGGAGTACGGTAGGATGAGAGAAGAATTGGCGAATGTGGACTGGGGGAGCGCGTTGGAAGGTAGGTCTGCTGAGGAGCAGTGGAGGATCTTTAAGGAGATCTTTCTTGGTGCTCAGCAGAAATTTATTCCGATGGTTAAAAAGGACCGTAGGAGGAGAGGTAATAAGCCGTGGATAACGAAGGAGGTGAAGGAATGTGCTAAATTAAAAGCGGAGGCGTTTAGAGTAGCTAAGAGTAGTGGGCGAGAAGAGGATTGGGAGAGGTATAAATGTCAACAAAGATTGACAAAGAAGATGATAAAGAAGGGTAGGAGAAACTATGAGGCTGGGCTAGTGCTTAATATAAAAAAGGATAGCAAGAGTTTTTATAAATATATAAAAAGGAAGAGGCTGGCTAGGGTGAACGTTGGACACGTAGAGGATGAGAGGGGGGACTTAGTGGGAGGGGATGGGGAAATGGCTGACGTCTTGAATAACTTTTTTGTTTCGGTCTTCACGGAGGAGGACATGAATAATTTGCCGGGTGTTAGTGATGGAAAGGTCTCAATGACATGATGACAGTGATGGAAAGGACTGGAGGGTCTCAATGACATTTACTGTTACTAGAGAGGCGGTGCTCGACAGACTGGAGGGGCTGATTGTGGACAAGTCCCCAGGACCGGATGGACCCCAGGACCAGAGGGCGGGAAGGTGGAACTGAGCCACGACAGATCAGCCATGATCTTATTGAATGGCGGGGTATGCTCGAAGGGCTAGATGGCCAACTCCTGCTCCTATTTCTTATGTTCTTATGAATGCATCCAAGGGTTCTGAAAGAAATGGCGGAGGTGATAGTGGATGCCTTGGTGTTTATTTTCCAGACGTCGCTGGATTCCGGGGAAGTGCCGGAAGATTGGAAAATGGCTAATGTTACGCCGTTGTTTAAGAAGGGTGCCAGGCTAAAGGCAGGGAATTATAGGCCGGTTAGTTTAACGTCTGTTGTAGGTAAAATGTTAGAATCCGTCATCAAGGAGGAAATAGCGAGGCATCTTGAAGGGAATTGCTTGATAGAGCAGACACAGCACGGTTTCGTTAAAGGGAAGTCGTGTCTGACAAATTTACTGGAGTTCTATGAGGATGTGTCTAGGGCGGTGGATAAAGGAGAGCCGGTGGATGTGGTCTTTCTTGATTTTCAGAAGGCGTTTGACAAGGTACCTCACAAGAGGTTATTGCAGAAGGTCAGGGGACATGGAGTTGGGGGTAGGGTGTTAGTGTGGATAGAGGATTGGTTGTCAAATAGGAGGCAGAGAGTGGGGGTCAATGGGTGCTATTCGGATTGGCGGCTGGTGACTAGTGGGGTGCCCCAGGGGTCGGTGCAGGGGCCTCAGCTATTTACCATTTATATAGATGATCTGGAGGAGGGAACCGAGTGTATGGTGTCGAAATTTGCTGATGACACCAAGACTGGGGGAAAGGCGAATTGTGCGGAGGGTGAGGAGAGTGTACAGAAGGATCTAGATAGGCTGGGCGAATGGGCCAGGAACTGGCAAATGGAATTTAATGTTGGCAAGTGCGAGGTGGTCCACTTTGGTAGGAATAATGGTAGGAAGGATTATTACTTACGTGGAGAAAAACTGCAGCAGGCGACGGTGCAGAGGGACCTGGGGGTCCTTGTGCATGAGTCACAAAAACCCAGATTGCAGGTGCCGCAGGTGGTCAGGAAGGCGAATGGGATGCTGGCCTTCATAGCGAGGGGAATTGAATATAAAAGTAGGGAGGTCTTGCTGCAGCTGTATAGGGCATTGGTGAGGCCGCATCTGGAGTACTATGTGCAGTTTTGGGCGCCGTACTTATGCAAGGATATTTTGGCCTTGGAGGGAGCACAGAGGAAGTTTACTAGGCTGATGCTGGAGTTGAGGGGGTTGAGCTATGAGGAGAGGCTGAATAAACTAGGCTTGTACTCGTTCGAGTTTAGAAGAATGAGGGGAGATCTCATTGAGACATATAAGATGATGAATGGGATGGATAGGATAGAGGTGGAGACACTCTTCCCGCTCAGAAAGGACAATAGGACAAGGGGGCACAGCCTCAAGATAAAGGGGTAGGGCGGTTTAGAGCAGAGTTGAGGAGGAACTTCTTCACTCAAAGGGTGGTGAATTTCTGGAATTCTCTGCCCATTGAAGTGGTGGAGGCTGCCTCGCTAAATATTTTTAAGACGCGGGTTGATAGGTTTTTGATAAGAGAGGGGATTAAGGGTTATGGGGAGAGGGCGGGAATGTGGAACTGAGCCACGACAGATCAGCCATGATCTTATTGAAGGCGGGCAGGCTCTAAGGGCTAGATGGCCTACTCCTGCTCATATTTCTTATGTTTGAAGGGGATGTGGAGAGGCTCAGGGAGTGGCCAAATGTTTGCCAGCTGGATGACAAGGTGGAAAAATATGAGGTTACCTAATTTTGTTAGAAAATAAAACTGACATTAAGACAACTCCAAAGATATACATGGTAGATGGATTCACCATGATAAAGATATTTTGATGTCCTTGTTCATGAGGCACTGAAAGTGAAGATGAGAGCAGTTAAGATAACAAATGGTATATTAGCCATTATTCTAAGAGGATTTCAGTTGAGGAAAAAGGTGTCTTCCTGTAATTATATGCAGCCTTGCTGAGACCAACCTGGAGTATTGTGGACAGTTTTGGTCTCCTGACCGAAGCAAAGATGTACTTGGCATGTAAAGAAGGTTCATTAAAATAGGTCCAGGGACAGATGGGTTGTCCTCTGAGGAACAAAAACACTTTATTCTCAGGCCTTTAGAAGAATGATAGCTGAACTTATTCAAACCTACACTATTTTACAGAGTTCAATAGACCAGATGTAGAAAGGATGTTTCCCCTTGCTGGAGGGTCTGAAACCTGGGACACAGTCTGAGAATAAGGGGCAGTTATTTAGGCTGAGATGAGGGGTATTTGTTTCCCATTAGAATGCTGGTGAATCAAGGAATGCAGGGATAATGTTAGAAATGGTGTTGAAGCAGAGGATCAGCCATGGTCACACTGAATGATGGAGTGGATTTGAAGGACAGAATGGATGACTCCTGCTCCTGTTTCTTAATGTTCTTATTGCAATAGGAATGGAAGGTAAGAGTAGGAAGGTTTTTCTGCAGCTTTACACGACCTTCATGAGAACACAACTGGAGTAATGTGTATAGTGTTGAGCTCTTTACTGAAAAAAGGATAGAATTGTATTTGAACCAGTTCATAGAAAGTTCACTCGGCTGATTCCTGGGATGGAGAGGTTTATTTTATGAGGAAAACTTGAGCAGATTGGAGCAAAATCTGTGAAAGTTCAGAAGATTAAAAGGTGATTGTATTGAGGGGATGAGACAGGGTGGTTACTGAGAGGCTGTTTCCTTTTCTAAGAGAGACCAGAACAAGGGGACAGATTTTCAAATGTAATTGTCAGTCCCTTAAGACTGAGAGGAGGAGAGATTTATTTTTGAAATGGTTGCTGGTCAGTGGAATTCATTTCCCTGGAGACTAGTGGTGGCAGAGTCATTGAATATATTCAAGGCTGAGTTAGGAATAATTTTGGATTCAGAAGTGAATCAAGGGTTACAGAGGAGCGAGCGGGAAAATAATTGTGACTACAATTCGATCAGCCGTGATGGAGTCTGCTCGAGGGGCTGAATGCTGCTCCCAGTTATTTTGCTCTTATCCCAATACGTCCTTCAGACTGCTCTCTGTGACCAGTGATGAATACACAAGCTCTATGTTTTGTCCTCACCAGACACTCTCCTGTGCCCATTCATTAGGCCACCCACTCAACCCATCTCACCAACAGTAATTACCCACTCTGCCCCCAGGCCTTCCTGATCCAGCACTTCATCTTCCATTGGTGTAAGGATGGTAAGACCTGGATGTCTCCACTCTTCTTCACTCATTCCCTGATGGTGTTTGCTCTCTTTCCAAACACACACATTGTTCCTCACTCATCAAACACATGCTCTAGCCCAGGGTTGTCCAACGTGTGGACCAAGGGGTGAATGTGACCCTCGAAGCCCCTCAATGCGGCCCCCGGAGCGAGTTTCCAGAATCTCAGTCACACAGTTCAGTTTGAATGGAAGAATCTGTATGGAGCTGCTCCTCCAATCACAGGCCGTTTCTTTCCCATGTTTGCTGCTGATGGGTTTTTGAGCCAAACTGCAGCAAATGTGGGAGAGAAACAATTTGTGATTGATGAGGATTAAACTCTAATCATCATCTTTATTTATTCCTCATTATTGTGCTCAGCAAGTTGTTTCTTTTCATATCTCAGTTTAGTTTTTAATTGAAATTTCTGCTGTGCCAAACTTGATCATTCTGAAATTTACTCATCGGCCTCTTGAGTGAGAAAAACATTGCCATGTGTTTGCCCAGTGAATATGTTGGTGAACCCTGCTCTAGCCTATGCTGGTGGCAGCCTAACGGACATGTCTCTGACAGTCAATGCTGCTGCCTTTGCATTGCCAGTGTCTGGGTGGAGATGTTCTTTCTACAATTTCCCTCTCATCCTTATTCACATATCAGGCTGTGCTGCACTCACCGTGTCAGAACACATCAGGACATTGATCCTTTTCCACACTGTAACCACGTGTCTGAAACCTGCTCACCTCCCAGCAATCTCCATCCAGACTGGCTTGTAATGATGGGATAACCTCCTCCCATCCTGAGGGAACAGGACCTCCCTCCGAGCCTGAGTGATTGGGGGGGTAACCCTTGCTCTGCTTTCTGACATTTCAGCCCCTCATTCAGTAAGCAGAGCTCCCTCGCTGCTCCCTCCAGAGCTGCTGTGTTTGAAAGTCCTGCTGGCTGCCTTTGGAGATGGTGCCAGCATTGCCTGAACCAGGACTGTCCCCTGCCCAGGCTGCCTCAGTGGGCAGCTCCCCCTGCCTGCCAGCCGTTAATTGTTCGCCTCTGACAATATCACCTTCATAACTCTGCCTATCCTGCCCACACAGACACACCACCCATTTCCAATCCCCATGTTGGGAATTCACAGCTTCTGGTAAAATCACAGCCATTATCTTCACCCTCACCACAAATTGCATTCCAAAACTGGCCATCCCATGTCCCTCCCGAGCCACTCCGAGTAAGGACATGGGGATCCTGTGATTATGGTCCTGTCCCATCATCACTTTTACCATTTAATCACTCCTGTAATTCCAGTTTGTCCTTTCTTTGTTTCATCCCCAGCCACCCACCGCTGTCCCTTCAAACCTGTCAATTCACTGCCAGTTCCCAGTTCCAATGGAAGGTCAAACTTTACCCCTGTTTCTCTCTTCACAAATATTTCCCTAACCTGCTGAGCATTTCCAGTTTATTATATTGATATTTCATTTTCAGCGTTGAGTATTTCCTCATTAGATAGAAATGCAAGTTATATTTTTGGAATGTCTCCTACAATACATTATTATTGTTATTAACAGTATTATATAAAACACTGGGGATGGAGCCTGATTCCTGTTATTTCTCTCTCTGGTCTCCAGTCTGTATAGGAACACACTCACAGATTCTTGTGCTGAGGATCTCGTCTCCGCTCTCTGTACAAAACAGCCACTGAGGTTTCTGAACCTGGGATCAAACTCTTTCACAGATCAATCTGTCCCTGCTCTCCGCTGCCTCATACTGACCTGCAGGAGTCTGGAGAGGATAGAGTGAGTGTTTGTGTTAATTTTTAGTGGAATAATTAAAATATAAATGGATTTAAAATATAAATGGGCCTGAGTCTTCCAAGCAGGAGCAATGATAAGCAGATTGCCGGTATGTGTGAAAATTCTCCTAACCTGAAACTGCTGCATATTTCTCCCAGAATCTTCAGCACAGTGACCCCGGGGAGCTCCATCAGAGCAGAGTTGGGGAAGAGAACACACACCCTATTTACAGCACAGTGACCCCGGGGAGCTCCAAAGGTGTTAGTTGATTGGGGGAGTGAATGGGTTGGTGTGTAGATGGATGAATGGTTAGTCAAGGAGCTGGTGAGAGGTTGGAGGATTAGTTCTGGGTATCAGAGGAGTGGATGAGTTGTATTGTGTTGGGTTGGAGGGTTAATCGGAAGTTTTTACCAAATTGACACTATTTCTTCCCTGAATCTGACTGAGTAGGGTTCCATTCATAGATATGCAGGGTAGAATAGGTGCAGGGTGATGTGGCGGCGCGGGCTCGTTGGGCCGAAGGGCCTGTTTCCCGTGCTGGATTGTTCTTTGTTCTTTGTTTAGGTAACAGCTGGGATTTGGCCATGTTGTTGGGATCTAAACAGATGTGCTGGTGTGGTGGGGGATTGGGGTTGGTTAATAGCTGTGGACGCGGTAGTGGAGTAGTGTTGGTTCTGGGGTAATGAGTTTAAGTCAGAGCGTTATCAAGAATGTATTCAGGAGGTAGGTGGATATAGTATTTGAGGGTGAACGGGATCAAAAGTTATGGGGAGAAAGCAGGATGAGGCTATTGAGTTGGACGATCAGATATGATGGTGATGGATGGTCGAGCAGGTTCGAAGGGCCAAATGGCCGCCTCCTGCTCCGATCTTCTATGTTTCTATGTCAGTTGAGGAGAGGTTGGGTCAAGATGAGGCCAAGTTGGGAGGTTTAGTAAGATTTCTTCAAGTCTAATGGGAGGTAGTCAGGCTGGAGGGGAAGCTGGGATGAGTTGGGGAGAGTGGGTCTAGTCAGATTGTGGGAGGTGTAGTATGGGGGATCAGTGGGAAGTAATTGGGGGACTCGGTTGTGCTATTCAGGTATTAGCCCAGGTGGTGAGCTGTCTAACGTTACCTGAGTAACTATCCAGGTAAATTTTATGGATCTGTCCCAAGTCTCTGACTCTAACTCCAGCAGGGGAATTCCCCAATAGTAGTTACTACCTCTGGGACAATTTCCAGGTAGATCAGTGTGTCAGGACATCCACAGGGTCCCGATGCTCATCTTCAGTTGTGTGTCTGGGTCTCTGGTGATCCAGAGACCAGAAGATTTGTCCCATTAACTCCAGTCTCCTGTAATTTACCCTGTTGTTCAATCTGTTTATTTCCTGTTTCATCTTTAATCTGTTTCAAGCTGGAGAGGAATCAATTCAGTCCAAATGGAGAGAGACAGCTGGAGTCACTGCGGGAATCCAGACGGGGACTGACTGTGCTCATGTGAATATTTCAATCTATGAACATTGCTGCTCCACCGCTTACAGTGAAATCCTGAATTGTGAAGATCTTCGACAGCTCCTTCCAAACCCTTCATTCCTGCCCCTCTCCCTCCCTATTCCATCAGTCCCTCCAGCCTGACAGTGATTTCCCTGCTTACCTGGTTTCCCAGCTGGAAAACTGTTGTAGTTTTAGCCTCCACATTGAAGGAAAGATTGCTGCAAACCATTGTTTAAGCAGCAATGTGTTGTCAGTGTTCTCAGCAACAGAGTCTTCACCCTCCTTTCAAAATGGAGCAGCAGAGATCATTCTCCAGAGAGAGGGAACAGTGTGTGTGATTCTGACAGTACCCAACAGAGGACAGATTGGTCAATCTTGTCAGAGTTTCCTCTCTGTCTCTGTGAATGAATTAAAGGCTCCACCAGCCTCTCCTCAAAACCTCTTTCACTATCTGGGGATTAAAGTCGCACAATGCCACCATTTGCTGGTGGCTCACACCTACTGCAGGCGCTGCTCTGTGTGAGCTTCAGACAAGTTCAGTCAGTCCCATGCCTGCATCTGGGAACCGGTTACTGCAGTGTGAATATTGATCAATATTGACAGGGATTGGAGTTTACAGCAGGAACCTCGGCTGGTGAATTAACCCTTTTATCACCAGACACTGTACATGAACTCTGTTCCCTCATTCTCTATGGGAGATATTGTCTGGAGATTGTAGTTGGGGATGATCTCAGACTGTAATGTGTACATTTGGTGCAGTTATTAGACACTAATCCCATTCAGAATGGGAGTGGGTAAACTGTGCTGCACTCTGTAATTCCTGTGTCAGACATTCAGTGTTTAATCTTCCACAGAGGATCTTGCTAACTGTTCTTTGAATGTTTCCAAGATAATTGTCTCAATCTCAGACTGATTCTTTGAAAGTTGGAAATATACAATTTTGAGACACAATTACAACCTCTGATCACGGTTTGTCAGTGTTTGAACAGAAAATAATTTCTAAACAAACTATTCCCCTTTTGCAGTTCTTGCTTTACAATTCCAGAGGTTTTGGTGATACAGAGAGCAGCTCAGCTGGAATCCAAATGTTCTCTTTCCACTCTCGCCCGCTCCTGTTTACCCAGCCAATTATCAACCACAACAAAAGTTCCCACATATTTATTAGGGAAAGTTGGTGTTGAAGCAGGGTGACCATTCCTTACCCCATAACACACATTCACACGGGAAATGTCACTTCAATTATTTCTGGAACTGTTAACATCTCAGAATCACAAGTGAGTTCAAGTGATTCCATTCCAAAGATGGATTGTGTTTCTGTTTTATAATCTCAATCTCACACAGGCACTGAAATCCCCCACGTAAAAACACATAATCTCACACAGAGCAAGAGACAGAGGCACAATCACGGAAACAGACATACACACACACACACACACACAATCTGTGCATCCTACACACATCCCTCCAGCACACACACACACACACACATACACAAACTGATACCCACACAAACACTGACACACTGACAAACTCACACACATGCTCACAGTATAGAGATACACAAAATCACTCTTCAATACACACAACACGCAGCCAAACACCCACAAACACACATCACAAACCACAACAAGCAACAAACCCATGAACAGCAGCCGTTAATGAATTCTCACCACTCTGTAACCAAGTTAAATTTAAGTTGGACAAAAGTGATAACATTTCCTCTGAAACCGACATCCCCAGAACGAAAGCAACAAATGAACACTGGGGCAGCACTGGACAGGATCGGAGCCTCGGAAATGCAGTTTCCTCTTTCCTTGTTCCTTATATCTCACTGAGCAGATGCAGAGCTGTAGCACAGAAAGCTAGAATTCACAATTTCACTCTGTCCCTGCACACTCGCCTCAGCTTTATTTAATTTCTGAATGTATGATTTATTTTGGATTGTCCCAAATATCTCAGGACAGATGCATGATGTCAGATATTACCATTATTTATGAAACTGTTTACATAGAACATAGAACATTACAGCACAAACAGGCCCTTCGGCCCTCGAGTTGCGCCGATCACATCAACCCCACCAATCTATAGACCTATCTATAACCCCCAATCCCATTAAACCCCATATACTCATCCAGAAGTCTTTTAAAAGACCCCAGCGAGTTCGCCTCCACCACCGATGACGGCAGCCGATTCCATTCACTCACCACCCTCTGAGTGAAAAACTTACCCCTAACATCACCTCTGTACTTCCCTCCCTGCACCTTAAATCTGTGTCCTCTCGTAGCGACCATTTCAACCCGGGGAAATAGCCCCGGTCATGTTTTACCATGACAGATATTACCTGGAGTTTGTCAGATTGTTGTTTTTCATCCATCTGCAGTTGCAGATGTCAGCGTTGAAAAGTAGAGAGATATTCTATACCATTAAAAGAATCACCTTGAATCGGGGAAATTCTTCAAAGACTATGAATTAATCACTTTCAAATTAGTATCATTTCTTCAGAACAAACTATTCATATCATCCATTATTACAATTTAAACTAACTTTATTGTGTTGTCTTGTCTGTGCTAGTTTTAACTGAACACTGCTCAGTGTGTGACATGATCTATGTTATTGAGTCTTGGAAGAGAAAGGGTTAATGGTGCTGCTCTGTAATTGTAATGAATATTCCTAATTTTATCATCTGTATCACTGGTTATTAGAAATCAAATGCTAGGCAGTTAATTCATCAAATTCTAATTGGGAACCATTGGAATGCTGAAACTAATATGTACACAAGCTAATAAAGATCAGGGGGTTCTTTCGGGTCGAACCAACCAAACAAACTTAAATTACATTTGGACAAAGAAAAGGGGGGCAGCTCCCCAAAAGGAGGGGGAACACCCCTAACAGAAACAAAAAGTACAAAGGAAACTTAAGACAAGTCAAATCAAAATGTGATTGTCAGGGTCTAAGGCACCGCAGCCCCTGCGGTGCCCAATGGGCATGGAAGAAAGAGCAGGGGACTAGTGAGCGTGAAACTGAAAAAGTCATATGATACAGGAGCAGAGTTTAAGGTATTCTGTTCATTGCGTATACTCCGCCATTTAATCATGGCTGATAAGTTTCTCAAACCCATTCTCCTGCCTTTTCCCCACAATATTTGATCCCTTCACCAATCAGGAACCTATCTCTGTCTTTAATACACTCAGTGAACTGGCCATGCACAGACTTCTACGGCAATGAAATCCACAGATTTACCACCCTTTGGCTGAAGAAAGTCCTCCTCATCTCGGTGCAAAACGGTCGTCCTTTCATTCTGAGGCTGTGCCCTCGGACCATAGTCTCTCCTACAAATGGAAGCGTCTTCCTCACGTCCACTCTATCCAGGCCTTTCAGTATTCTGTAATCAGAGTCCTCAAACATTCCTCCAATGTCCAGCTGTTCATTCCTGGGATTATTCTTATGAATCTCTTCTGGACCTTCTCCAGGACCAGCACATTCATTCTTTAATACAGGCCCAACTTTACTCACAGTACTCCAAAGGTCGTCTGACTAGAACCTTGTAAAGTTTCAGCAGTACATCCCTGTTTTTGATCGTACATATTATTTTAATTTGTAAATGTGGCAAAGACCTTCAGGTTAACAATAAAACTCAGCTGATAAAGTCATTTCTTACACGTCAATGTCCCAGATTGGTCTGTCATGGTTGACCTAAGAACAGGAACAAACCAACAGAGACACAAACCAGAGGCAGAGACGCTGCAAATGTCCTAATGTTTATTTAAAAAACAGTGGGACATTTACTGACATGTTCAGGTCAATCTCAGTGATGATCAGTGACCAGGTCCACATTAAAACAACGGGTGCAGTCCAAGGTTAAACATCATTGGAACAAAGTTCTCCTGAAATTGGACATTGCCGGTGAGTCCCAATGTGATGGAGAGATCCAAACTCAGCCCCACACCCTGATGTGGTGAAGGGGACACGAGGCCCAGCTACAGAGTTGGATGTAAAGAACAGCGGCGTGTGTTTGATTCTGGTGATGTGCACACTCCGAGCCGAGTATTAGAGCAAAGAACATTACAGCACAAACAGGCCCTTCGGCCCTCGAGTTGCGCCGATCACATCAACCCCACCAATCTATAGACCTATCTATAACCCCCAATCCCATTAAACCCCATATACTCATCCAGAAGTCTTTTAAAAGACCCCAGCGAGTTCGCCTCCACCACCAATGACGGCAGCCGATTCCATTCACTCACCACCCTCTGAGTGAAAAACTGACCCCTAACATCACCTCTGTACTTCCCTCCCCGCACCTTAAATCTGTGTCCTCTCGTAGCGACCATTTTAACCCGGGGAAATAGCCTCTGAGAGTCCACCCTATCTATTCCTCTCAACATTTTATAAACTTCTATCAGGTCGCCTCTCAACCTTCGCCTCTCTAGGGAAAAGAGTCCCAGCTCCCTCAACCTATCTTCATAAGGCATGCCTCCCAGTCCAGGCAACATCCTTGTAAATCTCCTCTGCACCCTTTCAATAGCTTCTACGTCTTTCCTATAGTGAGGCGACCAGAACTGCGCACAGTACTCCAAATGAGGCCTGACGAGGGTCCTGTAAAGTTGCAGCATTACCTCCCGACTCCTAAACTCAATCCCTCGATTAATGAAGGCCAGTACACCACACGCCTTCTTGACCACCTCCTCCACCTGCGAGGCCGATTTAAGAGTCCTGTGGACCCGGACCCCGAGATCCTTCTGCTCTTCAACGCTACTAAGACTCCTGCCCTTGATCGTGTACTCGTTCATCCCGTTGGTTCTGCCGAAATGGACGACTACACATTTGTCCGTGTTGAAGTCCATCTGCCACTTCTCCGCCCATTCCTGCATCCTATCTATGTCCTGCTGCAACTTTTGACATCCTTCCAGACCATCCACAACACCACCGACCTTCGTGTCATCAGCGAACTTGCTAACCCATCCCTCCACTTCCTCATCCAGGTCATTTATGAAAATGACAAACAGCAAGGGTCCCAGAACAGATCCCTGGGGCACCCCACTGGTGACTGACCTCCATTCCGAAAAAGACCCATCCACAACCACTCTCTGCCTTCTGCAGGCAAGCCAGTTCTGGATCCACAAGGCCAAAGGCCCTTGGATCCCATGCCCTCTCACCTTCTCAAGAAGTCTTGCATGGGGGACTTTATCAAAAGCCTTGCTGAAATCCATGTACACTACGTCCACGGCACTTCCTTCGTCAATGTGTTCAGTCACATTATCGAAGAACTCAACTAGGCTCGTAAGGCACGACCTGCCCTTGACAAATCCATGCTGACTATTCCTGATCATGCCAAACCTCTCCAAATGCTCATAAATCTTGTCCCTCAGAAGCCTCTCCATCAGCTTACCAACCACTGAGATCAGACTCACCGGGCGGTAATTTCCCGGGCTATCTCTGTTCCCTTTCTTGAAAATAGGGACTACATCCGCAATCGTCCAATCTTCCGGAACCGCTCCCGTCTCCATTGACGACGCAAAGATCATCGCCAGGGGCTCTGCAATCACTTCCTTGGCCTCCCACAGTATCCTGGGGTACATCCCATCTGGTCCCGGCAACTTATCTATTTTGATAGAATTCAAAAGTTCTAACACATCCTCCTCCTTAATGTCCACGTACTCAATCTTTTCCACCTGCTGCAAGTCCATAGCAAGATCTCCCAAATCAGCTTCCACTGTGAATACTGAGGCAAAGTACTCATTAAGCACCTCCGCCATTTCTTCTGGTTCCACACAGACCTTTCCCCCTTCACCTTTTATAGGTCCTATTGAATCATTCTGAGGCAGAGAGACATCAGATTGAGACCATATGACACATTGGGGGCCTTTTCACCTCCCATAACAATCCCTCCCCCTCCCTCTGATATCAGAGAATCATCGAAACCCTACAGCACAGAAAGAGGCCATTCGGCCCATCGAGTCTGCACCGACTGCAATCCCACCCAGGCCCTACCCCCTTATCCCTACACATTTACCCACTAATCCCTCTAACCTACACATCTCAGGACACTGAGGGGTGATGTTTAACACGGCCAATGAACCGAACCCACACATCTTTGGAGTGCGGGAAGAAACCGGAGCAGGGCCCAGACTGAAATAATGGGGAAAAATCTGGTGCTGTGTTTATTCACACAAGGGCTTGATTGTAGTGACTGAGATGGTGCAGCACAGAGTTTACACAAACAAGGACTAGATTGTAATAACAGATCTTTCTGTGAAATATCCAGTTCCTGCAGGGCAGGAGGAGGCCATTCAGTCCATCCAGACAGATCCTATCCCAGTGTTGACCCTGAGCAGTAACTGATCCTGCCCAGTGTCCCTATGCTGCTGATGTTTGGAGAGTGTGAGGAAAGGCTCCCCCCGCAGACACGGGGACAATGTACAGACTCCACACAGACACTGAGCCCAAGGCCGCCAATTGAAGCCGGGGCCTCCCTGACGCTGTGAGAGCGCAGCACCAACCACTGAGCCCCCACCGTGCCGCCTCACAGTGTAACTGACCATCCCCCCCGGGCTCTGTTAATATTATACAGAGACACGCTGTATTTACAGTAAATCACCATTTTAATCCTGAAGCTGAAAGTTGAACCTTTTTCTGGGCCGTTAATTCCTTACCGTTATTCACAAATCCGCGCGCTCCGCTCGACGCCGGTGAGTTCCCGCCTAAGAAGAATATTCCCGCTTCTCCGGTCACGTGACACCAGTCCGCCGCGCGCAGAAACCGTTTAACGGCCGCTTCCCGACACGTCACTGGGCGGGACCGCACGGCGTTCGCATTCTTCATTGGTCCACGGCGCTGTCCATCAGATGAAGACAGCCAATAGGAGCCCGCTCCAGCGGAATGATTGACAGCTGGTCTGGGTGGACTCGGGCAGATTGTGATGAGTCAGTGTCCTGGCTGGAGATAACAGCACAGCCTCTGTAAGCTGCTGCTCAAACCCTCTCTCCACTCACACTGTCTGCACCTTTAACACTTGGAAAGACCCACATTCCAACCATTATCCTGGAAATGGAGTCTGTGCCTCTATACACCCTGTTTGTGAACACATCTCCCGCTCACCTGAAGAAGGAGCCACACTCCGAAAGCTGGTGCTGCCAAATGAACCTGTTGGGCTGTAACCTGGTGTTGTGAGACATCTTACTGTGTCCACCCCAGTCCAACACCGGCATCTCCACATCAAGATTGTGATGGAGCAGCGACTCGCCGTGGATTCACTGCCATTGGGGACAATCCCAGCCAGCGAGAGGCAGCACCTCCCGTCCCCAAGAGCAGCATTCGCACCGTCCCACTTTCTCCTCCATTTGGGCAGCGCCACAAACAGATTCTTGTTATTTCTTCCATTGGCAGCACCCACGGGTGCTCTTGGTGCTCCCGTTCCAGCACCTTCCCTCTTAATGATGGGGGAATGAGGCTCCCATCGCCCAGAATAAACATCCAGCAACACCGACAACTCCCAGCTTCCACACACTTATCGCCGTAACTCCGGGTGCTTTCTACTCATCCTCCCTCTCTGGACAAGTTCCACTCCCTGCCTCATAACCGGATCATTCCGGGTGACTTTCCGTACCTGGTTAGCGGTTACCAGAACTTTATCTTCTTGTGTGAAATACATTATCTTCACATTCCAGCAGGAACATCTTTATCTCCAGGCAAAGGCAGCTCGGACAGAGCATCCACATTGCCGTGTTTCTCTGACTGACAGCACCAACACCCAACTCTACAATCAAACTGCTGCCATGGACGCTATCCCAGTGTATGGTCCAAGGATGGAAGATAAAACATAGGAATTATGAGTGGGAGATGGCAATTCAGCCCTTCGAGCTCGCTCCGTCATACAACATCATCATGGCAGAGCTTTTAATTTCTTGACATAAAGACGATGCCTAAGCTGCTTTCTTCCACCCGAGCAGACTTTTCCTCAGCTTTCGTCAACAATCTAGAAGTGAATACTCTGGATCTTCCTCTCCGTTTGACATAACGTGAGACAGGATGACACCAATCCCATTGGGTGAGGAGTAACATGTAAGCTGCAGCAGTAACTTTTTTAAGTTGAACTAGTATTTCCAATCTCTTCAAAGCCTGCTTTACCGCTAGGGAAGCCTCCTTTTGTTTTGTTCACTTCCGCGCTGTCCTTTCACCATCAGTTTCAACGCTGTCACCAGATCCAGAATGAGCTTGCCATATTAATTGATTAGACCCAAAAACAACCGTAATTGGGAAGCATTGTCTGGTCTTGGGGCCTTCATGATGACGCCTTGTGTAATCCATTGCCGTCAATTTCATGGCCCAGGCATTCAATGGGGTCCTCGAAGAACTCATATTACTCTCTTGACTTGCTGGCACTGCTCCTGCAACCTCTTTAAGAGATTCTCCAAGTACATAGAACATTACAGCACAAACAGGCCCTTCGGCCCTCGAGTTGCGCCGATCACATGAACCCCACCAATCTATAGACCTATCTATAACCCCCAATCCCATTAAACCCCATATACTCATCCAGAAGTCTTTTAAAAGACCCCAGCGAGTTCGCCTCCACCACCAATGGCGGCAGCCGATTCCATTCACTCACCACCCTCTGAGTGAAAAACTTACCCCTAACATCACCTCTGTACTTCCCTCCCCGCACCTTAAATCTGTGTCCTCTCGTAGCGACCATTTCAACCCGGGGAAATAGCCTCTGAGAGTCCACCCTATCTATTCCTCTCAACATTTTATAAACTTCTATCAGGTCGCCTCTCAACCTTTGCCTCTCTAGGGAAAAGAGTCCCAGCTCCCTCAACCTATCTTCATAAGGCATGCCTCCCAGTCCAGGCAACGTCCTTGTAAATCTCCTCTGCCCTTTCAATAGCTTCTACGTCTTTCCTATAGTGAGGCGACCAGAACTGCGCACAGTACTCCAAATGAGGCCTGACAAGGGTCCTGTAAAGTTGCAGCATTACCTCCCGACTCCTAAACTCAATCCCTCGATTAATGAAGGACTGTACACCATACGCCTTCGTGACCACCTCCTCCACCTGCGAGGCCGATTTAAGAGTCCTGTGGACCCGGACCCCGAGATCCTTCTGCTCTTCAACTCTACTAAGACTCCTGCCCTTGATAGTGTACTCGTTCATCCCGTTGGTTCTGCCGAAATGGACGACTACACATTTATCCGCGTTGAAGTCCATCTGCCACTTCTCCGCCCATTCCTGCATCCTATCTATGTCCTGCTGCAACTTTTGACATCCTTCCAGACCATCCACAACACCACCGACCTTCGTGTCATCAGCGAACTTGCTAACCCATCCCTCCACTTCCTCATCCAGGTCATTTATGAAAATGACAAACAGCAAGGGTCCCAGAACAGATCCCTGGGGCACCCCACTGATGACTGACCTCCATTCCGAAAAAGACCCATCCACAACCACTCTCTGCCTTCTGCAGGCAAGCCAGTTCTGGATCCACAAGGCCAAAGGCCCTTGGATCCCATGCCCTCTCACCTTCTCAAGAAGTCTTGCATGGGGGACCTTATCAAACGCCTTGCTGAAGTCCATGTACACTACGTCCACGGCACTTCCTTCGTCAATGTGTTCAGTCACATTATCGAAGAACTCAACTAGGCTCGTAAGGCACGACCTGCCCTTGACAAATCCATGCTGACTTTTCCTGATCATGTCAAACCTCTCCAAATGCTCGTAAAATCATGGCAGAGCTTTTAATTTCTTGACATAAAGACAATGTCTAATCTGCTTTCTTCCACCCGAACAAACTTTTCCTCAGCTTTCGTCAACAATCTCGAAGTGAATACTCTGGATCTTCCTCTCCGTTTGATATAACGTGAGACAGGATGACACCAATCCCATTGGGTGAGGAGTAACATGTAAGCTGCAGCAGTAACTTTTTTAAGTTGAACTAGTATTTCCAATCTCTTCAAAGCCTGCTTTACCGCTAGGGAAGCCTCCTTTTGTTTTGTTCACTTCCACGCTGTCCTTTCACCAGCAGCTGGAGCATCAGTTTCAACGCTGTCACCAGATCCAGAATGAGCTTGCCGTACTAATTGATTAGGCCCAAAAACAACCTTAATTGGGAAGCATTGTCTGGTCTTGGGGCCTTCATGATGACGCCTTGTGTAATCCATTGCCGTCAATTTCATGATCCAGGCATTCAATGGGGTCCTTGAAGAACTCATATTACTCTCTTGACTTACTGGCACTGCTCCTGCAACCTCTTTAAGAGATTCTCCAAGTACTTAGAAAATAGTCGAATCCATGACCAAGATATCATCCAGGTAAGGCTGGACTCCTGTCATTCCACTCAGGATTTGGTCCATGACCCTCTAATCGAGATAAGGGCACACATAATCAAGATGGGGGCTCTCCAACTCAAAATGGGGAGCACTCCAACTCAAAATAGGGGGCACACCAACTCAAAATAGGGAGCATTTCTAATTGAAGGGGCACTTGTAATTAACAGGGGGCACTCCTAATTGACAGGAGCACTGCTGGCAGATGTGCAGGCACTTATAATTGAAACTGTTGTTGCCCTAAATCTGAATGGAAGCACATCTAATCCAGATAGAAGTCTCTTATTCAAGACAGGGGGTGCTCCCAGTCAAGACAGGGAGAGCTCCCAATTGAATTTGGGGTACTCCTAATGGCGACGGGGGGACACTCCTAATTGAATTAGTTGCTGTTCCAAATCTAAATACCGCAAACTGATATAGAAGGCTTCATTATTCGAGATGCAGGGCACTTCTAATCCAGGGAGATGCAGACCAAATCGAGGTAAGCAGCATTCCTAATTGACTGGGGACACTCAGAAGTGATTGGCGGGGGGGGGGGGGCACCCTAACTGAAATAGCCACTGGTCCAAATCTAAACAGGGAGGCATTCCTAATTGAGATGGAAGGCTCTCTTATTGCAGATAGGGACACTCTAAAATCGAGATGGGGCACTCCTAATCGTTAATGGAGCATTCACAATCAAGATAGGGGGCTCTGCAAATTGAGATAGTTGGGACTTCAAATCAAGATAGAGGGCACTACTATGAACCTGGCAGTGAAGTCAGCCAGGCCTGTGACATTAAATCTCAAAGGACAGAGTGAACCCAGCCAGGCCTGTGACACTGAATCTCAAAGGACGGAGTGAACCCAGCCAGGCCTGTGACACTGAATCTCAAAGGACACAGTGAACCCAGCCAGGCCTGTGACACTGAATCCCCAAAGGACAGAATGAACCCAGCCAGGCCTGTGACACGGAATCCCAAAGGACAGACTGAACCCAGCCAGGCCTGTGACACTGAATCTCAAAGGACAGAGTGAGCCCAGCCAGGCCTGTGACACTGAATCCCCAAAGGACAGAGTGAACTCAGCCAGGCCTGTGACACTGATCCCCAAAGGACAGAGTGAACCCAGCCAGGCCTGTGACACTGAATCTCAAAGGACAGAGTGAGCCCAGCCAGGCCTGTGACACTGAATCTCAAAGGACAGAGTGAACCCAGCCAGGCCTGTGACACTGAATCCCAAAGGACAGAGTGAACCCAGCCAGGCCTGTGACACTGAATCCCAAAGGACAGAGTGAACCCTGCCAGGCCTGTGACACTGAATCCCAAAGGACACAGTGAACCTAGCCAGGCCTGTGACACTGAATCTCAAAGGACAGAGTGAGCCCAGCCAGGCCTGTGACACTGAATCTCAAAGGACAGAGTGAACCCAGCCAGGCCTGTGACACTGAATCTCAATGGACAGAGTGAACCCAGCCAGGCCTGTGACACTGAATCCCAAAGGACAGAGTGAACCCAGCCAGGCCTGTGACACTGAATCTCAAAGGACAGAGTGAACCCAGCCAGGCCTGTGACACTGATCCCCAAAGGACAGAGTGAACCCAGCCAGGCCTGTGACACTGAATCTCAAAGGACAGAGTGAGCCCAGCCAGGCCTGTGACACTGAATCTCAAAGGACAGAGTGAACCCAGCCAGGCCTGTGACACTGAATCTCAAAGGACAGAGTGAGCCCAGCCAGGCCTGTGACACTGAATCTTAAAGGACAGAGTGAACCCAGCCAGGCCTATGACACTGAATCTCAAAGGACAGAGACTTGTTTCTATGAGACAGCCAGTTACTTATTCAATCGGCCAAATTTCCTTCTATCCCCCACCTCCTTACTTTCTTCAAGAGCCTACCGTGGGGGATCCTTATCAAACGCCTTACTAAAATCCATGTATACGACACCAACTGCTCTATCTTTGTCTACACACTTAGTTACTTCCTCAAAGAATTCAATCAAACTTGTGAGGTAGGACTTACCCCTCACGAAACCTCCCTGATTAAACTGCATCTTTCCAAATGATCATAAATCCGATCCCTCAGAACCCTTTCCATTAAATTACCGACCACCGAAATAAGACTAACTGGCCTATAATTACCAGGGTCATTCCCATTTCCTTTCTTGAAGATGCATTCTTGGACACACTAATCTCCATTAAGGATGGTCACCTCTGCACCTCACTGAACCGCAAGCCCACAGACAATCTCACAATGCTCCACTTCTCCAGTTTCCACCCTAAACATGTTAAAGAAGCCATTCCCTATGGACAAGCCCTCCATATACACAGGATTTGCTCAGATGAGGAGGATCGTGACAGACACCTCCAGACCTTGAAAGATGCCCTCATAAGAACAGGATATGGTGCTCGACTCATAGATCGGCAGTTCCGATCTGCACCACAGCGAAAAACCGCACAGCGAAAAACCGCACTGATCTCCTCAGAAGGCAAACACGGGACACAGTGGACAGAGTACCCTTCGTCGTCCAGTACTTCCCCGGAGCAGAGAAGCTACGACATCTTCTCCGGAGTCTCCAACATATCATTGATGAAGTCGAACTTCTCGCCCGAGCTATCCCCACACCCCCACTTCTTGCTTTCAGACAACCACACAACCTCAAACAGACCATTGTTCGCAGCAAACTACCCAGCCTTCAGGAGAACAGTGACCACAATACCACACAACCCTGCCACAGCAACCTCTGCAAGACATGCCAGATCATCGACATGGATACCATCATCACACGTGAGAATACCATCCACCAGGTACATGGTAAATACTCTTGCAACTCGGCCAACATTGTCTACCTGATACGTTGCAAGAAAGGATGTCCCGAAGCATGGTACATTGGGGAGACCATGCAGACGCTACGACAACGGATGAATGAACATCGCTCGACAGTCACCAGGCAAGACTGTTCCCTTCCTGTTGGCGAACACTTCAGTGGTCACGGGCATTCAGCCTCTGACCTTCGGGTAAGCATTCTCCAAGGCAGCCTTCACGACACACGACAGCGCAGAGTCGCTGAACAGAGACTGATAGCCAAGTTCCGCACACATGAGGACAGTCTCAACAGGGATCTTGGGTTCATGTCGCACTATCTGTAACCCCCGTGACTTGCCTGGGTTTGCAAAACCTCACTTACTGTACTGTCTGGAGACAATACACATCTCTTTAAACTGTGATCAGTGCTCCTTCCACTCACATTATCAGCCACTTCAGGTATTGAACAGCAGGTTAGGTGTAAGGATTCGCATTCTAATCAGTAATCTCTAAACTGTCTTTGCTTTATATGCTCTGCCTGAGGCCAGAACTCTCCATTCACCTGACGAAGGGACTAACCCGAAAGCTTGTGAGTATATTATCAAATAAATAGGTTGGACTAAAACCTTGTGTTGTCAGACTTTTTACAATCCAGGTGGACAGTGAGGACCCAAAGATCAAAGCTAAAGGTTCCACAACCTCATCCCTTGTCTCCCAAAGTATCCTAGGAGTATCCCATCTTGCCCAGGGGACTTATTGACCCTCAGGATTTTCAAAATTGCTAATAGAACATCTATCAGAACATCTACCTCCTCTATTCTATCAGCCTGTGTCACACACTCATCCTTACAAACATGGCCTGCTCCTTAGTGAACACTGAAGAAAAGTATTCATTCAACGCCTCTCCTATCTCTTTGGACTCCATGCATAAGTTCCCACTACTATCCTTGACTGGCCCTAATCTCACCCTGGTCATTCTTTTATTTCTCACATAAGAGTAAAAAGCCTTGGGTTTTTTCTTATCCGACTCACTAAGGACTTCTCATGCCTCCTCCTAGCTCTCCTAACCCCTTTTTTTAACTCATTCCTAGCTACCTTGTAACTCTCAAGTGACCCAACTGAACCCATTGTCCACTGCACATGTAATGTTCTCAAAGAATTCCACCAAATTAGTCAAACATGACCTGCCCTTCATGAATCCATGCTGCGTCTTACCAATGGGACAATTTATATCCAGATGTCTCACTATGATAGATTCAAGCATTTTCCCTACTACAGAAGTTAAACTAACTGGCCTACAGTTACCCATCTTTTGTCTAACTCCTTTTTTAAACATTTAGTTTTCCAATCTGCGGGAACCATGCCAAAGTCCAGTGAATTTTGGTAAATTACCACTAGTGCATTTGCTATTTCCCCCACCATCTCTTTTAGTTCCCTGGGATGCATTCCATCAGGAACAGGAGACTTTAGCCCCATTAACTTGCTCAACACTACCTCTTTCATAATAATGATAGTTTCTAGGTTCTCACCTGCCATAGGCTTCCTGTCGTCAATTATTGACATGTTATTTGTGTCTTCCACTGTGCAGACTGACGCAAAATACCTGTTCAATGCATCAGCCATTTTCTCATTTCCAGTTATTACACTCCCCTTCTCATCATCTAAACAACCAATGTTTACTTTAGCCATTCTTTTTCATTTTATATGCTTGTAGAAACTTTTGCTATTTTTTTTTATTCTGAGCTGGTTTACTTTCATAATCCATCTTACCTTTCTTTATAGCTTTTTCATGGCTTTCTGTTGACCTTTAAAGATTTCCCAAACCTCGAGGTTCCCACTAATCTTTGCCACTTTGTACGCATTTTCTTTCAATTTGATATCCTCCTTTATTTTCTTAGATATCCATGGCTGGTTATCTTTTTCTACAGTCCTTCCTTATCACTGGTATATACTTTTGCTGAGCACTGTGAAAGATCACTTTGAAAGTCCACCGCTGTTCCTCAATTGTCCCACCATAAAGTTTTTGCTCCCTGAGCCAACTCCTCCCTCATCCCGTTATAGTCTCCTTTGTTTAATCACAAGACACTGGGATTGGATTTTACCTTCTCATACTCCATCTGTATTTTAAATTCAAATATACTGTGATTGCTTCTTCCAAGAGGATCCCTAACTGTAAGATCATTAATTATTCCTCTCTCATTACACAGGAACCCATCTAGGATAGCTTGCTCCCTTGCAGGGTTCCATTACATATTGTTCAAGGAAGATATCACAGATACATTCTATGATCTCCTCCTCATGGCTGATCATCAAATTCAATATCCTGATCCCCCTTTCCCTCCATAATCCCTCAACCCCTTTAGCCCCAGAAGTTATACAAACAAACAAGAACAAAGAACTACCCAGCACGGGAAACAGGCCCTTCGGCCCAACGAGCCTGCGCCGCCGCATCCTCCTACACCTACCCTGCCCTGCGTGTATGCGAGTGGAACCCCTAACTTAGCCAGATTCAGGGAGAATAGTGTCAGTTTGGTAAGCCAATCAGCCTAAGAGCTACCTAATTTCTTCTTGAAATCACATGTGAACATGTGCGAATTCCTATCCTGTATTTGTGAATACATGTGTTTGTAAGTCTGCACCAACCACAATCCGACCAAGGCCTTATCCCAATAACACCCACATATTTACCCTGCTAATCCCCTGACACTAGAGTCAACTGATCCACCTAAGCTGCACATAACAAAGAACAACACAGCACGGGAAACAGGCCCTTTGGCCCAACGAGCCCGTGCCGCCATCTTAACGATGTGCTTTTCCCCCTCCACTCTTGACCCATGTCTATGCTTATGGTACCCCTATTGGAAACCAGATTAAGGGGAGAATAATTTAGGGACAATTTGTTACACCAATCAGCCTAAGAGCACATCTTTGGGCTGTTGGAGGAAACTGGAGCACCCGGAGGAAATCCACACAGACAGGGGGAGAATATTCAACAACTTGTATCTGCAGCTAGATGTGGGAAAGAGTTCCACACTTCCACCATTCTTTGTGTGAGCAAGTGTTTCCTAAATTTATCTCCTGAATCTGATAATGAGATATTTGTCCCCTTGTCCAGGGCTCTCACACCAGTGAGTAAAATTTCTGTCAACTGATAATTCCATTCAAACCCTAAAATCCTCAGAGCAGACAGTTGGAGGGGGATGTTATTTGTGGGCTCACTTTTTAAGATAGTTCTTTCCAGATCAGAACTTGCTGTTTAAAAACAGCTCATTTCTCTTTTGACTTCTTTGCCAATTACAGATCACAATAAATCTGTCCTTACCTGATTCTGACCCTTCTGCCAGTGGAAACACTTCTCATTATCAAAACCTCCTCATTTTGAACCCCCCCTGTTCAGACTCTCTTTATTCTTTGCCCTTGGAGGATAGTGCCAGTTTCTCCATGGTCTAAAAATAACTGAAATTTTTATTCTCTGTCAATGGAGTCGGGACATCACTGGCATTTATTGCTGATCCCTAATTGTCGATAAGGTGGCGATGAGTCACCTTCATGAACCTTTTCATTCATTTGGTAAAGATCCTGATTCTTGGTCCTGTGCTGGTAATACTGATTTACATTCTTTCCAGAGACCTCAAATTGGATGTATTGCTGTAATTGAGGCTGAATTGATGAATGATAAACAAAATCCCTCGCCTTTTGTAGTCCAGGGGGGCGATTCCCCCAGTCCACTCGCAGCCCAGTGAGCCAAGAGACACAAGCAAAGGCTGTGTGACAGGCTTCCCACTGGGTGCCATGGCCTCCCTGTATCCCTGGCCAGATTTTTGGCGCAGTCAACTTTATGTCAGAAATCAGTGCGGAGCTGTATAAATTATACAGATGACCATCTGCATAGCCGACCTGGGACTGAAACTTTTGGGCCTGCAAGCATCTCCCCCTCAACCTCTCCCTAATCCCCCTTCGGGCTGGTGAAGTTGGGTTGGGGGGGTGTAGAAAGAGGTCATGGCTGGCCCAGACGTGTCTGTGTGACCAGAGATTACAGCGCACAGGGGGAGGGCTGGGAGGTGGCACGGTCAACAATGTGTGCTTGGGTTCATGGGGCTGGACAGCAATCGGGAGGCTGGCAGTGTGGACTATTGCGCCAGTGCCAGTGTCTGCTCTGACAAATCAGTGCCTGCACAGGGGCCCCCTCAGTGCTGTGCCACCGGCCTCTCCAGCTTGGTTAGGGCCCACTCTGGATTTTTAAGGAGATTCACTCAAGTGCATCCTGCAGTGCGCAGAGTATGGGAGGTTTGAAAATCCCACTAAAATAAACCCCAGCGGGAATTCCTCCAGTTTTTACGCGATTTCGGCACTTGGAATTATTCCCAGCTTTTTAAAAATCTGCTCGTTTTCCCAAGTCTCTCTGTTTTTGGGCTCCCTTTCAAATTGCATCACAAATTATCATGAAGGATTTCAATTGAAAGTGAAGCTGGGAGCTGCAATTGAGTAAGTGGAGAGTAACAGGCAGATACTTTCTTCATTTTTATTTTGGGAAATGGAGAAGCTGGTGATTACAGATTCAGAGAAGCTGATGGTTTTTAAGACTGTCCATGCTCCATTGTAAGAACTGTCTCTTTTCTATTCCAGCCATTCCTAATTGGCTAAATGTGTGAACTTGACTGTCACTTTGACCCTGACTACTTCTCCATGGACAGTAATATCTTATTTTCCTGTCTGCCAGGCAGTGAACTTTAAGTGGTAATTTGTAACAGTTGGAAAATGTCTGGCTTTTAATTGAAAAGCATCAGGAATAGTGCCAGTTGTAGACTCCATGGCCCCTTGCCCCTGCTCAGCATTGAGTCTTAGTAGCGTTGAAGAGCAGAAGGATCTCGGGGTCCGGGTCCACAGGACTCTTAAATCGGCCTCGCTGGTGGAGGAGGTGGTCAAGAAGGCGTATGGTGTACAGGCCTTCATTAATCGAGGGATTGAGTTTAGGAGTCGGGAGGTAATGCTGCAACTTTACAGGACCCTTGTCAGGCCTCATTTGGAGTACTGTGCGCAGTTCTGGTCGCCTCACTATAAGAAAGACGTAGAAGCTATTGAAAGGGTGCAGAGGAGATTTACAAGGATGTTGCCTGGACTGGGAGGCATGCCTTATGAAGATAGGTTGAGGGAGCTGGGACTCTTTTCCCTAGAGAGGCGAAGGTTGAGAGACGACCTGATAGAAGTTTATAAAATGTTGAGAGGAATAGATAGGGTGGACTCTCAGAGGCTATTTCCCCGGGTTGAAATGGTCGCTACGAGAGGACACAGATTTAAGGTGCGGGGAGGGAAGTACAGAGGTGATGTAAGGGGTAAGTTTTTCACTCAGAGGGTAGTGAGTGAATGGAATCGGCTGCCATCATCGGTGGTGGAGGCGAACTCGCTTGGGTCTTTTAAAAGACTTCTGGATGAGTATATGGGGTTTAATGGGATTGGGGGTTATAGATAGGTCTGTAGATTGGTGGGGTTGATGTGATAGGCGCAACTCGAGGGCCGAAGGGCCTGTTTGTGCTGTAATGTTCTATGTTCTATGAATACAATCGTGGTTGTAAGAGAGATAAGAGATTCTTCCCGCTTAGAAAGGATAGCAGGACTAGAGGGCACAGCCTCAAGATAAAGGGTGGGGGGGGGGGGGGGGGGCTGCAGTTTAGATCAGAGTTGAGGAGGAACTTCTCCACTCAAAGGGTGATGAATCTCTGGAATTCTCTGCCCGTTGAAGTGGTGGAGGCTACCTCGCTGAATATATTTAAGTCATGGGTAGATAGGTTTCTGATAGACAAGGGAATTAAGGGTTATTGGGAGACAGCGGGAAAGTGGAACTGATCCACTTCAGATCAGCCATGATCTTATTGAATGGCAGGGCAGGCTCGAAGGGCTAGATGGCCTACTCCTGCTCCTATTTCTTATGTTCTTATTGCTCTCCTGTGTCTAATCCACTTTCCCAGCTGCTCCTCATATCCCTTCACTCTATAAGAGATCAGAAATCTCAGTCCTGAATATTTTCAGTACTGGATCATCCACCTTCTCTAGAGTATTCCAAAGATTCACAACCCTCTGAGTGAAAACATTTCTCCTCAACCCAATTCTAAATAATCCACTACTTACCCTGAGATTTTGCACTCCTGTTTTCGATTTCTGAACGAGTGGAAAACATTGACTTCGTGTCTACGTTGCCCAGCCCTCTATCAGGTACTTGTATGTTTCAGTGCAATCACCTCTCACTCCTCTCAACTCAATGTATAAGCTGAAATTATTCAGTTTTGTCATCCAAGGAGAACTATTTCATCCTGCATTTCATATCCCTTTGAGGCCCCATTTCTCTTTAGCTCTGTGTCTGCTTCCAGCCTTAGAATTTTCAGACTCCTGTTCACATAGGTCCATGGTTTTTCCCCTCTGAGATCTCAGCATTCCTCCACGTTTAGCCTCCTGTGTATCTCCACTCCCTTTGACAGGCAGCTCTGAAATTCTTTCCCTGAACTCTTTGCTTTTATCTCTTTTACCTCGAGATGGAAATCACTTGTTCATCCAACATCCCTCATAACTTCCCATAGAGAAAATACTTAGAACTGAAGAGGATGGCCTCACACTGCCGATTCAAAGATTTCCAGGTTTTTTTTCTGCTGCAGCTTTACCAACTCACTTAGTCTCCCTGTGTTCCTTATTTCTAAGAATTAAATATGATAAATATTAAATATTAAATTCTGATTCAATTACAGCCAGCAGGTAAATAAACTTAAAATATGAGCTAAAATAAAAGTTCTGATGAAGGGTCATTCTTTGGCTTTATTCTCTATTTTCATTTAGAGGCTCAGACTGTGTGTAATTTACACACAGTAAAACAACAGTGGACCTCACCTAACAGAGATGGAGAGTTGGAAGCAGTGTTAGAGTGTACACGACTCTCACCTGTTTTACTGTTATCAATTTGACATCAAAATTGATATTTAACCTCCTGGATCCAATTTAGAATCCTCAGCATATTGGATCAGGCTATATATCAGTAATTTCCAAATCTGTATGTTTAAAATCACTAGATAGCAAATCTCTTGTTCAGAAATTTTGGTTGAACCCACAATTAAATTACGAGTAGTTTAGGGGCCTGATTCTATAACTGACACAGGATGGAACATTGGAAGTGTTTTTGCTAAACTATTGATTCTGAAGTTTTCCCTTTGAAACCGATTATCTGATCATTCACTGAATAAAAATGTTGCACCATCGGAAATAAACAATCCAAGTTCAGCTAATTAACAGGGAGGTGTAAATTCTCCAGAAGCTTTACACATTATTATTCAACAAACATTTAAATATAGTAAGGAGGCAATTATTCTGCCCCTTGAGCTTATTCCTCTATTTAATTACATTTTGCCTAATCTGCATCTTAACTCCATTTACCCTGAGTAGATGTCATCTCAATAAAGTCAGTTGACGAAGACCTTGTCATCCTGAATTAATGAAATTCTGAGCATCTTGATGAATAACTCCATTGGGCCAGAATCCACCCTGTTTGGTGCCTGTGTTGCTGGTTTACAATAATAAATGTAACTGGAGTGTTAGTGCTCATTGCCCAACAGCTGCAGCCATTGTTGCTCAGAGATCATTCAGTTTGGAAGTTAAATGGTTAATCTCCAGGTACAGAAACTGTCCTTCTCTCAGCTCATTGACAAGGAACTGGCTCCTGGGCTCTGGAGTGAAACCACAAATATGAGGAAATCAATATTTGCTCAAAATTCCAAAGTCCTGGTTGGAATTTGTTTCTTCGCATTTGACGGATTTACTGAACATCTCTGGAACAAGAAGAATTAAAGTAAAATTTCAAATGAAACTTGTTGACAGTTGAATTAGCCGCAGGTTGTCAAACTGGTTGAATTTGATCCCTGGAATGGGGCCGCTCCCTTCTCTGCAGTAAGTGAGGAATGTTTAAATTGAATTCCATGCTGAGGATGGGCAGCAGCTTTCACACAGAGGGTAAAGCTGTAAGCCTCACTGAAAAGGGATACAATCACATTTCCAATTTGTTTAATTTGAGCACGTTACAAGAAATTTCTATCTCATTGATACAGAGGAAACAGGGACTTTTTGCAGACAGAAGATAAGATTAATGTAACTTCTGATATTTAATGCCTTGTCTAGTATTCTGTATATGCGACTTGTCCTGGACCTAAACATATCTCTGTTTCTTGGGTCTTTCTTTTCCCAATCCATCCATTTATTCTGTATTTCATCGGCTTATTGCTTTTTCTAATTGCTTTTTCTGGTGCTATGTAATGAGGCGGGTAGAATTAGGGACCTTGAGGTGAAGGATCCTCATGGAGAGAGTGATCATTGTATGGTGGAGTTTCTGGTGCAGATGGAGGAGGAGAAAGTGGGTTCCCAGACACACGTCCTTTGTTTGAATAGAGGGGAGTACGGTAGGATGAGAGAAGAATTGGCGAATGTGGACTGGGGGAGCGTGTTGGAGGGAGGGTCTGCTGAGGAGCAGTGGAGGATCTTTGAGGAGATCTTTCTTGGTGCTCAGCAGAAATTTATTCCGATGGTCAAAAAGGACTGTAAGAGGAGAGGTAATAAGCCGTGGATAACGAAGGAGGTGAAGGAAAGGGTTAAATTAAAAGCGGAGGCATTTAGAGTAGCGAAGAGGAGTGGGCGAGAAGAGGATTAGGAGAGGTTTAAATGTCAACAAAGATTGACAAAGAAGTTGATAAAGGAGGGTAGGAGAAACTATGAAGCTGGGCTAGCGCTTAATATAAAAAAGGATAGCAAGAGTTTTTATAAATATACAAAAAGGAAGAGGCTGGCTAGGGTGAACGTTGGTCCTTTAGAGGATGAGAAAGGGGACCTAGTGGTAGGGATGGGGATATGGCTCAGGTATTGAATAACGTTTTTGTTTCCGTCTTCACGGAGGAGGACGTGAATAATTTGCCGGGTGTTAGCGATGGAAAGGTGGTAGGACTGGAGGGTCTTAATGACATTACTGTTACTAGAGAGGCGGTGCTCGACAGACAGGAGGGGCTGATTGTGGACAAGTCCCCAGGACCGGATGGAATGCATCCGAGGGTTCTGAAAGAAATGGCGGAGGTTATAGTGGATGCATTGGTGATTATTTTCCAGACGTCGCTGGATTCTGGGGAAGTGCCGGAAGATTGGAAAATGGCTAATGTTACGCCGTTGTTTAAGAAGGGTGCCAGGCAAAAGGCAGGGAATTATAGGCCGGTTAGTTTAACGTCTGTGGTAGGTAAAAAGTTAGAATCCGTCATTAAAGAGGAAATTGCGAGGCATCTTGAAGGGAATTGCTTGATAGAGCAGTTGCAGCACGGTTTCATTAAAGGGAAGTCGTGTCTGACAAATTTACTGGAGTTCTATGAGGATATGTCTAGGGTGGTGGATAGAGGAGAGCCGGTGGATGTGGTCTTTCTGGATTTTCAGAAGGCATTTGACAAAGTACCTCATAAGAGGTTATTGCAGAAGGTCAGGGGACTTGGAGTTGGGGGTAGGGTGTTAGCGTGGATAGAGGATTGGTTGTCAAAAAGGAGGCAGAGAGTGGGGGTCAATGGATGCTATTCGGATTGGTGGATGGTGACTAGTGGAGTGCCCCAGGAGTCGGTGCTGGGGCCTCAGCTTTTTACCATTTATATAGATGATCAGGAGGAGGGAATCGAGTGTAGAGTGTCGAAATTTGCGGATGACACCAAGATTGGGGGAACGGCAAATTGTGCGGAGGGTGTGGAGAGTCTGCAGAAGGATCTAGATAGGTTGGGCGAATGGGCCAGGAAATGGCAAATGGAATTTAATGTTGGCAAGTGTGAGGTGGTCCACTTTGGAAGGAAGAATGGTAGGAAGGACTATTACGTGGCAAAAAACTGCAGCAGGCGACGGTGCAGAGGGACCTCGGGGTCCTTGTGCATGAGTCGCAAAAACCCAGCTTGCAGGTGCAGCAGGTGGTCAGGAAGGCAAATGGGATGCTGGCCTTCATAGCGAGGGGGATTGAATATAAAAGTAGGGAGGTCTTGCTGCAGCTGCATAGGGCATTGGTGAGGCCGCAGCTGGAGTACTGTGTGCAGTTTTGGGCGCCGCACCTGTGCAAGGATATTTTGGCCTTGGAGGGAGTGCAGAGGAGGTTTACTAGGCTGATACTGGAGTTGAGGGGGTTGAGCTATGAGGAGAGGCTGAATGAACTAGGCTTGTACTCGTTGGAGTTTAGAAGAATGAGGGGAGATCTCATTGAGACGTATAAGATGATGAATGGGATGGATAGGATAGAGGTGGAGAGACTCTTCCCACTCAAAAAAGACAGTAGGACTAGGGGGCACAACCTCAAGATAAAGGGGGGGTGTTTTAGAACGGAGTTGAGGAGGAACTTCTTCACTCAAAGGGTGGTGAATCTCTGGAATTCTCGACCCGTTGAAGTGGTGGAGGCTGCCTCGCTAAATATTTTCAAGAAGCGGGTTGATGGGTTTTTGATAAGAGAGGGGATTAAGGATTATGGGGAGAGGGCGGGAAGGTGGAACTGAGCCACGACAGATCAGCCATGATCTTATTGAATGGCGGGGCAGGCTCGAAGGGCCAGATGGCCTACTCCTGCTCCTATTTCTTATGTTCTTATGTTCTTAAATGCATTACCTCACACTTCTCTCGATTAATTTCTATTCGACACTTTTCTACCCAGATGTCCAGTCCACAGAAAACATAGAAATAATCATAGAACTCTAGAAAGAGGCCCTTCGGCCCATCGAGTCTGCCCCAAACACAATCCCACCCAGGCCCTATCCCCACATTCCTACATATTATACCCACTAATCTCTCTAACCTACGCATTCCTAGACACTAAGGGGCAATTTTTTAACATGGCCAATCAACCTAACCCGCACACCTTTGGACAGTGGGAGGAAACTGGAGCACCCGGAGGAAACCCACGCAGACACGAGGAGAATGTGCAAACTCCACACAGACAGTGACCCGAGCTGGGAATCAAATGCAGGACCTTGGAGCTGTGAAACAACAGTGCTAACCACTGTGCTACTGTGCCGCCCGTCTTCTTCCTTCATTCTAAAACATTCTGTCTCACTGTTAACTACTCAGCCAATTTTCATATAACTTGCAAACTTCTTAATCATGTCTCCTATATTTAAGATGTAGAGATGCCAACGTTGTATTGGGGTGAACACAGTAAGAAGTCTCACAACACGAGGTTAAAGTCCAACAGGTTAGGAGCAGCGCTTCGAAAGCTAGTGGCTTGTGCTACCAGATAAACCTGTTGGACTTTAACCTGGTGTTGTAAGACTTCTTACTGTCTTATATTTTAGTCAGTATAACAGGAATCATTTGCAACCTCAGGAAGGTTTCTCTTCTGCAATTCATTCCAGCTCCAATTAAGTCTCCCATGTCAAGATTATGTGTCATGGCCAAGGGTGGTGAAACCAGTAAATGTTTGATAGCAATATTGAAAGTGCTGGAAACCCGAGATACAGTGGCTGCTTATGGGTGGAGTACTCTTCAGCAAGAGAACTTGTGTTTAGTTTACAGAGGTCAGGAAACTACTTCACGGACACCTTTTGCTCGGATTATTGCTCATTGAAGTTGGAAATGGGAGGCTCTGACGAATAACTAGAGAGGAATGTTTAGAACTGAGGAGTGGAGAAATAAACAGAGGACCTTCCTTGTGCCGATCATTGCTATATTTAGGACTGAAACATTGATATTAACAACAAACAGCAAAGCACCAAGTATGGAGTTCCCACTGGATAGCCATTCAATTACAAAAAATATCCATCCAGCATTGCAATTTGATTCTAGCCATTGAGCCAGCTTTGGATCCAAATGACCACTTTCTTTCCCTTGGATTCAACAGCTTTTATTTTTAGTCAGAAGTCTCACAACACCAGGTTAAAGTCTAACAGGTTTATCTGGTAGCAAGACCCACTAGCTTTCAGAGCGCTGTTCCTTCATCAGTCGAGTGGGAGTTCAGTTCACA
This sequence comes from Prionace glauca, assembly GCA_037974335.1. NCBI lineage: Eukaryota > Metazoa > Chordata > Chondrichthyes > Carcharhiniformes > Carcharhinidae > Prionace > Prionace glauca. Next base: position 31,930,647 of record CM075759.1, read on the forward strand.
AAGCGTATATAAAGGCTCGATTTACAAAATAATGGCAGGAATGCGAGTCCCCACAGGCAATCAAATCTCAAAGGTACAGACAATGTGAGTGGAGAGAGGGTTAAGCACAGGTTAAAGAGATGTGTATTGTGTCCAGACAGGACAGTTAGTGAGATGTTGCAAGCCCAGGCAAGTCATGGGGGTTACAGATTGTGTGATTGTGTTGCCGGGGTGGTGGTGGTAGGTGTCTGGAACACATTACCAGGGGTGGGGGTGGTAGGTGTCTGGATCACGTTGCCGGGGTGGTGGTGGTAGGTGTCTGGAACACGTTGCCAGGGGTGGTGGTTCTAGGTGTCTGGATCACGTTGCCGGGGTGGTGGTGGTAGGTGTCTGGAACACGTTGCCGGGGTGGTGGTGGTAGGTGTCTGGAACACGTTGCCAGGGTGGTGGTGGTAGATGTCTGGAACGTGTTGCCAGGGGTGGTGGTGGTAGGTGTCTGGAACACGTTGCCAGGGGTGGTGGTGGTAGGTGTCTGGAACACGTTGCCAGGGATGGTGGTGGTAGGTGTCTGGAACACGTTGCCAGGGGTGGTGGTGTTAGGTGTCTGGAACACGTTGCCAGGGATGGTGGTGGTAGGTGTCTGGAACACGTTGCCAGGGGTGGTGGTGGTAGGTGTCTGGAACACGTTGCCAGGGATGGTGGTGGTAGGTGTCTGGAACACGTTGCCAGGGGTGGTGGTGTTAGGTGTCTGGAACGTGTTGCCAGGGATGGTGGTGGTAGGTGTCTGGAACACGTTGCCAGGGGTGGTGGTGGTAGGTGTCTGGAACGTGTTGCCAGGGGTGGTGGTGGTAGGTGTCTGGAACACGTTGCCAGGGGTGGTGGTGGTAGGTGTCTGGAACACGTTGCCGGGGTGGTGGTGGTAGGTGTCTGGAACACGTTGCCAGGGGTGGTGGTGGTAGGTGTCTGGAACACGTTGCCAGGGATGGTGGTGGTAGGTGTCTGGAACACGTTGCCAGGGGTGGTGGTGGTAGGTGTCTGGAATGTGATGCGAGGGGTAGTGGTGGTAGGTGTCTGGAACGCTTTACCAGGGGTGGGGGTGGTAGGTGTCTGGAACGTGTTGCCAGGGGTGGTGGTGGTAGGTGTCTGGAACGCTTTACCAGATGTGGTGGTGGTAGGTGTCTGAAATGCGTTGCTGGAGATGGTACGATAGGGAAATTTATTAGGCTTTTAGAGAAACACATGAATATGCAAAGAAAAGAGGGCTATGGACCAAGGGCAGGCAGAAGGGATTAGTTTAATTTGGCGTCATGTTCAGCACAAAATCGTGAGCTGAAGGGCCGTTTTCTCTGCTATGTTCTATGGATAGAAATATAGAAGATAGTAGCAGGAGGAGGCCATTTTGCCCTTCGAGTCTGCTCCACCGTTCACTGTGATCATGGCTGATTGTCCTTTTCAATAGCCTCATCCTACTTTCTCCCCATAAACTTTGATCTCATTTGCCCCAAATGTGATATCCAGCTACCTCTTGAATACATTGTTCTCAGCAATTTCACTACATGTTTGCACATTGACTTCCTCTGACTGTCTGGGGTAGATGTTATACTCCCAGAACTGTCAGTGTCTCTTTCTTCTTCTTCAGTTCAAACCATATAACCTTCTTTGATCGTAAGGGGAAGTTTTTGCTTTCTAGCAACATAAAAGACAAGCAAGCATGAGTACAGTACAACAAAAGACAACACAAACTTTATTCCCTGTCCACAATAACAAACCAAAGGCCTGGGGGAACACAGCTGATCGCCAACTGCTTTCCCTGGACATTGTGCACTTTCCAATTTATAGGGTTTTGTACATTGCGCCCAATACATGGCAATGGGCTCATTCAAAGTTAGCATGAATGGGACACAGGTGGGTTATTGTCATTTCCGACAAGTTACACGATGAGTACCTACTAAAACCATCAGCAACAACACAAAACAGTGACACAATAGCGAAGTATTGAAAAGTCATGAAAGATAGCTGGGATTGATCTGTGGCTAATGGTGAAGTGATCCTATTTCCCTTTGGCCAATCTCTTTGTGATTTGAACTTCTTGTATAATCTAACCAGTTGAGCTATTGTCTATGTTTCCCTGCCTGGAGTCTAAAGTAATAAAGACTGTCTGTAGTGAATAGAGGGTGCAAGGAACCTGTCCATGAGTCGTCACAGTGCTGTGAGCTGCTGACAATATTTCCATCATTCATTACCAGGCAAAATAAATTCAATATAAACATGTATACATGTAAAAATGTCCATGATATTAAGCATAAAAGTCATCCCCTTCACGGTGATACCTTTATGAATGACACTATTATACATTGATGTTAATATTAGTAGAAGAGTGGTAACTATTTTCACCTCCTACAGTGTTCATTGGTCAACTGCTGACGCTGTGAGAAATATAATTCATAAATTACCAGAGCTTAATATCAAAACTCCATCAAATATAAATTTTAACATAGTACAACCCTACCAGGCTGTTAGAAACCAAGTGAAGATCATTTAATTCACCATTGATCACCAAACTCCACATTTCCCTTGAGAATATTCTCTGCCATGGGAATTAGTCTGGTTTCATCCTGCATTGGGAGTAAATCTTTAACTAATGGGATTTCCCAGTGTAGAGTTTCAGTGAGCAGGATCCCACCTATAATCAGGTTATGGAGATCAGTGGGATTCTCTGGATTTCACTGGGCAGCTGTCTATGTCACACCTGATGAGGAGAGTTAATGATAACTCTTGGGAAATGCTTGATCCCAGAGCTAACATGTTGTATGTTGGAGAGGTGAATTACTCACTGGTTTGGCTAAAGGCAACACTTCAGTCAAATTGATTTTAGTCATGCTTATCTCCAGATGAATGTGGATCCAGATTCACAGCAATATTTGACAATTGTGATATACCAAGGGCTATTCAGATATACAAGACTTCCATTTAGCATCACGTCTGTACCTGTGCTATTCCAATGTGGAGATGCCAGCGTTGGACTGGGGTTAAAATAAATCTGTTGGACTTTAACCTGGTGTTGTGAGACTTCTTACTCTGTTCCAGTGTGCCATGGATCAAATTCTAAGTGGAATAGAAAGACTCCAGTGTTTCATAAGTGATAAGTTGCCGTAAAGAATGAGGAAGACCATCTTGACAACCCAGATGCCACACTCCAGAGACTAGAAGATCATGGATTAAGTGTATAGAAAGATAGATGTGAATTGTTCCAATCTTCTATAGATGCAAAGAGACTGCACAAATTGTCTTCAAAAGTCAAAGCCATTACTGAGGCATCTGCACCTCAACATCAATCATCTTATTTCTCCTTTGGGTTTATTAAAGTATTATTCATGAAAGGTATGTCACTAATTTTTACTTTTTAAGGCAATTTTACTTTTTAAGGGAGCAAATTCTAGAGCTCTAGACCGGGACAGATGAAGGCACGGCTGACAATGGAGGGATGAAAGAAATGAGGGATGCAGAATTGGAAGAACGCTTAAACTTTGGATTGTTACAGCGTTGGAGAATGTTTAAGATATCAGAAAGAGTGAGATCCTTCAGAAAATTGAATATGGGAATGAGAATTTTAAAATTAAAGCATTTCTGGACTGAATCCCAATATTGGTCAGTGAGCACAGAATGCAGGGTCAATAGGCAGCTGGAGTGAATAAGATCCAGTTTCATAATATGAGTAAGCAGGGGGAAATAAATTTCTCTCTGTTCAACCATACTTTCATTCAGCAGTTAAATGGTTAATGTGTTCATCTTTTAAGTTATCAGATCCTGCATTGAAACATCTGGCACTGGCCCTCAGTTTGAAAGCCTAAACATGAGAAAATCAATGGAGCCTCACACCTGTGGTGGGTGAACTGTTGGAAGGTATTTTGAGAGACAGGATCTATAGGCATTTAGAGATGCAAGTACTGATTAGGGACAGTTAGCATGGCTTTGTGAGTGGAGAATCATGTCTCACAAATTTGATTGAGTTTTTTGAAGGGGAACAAGAAGGTAGATGAGGGCAGGGGAGTTGATGTTGTCTACATGGACTTTAGCAAGGCCTTTGACAAGGTACCGCATGGTAGGTTGTTGCATAAGGTTAAATCTCACGGGATCCAGGGTGAGGTATCTAAATGGATACAAAATTGGCTTCTTGACAGAAGTGGTTGTAGAGAGTTGTTTTTCAAACTGGAGGCCTGTAATCAGCGGTGTGCCTCAGGGATCAGTGCTGGTCCCACTGTTATTTGTCATTTATATTAATGATTTGGATGAGAATATAGGAGGCATGGTTAGTAATTTTGCTGATGACGCTAAGATTAGAACATAGAACATAGAACATTACAGCGCAGAACAGGCCCTTCGGCCCATGATGTTGCGCCGACCAGTTACAAAACAATGACCCACTAACCTAAACCAATCCCTTTTCGTCCATAAACCTATCCACAGATCTCTTAAACGCCCCCAAACTAGGCACATTTACAACTGCAGCTGGCAGGGCATTCCAGTCACTCACCACCCTCTGGGTAAAGAACCTACCCCTGACATCAGTCCTATAACTACCCCCCCTTAATTTAAAGTCGTGCCCCCTCTTGCTAGCTTTCTCCATCCTAGGAAAAAGGCTATCACTATCTACCCTGTCTAAACCTCTAATCATCTTATATGTTTCAATAAGGTCCCCTCTTAGCCGCCTTCTTTCCAGCGAAAACAACCCCAAATCTCTCAATCTCTCCTCATAGGATCTCCCCTCCATACCAGGCAACATCCTGGTAAACCTCTTCTGCACCCTCTCCAAAGCCTCTACATCCTTCCTGTAATGTGGGTGGTGGCGTAATGGACAGTGAAGAAATTTATCTCGAATTACAAAGGGTTCTTGATTAATTGAGCCAGTGGGCTGACGAATGGCAGATGGAGTTTAATTTAGATAAATCTGAAGTGATGCATTTTGGTAGATTGAACCAGGGCAGGACTTATTCAGTTAATGGTAGGGTGTTGGGGAGAGTTACAGAACAAAGCGATCTAGAGGTACATGTTCACGCTCCTTGAAAGTGGAGTCACAGGTGGACAGAGTGGTGAAGAGGCATTCGGCATGCTTGGTTTCATCGGTCAGAACATTGAATACAAGAGTTGGGATGTCTTGTCGAAGTTGTACAAGACATTGGTAAGACCACACTTGGTGTGCAATTCTGGTCACCCTATTACAGAAAGGATATTATTAAACTAGAAAGAGTGCAGAAAAGATTTACCAGGATGCTACCGGGACTTGATGGATTGAGTTATAAGGTGAGGCTGGATAGACTGGGACTTTTTTCTCTGGAGCGTAGGAGGCTGAGGGGTGATCTTATAGGGGTCTATAAAAAGGAGGGGCACAAATCACTCGATAGTCAATATCTTTTCCAAAAAGTAGGGGAGTCTAAAACTAGAGGGCATGGGTTTTAGGTGAGAGGAGAGAGATACAAAAGGGTCCAGAGGGGCAATTTTTTTCACACAGAGGGTGGTGAGTGTCTGGAACGAGCTGCCGGAGGTAGTAGTAGAGACAGGCGCAATTTTGTCTTTTAAAAAGCATTTAGATAGTTACATGGGTAAGATGGGTACAGAGGGATATAGCCAAATGCAGGCAATTGGGATTAGTTTAGGGGTTTTTATAACGGGCGGCATCAACAAGTTGGGCCGAAGAGCCTGTTTCCATGCTGCAAATCTCTATGATCTCTATGACTCTTATTGAACTCACTGTGTGACAGCAATGAATTACAAATTGTTTGTAACTAACTTTGTTCATAGTTTGAAGAGTTTTTTATAGTGGCTCAATGATGTATTTTCTAAACAGCAACTTCCATTCAGAGGACCGAGGCAGAGGCAGGGTCATTCCAGTACAGCAGGAAGCCATTCAACTCATCGAGATGTGATACAAATCTCAAATTACAAAGATCAGATCCAATTACTGAACTGTGATTTGCTGAAAGAAAACCAGGAACATCATGTTTGGTAGCAGAGTTTACAAAGAGAAAACTAGCAAAGCACACGGAAGGAGAGAATCTGCAGGTCAAGGTAAGCTTTGTCTGCTCTGGTATTTTATGAGTTTCTTTATTTTAAAGCATTTTCTCAATCTGATTATGTTAACACTGGCTGTTGTAGCTGTTCCCTTTCCATGTGGTTTTATACAGTGACTGAGCTGGAGCAGTGATGAAGGTGATCTGTTCAACAGTGAAGCTCCCAGAATCAGATCACTCCAGTTCCATGCCATTATTTTTCATTTTACAGAGGGATGGAGCGAGATAAACCAGAGCACTCCCACATCCCAGTTCAGACCAGGCTGGGTCCTGGACCTTCCTCGATATGAGTTTTATCATAATATTTACTGTATCTTTTGGGGAAGGTTTCATTTTTGAAATTACAGGGAATTAATTTTCGGAGCTTAATTTTAGCTGCGCACTCTGCGGCTCCCAGCTCCAACCAATACTCAGGTGCTCAAGTGTTTGACTAAAAGTCACAATATCAGATGTTTATTGTGACTTTTTGTAACGCTACAGAGAGAAGTTCACTGCTCATACTGAATCAGAAATGATACCCTCTCTAATCAGCCTTAAGAACATAAGAAATAGGAGCAGGAGTAGGTCATCTAGCTTAAAATTTGTTTCCAGCTGAATTAAGTGCAGACTTGACAAACTGGTTCAACTGGTTTGTGTCTCCAGTAAATAGAAATTCTAAATAATTTCATAGCAGCTTTTACTGGAGGGTGAAACTCAGATACAGGTATTATAAACAGTGTCAGCTCAGATGATCAGTATCATTTCTACTGAGATAACCAGGAATCGGATGCAGTGTATTAACAGAGGCACAGTGACAGTAAACCTGGTGTGAACATAGAACATAGAACATTACAGCACAAACAGGCCCTTCGGCCCTCGAGTTGCGCCGATCGCATCAACCCCACCAATCTATAGACCTATCTATAACCCCCAATCCCATTAAACCCCATATACTCATCCAGAAGTCTTTTAAAAGACCCCAGCGAGTTCGCCTCCACCACCGACGACGGCAGCCGATTCCAATCACTCACTACCCTCTGAGTGAAAAACTTACCCCTAACATCACCTCTGTACTTCCCTCCCCGCACCTTAAATCTGTGTCCTCTCGTAGCGACCATTTCAACCCGGGGAAATAGCCTCTGAGAGTCCACCCTATCTATTCCTCTCAACATTTTATAAACGTCCACCCTATCTATTCCTCTCAACATTTTATAAAATGTGTGATTGAAGTTAAGCAGGAATGTAGTTTCTGAACTGATTGTGAAGTACCTCTGAAGTAACTCTTTCTTCTCCACTTAAATGTGTTGCCTCCCAGGGAGATTTTTCTCCTTACTCCGTGAAGTGAATCCATCCTTTGTAGCTACAGCTATTATCTAACTATGAGCTCCCTAAAGTGAATCCATCCTTTGTGCTGTAACTATTATCTAACTGTGAGCTCCCTAAAGTGAATCCATCCTTTGCGACAGTAGCTGTTATCTAACTGTGAGCTCGCTACAGTGAATCCATCCTTTGTGCTGCAACTATTATCTAACTGTGAGCTCTCCGCAGTGAATCCATGCTTTGCAGCTGTAGCTATTATCTAACTGTGAGCTCCCTGCAGTGAATCCATCCTTTGCGACAGTAGCTATTATCTGACTGTGAGCTCCCTGCAGTGAATCCATCCTTTGCAGCTGTAACTATTATCTAACTGTGAGCTCCCTGCAGTGAATCATTCCTTTGCAGTTGTAACTATTATCTAACTGTGAGCTCCCTGCAGTGAATCCATCCTTTGAAGCTGTAGCTATTATCTGTGAACTCCCCACAGTGAATCCATCCTTTATGCTGTAGCTATTATCGAACTGTGAGCTTCCTGCAGTGAATCCATCCTTTGCGACAGTAGCTATTATCTGACTGTGAGCTCCCTGCAGTGAATCCATCCTTTGCAGCTGCAGCTATTATCTAACTGTGAGCTTCCTGCAGTGAATCCATCCTTTGCGACAATAGCTATTATCTAACTGTGAGCTCCCTGCAGTGAATCCATCCTTTGCAGCTGTAACTATTATCTAACTGTGAGCTTCCTGCAGTGAATCCATCCTTTGCAACAGTAGCTATTATCTAACTGTGAGCTCCCTGCAGTGAATCCATCCTTTGCGCTGTAGCTATTATCTAACTGTGAGCTCCCTGCAGTGAATCCATCCTTTGTAGCAGTAGCTATTATCTAACTGTGAACTCCCCACAGTGAATCCATCCTTTGCAGCTGTAACTATTATCTAACTGTGAACTCCCTGCAGTGAATCCATCCTTTGCAGCAGTAGCTATTATCTAACTGTGAGCTCCCTGCAGTGAATCCATCCTTTGTAGCAGTAGCTATTATCTAACTGTGAGCTTCCTGCAGTGAATCCATCCTTTGCAGCTGTAACTATTATCTAACTGTGAACTCCCTGCAGTGAATCCATCCTTTGCAGCAGTAGCTATTATCTAACTGTGAACTCCCCACAGTGAATCCATCCTTTGCAGCTGTAAATATTATCTAACTGTGAGCTCCCTGCAGTGAATCCATCCTTTGTGCTGTAACTATTATCTAACTGTGAGCTTCCTGCAGTGAATCCATCTTTTGCAGCAGTAGCTATTATCTAACTGTGAGCTCCCCACAGTGAATCCATCCTTTGCAGCTGTAAATATTATCTAACTGTGAGCTCCCTGCAGTGAATCCATCCTTTGTGCTGTAACTATTATCTAACTGTGAGCTTCCTGCAGTGAATCCATCTTTTGCAGCAGTAGCTATTATCTAACTGTGTGCATCCATTTGCAGCTCCTTGAGGACCGTGTTGGGGACCTGGAGCTGGAACTGGAGGAACTAAGAATTATTCGGGAAGCGGAGACAGCTATCGACAAAAGTTACAGGGAGATAGTTACTCCTAAAAGTGATGCATGGGTGACTGCCAAAGGGGTAAGAAGCAGTCAGAGCAGCGATCCCCTGAGGCTGTTCCTCTCCAAAATAAATACTCTGTTTTGGATATTGTTGGGGAGGAAGACTCAACTGGAGTAAGCCATGGAGTACAGGTCTCAGGGGTTGAGCCTGTCCCTGATGCTCAGGTGGGAAGGGGGAAGAAAAGAATAGGATTAGTGATTGGGGATTCCATAGTTAACGGGATAGATAGAAGAGTCTGTTAGATAGGAGAGTTTGTGGGAAAGAGAGAGATTCGCGGTTGGTATGTTGCCTCCCAGGTGCCAGGGTCCATGATATCTCTGAGTGAGTGTTTGAGATCCTTAAGGGGGAGAGGAACCAGCCCCAAGTTGTGGTTCATGTAGGCACCCATGACCTTGGTAGGAAAAGGGATGCGGATATAAAACAGAAATTCAGAGAGTTAGGGTGGAAGCTTAGGGCTAAAACAAGCAGAGTGGTTATCTCTGGTTTGCTACCTGTGCCGCGGGATAGCATGGAGAAGAAGAGGGAGAGAGAACATTTGAACTCATGGCTAAAGGGATGGTGCAGGAGGAAAGGGTTCAGATACTTGGACAATTGGGACTCATTCTGGGGTAAGTGGGACCTCTACAAGAGAGATGGTCTGCACCTGAACCAGAGGGGAACTAATATCTTGGGGGGAAAATTTGCCAATGCTCTTCAGGGGGGCTTAAACTGATTCTGAGGGGGGATGAGAATCTAAACTGTAGCTCCAACGTACAGGAGGATGAGAACAGGGAGGTCATGGATAAGGTATCTAGGTCACAGCAGAGTATTGGTAGGCAGGAGGGTGATTTGAAGTGCGTATACTTTAGTGTGAGGAGCATACGCAATAAGGTGGTCAAACTTGCAGCTTGGATTGGTGCCTGGGACTTCGATGTTGTGTCCATTGCAGAGACATGGATAGAGCAGGGTCAGGAATGGTTGTTGCAGGTTCCGGGGTTCAGATGTTTCAGTCAGAGCAGAGAAGGTGGTAGAAGAGGGGGAGGCGTGGCATTGTTAGTCAAAGACAGTATTACAGTGGCAGAAAGGACGTTTGATGTGGACCTGTCTATTGAGGTAGTATGGGCTGAGATTAGAAACAGGAAAGGAGAGATCCCACTGTTGGGAGTTTTTTATAGGCCTCCAAAAAGTTACAGGGATGGAGAGGAAAGGATTGCAAAGATGATCCTGGATAGGTGCGAAAGTAACAGGGTAGTTGTTATGGGGGACTTTAACTTTGCAAATATCGATTGGAAAAGCTATAGTTCAAGCACGTTAGAGGGGTCAGTTTTTGTCCAATGTGTGCAGGAAGGTTTCATGACACAGTATGTAGATAGGCCAACAAGAGGTGAGGCTACATTGGATTTGGTACTGAGTAATGAACCAGACCAGGTGTTAGACTTGAACGTAGGTGAGCACTTTGGTGATAGTGACCACAATTCGGCCACGTTTACCTTCGTGATGGAAAGGGATAGGCATATACCGAAGGGCAGAAGTTATAGCTGGGGGAAAGGTAATTATGAGGCTATTAGGCAAGATTTAGGATACATAGGGTGGAGTAGGAAATTGCAGGGGCTGGGAACATCTGAAATGTGGAGCTTATTCAAGGAGCAGCTACTGCGAGTCCTTGATAAATATGTACCTGTCAGTCAGGGAGGAAGTGGTAGAGTGAGGGAACCGTGGTGTACTAAGGAAATTGTATCTCTGGTGAAGAGGAAGAAGGAGGCGTATGGAAAGATGAGACATGAAGACTCAGTTAGGGTACTGGAGAGTTATAAATTAGCCAGGAAGGAGTTAAAGAGAGAGTTAAGAAGAGCCAGAAGAGGACATGAGATGACTTTGGCGGATAGGATCAAGGAAAATCCTAAAGCTTTCTATAGGTATGTTAAGAATAAAAGATTGGTTAGGGCAAGATTAGGGCCAGTCAGAGACAGCAGTGGGAAGTTGTGCGTGGAACCTGAAGAAATAAGAGAGGCACTGAATGAGTATTATTCGACGGTATTCACGCAGGAGAAAGTCAGTGTAGTCGAGGAGAATACTGCGATACCAGATAGTAGATTAGATGAGATTGATAGGAAAGATGTAGAAGCTATTGAACAAAGAACAACACAGCACAGGAAACAGGCCCTTCGGCCCAACGAGCCCGCGCCGCTGTCCCATGGTCAGTGACCTATTCATGCTTTTAGTCTATGCCTAATATGTGAGGATCAGGGAGGTCCAATATAGGGACAATTTGTTACCCAATCAATCAGCCTAAAAGCACATTTTTGGGATGTGGGAGGAAACCGGAGTACCTGGAGGAAACCCACGCAACCATGGGGAGAACGCGCAAACTCCCACGGACACAGGCCCAAATCCATGTGTCCGCACAGCAACAGAGATAGCCTCTGAGCTGTCATGATGCCCTCGAGATGGTCCAGTTTACGCACACCAACGACATGAAGCAGTAGGCAACTCCCGAAGCAACATCCAAGAGCAGCCCACCACAACCTGCCCGCATGCCCCTTGCTGGGGCATTGAGAGGGTACAGAGGAGATTTACAAGGATGTTGCCTGGACTGGGAGGCATGCCTTATGAAGTTAGGTTGAGGAAGCTGGGACTCTTTTCCCTGGAGAGACGAAGGTTGAGAGGCGACCTGATAGAAGTTTACAAAATGTTGAGAGGAATAGATCGGGTGGACTCTCAGAGGCTATTTCCCCGGGTTGAAATGGTTGCTACGAGAGGACACAGATTTAAGGTGCAGGGAGGGAAGTTCAGAAGTGATGTTAGGGGTAAGTTTTTCACTCAGAGGGTGGTGAGTGAATGGAATCGGCTGCCGTCAGTGGTGGTGGAGGCGAACTCGCTGGGGTCTTTTAAAAGACTTCTGGATGAGTATATGGGGTTTAATGAGATTGAGGGTTATAGATAGGTCTGTAGGTTGGTAGGTGTTGATGTGATCAGTGCAACTCGTGGGCCGAAGGGTCTGTTTGTGCTGTAGTGTTCTATGTTCTATATAATTGGCAATTCTTGAGAGTGTGAAAATAGATAACTTCCCTGGGCCGGATGGGATTTACCCTAGGATTCTCTGGGAGGCTAGGGAGGAGATTGCAGAGCCTTTGGCTTTGATCTTCATGTCGTCATTGGCTTCAGGTATAGTGCCGGAAGACTGAGGATAACAAATGTTGTCCCCTTGTTCAAGAAGGGGAGTAGAGACCATCCTGGGAATTGTAGACCAGTGAGCCTTACTTCTGTTGTGGGCAAAGTTTTGGAAAGAATTATAAGGGATAGGATTTATAATCATCTAGAGGGAAATAAATTGATTAAAGATAGTCAACACGGTTTTGTGAAGGGTAGGTCATGCCTCACAAACCTTATTGAGTTTTTTGAAAAGGTGACCAAAGAGGTGGATAAGGGTAAGGCAGTTGACGTGGTGTATATGGATTTTAGCAAAGCGTTTGGTAAGGTTCCCCATGGTAGGCTATTGCAGAAAATGCAGATGCATGGGTTTGAGGGTGATTTAGCAGTTTGGATCAGGAATTGGCGAGCTGATAGAAGACAGAGGATGATAGTTGATGGGAAATATTCAACCTGGAGTGCAGTTACAAGTGGTGTACTTCAAGGATCTGTTTTGGGGCCACTGCTGTTTGTCATTTTTATAAATGACCTAGATGAGGGTGTAGAAGGTTGGATTAGTAAATTTGCTGACGACACTAAAGTTGGAGGAGTTGTAGACAGTGAGGATAGATGTTACAATTTGCAGAGGGACATAGATAAGCTGCAGAGCTGAGCTGAGAGGTGGCAGATGGAGTTTAATACGGAAAAGTGTGAGGTGATTCACTTTGTTAAGAGTAACAGGAGTACAGAATATAGGGCTAATGGAAGGACTCTTAGTAGTGTGGACGAGCAGAGAGATCTCGGTGTACATGTGCACAGATCCCTGAAAGGTGGCACCCAGGTTGATAAGGTTGTTCAGAACACGTACGGTGTGTTGGCTTTTATTGGTAGAGGGATTGAATTTTGGAGCCGTGAGGTTATGTTACAACTGTACAAAACTCTGGTGCGGCCGTACTTGGAGTATTGCGTACAGTTCTGGTCGCCGCATTATAAGAAAGATGTGGAGGCATTGGAAAGGGTGCCGAAGAGGTTTACCAGGATGTTGCCTGGTATGGTGGGAAGGTCTGATGGGAAAAGACTGAGGGACTTGAGATTATTTTCATTGAGAGAAAAAGGTTACGAGGTGACCTGATTGAGGCATACAAGATGATCAATGGATTGGTTGCAGGAGCAAGCATTCTAATGTTTGGAAGACTCGGTCTGAAAATGTTTGAAAAACCCCGTGAATCATGAATCTTTTCAAAGGGAATTTCACGCACATGTTTGAAACCATTGATTATGTTTGAACTTTTATCATGCAGAAAAATTATGAAGAAAATTTACTGATTTGAATCTAAGCAGAATTTGTACCAATAAACAACCTGATTCAAAATGCTTTAGAATGCTTTAGCTATGCAGAAATGTTCTACTAATCCTATATGCAGATCCACCATCTCTTATGGCATCATAGAGTCCCTACAGTGCAGAAGGAAACCATTTGGCTCATCAAGTCTATACTGATCACAATCCTCTGGTTTTTCTATCTTCTTGACCTCCTTCTGAATATAAGTTATCAGATTAGTGTTATTCTCCAAAATATCTGACATATAGATGTAACATTTTGATCCAATTTAAGCACATGTTCCTCCTCTTGCTGCTGCAGTAATGAAGCCCAACACCATCCCATTCTGTAGCACAACTGTACACATTGTTACCATTTCAACATTGATTTGTGATAAAGCAGTAGCTATGTCATGCGCTAATATTTTTCAATTCCATTGTCAGTCTTACATGTAAATATCCTGGCACCATTATTCCAAAGAAATAGTCTATGCCCATTGCAGTACATCAATATCTTGTAATTCATCAGTGTGGTAAATATGTGGAATTACATATTCTAAGTAACAAACTTGATGGGTTGAAACTGTGCTGCAGGAATTCTATGTTTCTATGAAGATCAAAACTGTCTGTGGACAGCTCTGGGTAAGATTTGTTTCTACAAATCCAATAAGTGTTGGATATAGTGAATGTTACATAAGTGATCATTCTCCGGTGGGCTTCAGCAAATCCTGCACCTGATGTCCATGGTGCAGATTTAATTTATTAATCCCAATATCTATGCTTCCCTGATCACCCTGATGCATAATATTCCTTGTTCCTCTAATCCTGTATTAGAATCGCGGGTTGATGGGTTTTTGATAAGCGAGGGGATTAAGGGTTATGGGGAGAGGGCGGGAATGTGGAACTGAGACACGACAGATCAGCCATGATCTTATTGAATGGCGGGGCAGGCTCAAAGGGCTGAATGGCCTACTCCTGCTCCTATTTCTTATGTTCTTATGTTCTTATGATTGGATAGGGTGGACAGTGAGAGACTTTTACCTCGGATGGAGATGGCTAACACAAGGGGACATAGCTTTAAATTAAGGGGTGGTAATTATAGGACGGATGTCAGAGGTAGGTTCTTTACTCAGAGGGTAGTAGGTCGTGGAATGCCCTGCCTGCAGCAGTTGTGAACTTGCCAACTTTAGGGGCATTCAAATGGTTTGTGGATCGGCATATGGATAGCATTGGGATAGTTGAGGTTAGAGGATCATTAGATTGGTTCCACTGGTCGGCGCAACATCAAGGGCCGAAGGGCCTGTACTGCGCTGTAATATTCTATGTTCTGTGTTCTGTGTAGCTCTCCGCAGTGAATCCATCCTTTGCAGCTGTAGCTATTATCTAACTATGAGCTCCCTACAGTGAATCCATCCTTTGCGGCTGTAGATATTATTTAACTGTGAGCTCCGTGGAGTGAATCCATCCTTTCCAGCTGTAGCTATTATCGAACTGTGAGCTCTCTGCAGTGAATCCATCCTTTGCAGCTGTAGCTATTATCTAACTATGAGCTCCCTACAGTGAATCCATCCTTTGCGGCTGTCGGTATTATCTAACTGTGAGCTCTCCGCAGTGAATCCATCCTTTGCAGCTGTAGCTATTATCTAACTGTGTGCTCCGTGGAGTGAATCCATCCTTTCCAGCTGTAGCTATTATCTAACTGTGAGCTCCCTGCAGTGAATCCATACTTTCCAGCGGTAGCTATTATCTAACTGTGAGCTCTCCGCAGTGAATCCATCCTTTGCATCTGTAACCATTATCTAACTGTGAGCTCCCTGCAGTGAATATATCTTTTGCGGCTGTAGCTATTATCTAATAGTGAGCTCCATGCAGTGAATACATCCTTTGTGCTGTAACTATTATCTAACTGTGAGCTCCGTGCAGTGAATCCATCCTTTGCAGTTGTAGCTATTATCTAACTGTGAGCTCCCTGTAGTGAATCCATCCTTTCCAGCTGTAGCTATTATCTAACTGTGAGTTCCGTGCAGCGAATCCATCCTTTCCAGCTGCAGGTATTGTCTAACTGTGAGCTCCCCGCAGTGAATCCATCCATTCCAGCTGTAGCTATTTAACTGTGAACTCCCCGCAGTGAATCCATCCTTTCCAGCTGTAGCTATTATCTAACTGTGAGCTCCCTGCAGTGAATCCATCCGTTGCGACTGCAGCTATTATCTAACTGTTAGTTCTCTGCAGTGAATCCATCCGTTGTGGCTGTAACTATTATCTAACTGAGCTCCCTGCAGTGAATCCATCCTTTGCAGCTGTAGCTATTATCTAATTCTGAGCTCCCCACAGTGGACCCATCCATTCCAGCTGTAGCTATTATTTAACTGTGAGCTCCCCGCAGTGAATCCATCGTTTGCGGCTGTAGCTTTTATCTAATTATGAGCTCCCTGCAGTGAATCCATCCTTTGCAGCTGTAGCTATTAACTAACTGTGAGCACCATGCAGTGAATCCATCCTTTGCAGCTGTAACTATTATCTAACTGTGAGCTCCCTGCAGTGAATCCATCCTTTGCAGCTGTAACTATTATCTAACTGTGAGCTCCCTGCAGTGAATCCATCCTTTGCAGCTGTAGCTGTTATCTAACTGTGAGCTCCCCGCAGTGAATCCATCCTTTGCAGCTGTAGCTGTTATCTAACTGTGAGCTCCCTGTAGTGAATCTATCCTTTGCAGCTGTAGATATTATCTAACTGTGAGCTCCCTGCAGTGTATCCATCCTTTGCAGCCGTAGCTATTATCTAACTGTGAGCTCCCCGCAGTGAATCCATCCTTTGTGGCTGTAGCTATTATCTAACTGTGAGCTCCCAGCAGTGAATCCATCCTTTGTGGCTGTAGCTGTTATCTAACTGTGAGCTCCCTGTAGTGAATCTATCCTTTGCAGCTGTAGCTATTATCTAACTGTGAGCTCCCTGCAGTGAATCCATCCTTTGCAGCCGTAGCTATTATCTAACTGTGAGCTCCCCTCAGTGAATCCATCCTTTGTAGCTGTAGCTATTGTCTAACTGTGAGCTTCCTGCAGTGAATCCATCCTTTGCAGCTGTAGCTATTATCTAACTGTGAGCTCCCTGCAGTGAATCCATCCTTTGCAGCTGTAGCAATTATCTAACTGTGAGCTCCCCTCAGTGAATCCATCCTTTGTGGCTGTAGCTATTGTCTAACTGTAAGCTCCCCACAGTGAACCCATCCTTTCCAGCTGTAGTTATCTTCTAACTGTGAGTTCCCTGCAGTGAATCCATCCTTTGCAGCTGTAGCTATTATCTAACTGTGAGCTCCCTGCAGTGAATCCATCCTTTGCAGCCGATGCTATTATCTAACTGTGAGCTCCCTACAGTGAATCCATCCTTTGCAGCTGTAGTTTTTATCTAACTGTGAGCTCTATGCAGTGAATCCATCCTTTGCAGCTGTAACTATTATCTAACTGTGAGTTCCCTGCAGTGAATCCATCCTTTGTGCTATTGCTATTATCTAACATTGAGCTCCCTGCAGTGAATCCATCCTTTGCGCTTATAGCTATTATCTAACTGTGAGCTCCCTGCAGTGAATCCCTCCTTAGTGGCTGTACTTATTATCTAACTGTGAGCTCCCCGCAGTGAACTCGCAGCTGTAGCTATTATCTAACTGTGAGCTCCTTACAGTGAATCCATCCTTTGTGCTATTGCTATTATCTAACTGTGAGCTCCCTGCAGTGAATCCATCCTTTGCAGCTGTAGTTATTATCTAACTGTAAGCTCCTCACAGTGAACCCATCCTTTCTAGCTGTAGCTATTATCTAACTGTGAGCTCCCTGCAGTGAACCCATCCTTTGTGGCTGTAGCTATTATCTAACTGTGAACTCCCTGCAGTGAATCCATCCTTTGTGCTGTAGCTATAATCTAACTGTGAGCTCCTCACAGTGAACCCATCCTTTCCAGCTGTAGTTATTTTCTAACTGTGAGTTCCCTGCAGTGAATCCATCCATTGCAGCTGTAACTATTATCTAACTGTGAGCTCCCCACAGTGAATCCATCCTTTGCAGCTGTAGCTATTATCTAACTGTGAGCTCCCCACAATGAAACCATCCATTCCAGCTGCAGCTATTTTCTAACTTTGAGCTCCCTGCAGAGAATGTATCCTTTGCAGCTGTAGCTATTATCTAACTGTGAGCTCTCCGCAGTGAATCCATCTTTTGCAGCCGTAGCTATTATCTAACTGTGAGCTCCCTGCAGTGAATCCAACCTTTGTGGCTGTACTTTTTATCTAACTGTGAGCTCCCTGCAGTGAATCCATCCTTTGCTGCTGTAGTTTTTTATCTAACTATGAGCTCTTTGCAGTGAATCCATCCTTTGCAGCTGTCGTTATTATCTAATTGTGAGCTCCCCACAGTGAAACCATACATTCCAGCTGTAGCTATTATCTAATTGTGAGCTCCATGCAGAGAATGTATCCTTTGCGGCTGTAGCTATTATCTAACTGTGAGCTCCCTGCAGTGAACCCGCAGCTGCAGCTATTATCTAACTGTGAGCTCCTCACAGTGAATCCATCCTTTGCAGCTGTAGCTATTGTCTAACTGTGAGCTCCCTGCAGTGAATCCATCCTTTGAGCTGTAGCTATAATCTAACTGTGAGCTCCGTGCAGTGAATCCCTCCTTAGTGGCTGTAATTATTATCTAACTGTGAGCTCCCTGCAGTGAACCCGCAGCTGTAGCTATTATCTACCTGTTAGCTCCATGCAGTGAATTCATCCTTTCCAGCTGTAGCTATTATCTAACTGTAAGCTCCTCAGTGAACCCATCCTTTCTGGCTGTAGTTATTTTCTAACTGTGAGTTCCCTGCAGTGAACCCATCCTTTCTGGCTGTAGCTATTATATTACTGTGAGCTCCCTGCAGTGAATCCATCCTTTGCAGCTGTAGCTATTATCTAACTGTGAGCTCCCCACAGTGAAACCATCCATTCCAGCTGCAGCTATTTTCTAACTTTGAGCTCCCTGCAGAGAATGTATCCTTTGCAGCTGAAGTTTTTATCTAACTGTGAGCTCTCCGCAGTGAATCCATCCATTCCAGCGGTAGCTATTATCTAACTGTGAGCTCCCTGCAGTGAATCCATCTTTTGTGGCTGTACTTTTTATCTAACTGTGAGCTCCCTGCAGTGAATCCATCCTTTGCTGCTGTAGTTTTTATCTAACTGTGAGCTCTATGCAGTGAATCCATCCTTTGCAGCATTACCTATTATCTAACTGTGAGCTCCCTGTAGTGAACCCATCCTTTGCGGCTGTAGCTATTATCTAACTGTGAGCTCTCCGCAGTGAATCCATCCTTTGCAGCTGTAGCTATTATCTAACTGTGAGCTCCCCGCAATGAATCCATCCTTTGCAGCTGTAGCTATTATCTAACTGTGAGCTCCCTGCAGTGAATCCATCCTTTGCGGCTGAAGTTTTTATCTAACTGTGAGCTCTCCGCAGTGAATCCATCCATTCCAGCGGTAGCTATTATCTAACTGTGAGCTCCCTGCAGTGAATCCATCCTTTGCGACAGTAGCTGTTATCTAACTGTGAGCTCCCTGCAGTGAATCCATCCTTTGCAGCTGTAGGTATTATCTAACTGTGAGCTCCGTGCAGTGAATCCATCCTTTGTGGCTGTAACTATTATTTAACTGTGAGCTCCTCACACCCTTACGGCTGTAGGTATTCTCTAATTGTGAGCTCAGACAGTCATTGAGAAACAGATACTCAGTGTTGAACAGTTCAACACTTGGACCCCTCGCAGCTCAACTTGTTTCTATCCTTCCCCGTCTCTCTGATTTTGACTGGGATGTGATGATATTCATCAGGGATAGGGAGCATTGGATATTTACATACAGAGTGACGAGACTGGAAGGAGCTTCTTGGGACACAATGTGAGACCATGCACTTTAGATTTAAAAGCGAATGATTTGAGTTAAATAGAACATAGAACATTACAGCGCAGTACAGGCCCTTCGGCCCTCGATGTTGCGCCGACCAGTGGAACCAATCTAATGACCCTCTAACCTAAACTATTCCAGTATTATCCATATGTCTATCCACTGACCATTTGAACGCCCTTAAAGTTGGCGACTCCACAACTCCTGCAGGCAGGGCATTCCACGCCCTTACTACCCTCTGAGTAAAGAACCTACCTCTGACATCCATCCTATAATTACCACCCCTTAATTTAAAGCTATGTCCCCTCGTGTTAGCTATCACCATCCGAGGTAAAAGGCTCTCACTGTCCATCCCTTCTAACCCTCTGATCATTTTGTATGCCTCAATTAGGTCACCTCGTAACCTTCTTCTCTCTAATGAAAAGAACCTCAAGTCCCTCAGCCTTTCCTCATAAGACCTTCCCACCATACCAGGCAACATCCTGGTAAACCCCCTCTGCACCCTTTCCAATGCCTCCACATCTTTCTTATAATGCGGCGACCAGAACTGTACGCCATACTCCAAGTGCGGCCGCACCAGAGTTCTGTACAGTTGTAACATGACCTCACGGCTCCGAAATTCAATCCCTCTCCCAATAAAAGCTAACACACCGTACGTCTTCTGAACAACCTTATCAACCTGGGTGCCAACTTTCAGGGATCTATGCACGTGTACCCTGAGATCTCTCTGCTCATCAACACAAATGGAGTCCTTCCATTAGCTCTATATTCTGTACTCTGAAGGACATTAATGACAGGTGGTCATGCAGAGACTGATTCTTGATACAGAAATCTCTGAATGTTGGATTCATTTTGTCTAATTTTTTACAGGGCACGATAATGAGGTTAGTTGGAGCTGAGTGTGTTCAGTTTTGAATTCCTTTCCAGCCATCCACAATGGCTTCAGATGGAGCTGAGCTGTCATTGTTAGGTTCATACCTGAGATCTCTTCTCGGCCTTTTGGCTAAGATCAAATACAATATCAGCATTCTATACTTGACTGAGTTCATTAGGTTACATTTTAGCTTCATTTGAAGGACTTTTTAAAAGCAGCGTCTCGACTTTTTTTGGTTAAGATGCAAATGAGATCATGCCCTGGAGGAGGAGCTATGCCTCCTCCAGTCAGCTTGGATCATGTAGATCAAGCCCAAGACAGGAGATGAGAGCTCTGTCTTGTCAGCTTGGATCGGGAATGTCCCAACTTGTTGACGCTCTGAATTAGATTTGGATTGGATTGAATTGGAATGAAAACAATACCTGAAATGAGGAGACTGATCTGCTGATAGTCTAGTTCAACTGGTTATATTTTTGAGATTAAACTGAGTATAATTTAATAAGCTGCCCCCATTTATTGATTTACTTCAACTGATAATTCCTTCTCTGTAAGATCCTGTCAAATCAATTCATTAAAATGATTATAAATGATGTTAAAGGAAAGAAAGTACTTTTCATATTCTGAAGGATTGTGTGGTTAGGAAACAGATACCCATTCAGTAACACACAGCGGGTTACTTGTGGTACTATCAGGATTGAATTGTTAGATCAGACAGTGCGTTAAACTGGGAAGGGATGGTTTGGGCAGCGGTTCAGAACAGACCCCGACATAAGAACATAAGAAATAGGAGCAGGAGTAGGCCATCTGGCCCTTCGAGCCTGCCCCGCCATTCAATAAGATCATGGCTGATCTGTCGTGGCTCAGTTCCACATTCTCGCCCTCTCCCCATAACCCTTAATCCCCTCTCTTATCAAAAACCCATCAACCCGCGTCTTAAAAATATTTAGCGAGGTATCCTCCACCACTTCAACGGGCAGAGAATTCCAAAGATTCACCACCCTTTGAGTGAAGAAGTTCTTCCTCAATTCCGTTCTAAACCGCACCCCCCCCCTTTATCTTGAGGCTGTGCCCCCTAGTCCTACTGTCCTTTCTGAGCGGGAAGAGTCTCTCCACCTCTATCCTATCCATCCCATTCATCATCTTATACGTCTCATTGAGATCTCCCCTCATTCTTCTAAACTCTAACGAGTACAAGCCCAGTTTATTCAGCCTCTCCTCATAGCTCAATCCCCTCAACTCTGGTATCAACCTAGTAAACCTCCTCTGCACTTCCTCCAAGGCCAAAATATCCTTCAGTGGAATTAGATAAACGATTGAAGAAAGAATATGTGGAGTGAGAAAACTTTAACCTTGTTCTCATAAAAAAACCAGTGCAGATATCAGAGCCTGCTCATTGAATTTTAAACTATTTTAATATCCATGGAAATAAATAATATTCAGGTGTAGTAATCTTACCCAGGCCAGTTTTCCATTACCAAATAGCCATTTATTTACAATGACAGTTGAGTGCTGTTCGACTGCTATAGAGTGTAAATCGGCCCTGAATCTATAACTGCTGGCCTAAATGGAGCCAACTGATTTTCAATGCCCCACCCCGCCCCCTCCACTGATGTCCATCTGTGGCTCATCGCTGGCAGTGGCCGTGCTTGTGACTGGTACTGATGCCTGCACTGAAACAGGTTCTCTATTCCGGTGATGGTTCAGGTGTTTCCTGATTACCTTGATCTGCACTGGACTTTGGACAATATGGGCCCTGTCTTTTACGTTATAATCTTGAGGACCCAATGGACTCCCGTCCTTCAAGTTCCTCACATGGACTGGGTCACAGGTCTTAAGTGTTCTTTCTGTTTTCACAGAATTCTGGTTCTTCATCTGGGTCTTCTGTTGGGATTCCATCCTCCCTGTCCGGTTTGGGAAAAGTAAGCTTTGTCGTCCCATTAAGCCTTGTTGAAGGGGCGGCGCGGGCTCGTTGGGCCGAAGGGCCCAACTTGTTTCTTTGTTCTTTGGGTTGTTCTGGGTTGTTCTTTGTTCTTTGGTTGTTCTTTGTATTAATACTTCCACTGGGGTGATTCCTGTTGTTGTATGAAAGATTGGCCTGTAGTTGAATAGAAATTGCACCAGTTTGATCCTTATGGACACCACAGGTTGCTTCTCAATGCCCAGATTAAAAGTCTGCACCATTTGATAATGGGTGATAGGGTGCTGTCGTCATGTGTTTGATGCCATTGGAAAGTATGAAGATCTGAAACTCGATCTTGTGAAGGCAGTGCAATGGTCAGAGAGCAGGATTTCAGGTATCCTGTGCGTGCTGAAATTTTGTCGTAAGTTCTCAATGGACGTGATAGAGTTCATCTAATGTATCTCCAACCATTTGGAATGTGCTTCAACCACGATCAGAAACAAAGCCCAAAAAAGAACAAAGAACAAAACAGCCCGGGAAACAGGCCCTTCGTCCCAATGAGTCAGCCCTGCCATTTTAACATTACCGGTCCCCCCTCCACCCATGACCCTTATCTATGCTTATGGCATTCCACATTGAGGGAAAAACTAATTTAGGGACAATTTGTTACCATCAATCAGCCTAAGAGCACATCTTTGGGGTGTGGGAGGAAACCAGAGCACCCGGAGAAAACCCACTCAATCACGGGGAGAATGCGCAAACTCCCACCGACACTGGCCCAAATCCATGTGTCTGCACAGCAAACAGTGATAGTCACTGAGCTGTCGTCTTGCCCAGTATCTGGTCCAGTTTAGGCACACACTAACGACATGAAGCACTAGGCCAATCTCGAACAACCAAGAGCAGCCCCAGTACGACCCATTGCGTGTATGCCCCTCGTGGGACAACAAGACGGACCGACTTAAAACCTGTGAATTAAAAGAGAAAAACATCAGTATCATTCCACATCCTTATACATTACCGGGGACGTCCCAAGGCTACTGAACCTGATTTGAAACAATCTCCTATATCCCTCCATCTCCAAAAAAGGCCCAGTGAATTCTAAGTGGACCATATCCAGGGCCTAACAGACCACTCCCATGGATGTAGGGCAGCTGCGGGGCGGTTTTTGGCTCTCCTGGTAAAACTCACAGTGTTGAACCAAGTCACAAATGTCTGTGTCAAGCCCAGGCCACCACATGTAGCTCCAGGTGAGCGCTTCCATCTTTGAAATCTGGGAGTACTGTGGTGCATTATATTGTCTCAGGGCTGCCCTCTGAGTCGCTTTCAATTCTCAGGGGAATGGGTCTTTATATGCCCAGTCCTGGATACAGGCAGAAACATTGAGGTTAAGGGAACCCATCGTGTGTCAAAGTAAGATCCTGCTTGGAGTCAAAATGAATTAGGGGGAGAAAAGTTTCTGTTTAACCTCCAGCTGCATCGCCACTACTGCACGCCATCTCCCCCCGCCCCCAGACCACCTTTGATATGGTAGGGCATTCAGGGCCCAGCAGGGAAGTTCAATTAGGAATAAATCTCTTGTAATAATTCGCTAACCCTTGGAAGGAATTCAGTTCTGTGGGGATTCGTTGGAGCAGGCGCGGTCTGGCCTTCGCTTCTATCAGATGGACACCTTTGGCACTCCCTCAATCACCTGGGTGGTACAGGGCAGTTGTTTGGAAGTCACATTTGTCCTTTTTCATGCATAACAAAACCTTCAAAAATTGCTGTTGGACCATTTCCAGAATTGCCAGGAGCTCATGTCCCGATGTACCTGAGCAACACAGGAACTCTGCCACCTGAGATTGTGGGGGTGGGTCAGCAGGGGGTGGGGCTGGGTCAGCAGGGGGTGGGGCTGGGTCAGCAGGGAGCGGGGCTGGATCAGCGGTGGGTGGGCTGGGTCAGCAGGAGATTGGGGCTGGGTCAGCAAGGGGCGGGACTGGGTCAGCAGGGGGCGGGGCCGGATTAGCAGGGGGCGGGGCTGGATCAGCGGTGGGTGGGCTGGGTCAGCAGGGGGCGGGGCTGTGTCAGCAGGAGATTGGGGCCGGGTCAGCAAGGGGCGGGACTGGGTCAGCAGGGGGCGGGGCTGGATTAGCAGGGGGCGGGGCTGGATCAGCGGTGGGTGGGCTGGGTCAGCAGGGGGCGGGGCTGTGTCAGCAGGAGATTGGGGCCGGGTCAGCAAGGGGCGGGACTGGGTCAGCAGGGGGTGGGGCCAGGTCAGCCGGGGTTGGAGCTGGGTCAGCAGGGGGCGGGGCTGGGTCAGAGCAGGTGGGGCTAGGCCAGCAGGGGGTGGGGCTGGATTGTGGGGGCGGGGCTGGGTTAGCAGTTGGTACGGCAGGATCAGTGGGAGTGGGGCCGTTCAACGGGGTGCAGGTCTGGGTCAGCAGGGGGTGGTGTCGTTCAGCAGAGGTTGGGACCTGTCCAGCAGGCAGCAGGACTGCTGTGTGTGGCTGGGTCGATGAACTGACTCACTTTTACATTTCCACAATGGAGTAAGGAGAGGATATATAAGAATCGAATACATAAGAAATAGGAGCAGGAGTAGGCCATCTGGCCCTTCGAGCCTGCCCCGCCATTCAATAAGATCATGGCTGATCTGTCGTGGCTCAGTTCTACATTCCTGCTCTCTCCCCATAACCCTTAATCCCCTTGCCTACCAAAAACCTATCTACCCGTGTCTTAAAAATATTTAGCGAGGTAGCCTCCACCACTTCAATAGGCAGAGAATTCCAGAGATTCACCACTCTTTGAGTGAAGAAGTTCCTCCTCAACTCCGTTCTAAACTGTGCCCCCTTTATCTTGAGGATGTGCCCCTTACTCCTGCTGTCCTTTCTGAGCAGGAAGAACCTCTCCACCTCTACGCTATCCATCCCTTTCATCATCTTACACATCTCAATAAGATCCCCCCTCATCTTTCTAAACTCTAATGAGTACAAGCCCAGTCTATTCAGCCTCTCATAGCTCAACTCTGGTATCAGCTTAGTGAATCTCCTCTGCACTCCCTCCAAGGCCAAAATATCCTTGCGCAAGTGCAGCAACCAAAACTGCACACAGTACTCCAGCTGCGGCCTCACCAGTGCCCTGTACAGTTGCAGCAAGACCTCCCTACTTTTATATTCAATCCCCCTCGCTATGAAGGCCAGCATCCCATTTGCCTTCCTGACCACCTGCTGCAGGCTGGGTTTTTGCGACTCATGCACAAGGACCCCCAGGTCCCTCTGCACCGTAGCATGCTGCAGCTTTTCGCCCTGTAAGTAGTAGTCCTTCCTACTATTATTCCTGCCAAAGTGGATAACCTCACACTTGCCAACATTGTATTCCATCTGCCAGGTCCTCGCCCACTTGCTCAGCCTATCCAGATCCCTCTGCAGTCTTTCCACACCCTCCGCACAATTTGCTGTTCCACTTATCTTTGTGTCATTAGCAAATTTCGACTTGGCTCCCTCCTCTAGATCATCTATATAAATGGTAAATAGCTGAGTCCCCAGCACCGATCCCTGGGGCACTCCACTAGTCACCAACCGCCAGTCCAAATAGCACCCATTGAACATAAGAACATAAGAAATAGGAGCAGGAGTAGGCCATGTAGCCCCTCGAGCCTGCCCCGCATTCAATAAGATCATGGCTGATCTGTCGTGTCTCAGTTCCACATTCCCGCCCTCTTGCCATAACCCTTAATCTCCTTGCCTATCAACCCTCGTCTTAAATATATTTAGCGAGGCAGCCTCCACCACTTCAACGGGCAGAGAATTCCAGAGATTCACCACCCTTTGAGTGAAGAAGTTCCTCCTCAACTCTGTTCTAAACTGTGCCCCCTTTATCTTGAGGCTGTGCCCTCTAGTCCTACTGACCTTTCTGAGCAGGAAGAGTCTCTCCACCTCTATCCTATCCATCCCATTCATCATCTTATACATCTCAATGAGATCTCCCCTCATTCTTCTAAACTCTAACGAGTACAAGCCTAGTTTATTCAGCCTCTCCTCATAGTTCAACCCCCTCAACTCCGGACACCCACTCGCTGCCACCTATTTGACAGCCAATCCCCTATCCACACTAACACCTTACCCCCAACTCTGTGCCCCCTAACCTTCTGTAACAACCTTTTGTGCGGCACCTTATTAAATGCCTTCTGAAAATCGAAAAACACTACATCCACCGTTTCCCCTATCCACCGCACTAGACACATGCTCATAGAATTCCAATAAATTCATCAGACACGACTTCCCCTTAACGAATCCGTGCTGCGTCTGCTCTATCAAACAATTCTTCTCAAGATGCCTCGCTATTTCCTCTTTGATTATGAATTCAAGCATTTTTCCTATAACAGACATTAAACTAACCGGCGTATAATTCCCTGCCTTTTGCCTGCTACCCTTTTTAAACAGCGGCATAACGTTTTCCAATCTTCCGGCACTTCCCCAGAATCCAGCGAGGTTTGGAAAATAATCACTAAGGCATCTACTATCACCTCCGCCATTTCCTTCAGAACCCTTGGATGCATTCCATCCAGTCCTGGGGACTTGTCCACCATCAGTCCCTCTAGTCTGTCGAGCACTGCCTCTCTAGTAACAATGATCTCATTCAGGCCCTCCACTCCTACCATCTTTCCATCGTTAACACCCAGCAAATTATTCACGTCCTCCTCCGTGAAGACCAAAGCAAAAAAGTTATTCAAGGCCTCAGCCATTTCCTCATCCCCCACTACTAAATCCCCCCTCTCATCCTCTAAGGGTCCAACATCCACCCTAGCCAGCTTCCTTTTTATATATTTATAAAAACTTTTACAGTCCTTTTTTATATTTAGCGCTAGCCTAGATTCAAAGTCTATCCTTCCTTTCTTTATCAACTTCTTTGTCATTCTTTGTTGATATTTAAACCTCTCCCAATCCTCTTCTTGCCCACTACTTTTAGCCACTCTAAACTCATCAGCTTTTAATTTAATACTCTCCTTTATCTCCTTCGTTATCCACGGCTGATTATCTCTTCTCCTACGATCCTTCTCTACCATCAGAATGATACAAACTGAGTTTGAATGGGTTTACAGCTATCGTGGCACACAGTGACACAAATAAAAAAAAATGCAACAGTTTGCATCTATATACCACTTTTACCATAAATGTTATGTCACCTGTGGCTGTGTGTAGAAGGGCAGTACTTTCCCGTAATATTGTCCAATTTAGTGACAGGGTCCACTGTCAAATTGCCCACTGAGGTCAGCCTGGAAATCACATGGCAGACTGAAGGAGAATCCCTATCAGGAATCAGTGCAATGAGGATTAGCTGTGTTGCCTTGCTGGATTGTATAAGCAGATATTGAGTCTTGCTAAAGAGGCAGGTGACTTGGTGAATGTGAGGAACGTTCTTGGGAGAGTGAAGAATTTGCTGTGTCTGTAATGTGTTTTATTACTGATCTTGAACTATGTGAAAATCCAGATTTGGGTTAAACTTTAATCTGTATGAAAATCCACTCTGGTAATCTGACTGTCCACGTTATACGCTATGTTGAAGTTTTCCTTGGCAAACTGATTAGCTGTCCAAGTTTAAATAAGGATATATTTGGGGGAATTTTACAGCCTCGCTCGGGCGAGATTTCGATTCCAGATCAGGCGAGGCTGTAGAATTCCAGCCATTGTGTGTAAAGTTCGGCTCAATGAAGAGTTTGGTGTTTATTTCCTTTCTGTTCTGTTTTGCTGAGTATCTGAATTCCTTGAAATAAATATTTATATTTATTATTGGATTTTGATAACTGTGTGAGTTGTTGAAATGAGTGAACTCCTCTCTGCTGATCACAATCCCCAATCTCTTTAGAACATAGAACATTACAGCGCAGTACAGGCCCTTCGGCCCTCGATGTTGCGCCGACCAGTGGAACCAATCTAATGGCCCTCTAACCTAAACTATTCCAGTGTTACCCATATACTTATCCACTGACCATTTGAATGCCCTTAAAGTTGGTGAGTCCACAACTGCTGCAGGCAGGGCATTCCATGCCCTTACTACCCTCTGAGTAAAGAACCTACCTCTGACATCCATCCTATAATTACCACCTCTCAATTTAAAGCTATGTCCCCTCATCTTAACCATCACCATCCAAGGAAAAAGGCTCTTACTGTCCACCCTATCTAACCCTCTGATCATCTTGTATGCCTCAATCAGGTCACCTCGTAACCTTCTTCTCTCTAATGAAAAGAACCTCAAGTCCCTCAGCTTTTCCTCATAAGACCTTCCCACCCTACCAGGCAACATCCTGGTAAACCTCCTCTGCACCCTTTCCAATGCCTCCACATCTTTCTTATAATGCGGCGACCAGAACTGTACACAATACTCCAAGTGCGGCCGCACCAGAGTTTTGTACAGTTGTAACATGACCTCACGGCTCCGAAATTCAATCCCTCTCCCAATAAAAGCTGACACACCGTACGCCTTCTTAACAACCTTATCAACCTGGGTGCCAACTTTCAGGGAGCTATCACATGTACCCCGAGATCTGTCTGCTCATCCACACTACTAAGCTTTAGACATCAGAGTAGGAAAATGTTCCAAGCCAGTTACCAACAGAAAATTTAATGGAAAGCAAAGGCCCCACACAATTAAAGGAGCAGCTGGGCAGGTGACCAATTTTGGTCATTTTGTTCACCTTTTTAAGACAAACTTGAGAGAAGCAGGGAAAAGAAAAGCAGCCAAGAATTTTAGGGAGTGAATTCCAGAGCTCAGGATTTGGTCTCAGTTGTGGACAAATGATCCTCAACATGTCAGATTGGGGAAGTTGGAGGGCAGAGATGTTGCTGTCTTGCAGGGCTGATGTAGATTACTTTTGTATATTTATAGTATTTTTAGTGATTCCATATCAGCAGCCTTGCAGCTGAACAGGGGCACTTTAAGTGAGAGATAGCGTGACGGCCATTGGGATGCTGCTATCTGCCGTTTGCATGGGTAACTGGGCAGTGTGGGATTACAGCCCATAGTGTTAACATTTCCTGAATAAAGCTCTGGAGTATTATCCAAACTCGAAACGTTGGCTCTATTCTTTCTCCACAGATGCTGTCAGACCTGCTGAGATTTTTCTGTTTATATTAGATGAATAGGAATGGATGGGCCATGGAGAGATTTGAACACTCAAAATTGAAATGTTGTCAGGCTGTCAGTCAGTGTCAGTTGGTGAGCAAAGGGGAAGGGAGTGAGACTTAGTGTGAATTAGGATTTAGGAAGCAGAGTTTCAGAGCAGTGAGAACATAGAGCTAGATATCAGCAGCTTACAAGTGGAACGGCACGGTAGCACAGTGGTTAGCACTGCTGCTTCACAGCTCCAGGGTCCTGGGTTCGATTCCCGGCTCGGGTCACTGCCTGTGTGGAGTTTGCACATTTTCCTCGTGTCTGCGTGGGTTCTCTCCGGGTGCTCCGGTTTCCTCCCACAGTCCAAAGATGTGCGGGTTAGGTTCATTGGCTATGCTAAAAAAATTGCCCCTTAGTATCCTGGAATGTGTAGGTTAGAGGGATTAGCAGGTAAAATGTGTAGGGATATGGGGATAGGGTCTGGGTGGGATTGTGTTCGGTGCAGACTCGATGGGCCGAAGGGCCTGTTTCTGCACTGTAGGGTTCTATGGAACCTGCTTCTCGGTTGATGAGAAATAGAAGAGGGCCAATGACAGAGATAATGGTGTGGGAGAGACCAATGTTACTGATTCACTAGATGGAAAGTAATAGCTAATTGCACCAAGAGCATTTGATGCATTTCCACTCAGCTGGATGACAAGAGGCAGAAGTTGGAGAAGGTTGACATGGTCAAGTATGTTAAAGGCTGCAGACGGGTGAATGAAGATAGTATTTGTGATTTTAAGAGGAGTGTTGGCTTTGTGACAGGGTGGAAACATGACTGTGTTGTGCTATTGCAAAAATGGCCATGGACTGGGGAGGTAACAACATGTTCAGTGAGTTTGAAGAGGGAAGGGGAAACTAGAGATGGGGCAGTGGCTTGTCAGGGCGAAGGGTGGATTTCTCAAGGAATCTGATGAGAACAACTGGTATTTTGTGAAACTGATGTCAAATCTGAGAGTTTTCAGTTTATTATTGCCTCAAGTAGGTTTACGTCACATTGCAATGAAGTTACTGTAAACTCCCCTAGTCAGCACACCTCTTGTGTGAGGAAACCAGAGCACCCGGAGAAAACCCATACAGACATTGGGAGTTCATAGAATCCCAATAGTGTAGAAGGTGGCCATTCGGCCCACTCAGCCTGCACCGACCATAATCCCACCCTGGCCCTATCCCCAGAACCTCACATATTTCCCTTGCTAATTCCCCCTGACACTACGGAGCAATTTAGCATGGCCAAGCCTAACTTGTCCATCTTTTGGACTGTGGGAGGAAAACGGAGCATCCAGAGGAAACCCAAGCAGACACAGGGAGAATGTGCAAGCTCCACACAGTGAGCCGAGGCTGGAATTGAACCTGGGTCCCTGGTGCTGTGAGCACTGTGACGCTGTACTGCCCATGCGGCCGTAATTCTACTGGTTGAAAGGTTCTCAAGAAATCTATCCTGCACATCTTTGGAAGTGCAGCCTGTGCAGTGGCACAAACCAGGAATTGAACCCGGGCCCCTGGTGTTGTGGGGCAGCAGTGCTAACCACTGCGCTGCTACCACTACTACTAATATTGTGGTAACACGTGAGATTGTAATGCTCTGAAATATATCTTACATACCAGTAAAGATCTCAACACTCTGTTTCTGATTTTAATATTTACATCTGATCCTGACATTGATTTTATCCTCATTACAGAGTCTCAGAATCAGGGAACATCTGTCAATATCATAACTGAAGGTTCAAACAAAGGAGAATATTGAACGTCTTCAACAAGAATCAGCATGAACACAGGTAGGATCACAAAACAATACAAACAGAGTATCATGGATAGAACCCTACAGTGCAGAAAGAGGCCCTTTGGCCCATCGAGTCTGCACTGCCCACCATCCCACCCAGGCCCTACCCCCAAACCCCTACATATTTTACCCGCTAATCCCTCGAACCTCCGCATCTCAGGACACTAAGGGGCAATTTTAGCACGGCCAATCAACCTAACTTGCACATCTTTGGACTGTTGGAGGAAACCAGAGCACCCGGAGGAAACCCACGCAGACACGAGGAGAATGTGCAAATTCCACACACACAGTGACCCGAACCAGGAATCGAACCCAGGTCCCTGGAGCTGTGAAGCTACAGTGTTAACCACTGTGCCTACTGTACCGCCCATATATAATTCCTATCCTGTCTGCAGCTCACACAGGAAAAGGGAACGGGACTGGGACTGATAGAAAGTTGGAGTGAGTGACAATCTAGAGCAGGTTTGACGAAGGTTTGGCCCAGGATCCGGGTGTGACCCGTGAAGCTCCTCTACATGGTCCCAGAGACCATTTTCAAATTGTTACCAAACAGCTGAGTTCCAATTCAAATTCAGATGTTGTTTCTCTCCTCCATCTGCTGCTGATAGGCCGACGAGTGAGAGTATCAGCAGCTAATGAACAAGAAAAGCAATGTATGATTGGTGGAGCAGTGAACTGTCTGCTGAAGGACAGGCACAGAGGGGCCGGGTGGATAAAGTCACTGATCTATTAGTGTTTAGAAATCCATATTCCCATCTATCCTCAATAACATTTGGTTCGCTTGCATAACAAAAATGTATCCACTCCAATTTAAAATATTTAATGACCCATCAGTCCAACCTCTTCTGAAGCAGAGAGTTCCAGAGGGCCACATCAGCTGTAAGAGAAAAAAAAATCTCTTAATGTTTGACCTAAAAACACAACTCCGGATTTTAAAACAATGCCATCTAGCTCTGGACTTACCCACAAGGTTAAACATTCTTTTCTTGTCCTTGTTGTGAATATTGTTCAGCATCTTAAATACTTCAGTTAAGCCACTGCTCACTTTTCTGAACTTGTGTGGAAATTTTATGGAACCTTTCCTCAGAAGACAACCTGTCCATTCATGTGTCAGTTCAGTTATTGCCAGTCCACCTAACCCGCATATTTTTGGACTGTGGGAGGAAACCCACACAGACATGGGAGGAATGTGTAAACTTTACACAGACAGTCACCCAAGCCAGGAATTGAACCTGGGTCCCTGG
The DNA here is from genome assembly GCA_037974335.1 of Prionace glauca. Taxonomy (NCBI): domain Eukaryota; kingdom Metazoa; phylum Chordata; class Chondrichthyes; order Carcharhiniformes; family Carcharhinidae; genus Prionace; species Prionace glauca. The sequence continues at coordinate 31,962,867 of CM075759.1, forward strand.
CGCTGTGAGGCAGCAGTGCTAACCCACTGTGCCACCTGCAAAGTTGGTAAGGCATTTTTGTCAGATTGATAATAGGGATCTGAGCCTTGTTGATGAGGCCAACATTTATTAGAACAAAGAACAAAATCAGCCTGGGAAACAGGTCCTTCGGCCCAACAAGCCTGCGCCGCCATTTTAACATTACCAGTCCCCCCCCTCCACCCATTACCCTTATCTATTGTTTATGGCATTCCACATTGAGGGAAAACTAATTTAGGGACAATTTATTACCTCCAATCAGCCTATTAGCACATCTTTGGGTGTGGGAGGAAACCGGAGCACCCGGAGAAAACTCACGCAAGCACGGGGAGAATGCGCAAACTCCCACAGACACCGGCCCAAATCCATGTGTCTGCACAGCAAACAGCGATAGTCACTGAGCTGTCGTCTTGCCCAGTATCTGGTCCAGTTTAGGCACACACTAACGACATGAAGCACTAGGCTACTCTCGATCATTCGAGAGCAGCCCAAGTACGACCCATCGCGTGTATGCCTCTTGTTGGACAACAAGGCGGACCGGCTTAAAACCTGTGAACTAAAAGAGAAAAACGTTAGAATCATTCCACATCCTTTTACATTACCAGGGTCGTCCCAATGCTAATGAACCTTATTTAAAACAATCTCCGATATTCTCCCATCTCCAACCCAGTCATGTGCCTGTCTAAGTTACTCTTAAACAAATCCAGCATGCCTGCCTCCACCACCTTACTTGGCAGAGCATTCCATACCCCCACTACCCTCTGTGTGAAAAACCTCCCTCTAATATCCATGATATACCTCTCCCTCCTCACCCTAAGCCCGTGGCCCCTCGTGTCTTCCCTTGAAAAGTAGTGATGACTCACCTCCTTGAACTGCTACAGTCCATGTGGTGCAGGGACACTAACAGTAAATTGGAAAAAAGGGTTCCAGGATTTTGTCGAAGTGATGGAGTGAGGCAGGATGTAATTGCAAGTCAGGATATATAGCTTGGAGGGGACTTTCCAGGTAGTGTATTCCCATGCCTCCGCTGCCCTACCAGGTGATCAAGTTCATGGTTTTGGAAGATGCTAGCAAAGGATATTGAATGGTGATTAGCATGTCAGAAAACCAGATTCGATTCCAGCCTTGGGTGACTGTCTGGAGTTTGCATGTTTTCCCTGTGTATTTGAGGGTTTCCTCCGGACGTTCTGGCTTCCTCCCATACTCCAAAGATGTGCTGGTTGGGTAGATTGGTCATCTTAAATTGCACCTTAGTATCCAAAGATGTTTAGGTTAGGTGGATAGGCTATGATCAATGTCTGAGATGACAGGGATAGGGCAGGGGAGTGTTCCAAGGGAGTATGCTCTTGCGAAGAATTGGTCCAGACTCAATGGGTTGAATAACCTCCTTCTGCACTGTTGGGATTCTATGGTTCTATGGATCATTGTGAGTCGCTGCAGCACATCTTGTCGATGCCACATACTCTTTAGTTGAGGAGGGAATGCATGTGCTTAGATTCTCTCTTGTTAGACATCATTATTCCTTGGCACTTGTGTGGCACAAATGTTACATTCCACCTCCATTTGGCAGACAATTCAGTATTACCATCACTGTATTGGCCATTATTGATATTCTGGGGATATTCTGGTGACCCACCATCCCAGATTTTCTGGACCGTCCTACATATATATCCTACCCTGTGTCTCTGGGTTGTCTCCTGCTCGGATGCTTGTCATCCTGTAATGTTTCAAATTCAGCATGTGCACTGTGTATGTTTGCCGAGGTGCAGCCTTTCTGACATGCCTGGGAATGACCTGCCCCATCCCTCTACGTCCCAGCACTAGAGATTTGGAAGCATCCTCGCCCCATCTCCATTCCCATTCTTACCTCATAGTTGGTCACCTTGATCAGAAACTGACCAACTATATAAATGCTATAGCAACAAGAGCAGGTTGGAGGCTGGGCATTCTGCAGAGACACCTCCTATCTCCTTCGAGTCAACAATACACAAGGTTCAATTTTTTTAAGTGTCATAATTAAGCTTACATTAACACTGCAATGAAATTACTGTGAAAATCCCCTGCTTGCCACAGTCCGGCTCCTGTTCAGGTACACTGAGGGAGAATGTAGCATGGGGCAATGCACCTAACCAGCATGTTTTTTGGACTGTGGGAGGAAATCGAAGCACCCAGAAGAAACGCACGCAGGTACGGGGAGAACATGCGGACTCTGCACAATCATGGCGGCACGGTAGCACAATGGTTAGCACTGCTGCTTCACACCTCCAAGGACCTGGGTTTGATGCCCGGCTTGGGTCACTGTCTGTGTGGAGTTTGCACATTCTCGTCATGTCTGCTTGGGTTACCACGGGGGCTCCAGTTTCCTCCCACAGTCCAAAGATAGATCAATTGGCCATGTTAAATTGTCCCTTAGTGTCCTGAGATGCGTAGATTAGAGGGATTAGTGGATAAATGTGTATGGATATGGGGGTAGGGCTTGGGTGGAATTGTGGTTGGTGCAGACTCGATGGGCCCAATGGCCTCTTTCGTGCTGTAGGGTTTTTATGATTTTTATGAATCCCAAGCCGGGAATCGAACCTGGCTAGCCACTGTGTTGCCCAACTGGGGTGTAATGGAAAACTTGCAACTTGCCTGATAACTGTGGCTTCACAAGCGCACAAGGAGTTCTACACCACTGAGGAGAATGTAACCCACCTGATCAGCAGCCCATCCACCACCTAACTTCCTTTGCCACCAATGCTCAAAGATAGCAATATGCATCATTTACAGGATGGACTGCAGGAACTCACCAAATTGCTTTAACAACACTTTCCAATCCTGCAATTTCTTCCCGCCCAGAAGGACAATGACAGCAGAAAGATGGGAAGATCACTCTCGTTAATTACAGATTGCCTCCAATCCACACAACACCCTCACTTGGAACCAGACAGCCATTCCTTCACTGTCACTGGATAGAGATCCTGTCATTACCTGTCCAGCAGCACTGAATGAACATACACCAGGCACATTGCAACAGTTCAAGAGAGTATCTCACCGGCTTTCCAATGGCAATTATGGATTCACAACAAACTGCCCTTGTCAGGAACTCTCAAATCCAGTGACTGATTTAAAAAAGTATTGCATTTATTTTTGAAATTTAAAATCTCTTGTTAACCATGAGTACTAACGGGTCTGGGACAAAGGTGGTTATTGGAAGTAAGGTCAAATATGTTATTGCTGTACATTTCTGCATTCCCACAGGTGTTTGATAATGTGGCCCATTTACAGCCTCCTGTAAATGGAAGTCTCTCCATTTGTGTTTACAGATCTGAACTTTGTTATCTCTCAGTTCCTGACAAACTGTGATGATTACCAACTGTTCCAACTGACAAAATTCTACTGGGACAGACTAGAACAGGCGATTGAAGGAGGAGTGGATGGAGTCAGCTTATCATTAACATATGAGAGGATTTTCACTGGACAAGAACACAGGGTAAGTGGGAGTTCAGGATATTGTCTACCTGATTCGCTGCAGGAAAGGATGTCCCGAGGCCTGGTACATTGGGGAGACCATGCAGACACTACAACAACGGATGAATGAACATCACTCGACATTCACCAGGCAAGACTGTTCCCTTCCTGTTAGTGAACATTTCAGCCGTCACAGGCGTTCGGCCTCTGATCTTCGGGTAAGCGTTCTCCAAGGCGGCCTTCACAACATGTGACAGCGCAGAGTTGCTGAGCAGAGACTGATAGTCAAATTCTGCACACATGAGGATGGCCTCAACTGGGATCTTGGGTTCATGTCACACTCTCTATAACCCCCGTGACTTGCCTGGGTTTGTAAAATCTCACTTACTGTCCTGTCTGGAGACAATACACATCTCTTTAACCTATTCTTAATGCAATCTCCACTCACATTGTCGGCATCTTTAAGACTTGAATAGCAGATTAGCTGTAAAGACTCACATTCTAATCAGTATTCTGTAAACTGTGTGTGTCTTTATACGCCCTTCTCTGATCAGAACCTTCCACACACCTGATGAAGGAACACTGTTTCCCAAAGCTTGTGGGATTAATATCAAAGAAACTGGTTGGACTTGAATCTGGTTTTGTGAGACTTCTTACTGTATTCAGTTACATGGCCCAGTCAACCCTGCAAAGTCCTCACTGACATTTAGAACATAGAACATTCCAGCGCAGTACAGGCCCTTCGGCCCTCGATGTTGCACCGACTAGCGGAGCCAAGTAATGACCCTCTAACCTAAACTATTCCAATATTATCCATATGCCTATCCACTGACCATTTGAACACCTTCAAAGTTGGCGAGTCCACAACTGCTGCAGGCAGGGCATTCCATGCCCTTACTACCCTCTGAGTAAAGAACCTACCTCTGACATCCATCCTATAATTACCACCCCTTAATTTAAAGCTATGTCCCCTTGTGTTAGCCATCACCATCTGAGGTGAAAGGCTCTCACTGTCCACTCTATCCAATCTTTGATCATCTTGTATACCTCAATCAGATCACCTCGTAACCTTCTTCTCTCCAATGAAAATAACCTCATGTCCCTCAGCCTTTCCTCATAAGACCTTCCCACCATACCAGGCAACATCCTGGTAAACCTCCTCCTTTGTGGACTTGTGGCAGGCTTTACAGAACCCATCCCGCAGACATGTCAAGCTATAACCTGCCATCAATATGATCCTGGAACTATGATGATCAAACAATGTCCCAGACTCCTCCCCTACAATTCCTGGGTATGTACGTTCACACCAGGTGGTTCTACTAGAAATTACACCCCAGTGATATTGTATAAACTTGGAGAGGCCTCATCATTGTGCCTGGACCCCACAAAATCTTCTGTCCTGAGGTTAACTATAGACAAGAAAACCTCCTCCTGATCACTGGTGAAAATGGACTTTTCCATGTCAATGTGATTAAAAAAAGAACAGGCACAAAATATATTCAGGCTAGCTGCATGGCAGTAGAGAGAGGGCTTAATTTCTCCAGTCAGACTGTCTCAGGAACTGACTGAACTTCCCAAGTTTTAAAAGTCAGATCAGCCAGATTGAGCTTGTGGCTCTTGGCAAGTGAACATGGAAAATCCTAATTTTGTTCTCATCCATCTGACAGTTGCAAATGCACCAGTCCATGACATAAGAACATAAGAAATAGGAGCAGGAGTAGCCCTTTGTGCCTGCCCCGCCATTCAATAAGATCATGGCTGATCAGAAGTGAATCAGTTCCACTTTCCCGCTCTCTCCCCATAACCCTTAATTCCCTTGTCTATCAGAAACCTATCTACCCGTGACTTAAATATATTTAGCGAGGTAGCCTCCACCACTTCAACGGGCAGAGAATTCCAGAGATTCACCACCCTTTGAGTGAAGAAGTTCCTCCTCAACTCTGATCTAAACTGTACCCCCCTTATCTTGAGGCTGTGCCCTCTAGTCCTGCTGTCCTTTCTAAGTGGGAAGAATCTCTCTACCTCTACCCTGCCCATCCCCTTCATTATCTTATACGTCTCTATAAGATCCCCCCTCATCCTTCTAAACGCCAACGAGTACAGACCCAGTCTATTTAGTCTCTCTTCATAGTCCAACTCCCTCATGTCCGGATCAGTAATACTTACCGCATAGTCCTTGGTGGAGATGGATTACTGTCTGCAAACTGACAAATGGTTATGCTGTTTGCGATGTTATTCCTACGCTAAATGTGAAAGATATTGAAGAGATCGACTGTTTGTAAACTGACAGCTGGACACAGTATTATATTTCCCCACAATCTATTAGATTATGGTATGGCACACTCACCACACCAGCATTACAATTAAACCAGAGGCTCCGTCCTGGTTCAATGAGTTCTGTCGGAGAGCATTACAAAAACAGCACCAGGAATGTATAAAAATGATGTGGAACCTGTGAATCTACAACTAGCCACAATGGGATAGAGAGAGAATCCTCATGATAGAGGATTGGTTGTCAAATAGGAGGCAGAGAGTGGGGGTCAATGGATGCTATTCGGATTGGCGGTTGGTGACTAGTGGGGTGCCCCAGGGGTCGGTGCTTGGGTCTCAGCTATTTACCATTTATATAGATGATCTGGAGGAGGGAACCGAGTGCAGGGTGTCAAAATTTGCTGATGACACCAAGATTGGGGGAAAGGCAAATTGTGCGGAGGGTGTGGAGAGTCTGCAGAAGGATCTAGATAGGCTGGGCGAATGGGCCAGGAAATGGCAAATGGAATTTAATGTTGGCAAGTGTGAGGTGGTCCACTTTGGTAGGAGGAATGGTAGGAAGGACTATTACTTACGGGGCGAAAAACTGCAGCAGGCGACGGTGCAGAGGGACCTCGGGGTCCTTGTGCATGAGTCGCAAAAACCCAGCTTGCAGGTGCAGCAGGTGGTCAGGAAGGCGAATGGGATGCTGGCCTTCATAGCGAGGGGGATTGAATATAAAAGTAGGGAGGTCTTGCTGCAGCTGTATAGGGCATTGGTGAGGCCGCAGCTGGAGTACTGTGTGCAGTTTTGGGCGCCGCACCTGCGCAAGGATATTTTGGCCCTGGAGGGAGTGCAGAGGAGGTTTACTCGGCTGATACCGGAGTTGAGGGGATTGAGCTATGAGGAGAGGCTGAATAAACTAGGCTTGTACTCGTTAGAGTTTAGAAGAATGAGGGGAGATCTCATTGAGACGTATAAGATGATGAATGGGATGGATAGGATAGAGGTGGAGAGACTGTTCCCGCTCAAAAAAGACAGTAGGACTAGGGGGCACAGCCTCAAGATAAAGGGGGGGCGGTTTAGAACAGAGTTGAGGAGGAACTTCTTCACTCAAAGGGTGGTGAATCTCTGGAATTCTCTGCCCGTTGAAGTGGTGGAGGCTGCCTCGCTAAATATTTTTAAGAAACGGGTTGATGGGTTTTTGATAAGAGAAGGGATTAAGGGTTATGGGGAGAGGGCGGGAAGGTGGAGCTGAGTCACGACAGATCAGCCATGATCTTATTGAATGGCGGGGCAGGCTCGAGGGGCCAGATGGCCTACTCCTGCTCCTATTTCTTATGTTCTTATGTTCTTATGAAGCAACTTGAGCCACAACTAACAGCATAAAGCTTTGCAGTCTGGCCATGTCAGTCATATGATGTTAGATAATTAGACAAGAAGTGTGTAGAGGGGATTCCACAAACATTGACATCAGAAAGAGCAGATCCCAGCTCGTGGCTGACAAGACTGAAACATTCATAACCATCTTCAGCCATAAGTGTTTACTGGATCATTTATCTCAGCCTCTTCCTGAGAACGCCTCATCACAGAAACTAGTCTTCAGTCAACTGAATTCCCTCACATGATATAAAGGAATGACTGAGGGCCTTGATCTGCAGGGACACCGACACCATCCTGGCTGTAATGCTGATGGTGAGTGCTCCAGGACTAGCCACACTGTGAGACAAGCTGTTCACTGCAGCTATAACACTGGCATTTACCCAACGATATGGGAAAAAAAAATCCCAGAAAAGGCCATGATAAAAAGAGCAAATGCAATCCACTGATTACCATTTTATTTACTTACTTACAATTATCAAAACAATGGAAGATATATCGACAGTGTTTTGAAGTGGTATTTGCTTAGCAATTACCTGCTGGCAGATACTTAGTTGATACTCTGCTCCAGAGCTCCTTTGGTTCAGATGTGGCTAAAAGGATTACAGAGGAGAGGTGATAGTGCCTATCATGAAGGGGAAGTTGTGTTTGACAAATTTACTGGTTTTTTTATGAAGATGTGACTAGTGCAGTGGACAGAGGGGAACTGGTGGATGTGTGTTTTTAGATTTCCAGAAGGCGTATGATAAGGTGCCTCACAAAAGGTTGCTGCAGAAGGTTAGGGTGCAGGGAGTTGGGGGTAATGTGTTAGCGTGGATTGAGGATTGGATGTCTAACAGGAAGTAGAATTGGAATAAATGGGTGCTTTTCTGATTGGCGGTTGGTTTCTAGTGGAGTGCCGCAGGGATCGGTGTTGGGGCCTCAACTATTTACCATTTATATCGATGATCTGGAGGAGGGGGCTGAGTGTAGGGTAACAAAGTTTGCTGGTGACACGAAGATGAGTGGAAAAACAAATTGCATGGAGGGTGTGGAAAGTCTGCAGAGAGATTTGTATAGGCTGAGTGAGTGGGCAAGGACCTGCAGATGGAGTATAACGTTGGCAAGTGTGAGGTTATCCACTTTGGAAGAAATAATAGTAGGAGGGATTATTATTTAAAAGGTGAAAAGCTGCAGCATGCTACAATGCAGAGGGACCTGGGGGTCCTTGTGCACGAATCGCAAAAAAACAGTCTGCAGGTGCAGCAGGTGATCAAGAAGGCGAATGGGATGCTGGCCTTTATAGCGAGGGGGGTAGAATATAAAAGCAGGGAGGTCTTGCTGCAACTGTACAGGGCACTGGTGAGGCCACAGCTGGAGTACTGTGTGTAGTTTTGGTCCCCTTATTTGCAAAAGGATATATTGGCCTTGGAGGGAGTACAGACAAGATTCACCAGGCTGATACCGGAGATGAGGGGGTTAGCCTATGAGGAGAGATTGAGTAGACTGGGTCTGTACTCATTGGAGTTTAGAAAGCTGAGGGGGGATCTTATAGAAACTTACAAGATAATGAAGGGACTAGATAGGGTAGAGGTAGAGAGATTTTTTCCACTTAGAAAGGAAACCACACCCTCAAAATAAGGGGGGGGGGGGGTGGTGGTGGGTGCAGTTTAGAACTGAGTTGAGGAGGAACTTCTTCATCAAAGAGTGGTGAATCTTTGGAATTCTCTGCCCGTTGAAGTGGTGGAGGCTACTTCACTGAATATATTTAAGTCATGGATAGATAAGTTTCTGATAGACAGGGGAATTAAGGGTTATGGGGAGAAAGCGGGAAAGTGGAACTGATCCACTTGAGATCACCCCCACCATTGTCTCACGAGTTTGAGTTGTTCTCATTAGAAGCTGCAATAAGCTTTTTGTACTGAGGGAAACACAACTGAATATAATATTCTGAATGTGATCACACCAATGTTTTTAGGAAGGCACAGGAATATCTCAGTTTCTTGGTTCAATATTGCTCTTTTAATAGAACATAGAACATAGAACATTACAGCACAAACAGGCCCTTCGGCCCTCGAGTTGCGCCGATCACATCAACCCCACCAATCTATAGACCTATCTATAACCCCCAATCCCATTAAACCCCATATACTCATCCAGAAATCTTTTAAAAGACTCCAGCGAGTTCGCCTCCACCACCGATGACGGCTGCCGATTCCATTCACTCACCACCCTCTGAGTGAAAAACTTACCCCTAACATCACCTCTGTACTTCCCTCCCCGCACCTTAAATCTATGTCCTCTCGTAGCGACCATTTCAACCCGGGGAAATAGCCTCTGAGAGTCCACCCTATCTATTCCTCTCAACATTTTATAAACTTCTATCAGGCCGCCTCTCAACCTTCGCCTCTCTAGGGAAAAGAGTCCCAGCTCCCTCAACCTATCTTCATAAGGCATGCCTCCCAGTCCAGGCAACATCCTTGTAAATCTCCTCTGCACCCTTTCAATAGCTTCTACGTCTTTCCTATACTGAGGCGACCAGAACTGCGCACAGTACTCCAAATGAGGCCTGACAAGGGTCCTGTAAAGTTGCAGCATTACCTCCCGACTCCTAAACTCAATCCCTCGATTCATGAAGGCCAGTACACCATGCGCCTTCTGGACCACCTCCTCCACCTGCGAGGCCGATTTAAGAGTCCTGTGGACCCGGACCCCGAGATCCTTCTGCTCTTCAACTCTACGAAGACTTCTGCCCTTGATAGTGTACTCGTTCATCCCGTTGGTTCTGCCGAAATGGACGACTACACATTTTTCCGTGTTGAAGTCCATCTGCCACTTCTCCGCCCATTCCTGCATCCTATCTATGTCCTGCTGCAACTTTTGACATCCTTCCAGACCATCCACAACACCACCGACCTTCGTGTCATCAGCGAACTTGCTAACCCATCCCTCCACTTCCTCATCCAGGTCATTTATGAAAATGACAAACAGCAAAGGTCCCAGAACAGATCCCTGGGGCACCCCACTGGTGACTGACCTCCATTCCGAAAAAGACCCATCCACAACCACTCTCTGCCTTCTGCAGGCAAGCCAGTTCTGGATCCACAAGGCCAAAGGCCCTTGGATCCCATGCCCTCTCACCTTCTCAAGAAGTCTTGCATGGGGGACCTTATCAAAAGCCTTGCTGAAGTCCGTGTACACTACGCCCACGGCACTTCCTTCGTCAATGTGTTCAGTCACATTATTGAAGAACTCAACTAGGCTCGTAAGGCACGACTTGCCCTTGACAAATCCATGCTGACTATTCCTGATCATGTCAAACCTCTCCAAATACATCATTAAATTTAGTCCCAAAGTGAAACAGAGAATGGCATTAATATTAATGGGCAGCATGGTAGCATAGTGGTTAGCACTGCTGCTTCACAGCTCCAGGGACCCGGGTTCGATTCCTGGCTCGGGTCACTGTCTGTGTGGAGTTTGCACATTCTCCTCGTGTCTGCGTGGGTTTCCTCCGGGTACTCCAGTTTCCTCCCACAGTCCAAAGATGTGCGGATTAGATGGATTAGCCATGCTAAGAAATTGCCCCTTAGTGTCCAGGGATGCATAGGTTAGAGGGATTAGTGGGTATAATATGTAGGGATATGGGGTTAGGGCTTGGGTGGGATTGTGTTCGGTGCAGAATTGATGGGCCGAAGGGCCTCTTTCTGCACTGTAGGATTCTACGAAATTATATTTTAATTTAAGAATTTCATAGAATAGAAGCTGAAAAATAGGACAAAATGTGGATAACACTGTGAATATTCTGAATCTGAAACAATATGGAAAGGTGTCAGTATCTGTCCAAAGAACAGTTCAGGTTTAACTCTCTGGCAAAAAAAGGCAAACATTTGAGTGGGACTGGAGAGACCAGAGGAAAATGTCAGGATGTAGTGGAAAAGGAATTTTTCAGTATTGCTGTAACAAATGTTACTCTAGCCAGCGATGCCCACATTTTGTGAAAAAAATATTGATAAAATGTGCTCTCGTGGTGGAAATTCACTCTTCTTGGGGGTACATCAGTTAATTGAATTTATTCACTGTGATTTTCTGCTCTAGAAATGTTATACATCCCCTCCCCCAATCCCATTAAACATGGGAAGGATTGATGCCATTGTCTGTTCCCTTCACAGACTCCATCTCCAAATCACTTGATTGTATTCCTCTCCCAGAGACCCAGCCAGACTATCCGTGATTTCAGCATTCAGTAACAAGCAAAACTCCATTTCTTACATAATTGCCAGCGCAGAAATATCCTTATTCTCTTTACGTAAATCTGCACCTCTACCTCAGCACGGCGCCTGCTGAATCCTATTCCATGTCTTTATTCACTCAGATTCAGCTGTTCCAATATTCTTCTACATTGCGTCTTATCTTCAGATACTCAGATTCTGCTGCCTTTACTGTGTCCCCACTAGACTCCAAATAACACTGTCTGCTTATAAACCTGTAATGGCCCCAGTCCTCAGATGCCTTCCATTTAAAATATCCATTCTTCTGTTTGATCTGAGTCAATGAATTTGAACCTTTCCTTTCTTGTAAACTCCATCTGAAGCTCTCCATTGCTCTGACTGTCATGTCGTGCAAAGTATGACAACACCAGGTTTAAGTCCAACCGATTTATTTGATAGTAAACTCACAAGCTTTCGGGTTTGTCCCTTTGTCAGGTGAATGGAGCGTTCACCTGACGAAGGGACAAACCCGAAAGCTTGTGAGTTTACTATCAAATAAATCGGTTGGACTTAAACCTGGTATTGTCAGACTTTTTACTGTGTTTACCCCAGTCCAACGCCGGCATATCCACATCATCTCACAATGTGCGGCAGACTCTCCTTCACACTCCGCAATAGTAGCTAAATATTATCTGTCAATAAAGTATCTAACTCTTTAATGGTCCTAATTGAGCTTTCATACACTGTAGTAACTTTTTTTTAAAAGTTCTGTCTCTGGCATTTGAGCTACTGAGCAGAAATGATGAAGTGATTAGATTTTTAACCATTATTATTAGCTCATTTCCCTGACATAAATCATCAGTTGTTACTTGGATTAGTCAATGGTACTTTATCAGTCAAATTTAATTTAAAATTCCTGCTATTTAAATAACTTAATGAGCAGGATAATCTTTTCTCTGCCATCTGAGTTCTGATTTGCCGCTGTTTTATTTACATACACATGGGGAACAGGGACAGGCCTTTTAGTTCCTCGATACTGTCCCACTGTTAAATAACAATGTGGCTTATTTAACAATACCCTCAACTCTGCATCCCCCCACCACTGCTCAGCCCCTTGATACCAAGAATCCGTCTACCTCTGTCTTAGATTCCTTGTGCTCTCCTTGCAGAATCCCTCTACCCTGTAAATCTGAGCATGAACCTTATAGTAACATAGAAAATGGAATAGACCATTTGCCCACTTCCTCCCCACTCATCTTCCCACCCAGGCTTTGTGTAGTCTGCACATTTGGAGATATTAGCTTTAATTCCTTCATCTAAATCATTAATATATATCATGAATAAGTGATGTTGCGGTAATTGATACCTCTATCATACATTCAAAGACTCTGCTTCCACCATTTTTCCAGGAAGAGAGTTCCAAAGAGTCTTGACCATCTCAGAGAAAACAGACTTTGCCTCATCATCTCGAATTAGGTTTCAGAGCAAAGTGGGTCAAATTGTTCATCAGGAACCTGATATCAAGTCAGACACTGAGAGACAGGCAAACTATTACATTAAAATGCTGCAGTTTCTCAGTGATTCCTCACTCTCTGGAAATATATTTTTGATTCTAATTTAGTTCAATTTGTTTGTCGTTAATGACTGCAATGAGATGTGAGGAGAATTTTCAGTCCGTGTTTATTATGGATCAGGACTCAGCCCAGTGACTGACTTCTGAGCTGAAAACAACTGGGAAATCCTATCACTGAGCAGATCCTTTTCTTCTCATTCTCAGTGTTTATCTTTCACTCTGTGTCTCATTATTCTTCATTATTATTCTTCATAGAAAGTCACTGATCTCGTGGATAAGGGAAACCGGGCGGACAGTTCCAAACTTCTCCTCAACCTGGTGATGGAAAAAGGATCTCGGGCTCGAAGGGTGATGTGGGAATCCTTTGTGAGAATGCGTCACGGAGTCTCAAAGCTGAATAAAATATTGAAAGAAATACAGGAGCTTGGTACGGTAAAATCACAGTGAATTCAATTTCACATTTAAACACTGTCAATATCACTGTAATATTACAGCTGTTTTCATGGAAGTTCATTTATTTAAACAGGTGCTGATTCGTTTGATTATATGGACATCACACATGGTTTATCTGAATTACCCAGTAACCTGAAAGGTAAGAGAGGAAATGGAGATTATAAACTGTTTCACTTCTGAGAATCTGAATGATTGATTACAGTCTTTGTTGAAGAGATTGGGGAAATCTGGGAATTAGAAAGTTAAAGCCTGGGGTAACAGGGATCTTGGGTTCATGTCGCACTATCTGTAACCCCCGTGACTTGCCTGGGTTTGCAAAACCTCACTTACTGTGCTGTCTGGAGACAATACACATCTCTTTAACCTGTGATCAGTGCTCCTTCCACTCACATTGTCGGCCACTTTAGGTCTTGAACAGCAGGTTAGGTGTAAAGATTCGCATTCTAATCAGTAATCTCTAAACTGTCTGCGCTTTATATGCTCTGTCTGAGGCCAGAACTCTCCATTCACCTGGCGAAGAGGGAGTCCCCTCGAAAGCTTGTGAGTTTACTATCAAATAAATCAGTTGGACTAAAACCTGGTGTTGTCAGACTTTTTACTGTGTTTACCCCAGTCCAACGCCGGCACATCCACATCGTAACAGGGCTGAACATGATTGGGGTTTGTCATTGTTCCCCAACTATACAGAGATTCATAGAACATAGAACATAGAACATTACAGCACAAACAGGCCCTTCGGTCCTCGAGTTGCGCCGATCGCATCAACCCCACCAATCTATAGACCTATCTATAACCCCCAATCCCATTAAACCCCATATACTCATCCAGAAGTCTTTTAAAAGACCCCAGCGAGTTCGCCTCCACCACCGATGACGGCAGCCGATTCCAATCACTCACTACCCTCTGAGTGAAAAACTTACCCCTAACATCACCTCTGTACTTCCCTCCCTGCACCTTAAATCTGTGTCCTCTCGTAGCGACCATTTCAACCCGGGGAAATAGCCTCTGAGAGTCCACCCTATCTATTCCTCTCAACATTTTATAAACTTCTGTCAGGTCGCCTCTCAACCTTTGCCTCTCCAGGGAAAAGAGTCCCAGCTCCCTCAACCTATCTTCATAAGGCATGCCTCCCAGTCCAGGCAACATCCTTGTAAATCTCCTCTGCACCCTTTCAATAGCTTCTACGTCTTTCCTATAGTGAGGCGACCAGAACTGCGCACAGTACTCCAAATGAGGCCTGACGAGGGTCCTGTAAAGTTGCAGCATTACCTCCCGACTCCTAAACTCAATCCCTCGATTAATGAAGGCCAGTACACCATACGCCTTCTTGACCACCTCCTCCACCTGCGAGGCCGATTTAAGAGTCCTGTGAACCCGGACCCCGAGATCCTTCTGCTCTTCAACGCTACTAAGACCCCTGCCCTTAATAGTGTACTCATTCATCCCGTTGGTTCTGCCGAAATGGACTACTACACATTGAAGTCCATCTGCCACTTCTCCGCCCATTCCTGCATCCTATCTATGTCCTGCTGCAACTTTTGACATCCTTCCATACCATCCACAACACCTCCGACCTTTGTGTCATCAGCGAACTTGCTAACCCATCCCTCCACTTCCTCATCCAGGTCATTTATGAAAATGACAAACAACAAGGGTCCCAGAACAGATCCCTGGGGCACCCCACTGGTGACTGACCTCCATTCCGAAAAATGGAGTTCATTCCAGTACACAGGGTTTCTCTTGTAATCTGATAATGTGTGACCATTGCATTTTTTCACTTCATTAAGTTGCTGATTGCTATTATTTTAGAAGTCTTGTGCTCTCCTTGCAGAATCCCTCTACCCTGTAAATCTGAGCATGAACCTTACAGTAACATAGAAAATGGAATAGACCATTTGCCCACTTCCTCCCCACTCATCTTTCCACCCAGGCTTTGTGTAGTCTGCACATTTAGAGATATTAGCTATTATGATATATTAATATATATCATGAATAAGTGATGTTG
The DNA here is from genome assembly GCA_037974335.1 of Prionace glauca. NCBI lineage: Eukaryota > Metazoa > Chordata > Chondrichthyes > Carcharhiniformes > Carcharhinidae > Prionace > Prionace glauca. Next base: position 31,978,183 of record CM075759.1, read on the forward strand.
CGGTAATTGATATCAGGCTTTTAATTTATCATAACTTTATCTTTCAAGTAATTGGACCAGGTCACGGAGTTCTCTTCACAGCTGTTTTAATCATCTGTCTAGGAGGACCCAGGTCACCCACTGTGTGTAACTAGCCAGAGTACAGAATTCCTAAATACCTGAACAATTATAGTTTCAAGCTCAGTCACAGGTAATTAGCACAGATAAATCACATTTTAGGAGTTACCTCAATCCACTCAGTTATTGATTAAGTTCACATCATTCCGATATTAAAACCAATCACAGTCATCTTAAGCTATTGGCCTTAGTGCTTATCTGTGAAAATGCCTGTAAGAACTTTTTTCTTTCATAACAGCTTATGTGATGTTAACCTTTTCAGTCGGATCCTCGCACCGATCCAGTGGTACTCCATAAGTCACAGTCTGCTATTTGGAAAAAGACCCAGTTGTTGTTACTCTGTTTGCTGCCTGCCAGCTTATTTTCCGTCCATCTACATACACTGCCCTCAAATCAATGTATTGAATTTTACATGCTCATCTCTTACCTGGGACCGTGTCAAAAGCCTTCTGAAAGCCCAAATAAATCACAACCATTTGCTCACCTTCATCACCTCTACTCATTCCTTCCTGGAAAGATTCAAGTGGATTTATGGAGCAAGAATTCCACTTCATACATCCAGGCTGACTCTGTTCGATCCTGCCACTATTCTCAGTGCTCTGTGATTAATGAACTATAGCACTTTCCCCATCTCAATAGAATGTTCCAGAAAACCATTCCGTACACACTCCAGGAATTCCTACTCTACATTAGTGTGTCTGATTTCCATTGGCCAGTCTATATGCAGATTAAAATCACCCACAATTACTGATGTTCCATTATCACATGCGTCACTAATTTCCTGTTTAATGCCATCCCCAGCCTCATCATGACAGTTTGTGGGTCTATCTACAACCCCCATTAACATTTTTTTTTTTTATAGAACCCTACAGTGCAGAAACAGGCCATTCGGCCCATCGAGTCTGCACCGAACACAATCCCACCCAGACCCTATCCCCATATCCCCACACATTTACCTGCTAATCCCTCTAACCTACACATCCCAGGACACTAAGGGGCAATTTTAGCATAGCCAATGAACCTAACCCGCACATCTTTGGACTGTGGGAGGAAACCGGAGCACCCGGAGAAAACCCACGCAGACACGAGGAGAATGTGCAAACTCCACACAGGCAGTGACCCGAGCCGGGAATCGAACCCAGGACCCTGGAGCTGTGAAGCAGCAGTGCTAACCACTGTGCTACCGTGCCGCCCCAAATTTTGCTTCAGTTCAGAAGATATAAGAGCAGAATTAGGCCATTCAGCCCATTGAGTCTGCTCCGCCATTCAGTCATGGCTGATATGCGCCTCATCCCCATTTTCCTGCCTTCTCCCTATAACCCTTCAACCCATTACCAATTAAAAATCAATCTAACTCTTCAAATTTACTCCTGCCCCAAGATCAACCACACTTTGGGGCAGCAAATTCCACAGAATTACAATCCTTTGGGAGTTGTTTCTCCTCAACTCTATTTTAAATTTGCTACCTCATATCCTAATTCTGTGACCTCTTGTCTTAGAATGCCCCCCTACAGCACAAACAGGCCCTTTGGCCCACAAGTTGCGCTGATCATGTCCCTACGTACTAGGCCTATCTATAATCCTCAATCCCATTAAATCCCATGTACTCATCCAGAAGTCTCTTAAAAGACCCCAACAAGTTCAGCCGATGGCAGCCGATTCAACTCACCCACCACCCTCTGAGTGAAAAACTTATCCCTAACATCTCCTCTGAACTTGCTTCCCAGCACCTTAAACCTGTGTCCTCTCGTAGTGACCATTTCAGCCCTGGGAAATAGCCTCTGAGAATTCACCCTATCTATTCCTCTCAACATTTTATAAACCTCTGTCAGGTCGCCTCTCAACCTTCATCTCTCCAGGGAGAAGAGACCTAGCTCCCTCAACCTATTCTCATAAGGCATGCCTCCCAATCCAGGCAACATCCTTGTAAATCTCCTCTGCACCCTCTCAATAGCTTCCACGTCCTTCTTGAAGTGAGGCGACCAGAACTGTGCACAATACTCCAAGTGGGGTCTGAAAAGGGTCTTCTAAAGTTGCAGCATTACCTCCCGACTCCTAAACTCAATCCCTCGATTAATGAAGGCCAGTACACCATACGCCTTCTTGACCACATCCTCCACCTGTGAGGCCGATTTAAGAGTCCTATGGACCCAGACCCCAAAGTCCTTCTGCTCCTCAACACTGCTAAGACTCCTACCCTTGATATTGTACTCCTTCATCCCATTGGATCTGCCAAAATGGACCACTACACATTTATCCACGTTGAAGTCCATCTGCCACTTCTCCGCCCATTCTTGCATCCTGCTGCAGTTGTCAATGCGCCTAGTTTGGGGGCGTTTAAGAGATCCGTTGATATGTTTATGGACGAAAAGGGATTGGTTTAGGTTAGTGGGTCATTATTTTGTAACTGGGCAGCGCAACATCGTGGGCCGAAGGGCTGTAATGTTCTATGTTCTATGTCCTGCTGCAACTTCTGACATCCTGCCAGACTATTCACAATACCACCAACCTTCGTATCATCAGCGAACTTACTAACCCATCCCTGCACTTCCTCATCCAGGTCATTTATGAAAATGACAAACAGCAAGGGTCCCAGAACAGATCCCTGGGGCACTCCACTGCTGACCGACCTCCATGCAGAAAAAGACCCATCCATAACCACTCTCTGCCTTCTGCAGGCAAGCCAGTTCTGGATCCACAAGGCCAAAGGCCCTTGGATCCCATGCCCTCTCACTTTCTCAAGAAGTCTTGCATGGGGGACCTTATCGATCGCCTTGCTGAAGTCCGTATAAACCACATCCACCGCTCTTCCTTCGTCAATGTGTTTAGTCACATTTTTAAAGAACTCAACAAGGCTCGTAAGGCACGACCTGCCCTTGACAAAGCTGTGCTGACTATTTCTGATCATACTAAACTTCTCTAAATGTTCATAAATCTTGTCCCTCAATATCCTCTCCATCAACTTACCAACCACTGAGGTCAGACTCACTGTTTGGTAATTTCCTGGGCTATCCCTGTTCCCTTTCTTGAAAATAGGAACCACATCCGCAATCCTCCGGAACCTCTCCCGTTTCTATCGACGATGGAAAGATCACTTCTCTCACCTCCCACAGTAACCTGGGGTACATCCCATTTGGTCCCGGCAACTTATCTATCTTGATGCAATTTAAAAGTTCCAACACATCCTCTTCCTTAACATCCACATACTCAATCTTTTCAGTCTGCTGCAAACCTGTAGTACAACCTCCCAGATCACTTTCCACAGTGAATACTGAGGTAAAGTACTCATTCAACACCTTTGCCATTTCTTCCAGTTCCACACAGACTTTCCCCCCTTCACCTTTTATAGGTCTTATCCCTTCTCTTCTCATCCTTTTACTCTTCACATATTTGTAGAATGCCTTAGCGTTCTTCTTAATCTTACTCGCCAAGGCTTTCTCATGACCCCTTCTGGCTCTCTTAATTTCCTTCTTAAGTTCCTTCCTACAAGCTGTATACTCCTCTAGATCCTTAACATCTCCTAGCTCTCTGAACCTTCTGTATGCCTTTCTTTTCTTTCTGACCAGCTCTATGTCTACTTTATCCATACCTTTCATCATCTTCAATACCTCAATTTGATCTCCCCTCATTCTTCTAAGTTCTAAATTCCAGAGAGTATAGGCCTAAACTGTTCAATCTCTCTTCATACAATGAACCTTCTCTGAACTGCCTCCAATGTCACTACATCTTTTCTCAAATAAGGGGGCCAAAACTGTGCACAATGCTCCAGGTGCGGCCTCACCAATGCCTTATATATTTGCAAAATACTCCCTTCCCTTTATATTCTATTCCTTTAGCTATAAATGCTAACATCCCATTCTCTTTCTTTTATTGTCTGCTGTATCTGCTGTTTTCTGTGACTCATGAACCCAAATCCCTCTGCACTGGAGTACCCCGAAGTTTCTCCCCATTTAGATAATAAGTCATCTTTCCATTTTGTTGCAACCAAAATGCATAACCTCACACTTATCCAAGTTAAAATTTTGTACCTTTTTTCAGCACTACCCATGCAGATTAAACATCATCAGAGCTAATACCCTACCTCATAATTTAGCTAATGTCCTCTTTAACCAGTAAAACAACTCTATCATCTTTTCCTATTTGACTGTCCTTCCTAGATAGTGAAACCGCTGGATGTCCCATCGCTTGTCACTCTGAGTCATAGAAGATAGGCGTATGGTGTACTGGCCTTCATTAATCGAGGGATTGAGTTTAGGAGTTGGGAGGTAATGCTGCAACTTTATAAGACCCTTGTCAGGCCTCATTTAGAGTATTGTGCGCAGTTCTGGTCGCCTCACTATAGGAAAGATGTAGAAGGTATTGAGAGGGTACAGAGGAGATTTACAAGGATGTTGCCTGGACTGGGAGGCATGCCTTATGAAGTTAGGTTGAGGAAGCTGGGACTCTTTTCCCTGGAGAGACGAAGGTTGAGAGGCGACCTGATAGAAGTTTACAAAATGTTGAGAGGAATAGATAGGGTGGACTCTGAGGCTATTTCCCCAGGTTGAAATGGTTGCTACGAGAGGACACAGATTTAAGGTACAGGGAGGGAAGTTCAGAAGTGATGTTAGGGGTAAGTTTTTCACTCAGAGGGTGGTGAGTGAATGGAATCGGCTGCCGTCGGTGGTGGTGGAGGCGAACTCGCTGGGGTCTTTTAAAAGACTTCTGGATGAGTATATGGGGTTTAATGAGATTGAGGGTTATAGATAGGTCTATAGGTTGGCAGGTGTTGATGTGATCAGCGCAACTTGTGGGCCGAAGGGCCTGTTTGTGCTGTAGTGTTCTATGTTCTATTAACATAGAACAGTACAGCAGTAGAGCCGTGGATATCATATAAAGGATAGTAGGACTAGGGGGCACATCCTCAAGATAAAAGGGGGGTGGTTTAGAACGGAATTGAGGAGGAACTTCTTCACTCAAAGGGTGGTGAATCTCTGGAATTCTCTGCCCATTGAAGGAGGCTGCCTCGCTAAATATTTTTAAGACGAGGGTTGATGGGTTTTTGATAAGAGAGGGGATTAAGGGTTATGGGGAGAGGACAGGAAAGTGGAACTGAGCCACAACAGATCAGCCATGATCTTATTGAATGGCGGGGCAGGCTCGAAGGGCTGGATGGCCTACTCCTGCTCCTATTTCTTATGTTCTTATGTTTGACAAAGTCCCTCATGGCTGGTTGGGGCAAAAGGTTAAATCTCACAGGATAAAAGGTGAGCTAGCTAGATGGCTGGAGAACTGGCTTGGCCATAGAAGACAGAGGGTAGCAGTGGAGGGGTCTTTTTCTGGCTGGAGGTCTGTGACCAGTGGTGTTCTGCAGGGCTCTGTACTGGGACCTCTGCTGTTTGTGATATATATAAATGATTTGGAAGAAGGTGTGACCGGTGTGATCAGCAAGTTTGTGGATGACACAAAGATGGCTGGACTTGCGGATAATGATGAACATTGTCAGCGAATACAGCAGGATATAGATAGGCTGGAAAATTGGGGGGAGAAATGGCAGATGGAATTTAATCCAAATAAATGCGAAGTGATGCATTTTGGTAGATCTAATGCAGGGGGGAGCTATACAATAAATGGCAGAACCATCAAGAGTATAAACACACAGGGGGACCTGGGTGTGCAAGTCCAATGATCCTTGAAAGCGGCAGCACAGGTGGAGAAGGTGGTGAAAAAGACATATGGCATGCTTGCCTTTACAAGACGGGGTATAGAGTATAAAAACTGGAGTCTGATGTTACAGCTGTATAGAACGCTGGTTAGGCCACATTTGGAGTACTGAGTCCAGTTCTAGTCGCCGCACTGCCAGAAGGACGTGGAGGCTTTGGAGAGAGGCTTTGGAGGGTTTACCAGGATGTTGCCTGGTATGGAGGGTCTTAGCTATGAGGAGAGATTGGGTAAACTAGGGTTGTTCTCTCTGGAAAGACAGAGAATGAGGGGAGACCTGATAGAGGTGTATAAAATTATGAAGGGTATAGATGGGGAGAACAGTGGGAAGCTTTTTCCCAGGTCAGGGGTGACAAACACGAGGGGTCACAGGTTCAAGGTCAGGTGGGAGGGGGAGGGTTTAACTCAGGTATCAGAGGGATGTATTTTACACAGAGGAGGTGGGGGGCGTGGGGAGCGCTGCTGGAATGCACAGCCAAGTAGGGTGATGGAGGCGGACACGCTGGGATCGTTTTATCTGGATAGTCACATGAACAGACTGGGAATGGAGGGATACAGAAGAATGGTCTAGTTGGACCAATGAGTGGCACAGGCTTGGAGGACCAAAGGGCCTGTTTCCTGTGCTGTACTGTTCTTTGTCCTTTAGCACAATACAGACCCTTTGGCCCTCAATGTTATGCCAGGCTTTGTCCAAAACCAAGATCAAGCTATCCCACTCCCTATCATTCTGGTGTGCTCCATGTGCCTATCCAATAACCGCTTGAAAGTTCCTAAAGTGTCTGACTCCACTATCACAGCAGGCAGTCCATTCCACACCCCAACCACCTCGGACATCCCTCCTATATTTCCCACCATGAGCCTTATAGTTATGCCCCCTAGTAACGGCTACATCCACCTGAGGAAATAGTCTCTGCACGTTCACTCTATCTATCCCCCTCATCATCTTATAAACCTCTATTAAGTGGCCTCTCATCCTCCTCTGCTCTAAAGACAAAAGCCCCAGCTCCCTCAACCTTTCCTCATAAGACCTACCCTCCAAACCAGGCAGCATCCTGGTAAATCTCCTCTGCACTCTTTCCAATGCTTCCACATTCTTTTTATAGTGATGTGACCAGAACGGCACACAATATTCCAAATGTCTTACCAAGGTCTGGTATAGTTGCAGTGTAACCCCATGACTCAAACTCAAACCCCCTGTTAATAAACACTAACACATTATAAGCCTTCTTCACGGCTCTATCCACTTGAGTGGCAACCTTCAGAGTTCTGTGGATATGAACCCTAAGATCTCTCTATTCCTCCACATTCCTCAGAACCCAGCCGTTGACCCTGTAATCCATATCCAAGTTTGTCCTACCAAAATGAATCACCTTGCATTATCAGGGTTAAACTCCATCTGCCACTTTTCGGCCCAGCTCTGCAAATTATCAGTGTCTCTTTGCAGCGTACATCAGCCCTCCACCTCATCCACTACTCCACCATTCTTGGTATCATCAGCAAATTTACTAACTCACCCTTCAGCCCCTTCCTCCAAGTCATTGATAAAAATCACAAATAGTATCATGCCTGCGTATTCCTGACCACATCACACCTGTTTGCATCTATTTGCACAATTAATTCATCTGTTTTATTTTGAATTCTCTGTGCGTTAAAGCACAAAATCTATTGGTCCATTTCTCAGTTGTCCCATTCCCACTATTTTTTCACTGTGGCCTTGTTTGATTTTGGCCGCTGATTTATCTGCTTATCACTTTTCTTATTCCCTTTACTGTCTTTTTTTTACTTGTCCATGAAACATGTTTTGCTTCTGAAGCCTGGAAGATAACATATCATCCAGGAATTTTATCTGTGGCCACAGAAGGGACTATCTGTTTCTCTTACAACTGAAGCCCTGATAACAATTGCATTCTTTCTCTTCCTCTATTCAGCAGCACCAACCCTGGATCAACAGATTTGTCTGCTGCTGCTTTCCCCTAAGAAGTCACTTCAAAAGTGGTGTACTGATTTGCTGGGGAATGGTTACAGGGGATTCCTGCACTGCCTGCCTATTCCTCCTGCTCTGTCTGGTTGTCACCCGTTCCCTTCCTGATTATTGTGATTTAGCCCAGGTGTCACCATCTGTCGACATGTGCCATTCTGAGTACTCTCTGCCTTCTGGATGCTCCATAGTGTCCCGGCCACCCTCCAGCTCTGAAACACGGAGCTGCACTTGGAGACGCTTGCTGCACACATGGAACACAAGGAGCACGCCACAGCTCAGATCTTCTGCCAGGACCACAGCCTTCACCTTTTGAATGATATTTAAATTTAAATAATTGCAATTACTGTAAAGCTCTTCTCAGTTCCTTGTTCCTGTGTAATGGCACAGACAAATCATAAACCACAAAATAAAGACTTTACAAACCATAAGTAATAAAACCAATTAAAAACTTACACCATCATACTGACCCAGTCAGTTGCTTCCTGTGGCCCTGCACCAACTTGTGAATCCTGATGTCATCACTGCATCTCCAAAATCCAAGCTAGTGTTCAAATTTCTCTCTGCACTCTTTGCTCTATATTCAAATTTCTCTTGATTTTTTTTTTATTTCAAAAATATACTTTATTCATTAAAAAAAAACTCAACTAATCCATTTCAAATATACAGGGCTTCGAATAGCAAATCAAAACATTTTTACAGATCTGTCCAAATTACAGTGTCTTCTTTCAATACTCAAAAAAAAAACTATATCCATGTCTCAATATTACAATTACTAATTACAAGAATTACATTTCAGTTCTTAAAAATATATACATGTCTCAACAGATTACTGTGTGCCGTTAGTGGTCAGGTTGGCACACAGTTCCGCAGGTCGAGGGTATTCTGCAGTTCCCGGGCCCTCGGTCTGCCTCTGTTAAAGGCCTTACAGTGTGGCCTTTCCCCATTGTACCTTTGCGGCGACTGCCCCAAGCTTCAGCCCGTCCCTCAGCACGTAGTCCTGGACCTTGGAATGTGCCAGTCTGCAACACTCGGTCGAGGACAGTTCTTTCAGCTGGAAGGTCAGCAAGTTTCTGGCGGACCAAAGTGCGTCCTTCACCGAGTTGATGACCTTCCAGCAGCAGTTGATATTTGTCTCGGTGTGCGTCCCCGGAAACAGCCCGTAGAGCACAGAGTCCTGCGTCACCGAGCTGCTCGGGACGAACCTCGACAAGTACCACTGCATCTCACTCCAGACCTTCTTTGCAAAGGCACATTCCAGAAGGAGGTGTGCGACCGTCTCGTCAGCCCCGCAGCCGCTTCGAGGGCAGCGTGCGGTGTTGCTGAGACCTCGAGTGTGTGTAAAGGATCTGACGGGGAGTGCCCTTCTCACCACCAGCCAAGCCAGATCTTGGTGCTTGTTTGTCAGTTCTGGTGATGAGGCGTTCTGCCAGATGACGATGACAGTCTGCTCAGGGAACCATCTGACAGGATCCGCCGTCTCCTTTTCTCTCAGGGCCATAAGGACGTTACGCGCTGACCACTGCTTAATCGCCGTGTGGTCAAATGTGTGTTTGCGGAGAAAGATTTCTACGAAGGACAGGTGCTGCGGTACAGTCCAACTACTCGGAGCGTTCCGCGGCAGTGTGGCCAGACCCAGCCTTCGCAACACTGGGGACAGGTAGAACCTCAATAAATAGTGGCACTTGCTGTTGGTGGACCGTGGATCTACGCACAGCTTGATGCAGCCGCACACAAAGGTGGCCATCAGGATGAGGGCGGCGTTGGGAATGTCTTTCCCTCCGTTCTCTGGAGATTTGTACATCGCTTCCCTCCGGACGCGATCCATCTTTGATCTCCAGATGAACTTGAAGATGGCCCGCGTTACTGCTGCAGCGCAGGGTTTGGGGATAGGCCACACCTGCGCCACGTACAATAACACAGACAGCATCTCGCACCGGATCACCAGGTTTTTCCCTGTTATGGAGAGCGAGCGTAGCTCCCACCAGCCGAGTTTCTGTCTGGCTTTCGCGATGCGCTCCTCCCAGGTTTTGATGCATGCCCCAGCCGCTCCGAACCATATCCCCAGCACCTTCAGGTACTCTGTCCTGACGGTGATGGGGACAAGGGATTTGTCGGCCCAGTTCCCAAAGAACATGGCCTCGCTCTTTCCCTGGTTGACTTTGGCTCCCGAGGCCAACTCGAACTGCTCACAGACCTGGAGGAGCCTGCGGACAGACGATGGGTCCGAGCAGAAGACAGCCACGTCATCCATATACAGGGAGGCTATGACCTGCGTGCCTCCGCTGCCTGGGATTGTCACCCCTTTGATGCCTGGGTCGCTTCTGAGGGCCTGGGCAAGGGGTTCAATGCAACACAGAAAAAGGACGGAGGAGAGAGGGCAGCCCTGTCTAACTCCAGACCTGATTTGGAAGCTATCTGTTTCCCACCCGTTGACTGAGACTGCGCTACTGATGTCTGTGTAGAGCAGCCGGATCCAATTGCGTATTCCCTCCCCAAAGCCCATTTTGGAGAGCACATCCATCATGTAGCTGTGCGATATTCTGTCAAACGCCTTCTCCTGGTCGAGGCTGATGAGGCACGTGTCCACCTGCCTGTCCTGCACGTAGGCGATCGTATCCCTGAGTAGCGCCAGGCTGCCAGAGATCTTCCTGCCAGGTACAGCACAGGTTTGATCAGGATGGATCACTGACCCCAGAGCAGACCTGACCCGGTTTGCGATGACCTTGGCCAGAATTTTGTAATCCACGTTCAATAGTGAAATGGGTCGCCAATTCCGAATTTCTTCCCTCTCCCCCTTCCGCTTGTAGATAAGGGTAATGATGCCTTTCCTCATGGATTCTGACATCCTGCCCTCCAGAAGCATACTCTCGTATACTTCCAGGAGGTCCGGGCCCATCAAGTCCCACAACGCCGAGTAAACCTCAGCCGGTAAGCCGTCGCTTCCGGGAGTTTTACCCTTCTGTAAGGACTCGACGGCCTTGGTCAGCTCGTCCAGAGATACCGGTCTGTCTAGGCTGTCCCGCTCGCCGTCGTCTAAGACCTGCGTGATAGACGACAGGAAAGACTGGGAGGCCATGCTGTCTGTCAGCTTCAGGTCATACAGTCCGGCATAGAAGGATTTGCAGATCCTCAGAATGTCAGACTGCGATGACCCTACTGAGCCGTCCTCTTCCTTCAGGCTGCTGATCACAGAGGTTTCTCTGTGTACCTTCTGGAAGAAGAAACGCGAGCACTTTTCGTCCTGCTCCACGGAGCGGACCCTGGACCGGAAGATGACCTTGGCGGCCTCCGAGGCAAAGAGCGAGGCTTGCTGGCTCTTCACCTCCTGGAGCTCCTCCCTGACATCGACCCCCATCGACTGCAGTTGGAGCAGTTCCTGCATGCTTTTCTGGAGTCGGGACATGTCCCCCCGTCTCTCCCTGGCCTTCTGAACCCCTTTGCGAATGAAGAACCTTTTGATGTTGCCTTTGATGGTTTCCCACCAGAGCGATGGAGACTCAAAGAAGGGTTTGACGGTCCTCCAACCGTGGTAAACCCTCCTGAGTTCCTCGAGGTTCTCTGGGGTCAACAGTTCTACATTCAGCTTCCAGGACCCCCTGCCCACTCTCTGGTTTGCCTCCAGCTGACAGTCGGCCAGCAGGAGGCAGTGGTCGGAGAAGAACACCGGCCTGACGTCGGTGGGCCTGGCTGTGAGCGTGCGGGACACAAACATAAAGTCGATCCTGGAGCGAACCGACCCGTCTGGCCGTGACCACGTGTACCTGCGTTGCCCTCCGTCTGCTGGGTTGCTGAAGACGTCGAGCAGCTTGGCATCTTTGACCGTCTCCAGCAGGGCTCTGGACGAAGCGTCCAGTTTGTTTCCAGCCCTGCTGGATCGGTCGGACTTGTCTATGATACAATTGAAATCCCCACCCAGAATGACCGGCCTGGAGGTGGTGAGCAGCTGTGGCAGCTGCTCAAGAACCGCCAGCCGCTCGGTTCTGACGGCAGGGGCATACACATTAATCAACCTGAGAGGGCAGTTTTTGTACGTGACGTCTGCTACGAGGAGGCGTCCCCCCACCACCTCCCTAACTTCGGAGATGGTAAAGCCACCTCCCGAGGAACGGCAGTCGTTCCCACCTGACTAGATGGACGGTCCGTGGGACCAGACACTCGACCAACGCCTGTAGCTGCTGAGGTGAGGGATCCCACACTCCTGCAGGAACAGCAGGTCAGCCTTGACATTGGCCAGGTAGGATAATGTGGACGCACATCTCAACCCGTCTTTGACACTGCGTACGTTTACCGAGGCAAACTTAAAGGACATTTTCAAGGTGCAAAAGGATTTGGCAGTTCTTACGTGTCCGTCAGTCAGCTCGCACCCGGTTCCGCATTCCTGTGGCGCTGACGAAATTCTTCAGGGAGGCAGGGCTGATGTAACCGTCCGAATCTGCCTCAGATCCTCGTCCGGGTGACACCGTCGGAGTCGTGTATCCGTCGGCTTGCGTCGGGGTTTCTGGCTGGTCTTTGTACCGGACGGTGTTAACATCCTTTTTCCTGCTCACCTGTGGATCCTGCGCCGCTTTTAAAAGGAGCCTCTTGCGGATCTGTCGTCGTCTGGCAGCTTTTCTCTCATCGTCTGAGGAGTCGTCACCTTTGACGGGTTTCGCTGCCACGGATCTCCTTTTCCGGATCTTTCTCCTGGATTGGATGTTCTGCCAGGGGCTCTCGAGCTCCGCGCTCTCCTGTTCCGTGGCTCCGGCGCCTTCTGCTGGTGGTGCTGACGGTGCGTCCTCCTGCTGCACTGGAGGGGGCACTCGTACTTCTGAAGCCTTTTCCGGGCCTGCTTCTGGACCGGTGGCCTTTCCCTCTGAGCTGGCAGGGGCGCTTACCTTCTTCACTCCGCCTCTGGTGATCTCTGCGTAAGTGACCTTCCGCTTAGGGCAGGCTCTGTAGACGTGGCCAGCCTCCCCACACAGGTTGCAACATTTGCTGTCGCTGCAGTCCTCTGTCGCGTGCCCCTCCTTCAGACAGTTTCTGCAGAAGGTGGTGCTGCAGCTCGCGGCAAGATGGCCGGTTTTGCCGCAGATTCGGCACACTCGAGGCTGTCCCGCGTAGTACAGGAAGCCTCGATTCCCCCCAATGGCAAAATTGGAGGGCGGGTGCAGGAGGCCTCCGTTGGGGTCAGTCCTGAGAGTTACTCTCACCTGTCTCTTACAGGTCCAGATCCCGTATTTGTCCATTACGTCCACGCTCTCCCCCTTCACCTCCACGTACCTGGAGAGGAACGTCAGCACATCAGCCGCAGGGACGTAGGGGTTATACATTTGGGTCGTGATAACCCGGTTCCGCTGGGACGGCACGGTGAACAGGGGCTCCGCCTTCAGGATGGAGAGGGGCCCCTCTTTGCCTTTCTCCTTGAGGGCTGTCAGGAACTTGAGGCATCCTGACAGGCTCCTGAAGCTGACGTCCACGTAGGGCTGGTTGTTGTTGTTGTGCTCAGCCACTGCGTAGATCTCTGCTGCCTGGAATCCGCAGCACTCGAACAGGACCTTCTTCACCACGAAGTCTCTGCCGACGGGCGAGTCTCCTCCCGAAGCCTTCACCCGGATGGTGTTGGGCAGCCCTTGGCCTGTAGCTCTCGATGCAGCTGCAGCCATAGCTCGGTGACACTGGGTCTTACTGTACTGGCGTTAGGTTTAAGCCAGGCTTGAAACCAGCATTAAGATCCACCAGTAGCAGCAGAGCTCAAGTGTCACAGACGGTCTTCTCCCAGTCTTCGTCTGACGCCTGCTTCCACGACGCCCATCGAGATCGAGATCTGGTGGCTCCTTACGAAATCCACTCGCTCCTGTTGCTTGAAGTTCAGGCGAGGTTGGTTATGCTCTCCTGCAGGTTATAGCTCCGAACTTAAACTGATAAGAACAGAGACTACTTTTTTTTTTATTTCAAAAATATACTTTATTCATAAAAAAAAAACTCAACTAATCCATTTCAAATATACAATAGCAAATCGAATAGCAAATCAAAACATTTTTTACAGATCTATCCAAATTACAGTGTCTACTTTCAATACTTACAAAACTATATCTATGTCTCAATATTACAATTACTATTTACAAGGTTTGCATTTCAGTTCTTAAAAAATATATACATGTCTCAATAGATTACTGTGTGCCGTTAGTGGTCAGGTTGGCACACAGTTACGCAGGTCGAGGGTATTCTGCAGTTCCTGGGCCCTCGGTCTGCCTCTGTTAAAGGCCTTACAGTGTGGCCTTTCCCCATTGTACCTTTGCAGCGGCTGCCCCAAGCTTCAGCCCGTCCCTCAGCACGTAGTCCTGGACCTTGGAATGTGCTAGTCTGCAACACTCGGTCGAGGACAGTTCTTTCTGCTGGAAGGTCAGCAAGTTTCGGGCGGACCAAAGTGCGTCCTTCACCGAGTTGATGACCTTCCAGCAGCAGTTGATATTTGTCTCGGTGTGCGTCCCCGGAAACAGCCCGTAGAGCACAGAGTCCTGTGTCACCGAGCTGTTGGGGACGAACCTCGACAAATACCACTGCATCTCACTCCAGACCTTCTTTGCAAAGGCACATTCCAGAAGGAGGTGTGCAACCGTCTCACCAGCCCCGCAGCTGCTTCGAGGGCAGCGTGCGGTGTTGCTGAGACCTCGAGTGTGCATAAAGGATCTGACGGGGAGTGCCCTTCTCACCACCAGCCAAGCCAGATCTTGGTGCTTGTTTGTCAGTTCTGGTGATGAGGCGTTCTGCCAGATGGCACTGACAGTCTGCTCAGGGAACCTTCCGACAGGATCCGCCGTCTCCTTTTCTCTCATGGCCCTAAGGACGTTACGCGCTGACCACTGCTTAATCGCCTTGTGGTCAAAGGTGTGTTTGCGGAGAAATATCTCTACGAAGGACAGGTGCTGCGGTACGGTCCAACTACTCGGAGCGTTCCGCGGCAGTGTGGCCAGACCCAGCCTTCGCAACACTGGGGACAGGTAGAACCTCAATAAATAGTGGCACTTGCTGTTGGTGTACCGAGGATCTACGCACAGCTTGATGCAGCCGCACACAAAGGTGGCCATCAGAATGAGGGCGGCGTTGGGAACGTCTTTCCCTCCGTTCTCTGGAGATTTGTACATCACCTCCCTCCGGACGCGATCCATCTTTGATCTCCAGATGAACTTGAAGATGGCCCGCGTCACTGCTGCAGCGCAGGATTTGGGGATAGGCCACACCTGCGCCACGTACAACAACACAGACAGCATCTCGCACCGGATCACCAGGTTTTTCCCTGTTATGGAGAGCGAGCGTAGCTCCCACCAGCCGAGTTTCTGTCTGGCTTTCGCGATGCGCTCCTCCCAGGTTTTGATGCATGCCCCAGCCGCTCCGAACCATATCCCCAGCACTTTAAGGTAATCTGTCCTGACGGTGAAGGGGACAAGGGATTTGTCGGCCCAGTTCCCAAAGAACATGGCCTCGCTCTTTCCCTGGTTGACTTTGGCTCCCGAGGCCAGCTCGAACTGCTCACAGACCTGGAGGAGCATGCGGACAGACGGGGGGTCCGAGCAGAAGACAGCAACATCATCCATGTACAGGGAGGCTTTGACCTGCGTGCCTCCGCTGCCTGGGATTGTCACCCCTTTGATGCCTGGGTCGCTTCTGAGGGCCTGGGCAAAGGGTTCAATGCAACACACAAAAAGGACGGAGGAGAGAGGGCAGCCCTGTCTGACTCCAGACCTGATTTGGAAGCTATCTGTTTCCCACCCGTTGACTGAGACTGCGCTACTGATGTCTGTGTAGAGCAGCCGGATCCAATTGCGTATTCCCTCCCCAAAGCCCATTTTGGAGAGCACATCCATCATGTAGCTGTGCGATATTCTGTCAAACGCCTTCTCCTGGTCGAGGCTGATGAGGCACGTGTCCACCTGCCTGTCCTGCACGTAGGCGATCGTATCCCTGAGTAGCGCCAGGCTGCCAGAGATCTTCCTGCCAGGTACAGCACAGGTTTGATCAGGATGGATCACTGACCCCAGAGCAGATCTGACCCGGTTTGCGATGACCTTGGCCAGAATTTTGTAATCCACGTTCAATAGTGAAATGGGTCGCCAATTCCGAATTTCTTCCCTCTCCCCTTTCCGCTTGTAGATGAGGGTAATGATGCCTTTCCTCATGGATTCTGACATCCTGCCCTCCAGAAGCATACTCTCGTATACTTCCAGGAGGTCCGGGCCCATCAAGTCCCACAACTCCGAGTAAACCTCAGCCGGTAAGCCGTCGCTTCCGGGAGTTTTACCCTTCTGTAAGGACTCGACGGCCTTGGTCAGCTCGTCCAGAGATACCGGTCTGTCTAGGCTGTCCCGCTCGCCGTCGTCTAAGACCTGCGTGATAGACGACAGGAAAGACTGGGGGGCCGTGCTGTCTGTCGGCTTCAGGTCATACAGTCCGGCATAGAAGGATTTGCAGATCCTCAGAATGTCAGACTGCGATGACCCTACTGAGCCGTCCTCTTCCTTCAGGCTGCTGATCACAGAGGTTTCTATGTGTACCTTCTGGAAGAAGAAACGTGAGCACTTTTCGTCCTGCTCCACGGAGCGGACTCTGGACCGGAAGATGACCTTGGCGGCCTCCGAGGCAAAGAGCGAGGCTTGCTGGCTCTTCACCTCCTGGAGCTCCTCCCTGACATCGACCCCCATCGACTGCAGTTGGAGCAGTTCCTGCATGCTTTTCTGGAGTCGGGACATGTCCCCCCGTCTCTCCCTGGCCTTCTGAACCCCTTTGCGAATGAAGAACCTTTTGATGTTGTCTTTGATGGTTTCCCACCAGAGCGATGGAGACTCAAAGAAGGGTTTGACGGTCCTCCAACCGTGGTAAACCCTCCTGAGTTCCTCGAGGTTCTCTGGGGTCAACAGTTCTACATTCAGCTTCCAGGACCCCCTGCCCACTCTCTGGTTTGCCTCCAGCTGACAGTCGGCCAGCAGGAGGCAGTGGTCAGAGAAGAACACCGGCCTGACGTCGGTGGGCCTGACCGTGAGCGCGCGGGACACAAACATAAAGTCGATCCTGGAGCGAACCGACCCGTCTGGCCGCGACCACGTGTACCTACGCTGCCCTCCGTCTGCTGGGTTGCTGAAGACGTCGAGCAGCTTGGCATCTTTGACCGTCTCCAGCAGGGCTCTGGACGAAGCGTCCAGTTTGTTTCCAGCCCTGCTGGATCGGTCGGCCTTGTCCAGGATGCAGTTGAAGTCCCCGCCCAGAATGACCGGCCTGGAGGTGGTGAGCAGCTGTGGCAGCTGCTCAAGAACCGCCAGCCTCTCGGTTTTGACGGCAGGGGCATACACATTAATCAACCTGAGAGGGCAGTTCTTGTACGTGACGTCTGCTACGAGGAGGCGTCCCCCCACCACCTCCCTAACTTCGGAGATGGTGAAGCCCCCTCCCCGCAGCAGGATGCCGAGGCCCGAGGAACGGCAGTCATTCCCACCTGACCAGATGGACGGTCCGTGGGACCAGACACTCGACCAACGCTTGTAGCTGCTGAGGTGGGGGATCCCACACTCCTGCAGGAACAGCAGGTCGGCCTTGACATTGGCCAGGTAGGATAATGTGGACGCACATCTCAGCCCGTCTTTGACACTGCGTACGTTTACCGAGGCAAACTTAAAGGACATTTTCAAGGTTTTTTTTTTATTTCAAAAATATACTTTATTCATAAAAAAAAAACTCAAACTAATCCATTTCAAATATACAATAGCAAATCGAATAGCAAATCAAAACATTTTTTACAGATCTATCCAAATTACAGTGTCTACTTTCAATACTTACAAAACTATATCTATGTCTCAATATTACAAATACTATTTACAAGGTTTGCATTTCAGTTCTTAAAAAATATATACATGTCTCAATAGATTACTGTGTGCCGTTAGTGGACAGGTTGGCACACAGTTCCGCAGGTCGAGGGTATTCTGCAGTTCCTGGGCCCTCGGTCTGCCTCTGTTAAAGGCCTTACAGTGTGGCCTTTCCCCATTGTACCTTTGCGGCGGCTGCCCCAAGCTTCAGCCCGTCCCTTAGCACGTAGTCCTGGACCTTGGAATGTGCCAGTCTGCAACACTCGGTCGAGGACAGTTCTTTCTGCTGGAAGATCAGCAAGTTTCGGGCGGACCAAAGTGCGTCCTTCACCGAGTTGATGACCTTCCAGCAGCAGTTGATATTTGTCTCGGTGTGCGTCCCCGGAAACAGCCCGTAGAGCACAGAGTCCTGCGTCACCGAGCTGCTCGGGACGAACCTCGACAAATACCACTGCATTTCGCTCCAGACCTTCTTTGCAAAGGCACATTCCAGAAGGAGGTGTGCAACCGTCTCATCAGCCCCGCAGCCGCTTCGAGGGCAGCGTGTGGTATTGCTGAGACCTCGAGTGTGCGTAAAGGATCTGACGGGGAGTGCCCTTCTCACCACCAGCCAAGCCAGATCTTGGTGCTTGTTTGTCAGTTCTGGTGATGAGGCGTTCTGCCAGATGACACTGACAGTCTGCTCAGGGAACCTTCCGACAGGATCCGCCGTCTCCTTTTCTCTCATGGCCCTAAGGACGTTACGCGCTGACCACTGCTTAATCGCCTTGTGGTCAAAGGTGTGTTTGCGGAGAAATATCTCTACGAAGGACAGGTGCTGCGGTACGGTCCAACTACTCGGAGCGTTCCGCGGCAGTGTGGCCAGACCCAGCCTTCGCAACACTGGGGACAGGTAGAACCTCAATAAATAGTGGCACTTGCTGTTGGTGTACCGAGGATCTACGCACAGCTTGATGCAGCCGCACACAAAGGTGGCCATCAGAATGAGGGCGGCGTTGGGAACGTCTTTCCCTCCGTTCTCTGGAGATTTGTACATCGCCTCCCTCCGGACGCGATCCATCTTTGATCTCCAGATGAACTTGAAGATGGCCCGCGTCACTGCTGCAGCGCATGATTTGGGGATAGGCCACACCTGCGCCACGTACAACAACACAGACAGCATCTCGCACCGGATCACCAGGTTTTTCCCGGTTATGGAGAGCGAGCGTAGCTCCCACCAGCCGAGTTTCTGTCTGGCTTTCGCGATGCGCTCCTCCCAGGTTTTGATGCATGCCCCAGCCGCTCCGAACCATATCCCCAGCACCTTCAGGTAATCTGTCCTGACGGTGAAGGGGACAAGGGATTTGTCGGCCCAGTGCACTTGATCTTAGCCAAAAGGCCGAGAAGCGCACTCTCCTCTAGGTGCTGCTGACTGTCCCAGTGTCCTCCTCTCCCACTCTCCTCTAGGTGCTGCTGACTATCTGTCCCAGTGTCCTCCTCTCTCACTCTCCTCTAGGTGCTGCTGACTATCTGTCCCTGTGTCCTCCTCTCACACTCTCCTCTAGGTGCTGCTGACTATCTGTCCCTGTGTCCTCCTCTCACACTCTCCTCTAGGTGCTGGTGACTATCTGTCCCTGTGTCCTCCTCTCACACTCTCCTTTAGGTGCTGACTATCTGTCCCAGTGTCCTCCTCTCACACTCTCCTTTAGGTGCTGCTGACTATCTGTCCCAGTGTCCTCCTCTCACACTCTCCTCTAGGTGCTGACTGTCTGTCTCTGTGTCCTCCTCTCACACTCTCCTCTGGTCAGGTGGGAACGACTGCCGTTCCTCGGGCCTCGGCATCCTGCTGCGGGGAGGGGGCTTCACCATCTCCGAAGTTAGGGAGGTGGTGGGGGGACGCCTCCTCGTAGCAGACGTCACGTACAAGAACTGCCCTCTCAGGCTGATCAATGTGTATGCCCCTGCCGTCAAAACCGAGCGGCTGGCGGTTCTTGAGCAGCTGCCACAGCTGCTCACCACCTGCAGGCCGGTCATTCTGGGCGGGGACTTCAACTGCATCCTGGACAAGGCCGACCGATCCAGCAGGGCTGGAAACAAACTGGACGCTACGTCCAGAGCCCTGCTGGAGACGGTCAAAGATGCCAAGCTGCTCGACGTCTTCAGCAACCCAGCAGACGGAGGGCAGCGCAGGTACACGTGGTCGCGGCCAGACGGGTCGGGTCGCTCCAGGATCGACTTTATGTTTGTGTCTCGCACGCTCACGGTCAGGCCCACCGACGTCAGGCCGGTGTTCTTCTCTGACCACTGCCTCCTGCTGGCCGACTGTCAGCTGGAGGCAAACCAGAGAGTGGGCAGGGGGTCCTGGAAGCTGAATGTAGAACTGTTGACCCCAGAGAACCTCGAGGAACTCAGGAGGGTTTACCACGGTTGGAGGACCGTCAAACCCTTCTTTGAGTCTCCATCGCTCTGGTGGGAAACCATCAAAGACAACATCAAAAGGTTCTTCATTCGCAAAGGGGTTCAGAAGGCCAGGGAGAGACGGGGGGACATGTCCCGACTCCAGAAAAGCATGCAGGAACTGCTCCAACTGCAGTCGATGGGGGTCGATGTCAGGGAGGAGCTCCAGGAGGTGAAGAGCCAGCAAGCCTCGCTCTTTGCCTCGGAGGCCGCCAAGGTCATCTTCCGGTCCAGGGTCCGCTCCGTAGAGCAGGACGAAAAGTGCTCGCGTTTCTTCTTCCAGAAGGTACACAGAGAAACCTCTGTGATCAGCAGCCTGAAGGAAGAGGACGGCTCAGTAGGGTCATCGCAGTCTGACATTCTGAGGATCTGCAAATCCTTCTATGCTGGACTGTATGACCTGAAGCCGACAGACAGCACGGCCTCCCAGTCTTTCCTGTAGTCTATCACGCAGGTCTTAGACGATGGCGAGCGGGACAGCCTAGACAGACCGGTATCTCTGGACGAGCTGACCAAGGCCGTTGAGTCCTTACAGAAGGGTAAAACTCCCGGAAGCGACGGCTTACCGGCTGAGGTTTACTCGGCGTTGTGGGACTTGACGGGCCCGGACCTCCTGGAAGTATACGAGAGTATGCTTCTGGAGGGCAGGATGTCAGAATCCATGAGGAAGGCATCATTACCCTCATCTACAAGCGGAAGGGGGAGAGGGAAGAAATTCGGAATTGGCGACCCATTTCACTATTGAACGTGGATTACAAAATTCTGGCCAAGGTCATCGCAAACCGGGTCAGGTCTGCTCTGGGGTCAGTGATCCATCCTGATCAAACCTGTGCTGTACCCGGCAGGAAGATCTCTGACAGCCTGGCGCTACTCAGGGATACGATCGCCTACGTGCAGGGCAGGCAGGTGGACACGTGCCTCATCAGCCTTGACCAGGAGAAGGCGTTTGACAGAATATCGCACAGCTACATGATGGATGTGCTCTCCAAAATGGGCTTTGGGGAGGGAATACGCAATTGGATCCGGCTGCTCTACACAGACATCAGCAGCGCAGTCTCAGTCAACGGGTGGGAAACAGATAGCTTCCAAATCAGGTCTGGAGTCAGACAGGGCTGCCCTCTCTCCTCCGTCCTTTTTGTGTGTTGCATTGAACCCTTTGCCCAGGCCCTCAGAAGCGACCCAGGCATCAAAGGGGTGACAATCCCAGGCAGCGGAGGCACGCAGGTCAAAGCCTCCCTGCATATGGATGACGTGGCTGTTTTCTGCTCGGACCCCTCGTCTGTCCGCAGGCTCCTCCAGGTCTGCGAGCAGTTCGAGCTGGCCTCGGGAGCCAAAGTCAACCAGGGAAAGAGCGAGGCCATGTTCTTTGGGAACTGGGCCGACAAATCCCTTGTCCCCTTCACCGTCAGGACAGAGTACCTGAAGGTGCTGGGGATATGGTTTGGAGCGGCTGGGGCATGCATCAAAACCTGGGAGGAGCGCATCGCGAAAGCCAGACAGAAACTCGGCTGGTGGGAGCTACGCTCGCTCTCCATAACAGGGAAAAACCTGGTGATCCGGTGCGAGATTCTGTCTGTGTTATTGTACGTGGCGCAGGTGTGGCCTATCCCCAAATCCTACGCTGCAGCAGTGACGCGGGCCATCTTCAAGTTCATCTGGAGATCAAAGATGGATCGCGTCCGGAGGGAGGTGATGCATAAATCTCCAGAGAACGGAGGGAAAGACGTTCCCAACGCCGCCCTCATCCTGATGGCCACCTTTGTGTGCGGCTGCATCAAGCTGTGCGTAGATCCTCGGTACACCAACAGCAAGTGCCACTATTTATCGAGGTTCTACCTGTCCCCAGTGTTGCGAAGGCTGGGTCTGGCCACACTGCCGCGGAACGCTCCGAGTAGTTGGACCGTACCGCAGCACCTGTCCTTCGTGGAGATCTTTCTCCGCAAACACACCTTTGACCACACGGCGATTAAGCAGTGGTAAGCGCGTAACGTCCTTAGGGCCATGAGAGAAAAGGAGACGGCGGATCCTGTCGGACGGTTCCCTGAGCAGACTGTCAGTGTCATCTGGCAGAACGCCTCATCACCAGAACTGACAAACAAGCACCAAGATCTAGCTTGGCTGGTGGTGAGAAGGGCACTCCCCGTCAGATCCTTTATGCACACTCGAGGTCTCAGCAACACCGCACGCTGCCCTCGAAGTGGCTGCAGGGCTGATGAGACGGTTGCACACCTCCTTCTGGAATGTGCCTTTGCAAAGAAGGTCTGGAGTGAGACACAGTGGTATTTGTCGAGGTTCGTCCCGAGCAGCTCGGTGACGCAGGACTCTGTGCTCTACGGGCTGTTTCCGGGGCCGCACACCGAGACAAATATCAACTGCTGCTGGAAGGTCATCAACTCGGTTAAGGACGCACTTTGGTCCGCCCGAAACTTGCTGATCTTCCAGCTGAAAGAACTGTCCTCGACCGAGTGTTGCAGACTGGCACATTCCAAGGTCCAGGACTACGTGCTAAGGGACGCGCTGAAGCTTGGGGCAGCCGCCGCAAAGGTACAATGGGGAAAGGCCACACTGTAAGGCCTTTAACAGAGGCAGACCGAGGGCCCGGGAACTGCAGAATACCCTCGACCTGCGGAGCTGTGTGCCAATCTGACCACTAACGGCACACAGAAATCTATTGAGACATGTATATATTTTTTAAGAACTGAAATGCAAACCTTGTAAATAGTAATTGTAATATTGAGACATAGATATAGTTTTGTAAGTATTGAAAGTAGACACTGTAATTTGGACAGATCTGTAAAAATGTTTTGATTTGCTATTCGATTTGCTATTGTATATTTGAAATGGATTAGTTGAGTTTTTTTTTATGAATAAAGTATATTTTTGAAATAAAAAAAAAACTCTCCTCTAGGTGCTGCTGACTATCTGTCCCTGTGTCCTCCTCTCACACTCTCCTCTAGGTGCTGACTATCTGTCCCAGTGTCCTCCTCTCACACTCTCCTCTAGGTGCTGACTATCTGTCCCTGTGTCCTCCTCTCACACTCTCCTTTAGGTGCTGACTATCTGTCCCTGTGTCCTCCTCTCACATTCTCCTCTAGGTGCTGCTGACTATCTGTCACAGTGTCCTCCTCTCACACTCTCCTCTAGGTGCTGCTGACTATCTGTCCCAGTGTCCTCCTCTCACACTCTCCTCTAGGTGCTGCTGACTATCGGTCCCAGTGTCCTCCTCTCACACTCTCCTTTAGGTGCTGCTGACTATCTGTCCCTGTGTCCTCCTCTCACACTCTCCTCTAGGTTTTTTTTATTTCAAAAATATACTTTATTCATAAAAAAAAAACTCAACTAATCCATTTCAAATATACAATAGCAAATCGAATAGCAAATCAAAACATTTTTTACAGATCTATCCAAATTACAGTGTCTACTTTCAATACTTACAAAACTATATCTATGTCTCAATATTACAAATACTATTTACAAGGTTTGCATTTCAGTTCTTAAAAAATATATACATGTCTCAATAGATTACTGTATGCCGTTAGTGGACAGGTTGGCACACAGTTACGCAGGTCGAGGGTATTCTGCAGTTCCCGGGCCCTCGGTCTGCCTCTGTTAAAGGCCTTACAGTGTGGCCTTTCCCCATTGTACCTTTGCGGCGGCTGCCCCAAGCTTCAGCCCGTCCCTTAGCACGTAGTCCTGGACCTTGGAATGTGCCAGTCTGCAACACTCGGTCGAGGACAGTTCTTTCTGCTGGAAGATCAGCAAGTTTCGGGCGGACCAAAGTGCGTCCTTCACCGAGTTGATGACCTTCCAGCAGCAGTTGATATTTGTCTCGGTGTGCGTCCCCGGAAACAGCCCGTAGAGCACAGAGTCCTGTGTCACCGAGCTGCTGGGGACGAACCTCGACAAATACCACTGCATTTCGCTCCAGACCTTCTTTGCAAAGGCACATTCCAGAAGGAGGTGTGCAACCGTCTCATCAGCCCCGCAGCCGCTTCGAGGGCAGCGTGCGGTGTTGCTGAGACCTCGAGTGTGCATAAAGGATCTGACGGGGAGTGCCCTTCTCACCACCAGCCAAGCCAGATCTTGGTGCTTGTTTGTCAGTTCTGGTGATGAGGCATTCTGCCAGATGACACTGACAGTCTGCTCAGGGAACCGTCCGACAGGATCCGCCGTCTCCTTTTCTCTCATGGCCCTAAGGACGTTACGCGCTGACCACTGCTTAATCGCCTTGTGGTCAAAGGTGTGTTTGCGGAGAAATATCTCTACGAAGGACAGGTGCTGCGGTACGGTCCAACTACTCGGAGCGTTCCGCGGCAGTGTGGCCAGACCCAGTCTTCGTAACACTGGGGACAGGTAGAACCTCAATAAATAGTGGCACTTGCTGTTGCTGTACCGAGGATCTACGCACAGCTTGATGCAGCCGCACACAAAGGTGGCCATCAGAATGAGGGCGGCGTTGGGAACGTCTTTCCCTCCGTTCTCTGGAGATTTGTACATCACCTCCCTCCGGACGCGATCCATCTTTGATCTCCAGATGAACTTGAAGATGGCCCGCGTCACTGCTTCAGCGCAGGATTTGGGGATAGGCCACGCCTGCGCCACGTACAACAACACAGACAGCATCTCGCACCGGATCACCAGGTTTTTCCCGGTTATGGAGAGCGAGCGTAGCTCCCACCGGCCGAGTTTCTGTCTGGCTTTCGCGATGCGCTCCTCCCAGGTTTTGATGCATGCCCCAGCCGCTCCGAACCATATCCCCAGCACCTTCAGGTAATCTGTCCTGACGGTGAAGGGGACAAGGGATTTGTCGGCCCAGTTCCCAAAGAACATGGCCTCGCTCTTTGCCTGGTTGACTTTGGCTCCCGAGGCCAACTCGAACTGCTCGCAGACCTGGAGGAGCCTGCGGACAGACGATGGGTCCGAGCAGAAGACAGCCACGTCATCCATATACAGGGAGGTTTTGACCTGCGTGCCTCCGCTGCCTGGGATTGTCACCCCTTTGATGCCTGGGTCGCTTCTGAGGGCCTGGGCAAAGGGTTCAATGCAACACACAAAAAGGACGGAGGAGAGAGGGCAGCCCTGTCTGACTCCAGACCTGATTTGGAAGCTATCTGTTTCCCACCCGTTGACTGAGACTGCGCTACTGATGTCTGTGTAGAGCAGCCGGATCCAATTGCGTATTCCCTCCCCAAAGCCCATTTTGGAGAGCACATCCATCATGTAGCTGTGCGATATTCTGTCAAACGCCTTCTCCTGGTCGAGGCTGATGAGGCACGTGTCCACCCGCCTGTCCTGCACGTAGGCGATCGTATCCCTGAGTAGCGCCAGGCTGCCAGAGATCTTCCTGCCAGGTACAGCACAGGTTTGATCAGGATGGATCACTGACCCCAGAGCAGACCTGACCCGGTTTGCGATGACCCTGGCCAGAATTTTGTAATCCACGTTTAACAGTGAGATGGGTCGCCAATTCCGAATTTCTTCCCTCTCCCCCTTCCGCTTGTAGATGAGGGTAATGATGCCTTTCCTCATGGATTCTGACATCCTGCCCTCCAGAAGCATACTATCGTATACTTCCAGGAGGTCCGGGCCCATCAAGTCCCACAACGCCGAGTAAACCTCAGCCGGTAAGCCGTCGCTTCCGGGAGTTTTACCCTTCTGTAAGGACTCGACGGCCTTGGTCAGCTCGTCCAGAGATACCGGTCTGTCTAGGCTGTCCCGCTCGCCGTCGTCTCAGACCTGCGTGATAGACGACAGGAAAGACTGGGAGGCCGTGCTGTCTGTCGGCTTCAGGTCATACAGTCCGGCATAGAAGGATTTGCAGATCCTCAGAATGTCAGACTGCGATGACCCTACTGAGCCGTCCTCTTCCTTCAGGCTGCTGATCACAGAGGTTTCGCTGTGTACCTTCTGGAAGAAGAAACGCGAGCACTTTTCGTCCTGCTCTACGGAGCGGACCCTGGACCGGAAGATGACCTTGGCGGCCTCCGAGGCAAAGAGCGAGGCTTGCTGGCTCTTCACCTCCTGGAGCTCCTCCCTGACATCGACCCCCATCGACTGCAGTTGGAGCAGTTCCTGCATGCTTTTCTGGAGTCGGGACATGTCCCCCCGTCTCTCCCTGGCCTTCTGAACCCCTTTGCGAATGAAGAACCTTTTGATGTTGTCTTTGATGGTTTCCCACCAGAGCGATGGAGACTCAAAGAAGGGTTTGACGGTCCTCCAACCGTGGTAAACCCTCCTGAGTTCCTCGAGGTTCTCTGGGGTCAACAGTTCTACATTCAGCTTCCAGGACCCCCTGCCCACTCTCTGGTTTGCCTCCAGCTGACAGTCGGCCAGCAGGAGGCAGTGGTCAGAGAAGAACACCGGCCTGACGTCGGTGGGCCTGACCGTGAGCGCGCGGGACACAAACATAAAGTCGATCCTGGAGCGAATCGACCCGTCTGGCCGCGACCACGTGTACCTGCGCTGCCCTCCGTCTGCTGGGTTGCTGAAGACGTCGAGCAGCTTGGCATCTTTGACCGTCTCCAGCAGGGCTCTGGACGAAGCGTCCAGTTTGTTTCCAGCCCTGCTGGATCGGTCGGCCTTGTCCAGGATGCAGTTGAAGTCCCCACCCAGAATGACCGGCCTGGAGGTGGTGAGCAGCTGTGGCAGCTGCTCAAGAACCGCCAGCCGCTCGGTTTTGACGGCAGGGGCATACACATTGATCAACCTGAGAGGGCAGTTCTTGTACGTGACGTCTGCTACGAGGAGGCGTCCCCCCACCACCTCCCTAACTTCGGAGATGGTGAAGCCCCCTCCCCGCAGCAGGATGCCGAGGCCCGAGGAACGGCAGTCGTTCCCACCTGACCAGACGGACGGTCCGTGGGACCAGACACTCGACCAGCGCCTGTAGCTGCTGAGGTGAGGGATCCCACACTCCTGCAGGAACAGCAGGTCGGCCTTGACATTGGCCAGGTAGGACAGTGTGGACGCACATCTCAGCCCGTCTTTGACGCTGCGTACGTTTACCGAGGCAAACTTAAAGGACATTTTCGAGGTGTAAAAAAGATTTGGCAGTTCTTACGTGTCCGTCAGTCCGCTCGCACCCGGTTCCGCATTCCTGTGGCGCTGACGAAGTTCTTCAGGGAGGCAGGGCTAATGTAGCCGTCCGAATCTGCCTCAGATCCTCGTCGGCGTCCGGGTGACACCGTCGGAGTCGTGTATCCGTCGGCTTTCGTCGGGGTTGCTGGCTGGTCTTTGTGCCGGACGGTGTTAACATCCTTTTTCCTGCTCACCTGTGGGTCCTGCGCCGCTTTGGAAAGGAGCCTCTTGCGGATCTGTCGCCGTCTGGCAGCTTTCCTCTCATCCTCTGAGGAGACGTCACCTTTGACGGGTTTCGCTGCCACGGATCTCTTTTTCCGGATCTTTCTCCTGGATTGGATATTCAGCCAGGGGCTCTCGAGCTCCGCGCTCTCCTGTTCCGTGGCTCCGGCGCCCTCTGCTGGGGGTGCTGGCGGTGCGTCCTCCTGCTGCACTGGGGGGGGGGCGCCCGTCCTTCCGAAGCCTTTTCCGGGCCTGCTTCTGGACCGGTGGCCTTTCCCTCTGAGCTGGCAGGGGCGCTTACCTTCTTCCCTCCGCCTCTGGTGATCTCTGCGTAGGTGACCTTTCTCTTGGGGCAGGCTCTGTAGACGTGGCCAGCCTCGCCACACAGGTTGCAGCGTTTGCTGTCGCTGCAGTCCTCTGTCGCGTGCCCCTCCTTCAGGCAGTTCCTGCAGAAGGTGGTGCTGCAGCTCGCGGCAAGATGGCCGGTTTTGCCGCAGATTCGGCACACTCGAGGCTGTCCCGCGTAGTACAGGAAGCCTCGATTCCCCCCAATGGCAAAATTGGAGGGTGGGTGCAGGAGGCCTCCGTTGGGGTCAGTCCTGAGAGTTACTCTCACCTGTCTCTTACAGGTCCAGATCCCGTACTTATCCATCACATCCGTGCTCTCCCCCTTCACCTCCACGTACCTGGAGAGGAACGTCAGCACATCGGCCGCAGGGACGTAGGGGTTATACATTTGGGTCGTGATAACCCGGTTCCGCTGGGACGGCACGATGAACAGGGGCTCCGCCTTCAGGATGGAGAGGGGCCCCTCTTTGCCTTTCTCCTTGAGGGCTGTCAGGAACTTGAGGCATCCTGACAGGCTCCTGAAGCTGACGTCCACGTAGGGCTGGTTGTTGTTGTTGTGCTCAGCCACTGCGTAGATCTCTGCTGCTTGGAACCCGCAGTACTCGAACAGGACCTTCTTCACCACGAAGTCTCGGCCCACGGGCGAGTCTCCTCCCGAAGCCTTCACCCGGATGGTGTTGGGCAGCCCTTGGCCTGCAGCTCTCGATGCAGCTGCAGCCATAGCTCGGTGACACTGGGTCTTACTGTACTGGCGTTAGGTTTAAGCCAGGCTTGAAACCAGCATTAAGATCCACCAGTAGCAGCAGAGCTCAAGTGTCACAGACGGTCTTCTCCCAGTCTTCGTCTGACGCCCGCTTCCACGACGCCCATCGAGATCGAGATCTGGTGGCTCCTTCCGAAATCCACTCGCTCCTGTTGCTTGAAGTTCAGGCGAGATTGGTTATGCTCTCCTGCAGGTTATAGCTCCGAACTTAAACTGATAAGAACAGAAACTACACTTTGATCTTAGCCAAAAGGTGCTGACTATCTGTCCCAGTGTCCTGCTCTCACACTCCCTAGGTGCTGCTGACTGTCCCTGTGTCCTCCTCTCACATTCTCCTCTAGGTGCTGCTGACTATCTGTCCCTGTGTCCTCCTCTCACACTCTCCTCTAGGTGCTGCTGACTATCTGTCCCACTGTCCTCCTCTCACACTCTCCTTTAGGTGCTGACTATCTGTCCCTGTGTCCTCCTCTCAAACTCTCCTTTAGGTGCTGACTATCTGTCCCTGTGTCCTCCTCTCACACTCTCCTTTAGGTGCTGCTGACTATCTGTCCCTGTGTCCTCCTCTCTCACTCTCCTCTAGGTGCTGACTATCTGTCCCAGTGTCCCCCTCTCACACTCTCCTTTAGGTGCTGCTGACTATCTGTCCCTGTGTCCTCCTCTCACACTCTCCTCTAGGTGCTGCTGACTATCTGTCCCTGTGTCCCCCTCTCACACTCTCCTCTAGGTGCTGACTGTCTGTCCCAGTGTCCTCCTCTCACACTCTCCTTTAGGTGCTGACTATCTGTCCCTGTGTCCTCCTCTCACACTCTCCTCTAGGTGCTGCTGACTATCTGTCCCAGTGTCCTCCTCTCACACTCTCCTCTAGGTGCTGACTATCTGTCCCAGTGTCCTCCTCTCACACTCTCCTCTAGGTGCTGCTGACTATCTGTCCCAGTGTCCTCCTCTCACACTCTCCTCTAGGTGCTGACTATCTGTCCCAGTGTCCTACTCTCACACTCTCCTCTAGGTGCTGACTGTCTGTCCCAGTGTCCTCCTCTCACACTCTCCTTTAGGTGCTGACTATCTGTCCCAGTGTCCTCCTCTCACACTCTCCTCTAGGTGCTGACTATCTGTCCCAGTGTCCTCCTCTCACACTCTCCTCTAGGTGCTGCTGACTATCGGTCCCAGTGTCCTCCTCTCACACTCTCCTTTAGGTGCTGCTGACTATCTGTCCCTGTGTCCTCCTCTCACACTCTCCTCTAGGTGCTGACTATCTGTCCCAGTGTCCTCCTCTCACACTCTCCTTTAGGTGCTGACTATCTGTCCCTGTGTCCTCCTCTCACACTCTCCTTTAGGTGCTGCTGACTATCTGTCCCTGTGTCCTCCTCTCACACTCTCCTCTAGGTGCTGACTATCTGTCCCAGTGTCCTACTCTCACACTCTCCTCTAGGTGCTGACTGTCTGTCCCAGTGTCCTCCTCTCACACTCTCCTTTAGGTGCTGACTATCTGTCCCAGTGTCCTCCTCTCACACTCTCCTTTAGGTGCTGCTGACTATCTGTCCCTGTGTCCTCCTCTCACACTCTCCTCTAGGTGCTGACTATCTGTCCCAGTGTCCTCCTCTCACACTCTCCTCTAGGTGCTGACTATCTGTCCCAGTGTCCTCCTCTCACACTCTCCTCTAGGTGCTGACTATCTGTCCCAGTGTCCCCCTCTCACATTCTCCTTTAGGTGCTGATTATCTGTCCCAATGTCCCCCTCTCACACTCTCCTCTAGGTGCTGACTGTCTGTCCCTGTGTCCCCCTCTCACATTCTCCTTTAGGTGCTGACTATCTGTCCCAGTGTCCTCCTCTCACACTCTCCTCTAGGTGCTGACTGTCTGTCCCAGTGTCCTCCTCTCACACTCTCCTCTAGGTGCTGACTATCTGTCCCAGTGTCCTCCTCTCACACTCTCCTCTAGGTGCTGCTGACTATCTGTCCCAGTGTCCTCCTCTCACACTATCCTCTAGGTGCTGCTGACTATCGGTCCCAGTGTCCTCCTCTCACACTCTCCTCTAGGTGCTGACTATCTGTCCCAGTGTCCTCCTCTCACACTCTCCTCTAGGTGCTGACTGTCTGTCCCAGTGTCCTCCTCTCACACTCTCCTCTAGGTGCTGACTATCTGTCCCAGTGTCCCCCTCTCACACTCTCCTTTAGGTGCTGCTGACTATCTGTCCCTGTGTCCTCCTCTCACACTCTCCTCTAGGTGCTGACTGTCTGTCCCAGTGTCCTCCTCTCACACTCTCCTCTAGGTGCTGCTGACTATCTGTCCCTGTGTCCCCCTCTCACACTCTCCTCTAGGTGCTGACTGTCTGTCCCAGTGTCCTCCTCTCACACTCTCCTTTAGGTGCTGACTATCTGTCCCTGTGTCCTCCTCTCACACTCTCCTCTAGGTGCTGCTGACTATCTGTCCCAGTGTCCTCCTCTCACACTCTCCTCTAGGTGCTGACTATCTGTCCCAGTGTCCTCCTCTCACACTCTCCTCTAGGTGCTGACTGTCTGTCCCAGTGTCCTCCTCTCACACTCTCCTCTAGGTGCTGACTATCTGTCCCAGTGTCCTCCTCTCACACTCTCCTCTAGGTGCTGCTGACTATCTGTCCCAGTGTCCTCCTCTCACACTCTCCTCTAGGTGCTGCTGACTATCGGTCCCAGTGTCCTCCTCTCACACTCTCCTCTAGGTGCTGACTATCTGTCCCAGTGTCCTCCTCTCACACTCTCCTCTAGGTGCTGACTGTCTGTCCCAGTGTCCTCCTCTCACACTCTCCTTTAGGTGCTGACTATCTGTCCCAGTGTCCTCCTCTCACACTCTCCTTTAGGTGCTGCTGACTATCTGTCCCTGTGTCCTCCTCTCACACTCTCCTCTAGGTGCTGACTATCTGTCCCAGTGTCCTCCTCTCACACTCTCCTCTAGGTGCTGACTATCTGTCCCAGTGTCCTCCTCTCACACTCTCCTCTAGGTGCTGACTATCTGTCCCAGTGTCCTCCTCTCACACTCTCCTCTAGGTGCTGACTATCTGTCCCAGTGTCCCCCTCTCACATTCTCCTTTAGGTGCTGATTATCTGTCCCAATGTCCCCCTCTCACACTCTCCTCTAGGTGCTGACTGTCTGTCCCTGTGTCCCCCTCTCACATTCTCCTTTAGGTGCTGACTATCTGTCCCAGTGTCCTCCTCTCACACTCTCCTCTAGGTGCTGACTGTCTGTCCCAGTGTCCTCCTCTCACACTCTCCTCTAGGTGCTGACTATCTGTCCCAGTGTCCTCCTCTCACACTCTCCTCTAGGTGCTGCTGACTATCTGTCCCAGTGTCCTCCTCTCACACTCTCCTCTAGGTGCTGACTATCTGTCCCAGTGTCCTACTCTCACACTCTCCTCTAGGTGCTGACTGTCTGTCCCAGTGTCCTCCTCTCACACTCTCCTTTAGGTGCTGACTATCTGTCCCAGTGTCCTCCTCTCACACTCTCCTTTAGGTGCTGCTGACTATCTGTCCCTGTGTCCTCCTCTCACACTCTCCTCTAGGTGCTGACTATCTGTCCCAGTGTCCTCCTCTCACACTTTCCTCTAGGTGCTGACTATCTGTCCCAGTGTCCTCCTCTCACACTCTCCTCTAGGTGCTGACTATCTGTCCCAGTGTCCCCCTCTCACATTCTCCTTTAGGTGCTGATTATCTGTCCCAATGTCCCCCTCTCACACTCTCCTCTAGGTGCTGACTGTCTGTCCCTGTGTCCCCCTCTCACATTCTCCTTTAGGTGCTGACTATCTGTCCCAGTGTCCTCCTCTCACACTCTCCTCTAGGTGCTGACTGTCTGTCCCAGTGTCCTCCTCTCACACTCTCCTCTAGGTGCTGACTATCTGTCCCAGTGTCCTCCTCTCACACTCTCCTCTAGGTGCTGCTGACTATCTGTCCCAGTGTCCTCCTCTCACACTCTCCTCTAGGTGCTGCTGACTATCGGTCCCAGTGTCCTCCTCTCACACTCTCCTCTAGGTGCTGACTATCTGTCCCAGTGTCCTCCTCTCACACTCTCCTCTAGGTGCTGACTGTCTGTCCCAGTGTCCTCCTCTCACACTCTCCTTTAGGTGCTGACTATCTGTCCCAGTGTCCTCCTCTCACACTCTCCTTTAGGTGCTGCTGACTATCTGTCCCTGTGTCCTCCTCTCACACTCTCCTCTAGGTGCTGACTATCTGTCCCAGTGTCCTCCTCTCACACTCTCCTCTAGGTGCTGACTATCTGTCCCAGTGTCCTCCTCTCACACTCTCCTCTAGGTGCTGACTATCTGTCCCAGTGTCCTCCTCTCACACTCTCCTCTAGGTGCTGACTATCTGTCCCAGTGTCCCCCTCTCACATTCTCCTTTAGGTGCTGATTATCTGTCCCAATGTCCCCCTCTCACACTCTCCTCTAGGTGCTGACTGTCTGTCCCTGTGTCCCCCTCTCACATTCTCCTTTAGGTGCTGACTATCTGTCCCAGTGTCCTCCTCTCACACTCTCCTCTAGGTGCTGACTGTCTGTCCCAGTGTCCTCCTCTCACACTCTCCTCTAGGTGCTGACTATCTGTCCCAGTGTCCTCCTCTCACACTCTCCTCTAGGTGCTGCTGACTATCTGTCCCAGTGTCCTCCTCTCACACTCTCCTCTAGGTGCTGCTGACTATCGGTCCCAGTGTCCTCCTCTCACACTCTCCTTTAGTTGCTGCTGACTATCTGTCCCTGTGTCCTCCTCTCACACTCTCCTCTAGGTTTTTTTTATTTCAAAAATATACTTTATTCATAAAAAAAAAACTCAACTAATCCATTTCAAATATACAATAGCAAATCGAATAGCAAATCAAAACATTTTTTACAGATCTATCCAAATTACAGTGTCTACTTTCAATACTTACAAAACTATATCTATGTCTCAATATTACAAATACTATTTACAAGGTTTGCATTTCAGTTCTTAAAAAATATATACATGTCTCAATAGATTACTGTATGCCGTTAGTGGACAGGTTGGCACACAGTTACGCAGGTCGAGGGTATTCTGCAGTTCCCGGGCCCTCGGTCTGCCTCTGTTAAAGGCCTTACAGTGTGGCCTTTCCCCATTGTACCTTTGCGGCGGCTGCCCCAAGCTTCAGCCCGTCCCTTAGCACGTAGTCCTGGACCTTGGAATGTGCCAGTCTGCAACACTCGGTCGAGGACAGTTCTTTCTGCTGGAAGATCAGCAAGTTTCGGGCGGACCAAAGTGCGTCCTTCACCGAGTTGATGACCTTCCAGCAGCAGTTGATATTTGTCTCGGTGTGCGTCCCCGGAAACAGCCCGTAGAGCACAGAGTCCTGTGTCACCGAGCTGCTGGGGACGAACCTCGACAAATACCACTGCATTTCGCTCCAGACCTTCTTTGCAAAGGCACATTCCAGAAGGAGGTGTGCAACCGTCTCATCAGCCCCGCAGCCGCTTCGAGGGCAGCGTGCGGTGTTGCTGAGACCTCGAGTGTGCATAAAGGATCTGACGGGGAGTGCCCTTCTCACCACCAGCCAAGCCAGATCTTGGTGCTTGTTTGTCAGTTCTGGTGATGAGGCATTCTGCCAGATGACACTGACAGTCTGCTCAGGGAACCGTCCGACAGGATCCGCCGTCTCCTTTTCTCTCATGGCCCTAAGGACGTTACGCGCTGACCACTGCTTAATCGCCTTGTGGTCAAAGGTGTGTTTGCGGAGAAATATCTCTACGAAGGACAGGTGCTGCGGTACGGTCCAACTACTCGGAGCGTTCCGCGGCAGTGTGGCCAGACCCAGTCTTCGTAACACTGGGGACAGGTAGAACCTCAATAAATAGTGGCACTTGCTGTTGCTGTACCGAGGATCTACGCACAGCTTGATGCAGCCGCACACAAAGGTGGCCATCAGAATGAGGGCGGCGTTGGGAACGTCTTTCCCTCCGTTCTCTGGAGATTTGTACATCACCTCCCTCCGGACGCGATCCATCTTTGATCTCCAGATGAACTTGAAGATGGCCCGCGTCACTGCTGCAGCGCAGGATTTGGGGATAGGCCACGCCTGCGCCACGTACAACAACACAGACAGCATCTCGCACCGGATCACCAGGTTTTTCCCGGTTATGGAGAGCGAGCGTAGCTCCCACCGGCCGAGTTTCTGTCTGGCTTTCGCGATGCGCTCCTCCCAGGTTTTGATGCATGCCCCAGCCGCTCCGAACCATATCCCCAGCACCTTCAGGTAATCTGTCCTGACGGTGAAGGGGACAAGGGATTTGTCGGCCCAGTTCCCAAAGAACATGGCCTCGCTCTTTGCCTGGTTGACTTTGGCTCCCGAGGCCAACTCGAACTGCTCGCAGACCTGGAGGAGCCTGCGGACAGACGATGGGTCCGAGCAGAAGACAGCCACGTCATCCATATACAGGGAGGTTTTGACCTGCGTGCCTCCGCTGCCTGGGATTGTCACCCCTTTGATGCCTGGGTCGCTTCTGAGGGCCTGGGCAAAGGGTTCAATGCAACACACAAAAAGGACGGAGGA
Organism: Prionace glauca; assembly: GCA_037974335.1. NCBI lineage: Eukaryota > Metazoa > Chordata > Chondrichthyes > Carcharhiniformes > Carcharhinidae > Prionace > Prionace glauca. Next base: position 32,013,182 of record CM075759.1, read on the forward strand.
GAGAGGGCAGCCCTGTCTGACTCCAGACCTGATTTGGAAGCTATCTGTTTCCCACCCGTTGACTGAGACTGCGCTACTGATGTCTGTGTAGAGCAGCCGGATCCAATTGCGTATTCCCTCCCCAAAGCCCATTTTGGAGAGCACATCCATCATGTAGCTGTGCGATATTCTGTCAAACGCCTTCTCCTGGTCGAGGCTGATGAGGCACGTGTCCACCCGCCTGTCCTGCACGTAGGCGATCGTATCCCTGAGTAGCGCCAGGCTGCCAGAGATCTTCCTGCCAGGTACAGCACAGGTTTGATCAGGATGGATCACTGACCCCAGAGCAGACCTGACCCGGTTTGCGATGACCCTGGCCAGAATTTTGTAATCCACGTTTAACAGTGAGATGGGTCGCCAATTCCGAATTTCTTCCCTCTCCCCCTTCCGCTTGTAGATGAGGGTAATGATGCCTTTCCTCATGGATTCTGACATCCTGCCCTCCAGAAGCATACTATCGTATACTTCCAGGAGGTCCGGGCCCATCAAGTCCCACAACGCCGAGTAAACCTCAGCCGGTAAGCCGTCGCTTCCGGGAGTTTTACCCTTCTGTAAGGACTCGACGGCCTTGGTCAGCTCGTCCAGAGATACCGGTCTGTCTAGGCTGTCCCGCTCGCCGTCGTCTAAGACCTGCGTGATAGACGACAGGAAAGACTGGGAGGCCGTGCTGTCTGTCGGCTTCAGGTCATACAGTCCGGCATAGAAGGATTTGCAGATCCTCAGAATGTCAGACTGCGATGACCCTACTGAGCCGTCCTCTTCCTTCAGGCTGCTGATCACAGAGGTTTCGCTGTGTACCTTCTGGAAGAAGAAACGCGAGCACTTTTCGTCCTGCTCTACGGAGCGGACCCTGGACCGGAAGATGACCTTGGCGGCCTCCGAGGCAAAGAGCGAGGCTTGCTGGCTCTTCACCTCCTGGAGCTCCTCCCTGACATCGACCCCCATCGACTGCAGTTGGAGCAGTTCCTGCATGCTTTTCTGGAGTCGGGACATGTCCCCCCGTCTCTCCCTGGCCTTCTGAACCCCTTTGCGAATGAAGAACCTTTTGATGTTGTCTTTGATGGTTTCCCACCAGAGCGATGGAGACTCAAAGAAGGGTTTGACGGTCCTCCAACCGTGGTAAACCCTCCTGAGTTCCTCGAGGTTCTCTGGGGTCAACAGTTCTACATTCAGCTTCCAGGACCCCCTGCCCACTCTCTGGTTTGCCTCCAGCTGACAGTCGGCCAGCAGGAGGCAGTGGTCAGAGAAGAACACCGGCCTGACGTCGGTGGGCCTGACCGTGAGCGCGCGGGACACAAACATAAAGTCGATCCTGGAGCGAATCGACCCGTCTGGCCGCGACCACGTGTACCTGCGCTGCCCTCCGTCTGCTGGGTTGCTGAAGACGTCGAGCAGCTTGGCATCTTTGACCGTCTCCAGCAGGGCTCTGGACGAAGCGTCCAGTTTGTTTCCAGCCCTGCTGGATCGGTCGGCCTTGTCCAGGATGCAGTTGAAGTCCCCACCCAGAATGACCGGCCTGGAGGTGGTGAGCAGCTGTGGCAGCTGCTCAAGAACCGCCAGCCGCTCGGTTTTGACGGCAGGGGCATACACATTGATCAACCTGAGAGGGCAGTTCTTGTACGTGACGTCTGCTACGAGGAGGCGTCCCCCCACCACCTCCCTAACTTCGGAGATGGTGAAGCCCCCTCCCCGCAGCAGGATGCCGAGGCCCGAGGAACGGCAGTCGTTCCCACCTGACCAGACGGACGGTCCGTGGGACCAGACACTCGACCAGCGCCTGTAGCTGCTGAGGTGAGGGATCCCACACTCCTGCAGGAACAGCAGGTCGGCCTTGACATTGGCCAGGTAGGACAGTGTGGACGCACATCTCAGCCCGTCTTTGACGCTGCGTACGTTTACCGAGGCAAACTTAAAGGACATTTTCGAGGTGTAAAAAAGATTTGGCAGTTCTTACGTGTCCGTCAGTCCGCTCGCACCCGGTTCCGCATTCCTGTGGCGCTGACGAAGTTCTTCAGGGAGGCAGGGCTAATGTAGCCGTCCGAATCTGCCTCAGATCCTCGTCGGCGTCCGGGTGACACCGTCGGAGTCGTGTATCCGTCGGCTTTCGTCGGGGTTGCTGGCTGGTCTTTGTGCCGGACGGTGTTAACATCCTTTTTCCTGCTCACCTGTGGGTCCTGCGCCGCTTTGGAAAGGAGCCTCTTGCGGATCTGTCGCCGTCTGGCAGCTTTCCTCTCATCCTCTGAGGAGACGTCACCTTTGACGGGTTTCGCTGCCACGGATCTCTTTTTCCGGATCTTTCTCCTGGATTGGATATTCAGCCAGGGGCTCTCGAGCTCCGCGCTCTCCTGTTCCGTGGCTCCGGCGCCCTCTGCTGGGGGTGCTGGCGGTGCGTCCTCCTGCTGCACTGGAGGGGGCGCCCGTCCTTCCGAAGCCTTTTCCGGGCCTGCTTCTGGACCGGTGGCCTTTCCCTCTGAGCTGGCAGGGGCGCTTACCTTCTTCCCTCCGCCTCTGGTGATCTCTGCGTAGGTGACCTTTCTCTTGGGGCAGGCTCTGTAGACGTGGCCAGCCTCCCCACACAGGTTGCAGCGTTTGCTGTCGCTGCAGTCCTCTGTCGCGTGCCCCTCCTTCAGGCAGTTCCTGCAGAAGGTGGTGCTGCAGCTCGCGGCAAGATGGCCGGTTTTGCCGCAGATTCGGCACACTCGAGGCTGTCCCGCGTAGTACAGGAAGCCTCGATTCCCCCCAATGGCAAAATTGGAGGGTGGGTGCAGGAGGCCTCCGTTGGGGTCAGTCCTGAGAGTTACTCTCACCTGTCTCTTACAGGTCCAGATCCCGTACTTATCCATCACGTCCGTGCTTTCCCCCTTCACCTCCACGTACCTGGAGAGGAACGTCAGCACATCGGCCGCAGGGACGTAGGGGTTATACATTTGGGTCGTGATAACCCGGTTCCGCTGGGACGGCACGATGAACAGGGGCTCCGCCTTCAGGATGGAGAGGGGCCCCTCTTTGCCTTTCTCCTTGAGGGCTGTCAGGAACTTGAGGCATCCTGACAGGCTCCTGAAGCTGACGTCCACGTAGGGCTGGTTGTTGTTGTTGTGCTCAGCCACTGCGTAGATCTCTGCTGCTTGGAACCCGCAGTACTCGAACAGGACCTTCTTCACCACGAAGTCTCGGCCCACGGGCGAGTCTCCTCCCGAAGCCTTCACCCGGATGGTGTTGGGCAGCCCTTGGCCTGCAGCTCTCGATGCAGCTGCAGCCATAGCTCGGTGACACTGGGTCTTACTGTACTGGCGTTAGGTTTAAGCCAGGCTTGAAACCAGCATTAAGATCCACCAGTAGCAGCAGAGCTCAAGTGTCACAGACGGTCTTCTCCCAGTCTTCGTCTGACGCCCGCTTCCACGACGCCCATCGAGATCGAGATCTGGTGGCTCCTTCCGAAATCCACTCGCTCCTGTTGCTTGAAGTTCAGGCGAGATTGGTTATGCTCTCCTGCAGGTTATAGCTCCGAACTTAAACTGATAAGAACAGAAACTACACTTTGATCTTAGCCAAAAGGTGCTGACTATCTGTCCCAGTGTCCTGCTCTCACACTCCCTAGGTGCTGCTGACTGTCCCTGTGTCCTCCTCTCACATTCTCCTCTAGGTGCTGCTGACTATCTGTCCCTGTGTCCTCCTCTCACACTCTCCTCTAGGTGCTGCTGACTATCTGTCCCACTGTCCTCCTCTCACACTCTCCTTTAGGTGCTGACTATCTGTCCCTGTGTCCTCCTCTCAAACTCTCCTTTAGGTGCTGACTATCTGTCCCTGTGTCCTCCTCTCACACTCTCCTTTAGGTGCTGCTGACTATCTGTCCCTGTGTCCTCCTCTCTCACTCTCCTCTAGGTGCTGACTATCTGTCCCAGTGTCCCCCTCTCACACTCTCCTTTAGGTGCTGCTGACTATCTGTCCCTGTGTCCTCCTCTCACACTCTCCTCTAGGTGCTGCTGACTATCTGTCCCTGTGTCCCCCTCTCACACTCTCCTCTAGGTGCTGACTGTCTGTCCCAGTGTCCTCCTCTCACACTCTCCTTTAGGTGCTGACTATCTGTCCCTGTGTCCTCCTCTCACACTCTCCTCTAGGTGCTGCTGACTATCTGTCCCAGTGTCCTCCTCTCACACTCTCCTCTAGGTGCTGACTATCTGTCCCAGTGTCCTCCTCTCACACTCTCCTCTAGGTGCTGCTGACTATCTGTCCCTGTGTCCTCCTCTCACACTCTCCTCTAGGTGCTGACTATCTGTCCCAGTGTCCTCCTCTCACACTCTCCTCTAGGTGCTGACTGTCTGTCCCAGTGTCCTCCTCTCACACTCTCCTTTAGGTGCTGACTATCTGTCCCAGTGTCCTCCTCTCACACTCTCCTTTAGGTGCTGCTGACTATCTGTCCCTGTGTCCTCCTCTCACACTCTCCTCTAGGTGCTGACTATCTGTCCCAGTGTCCTCCTCTCACACTCTCCTCTAGGTGCTGACTATCTGTCCCAGTGTCCTCCTCTCACACTCTCCTCTAGGTGCTGACTATCTGTCCCAGTGTCCTCCTCTCACACTCTCCTCTAGGTGCTGACTATCTGTCCCAGTGTCCCCCTCTCACATTCTCCTTTAGGTGCTGATTATCTGTCCCAATGTCCCCCTCTCACACTCTCCTCTAGGTGCTGACTGTCTGTCCCTGTGTCCCCCTCTCACATTCTCCTTTAGGTGCTGACTATCTGTCCCAGTGTCCTCCTCTCACACTCTCCTCTAGGTGCTGACTGTCTGTCCCAGTGTCCTCCTCTCACACTCTCCTCTAGGTGCTGACTATCTGTCCCAGTGTCCCCCTCTCACACTCTCCTCTAGGTGCTGCTGACTATCTGTCCCAGTGTCCTCCTCTCACACTCTCCTCTAGGTGCTGACTATCTGTCCCAGTGTCCTCCTCTCACACTCCCTAGGTGCTGCTGACTATCTGTCCCAGTGTCCTCCTCTCACACTCTCCTTTAGGTGCTGACTATCTGTCCCAGTGTCCTCCTCTCACACTCTCCTTTAGGTGCTGACTATCTGTCCCAGTGTCCTCCTCTCACACTCTCGTCTAGGTGCTGCTGACTATCTGTCCCAGTGTCCTCCTCTCACACTCTTCTTTAGGTGCTGACTATCTGTCCCAGTGTCCTCCTCTCACACTCTCCTCTAGGTGCTGACTATCTGTCCCTGTGTCCTCCTCTCACACTCTCCTTTAGGTGCTGACTATCTGTCCCAGTGTCCTCCTCTCACACTCTCCTCTAGGTGCTGCTGACTATCGGTCCCAATGTCCTCCTCTCACACTCTCCTTTAGGTGCTGCTGACTATCTGTCCCTGTGTCCTCCTCTCACACTCTCCTCTAGGTGCTGACTATCTGTCCCAGTGTCCTCCTCTCACACTCTCCTTTAGGTGCTGACTATCTGTCCCAGTGTCCTCCTCTCACACTCTCCTTTAGGTGCTGCTGACTATCTGTCCCAGTGTCCCCCTCTCACACTCTCCTTTAGGTGCTGCTGACTATCTGTCCCTGTGTCCTCCTCTCACACTCTCCTCTAGGTGCTGCTGACTATCTGTCCCACTGTCCTCCTCTCACACTCTCCTTTAGGTGCTGACTATCTGTCCCTGTGTCCTCCTCTCACACTCTCCTTTAGGTGCTGCTGACTATCTGTCCCTGTGTCCTCCTCTCACACTCTCCTCTAGGTGCTGACTGTCTGTCCCAGTGTCCTCCTCTCACACTCTCCTTTAGGTGCTGCTGACTATCTGTCCCTGTGTCCCCCTCTCACACTCTCCTCTAGGTGCTGACTATCTGTCCCAGTGTCCTCCTCTCACACTCTCCTCTAGGTGCTGACTATCTGTCCCAGTGTCCTCCTCTCACACTCTCCTCTAGGTGCTGACTATCTGTCCCACTGTCCTCCTCTCACACTCTCCTTTAGGTGCTGACTATCTGTCCCTGTGTCCTCCTCTCAAACTTTCCTTTAGGTGCTGACTATCTGTCCCTGTGTCCTCCTCTCACACTCTCCTTTAGGTGCTGCTGACTATCTGTCCCTGTGTCCTCCTCTCTCACTCCCCTCTAGGTGCTGCTGTCTATCGGTCCTGGTCAGCCAGTGTCCTCCTCTCACACTCTCCTCTAGGTGCTGCTGACTATCGGTCCCAGTGTCCTCCTCTCACACTCTCCTTTAGGTGCTGCTGACTATCTGTCCCTGTGTCCTCCTCTCACACTCTCCTCTAGGTGCTGACTGTCTGTCCCAGTGTCCTCCTCTCACACTCTCCTTTTTTTTTTATTTCAAAAATATATATACTTTATTCATAAAAAAAAACTCAACTAATCCATTTCAAATATACAATAGCAAATCGAATAGCAAATCAAAACATTTTTACAGATCTATCCAAATTACAGTGTCTACTTTCAATACTTACAAAACTATATCTATGTCTCAATATTACAAATACTATTTACAGGGTTTGCATTTCAGTTCTTAAAAAAATATAGACATGTCTCAATAGATTACTGTGTGCCGTTAGTGGTCAGGTTGGCACACAGTTACGCAGGTCGAGGGTATTCTGCAGTTCCCGGGCCCTCGGTCTGCCTCTGTTAAAGGCCTTACAGTGTGGCCTTTCCCCATTGTACCTTTGCGGCGGCTGCCCCAAGCTTCAGCCCGTCCCTTAGCACGTAGTCCTGGACCTTGGAATGTGCCAGTCTGCAACACTCGGTCGAGGACAATTCTTTCTGCTGGAAGATCAGCAAGTTTCGGGCGGACCAAAGTGCGTCCTTCACCGAGTTGATGACCTTCCAGCAGCAGTTGATATTTGTCTCGGTGTGCGTCCCCGGAAACAGCCCGTAGAGCACAGAGTCCTGTGTCACCGAGCTGCCGGGGACGAACCTCGACAAATACCACTGCATTTCGCTCCAGACCTTCTTTGCAAAGGCACATTCCAGAAGGAGGTGTGCAACCGTCTCATCAGCCCCGCAGCCGCTTCGAGGGCAGCGTGCGGTGTTGCTGAGACCTCGAGTGTGCATAAAGGATCTGACGGGGAGTGCCCTTCTCACCACCAGCCAAGCCAGATCTTGGTGCTTGTTTGTCAGTTCTGGTGATGAGGCGTTCTGCCAGATGACACTGACAGTCTGCTCAGGGAACCTTCCGACAGGATCCGCCGTCTCCTTTTCTCTCAGGGCCCTAAGGACGTTACGCGCTGACCACTGCTTAATCGCCTTGTGGTCAAAGGTGTGTTTGCGGAGAAATATCTCTACGAAGGACAGGTGCTGCGGTACGGTCCAACTACTCGGAGCGTTCCGCGGCAGTGTGGCCAGACCCAGCCTTCGCAACACTGGGGACAGGTAGAACCTCAATAAATAGTGGCACTTGCTGTTGCTGTACCGAGGATCTACGCACAGCTTGATGCAGCCGCACACAAAGGTGGCCATCAGAATGAGGGCGGCGTTGGGAACGTCTTTCCCTCCGTTCTCTGGAGATTTATGCATCACCTCCCTCCGGACGCGATCCATCTTTGATCTCCAGATGAACTTGAAGATGGCCCGCGTCACTGCTGCAGCGCAGGATTTGGGGATAGGCCACGCCTGCGCCACGTACAACAACACAGACAGCATCTCGCACCGGATCACCAGGTTTTTCCCGGTTATGGAGAGCGAGCGTAGCTCCCACCGGCCGAGTTTCTGTCTGGCTTTCGCGATGCGCTCCTCCCAGGTTTTGATGCATGCCCCAGCCGCTCCGAACCATATCCCCAGCACCTTCAGGTAATCTGTCCTGACGGTGAAGGGGACAAGGGATTTGTCGGCCCAGTTCCCAAAGAACATGGCCTCGCTCTTTCCCTGGTTGACTTTGGCTCCCGAGGCCAACTCGAACTGCTCACAGACCTGGAGGAGCCTGCGGACAGACGGGGGGTCCGAGCAGAAGACAGCCACGTCATCCATATACAGGGAGGCTTTGACCTCTCACACTCTCCTTTAGGTGCTGACTATCTGTCCCAGTGTCCTCCTCTCACACTCTCCTTTAGGTGCTGCTGACTATCTGTCCCTGTGTCCTCCTCTCACACTCTCCTCTAGGTGCTGCTGACTATCTGTCCCAGTGTCCCCCTCTCACACTCTCCTCTAGGTGCTGCTGACTATCTGTCCCAGTGTCCTCCTCTCACACTCTCCTCTAGGTGCTGCTGACTATCGGTCCCAGTGTCCTCCTCTCTCACTCTCCTTTAGGTGCTGACTATCTGTCCCAGTGTCCTCCTCTCACACTCTCCTCTAGGTGCTGACTATCTGTCCCAGTGTCCTCCTCTCACACTCTCCTTTAGGTGCTGACTATCTGTCCCAGTGTCCCCCTCTCACACTCTCCTTTAGGTGCTGCTGACTATCTGTCCCTGTGTCCTCCTCTCACATTCTCCTTTAGGTGCTGATTATCTGTCCCAGTGTCATCCTCTCACACTCTCCTTTAGGTGCTGACTATCTGTCCCAGTGTCCTCCTCTCACACTCTCCTCTAGGTGCTGACTATCTGTCCCTGTGTCCCCCTCTCACACTCTCCTCTAGGTGCTGACTATCTGTCCCAGTGTCCCCCTCTCACACTCTCCTCTAGGTGCTGCTGACTATCTGTCCCAGTGTCCTCCTCTCACACTCTCCTCTAGGTGCTGACTGTCTGTCCCAGTGTCCTCCTCTCACACTCTCCTCTAGGTGCTGACTATCTGTCCCAGTGTCCTCCTCTCACACTCTCCTTTAGGTGCTGCTGACTATCTGTCCCTGTGTCCTCCTCTCACACTCTCCTCTAGGTGCTGACTATCTGTCCCAGTGTCCTCCTGTCACACTCTCCTTTAGGTGCTGATTATCTCTCCCAGTGTCCTGCTCTCACACTCCCTAGGTGCTGCTGACTGTCCCTGTGTCCTCCTCTCACATTCTCCTCTAGGTGCTGCTGACTATCTGTCCCACTGTCCTCCTCTCACTCTCTCCTCTAGGTGCTGACTATCTGTCCCAGTGTCCTCCTCTCACACTCTCATCTAGGTGCTGCTGACTATCTGTCCCACTGTCCTTCTCTCACACTCTCCTTTAGGTGCTGCTGACTATCTGTCCCAGTGTCCTCCTCTCACACTCTCCTTTAGGTGCTGACTATCTGTCCCAGTGTCCTCCTCTCACACTCTCCTCTAGGTGCTGCTGACTATCTGTCCCTGTGTCCTCCTCTCACGCTCTCCTTTAGGTGCTGACTGTCTGTCCCAGTGTCCTCCTCTCACACTCTCCTTTAGGTGCTGACTATCTCTCCCTGTGTCCTCCTCTCACATTCTCCTCTAGGTGCTGACTGTCTGTCCCTGTGTCATCCTCTCACACTCCCTAGGTGCTGCTGACTATCTGTCCCTGTGTCCTCCTCTCACACTCTCCTTTAGGTGCTGACTATCTGTCCCAGTGTCCTCCTCTCACCCTCTCCTTTAGGTGCTGACTATCTGTCCCTGTGTCCTCCTCTCACACTCTCCTTTAGGTGCTGACTATCTGTCCCTGTGTCATCCTCTCACACTCCCTAGGTGCTGCTGACTGTCTGTTCCAGTGTCCTCCTCTCACACTCTCCTTTAGGTGCTGACTATCTGTCCCAGTGTCCTCCTCTCACACTCTCCTCTACGTGCTACTGACTGTCTGTTCCAGTGTCCTCCTCTCACACCTATCTCTGATATCCGTCTTATGATTATCACCCCTCAATTTAAAGCTATGTCCCCTCGTGTTGGCCGTCACCATCGGAGGAAAAAGGCTCTCACTGTCAACCCTATCTAATCCTCTGATTATCTTGTATGCCTCAATCAGGTCACCTCTTAACCTTCTTCTCTCTAACGAAAACAACCTCATGTCCCTCAGCCTTTCCTCATGAGACCTTCCCACCGTACCAGGCAACATCCTGGTAAACCTCCTCTGCATCCTTTCCAATGCTTCCACATCCCTCTTATCATGCGGTGACCAGAACTGTACGCAATACTCCAAGTGCGGCCGCACCAGTTTTGTACGGATGTAACAAGATCTCATGGTTCCGAAATGCAACCGCTCTACCAATAAAAGCTAATACACCGTGCGCCTTCTTAACAACCTTATCAACCTGGGTGCCAACTTTCAGGGATCTGTGCACATGTACACCAAGATCTCTGCTCATCGACACGACCAAGAGTCTTTCCATTAGCCCAATACTTTGTAATCCTGTTACTCCTTTTAAATTGAATCACCTCACACTTTTTGGCATTAAACTCTGTTTGCCATCTCTCAGCCCAGCTCTGCATCTTATCTATGTCCCTCTGCAAACTGTAACATCCATCCCACTTGCCACAACTCAGTGTCACTTTAGTGTCATCAGCAAATTTACTAACCCATCCTTCTACACCCTCACCTAGGTCATTTACAAAAATGACAAACAGCAGTGGCCCCAAAACAGATCCTTGAGGTACACCACTTGTAACTGAACTCTAGGTTGAATATTTCCCATCAACCACCACCCTCTGTCTTCTATCAGTGAACCAATTCCTGATCCCAACTGCTAAATCACCCTCAATCCTATGCATCCGTATTTTCTGCAGCAGCCTACCATGGGGAACCTTATCAAACGCCTTACTGAAATCCATTTACACCACATCAACTGCTTTACCCTTATCCATCTCTTTGGTCATCTTCTCAAAAAACTTGATAAGGTTTGTGAGGCATGACCTACCCTTCATAAAACCGTGCTGACCATCCCTAATCAATTTATTTCTCTCTAGATGATTATAAATCCTATCTCTTATAATTGTTTCCAAAACTTTGTCCACAACAGAAGTAAGGCTCACTGGTCTATAATTCCCAGGACAGTCTCTACTCCCCTTCTTGAACAAGGGGACAACATTTGCTATCCTCCAGTCTTCTGGCACTATACCTGTAGACAATGACAACATGAAGATCAAAGCCAAAGGCTCTGCAATCTCCTCCCTAGCCTCCCAGAGAATCCTAGGGTAAATCCCATCCGGCCCAGGGGACTTATCTATTTTCATACTCTCAAGAATTGCTAACACTTTCTACCTTACGTACCTCAATCCCGTCTAGTCTACAAGACTGTATCTCAGTACTCTCCTCGACTACATTGACTTTTTCCTGCATGAATAATGACGAAAAATATTCATTTAGTGCCTCTCCTATCTCTTCAGGCTCCATGCACAACTTCCCACTGCTGTCCTTGACTGGCCCTAATCTTGCCCTGACCCGTCTTTTATTCCTGACATACCTATAGAAAGTATTAGGGTTCTCCTTGATCCTACCTGCCAAAGACTTCTCATGTCCTCTTCTGGCTCTTCTTAACTCTCTCTTTAGGTATGATTATTGTTATACAGTTCAAATGAACTGTGAATGTTTACTGGTATCATAATACACCTGGTAAAATATCTCTTTGTTCTGTTTCTTGTTGCCATCATGGCAGAACAGTTATCAAAACACAGTTAATTAATCTATATGTACAGCTCCTAAAACATGGTTAATGACTACTGAAATACACTACAACAAAGGGATTCTCTGTCTGAAGGAGGTTTGAACAATGGCTGAATGATCTCCTGCATGGCGAGGCGAGGAGTGAGGACCTGAATTTTCCCTCGATACAATGGGGATCAAACCCCATGCTGCTGACACAATATGAGCCACAATCTGACCAACTGACCCGACCAACTGCCCAGTAACATGGGTGACCAGGCAACAGCCTGATAGAATAGCAGAACTTTCCATGTTGAAAACTGTTAGTATTCCAATGCTCATAAAGTGTGAAAGGGAATCTGTTGAAGGTGGGATAGAGTCACAGTGAGACTCCTGAACAATTATAATCTCTCCATCTGCCATTCCTGTCCAATATTCAATTTACCATTTCTGCAGCAATTTGGGAACATTTGCCTGGTATGGAGGGGAGATCCTATGAGGAGAGACTGAGAGATTTGGGGTTGTTTTCGCTGGAAAGAAGGCGGCTAAGAGGGGATCTCATTGAAACATATAAGATGATTAGAGGTTTAGACAGGGTAGATAGTGATAGCCTTTTTCCTCGGATGGAGAAAGCTAGCACGAGGGGGCACGATTTTAAATTAAGGGGGGGTAGTTATAGGACTGATGTTAGGGGTAGGTTCTTTACCCAGAGGGTGGTGAGGGACTGGAATGCCCTGCCAGCTGCAGTTGTAAATGCACCTAGTTTGGGGGCGTTTAAGAAATCTGTGGATAGGTTTATGGATGAAAAGGGATTGGTTTAGGCTAGTGGGTCATTGTTTTTGTAACTGGTCGGCGCAACATCGTGGGCCGAAGGGCCTGTTCTGCGCTGTAATGTTCTATGTTCTATGTTCTATGTTCTATGTTCTATGTTCTAACACCGACTAGTTCACAGATTGATGGACCTGAAAAGCATCTTTCACATAACTATGCTCCTTGCAGACTTCCAGTTAAGGGGAGGTTGGGAAGCGTTAACCATCAGAAAGTAAACATCACCTTTACAAAATGAACAAGTTATGGAAATCTTAAGTCACAATCTGAAACTTTAATTGAAAATTGTTGCTTGTGAAGCGAGGTTTCGTAGAAACATAGAAAAACTACAGCACAATACAGACCCTTTAGCCCACAAAGTTGTGCCGAACATGTCCCTACCTTAGAGGTTACTTGGCTTACCTATAATCCCCTATCTTACTGAGTTCCATGTACTTATCTAAAAGTCTCTTAAAAGACCCTATTGAATCCGCCTCCTCCACCATTGTATTGGAGCTCCAATATAAGATGATTAGAGGTTTAGATAGGGTGGACAGTGATAGCCTTTTTCCTTGGATGGAGAAAGCTAGCACGAGGGGGCATGGCTTTAAATTAAGGGGGGGGTAGCTACAGGACGGATGTCAGGGGTAGGTTCTTTACCCAGCGGGTGGTGAGGGATTGGAATGCCTTGCCTGCTGCAGTTGTAAATGCGCTAGTTTGGGGGCATTTAAGAGATCTGTAGATAGGTTTATGGACGAAAAGGGATTGGTTTAGGCTAGTGGGTCATTGTTTTGTAACTGGTCGGCGCAACATCGTGGGCCGAAGGGCCTGTTCTGCGCTGTAATGTTCTATGTTCTATGTTCTAACACATGCTCCAACACATGCTCTTTCTTAATATCTACATGCTCAAGCTTTTCAGTTTACTGCAAGTCTGCTCTACAACCTCCAAGATCCTTTTCCATAGTGAATACTGAAGTATTCATTAAGTACCTTTGTTATTTCTTCCGGTTCCATACAAACTTTCCCACCGTCACACTTCTTAGATCCTATTCTTTCACATCTTATCCTCTTGCTCTTCACATACTTGTAGAAAGCCTTGGGGATTTCCTTAATCCTGCCTGCCAAGGCCTTCTCATGACCCCTTTTGGCTCTCCTAATTTCCTTCTTAGGATCCTTCCTATTAGCTGTATATTCTTCTAGATCTCTAACATTACCTAGCTCTCTGAACCTTTTGTAAGATTTTCATTTCTTCTTGACTAGGCCTTTGTACACCAAGGTTCCTGTAACCTACCATAACTTCCCTGTCTCATTGGAACGTCGCTATGCAGAACTCCAGACAAATATTCCCTGAAAATCACCAAGATCTCCAATAACTTAATTTCAATTCCTGGACAAACTTTGGCTGACACCGCAAAGTAAGTCTAACAATTCAACAAAGATGGTGTTTTAATGCAACTAACATTTTCTGTCTGTTCTGATTGAAGATCTCCAACAGAAACACAAGGAGACACTCCGGGTACAAACTGAAACTCTGACAGTGAACACTATCCTCATAAAGGAGAAGGTTAAGATTTTCCAGCTGGTTGATCGATACGCTGAGCTAACGGTTATTTCCAGTGTTCGAGATCGGACACTTGTCGAACATGAACTGCTGGCAAGAGGCCGAGACCATGAAAAATGGAGAGAGAAACATCTCCGGAAAGAACTGGAAAAAATCCGAACTGATCAATTGTTCCAGAGCAGTTTTTCCCAGAGAAAATCCAAATGTAGGAATTCAGCAGTAGTGAGCGGAGTCCCGGGAATTGGAAAAACAACAATGATACAAAAGATTGTTTATGACTGGGCCACTGGGAAAATATACCCACACTTTCAATTTGTCTTCAGTTTTAAATTCCGGGATTTGAACGCTATTAACTATAGAATAAACCTGAGGAATCTGATATTGGATCAGTATCCTTACTTTGGGAATATTCTGGGAGAGCTCTGGAAGAACCCAGAGGGATTGCTGTTTATATTCGATGGTTTGGATGAATTCAAGGACACGATTGATTTTGCCGACAATCGGAGAAATACAGAACCTCAGTCCATGTGCACAGATCCTGAATGCTGGTGTGAACTGTCTGACATTGTGTACAGTTTAATACAGCACAAGCTGCTCCCAGGATGTTCAGTGCTAGTGACCAGCCGCCCCACTGCACTACATTTATTAGAAAAGGCTGAGATCAGTGTCTGGGCTGAAATCCTGGGATTTGTTGGTGATGAACGGAAGGAATATTTCAACAAGTTTTTTGAAGATCAGACGGTGGCAACAGCTGTTTTCAAACACGTGGAGGAGAACGAGATCCTGTACACCATGTGTTACAACCCTTCCTACTGCTGGATCCTCGGTCTGTCACTGGGTCCCTTCTTTACACAAAGAAACAGGAAACAGCAGCGAGTTCTCAAGACCATCACCCAACTATATTCCTACTATATTTACAACATTCTGAAAAACCATGGCCGAGAGATTGAAAACCCCCGTGATGTGTTACTGAAGCTTGGTGAGATGGCCTACACAGGAGTCTCCAAGAAGAAGATTGTGTTTAGAAATGGAGATTTGATTGAGTACAATCTACAACCTTCCCAGTTCCTGTCTGGGTTCCTGATGGAACTTTTAGAGAGAAATGATTCTGCCCAGAGTGTGGTTTACACATTCCCACACCTCACCATCCAAGAGTTTGTATCTGCACTCACACAATTCCTGACTCCAGATCCCGGGGATATCGGGAAACTCCTCAGTGAAGCCCACAGCGAGGAAGATGGGCGATTTGAGATATTTCTCCGTTTTGTTGCTGGTCTCTCCTCCCCACAGTCAGCTCGACCCCTGGAGGAGTTTCTGGGTAAATTTCTTCATCAAACAACCTGCCGAGTGATTGACTGGGTGAAGGAGAAGATTGAAGGGCAGATTGGAGACACAGAGACTGAAACTGGGAAAAGGAATCTCCTGAACACATTCCACTACCTGTTTGAGTCTCAGAATAGAGCACTGGCTCAGAACACAGTGGGATCTGTGGAAATACTTTCATTTAGTGGATTGCGACTGACCCCGATTGACTGTACAGTCCTGTCTCATGTCATTGGACTCTGTGATACAATAAAACACCTCAATCTACAGCAATGCTACATTCAGTGTGAAGGGATCCAGCGGCTGGGACCCATTCTGCACAAGTGTCAGGAGTTGAGGTAACTCGCCCCTGCTATTTTCATTGAGAAGCCATTTCCTATGTTCTAATGAAACAGAGGCATGCTCAGTTGAGGTGGTCAATAGGAAACAACGTCCAGTGGTCGCAGAGAAAGCAAGGGAGAATGGCACAAATTCATAAAGCTGAGAACATGGGATTTAATAGGATTGAGGGTTATAGGTAAGCCTAGTAGGTAGAGATAAGATCGACACAACTTGTAGGCTGAAGGGCCTGTTTGTGCTGTAGTTTTTCTATGATTCTATGATTTGAGAATAGCTGATTGGCCTCCTTCTGAACCCATAATAAATCTATTATTCTCTGATAAAACTACGGTTCGAGAAGACAGATTCTTGTGGGCAAATAGACATGGGCAATAAATGTTGGCGTAACCAGCGACAATTGTTTATGACTGGGCCACTGGGAAAATACACCCACACTTTCAATTTGTCTTCAGTTTTAAATTCCGGGATTTGAACATTATTAACTCTAGAATAAACCTGAGAAATCTGGTACTGCGTTTCTATCCTTACTTTGGGAGTAATGAAGGGATAGATAGGGTAGAGGTAGAGAGATTCTTCCGCTCAGAAAGGATAGCAGGACTAGAGGGCACAGCCTCAAGATAAGACAGGGGAGGCAGTTTAGATCAGAGTTGAGGAGGAACTTCTTCACTCAAAGGGTGGTGAATCTCTGGAATTCTCTGCCTGTTGAAGTGGTGGAGGCTACCTCATTGAATATGTGTAAGTCACGGGTAGATAGGTTTCTGATAGACAAGGGAATTAAGGGTTATGGGGAGACAGCGGGAAAGTGGAACTGATCCACTTCAGATCAGCCATGATCTTATTGAATGGCAGGGCAGGCTCGAAGGGCTAGATGGTCTACTCCTGCTCCTATTTCTTATGTTCTTATGTATTCTGGGAGAGCTCTGGAAGAACCCAGAGGGATTGCTGTTTATATTCGATGGTTTGGATGAATTCAAGGACAGGATTGATTTTGCCGACAATCGGAGAAATACAGAACCTCAGTCCATGTGCACAGTCCTGAATGCTGGTGTGAAGTGTCTGACATTGTGTACAGTTTAATACAGCACAAGCTGCTCCCAGGATGTTCAGTGCTACTGACCAGCCGCCCCACTGCATTACATTTATTAGAAAAGGCGACGATCACACTCCTCGAGTGAATAAGTTGGGATAAATTTTAAATAATTAGAAATGTAAAATTTAAAAAAAAGGATATTTCACACTCCCAACAGAAACCATCTGATTATGTTGGATACTAGAAAGGAATTTGGTTCTCTTGTGTTCGGTACAGCATACAGTTTGTGGCTAATTATTATCAGGATTATTTTCCTGCACGCTGCCTCTATTATGTGCTATCCTTCGTGTGTGTTACATTGGGACAGTGTCCCTTTATAAGTCATGCGATCACTGGTAACAGCAGTCAGGGCCTTGTATTAAACCTTATGGTGCGCAGTATGAAAATAAACCTCCCTGTTAGGTTACAGCAGCCCACCAGTTTTCTGTTCCATGGTTCTGACTGCAGCCTCATATGAAATAACCTCCACCTCAATTCCAGACCTGAACCACTCGCTGTGCTTAAAAAAAATAGCTTTTTTCACAAGGTATTTGCATCTTTTGGAAACCACTTTAAATCTTGTTCTTGATCCTTGTCCAAGCGGCAACATTTTGATTTGTTACCTGTTCTGTCCAGCACCATCACTATTTTGAACATTTTAAATCTCCTCTGAGCATTCTTCCTTCCAAGGGGAACAACCTCTCCAATCAATCTTGGTGACTGAAGTTTCACATCCCTCTAACCAATCTTGTGTAACCTTTTCAGCACTCTCTCCAATGTGTTCCAAGAGTCCCTAAAGTATGACGTGCTGAACTGAGAACTAACTGATGTATTTTACAAGTTCAGCCCAGCCTCTTTGCTGTTGTACTCTATGCCCTATTTACAATGTTATCATCCCTGCTGACTACTGGACAGTAATATCTAAGAGCAGAACACTGGCTCAGTAGATCAGAGCTTGATTTTTTTTATTATTTAGAAATTTGGATGAACAGAATAACAAGGTAGTCAATTAACTTTTAACAAAAGACCCTTTGTTAAAAAATAACTATAATGCACCACTACTTCTCCCTATCTAACTTCACAGATGTCTGCAGGATGACACAAGGTACAAAATAGCACAAGATTGCTTTAATGTTCTCAGTAAGTACACAGTCAGTGAAAACCAACAAACCACCTGTGGTCAGATACACCACTGTCTAAAACTAAGTGACACATGCCACCCAAAGTAACTTCAGTAGATTCTTCTTCAAATCCCCCCAAATGTTTGTCACACTGAGAAAACTAGTCTCACTGGGACTCTTGCTTCCACACGAGATCTCTAAGCTCCAATCTAGAAAAAAAAAGCAGCTTTTGGAATCTTTTCTCTCAGATGCCTTCACCAAGGATCCCTCTCCAATATTTCAAAGTCTCCTTTCATTATTCCTTCATATTCAGCGATGCCAACAGTCCACCAGTGTTTCATAAGCTGTATGAAGGTGTCATGAGCTTCAGGATTATGTCTGGAATAAATTTTACCATGTTCTTATCAAGCAGCTTTGTCTATAACTGGGAGCCTCTCTCTGCTCCTCTCTTTAACTTCAGGGAGCAGTAGCTTGTTCAGATTCAGGATTTTTTATCACTTTGACTTTTGTCTTCCTGGCACTTCTCTCTTCCCTCTTGGTATCTGACAGTGATTTATCTTCTGATTCCTGTTTTCTGAATCCCTGTATTGCCCTGCCTCTACTGGCAGTCTCTGTGAACACCCTCATGCTTCCTGGGTTAACCGGTTGCAACTGAAACTCAGTGATTCTGTCATTCATTGTGGGCCTCTGAATATAAGCAGCCATTTTTTTAACCTCTATAACTCTTACAATGTAGTAAAACTTAAATTAAAATGCAGGGACAGTTTAAAGTGAAACCAAGCAGGCAGTTTTGTTTAACATGAAGTGAAATTAAAGTTTTGGCCATTTCTGAGTTCACAAGCACAGAAACACAAATTAAACTTAAACTCAGGGATTATTGTCTAATGTCCACAAACATTAACTATTTCATAACAGTAAAGCCCAAGATGCTGTATTCTTTATTAACTGCTATCTACACCTACCCTGCTAACAGCAATGATCTATGTACTTATACATCCAGTCCCCCTGACCCTGCAATCCGTTAACAATTCTACTGATTATTTTATATTGCTTCCTCATGTGCATGTTTCCTGAAAGTATCACCTCACCCGACTCCACATTCAACTTAATCTGCCCCTATCTGTACACTCCACCATGGTCTGTTTTTCAGTCCCAAGGGCCCCTCCTCACAGTTTCCGATGCCTCAAACTTTTCTGTGATCAACAAATTTTGAAATTTTCTTCGAGACTGCAAATACCGAGATCATTCAGCGTGAGAAGGAGGATAGACGGGTAATGGAGAAGGGGAGCGCTCAGACCAAAGGTTTGAGATGTGTCTATTGTATCGCTAGGAGTAAGGTGAATAAAGTGGATGAGCTTAGAGTGTGAATCGCTGCTTGGGAATGTGATGTGGTGGTCATTACAGGGACTTGAATGTCTCAGGGACAGGACTGGATACTTCAGGTGCTGGGATTCAGATGTTTCAGAAGAGACAGGGAGGGAGGCAAAAGAGGTGGGGGTGTGGCACTGTTGATCAGGGATAGTGTCATGGCTGTAGAGAAGGTGGACGCTGCGGAGGGATTGTCTACAGTGTCTCTGTGGGTGGAAGTTCAGAACAGGAAGTGTTCGATAACTTTGCTGGGTGTTTTCTATAGGCCGCCCAGTAGTGACAGGGATGTTGAGGGGCAGATAGGGAAACAGATCCTGAAGAGATGTAATAATAACAGAGTTGTCGTGATGGGAGACTTTAATTTCCCAAACATCGACTGGAATATCCCTAGGGTATGGGGTTTGAATGGGTTGGTGGTGGGGGAGTTTCTTTGGTGTGTTCAGGAGGGTGTCCTGACACAGTATGTGGATAAGCCTACAAGAGGAGAGGCAGTACTTGATCTGGTATTGGGTAATGAACCTGGACAGGTGTCGGATCTCTCGGTAGGAGAACATCATGGGGATAGTGATCATAACTCTATCTCCTGTACACCAGCATTGGAAAGAAATAGGATCAGGCAAGTTAGGAAAGTGTTTATCTGGAGTAAAGGGAAATAGAAAGCTATCAGGCAGGAAATTCAAGACATAAATTGGAAAGAGGTTTTCTCGGGGAAATGTACCGAAGTAAGGTGGCAGATTTTCAAGGAATATTTGTCTGGAGTTCTACACAACAACGTTCCGATGTGACAGGGAGGTTTTGGTAGGTTAGAGGAACCGTGGTGCACAAAAGTTATAATGAATCTAGTCAAAAAGAAAAGAAAAGCGTACAAAAGGTTCAGGGAGTTAGGTAATGTTAGGGATCTAGAGGAGTATACGGCTTGTAGGAAGGAACTCAAGAAGGAAATTAGGAGAGCCAGAAGAGGTCATGAGAAGGCCTTGGCAGGTAAGATTAAGGAAAACCCTAAGGCATTCTACAAATATGTGAAGAGTAAAAGGATGAGATGTGAAGGAATAGGATCTATCAAATGTGACGGTGGGAAAGTTTGTGTAGAACCGGTAGAAATAGCAGAGGTACTCAATGAATACTTTACCTCGGTATTCACAGTGGAAGAAGATCTTGATGGTTGTACTGCAGGCTTGCAGTGGACTGAAAAGCTTGAGTATGAAGACATTAAGAAAGAGGATGTGTTGGAGCTTTCGAATAGCATCAAGATAGATAAGTCCATAAATTAGTTTCCCTCAATGTGGAATGCCATAAACAATAGATAAGGGTAATGGGTGGTGGTGGGGATGGGGGGTGGGGGGTGGGGGGGAATGGTAATGTTAAAATGGAGGCGCGGGCTCATTGGGCCGAAGGGCCTGTTTCCCGAGCTGTTTTTGTTCTTTGTTATTTGACCGGCTGGGATGTACCCCAGGTTACTGTGGGACGTGAGGGAAGTGATTGCAGAGCCCCTGGCGATGATCTTTGCGTTGTCGATGGAGATGGGAGAGGTTCCGGAGGATTGGAGGATTGTGGATGTGGTTCCTCTATTCAAAAAAGGGAACAGGGATAGCCCGGGAAATTATAGACCAGTGAGTCTAACCTCAGTGGTTGGTAAGTTGATGGAAAAGATCCTGAGAGACAGGATTTATGGACATTTAGAGAAGTTTAGTACGCTCAATAGGAGTCAGCACGGCTTTGTCAATGGCAGATCGTGCCTGACAAGTCTGGTTGAGTTCTTTGAAAATGTGACTAAACGCATTGACGAAAGAAGAGTGGTGGATGTGGTTTAAAATGCGGGTTGATAGGTTTTTGATAGGCGAGGGGATTAAGGGTTATGGGGAGAGGGTGGGAATGTGAAACTGAGACACGACAGATCAGCCATGATCTTATTGAATGGCGGGGCAGGCTCGAGGGGCTAGATGGCCTACTCCTGCTCCTATTTCTTATGTTCTTATGTTTACATGGACTTCAGCAAGGCATTCAATAAGGTCCCCCAACCAAAGCTTATTGAGACAGTGAAGGGGCATGGGATCCAAGGGGACATTGCTTTGTGGATCTAGAACTGGCTTGCCCGCAGGAGGCAGAGAGTGGTTGTAGATGGTTCTTTTTCTGCATGGAGGTTGGTCACCAGTAGAGTGCCCCAGGGATCTGTTCTGGGGCCCTTGCTGTTTGTGATTTTTACAAATGACCTGGAGGAGGAAGTGGAGGGATGGGTTAATAAGTTTGCCGATGACACGAAGGTTGGAGGTGTTGTGGATAGTTTGGAGGGATGTCAGAAGTTGCAGCATGACATAGATAGGATGCAGGAATGGGCGGAGAAGTGGCAGATGGACTTCAACCCAGATAAATATGTGATGGTACATTTTGCAGGTCAAGTGGGATGAAGAAATGTAATATTAAGGGTAAGACTCTTAGCAGTGTGGAAGATCAGAAGGATCTTGGGGTCTGGGTACATAGGACTCTTAAATCGGCTTCGTAGGTGGAGGATGTGGTTAAGAAGCAATATGGTGTACTGGCCTTAATTAATTGAGGAATTGAGTTTAGGAGTCAGGAAGTAATGCTGCAGCTTTATAAGACCCTGGTCAGACCCCACTTGGAGTACTGTTGTCAGTTCTGGTCGCCTCATTACAAGAAGAATGTGGAAGCCATTGAGAGGGTGCAGAGGAGATTTACAAGGATGTTACCTGGATTGGGGAGCATGCCTTATGAGGATAGATTGAGAGAGCTCGGCCTTTTCTCCTTGGAGAGACGAACATAGAACATTACAGTGCAGAACAGGCCCTTCGGCCCACGATGTTGCGCCGACCAGTTACAAAAACAATGACCCACTAACCTAAACCAATCCCTTTTTGTCCATAAACCGATCCACGGATCTCTTAAACGCCCCCAAACTAGGCGCATTTACAACTGCAGCAGGCAGGGCATTCCAATCCCTCACCACCCTCTGGGTAAAGAACCTACCCCTGACATCCGTCCTATAACTACCACCCCTTAATTTAAAGCCATGCCCCCTCGTGCTAGATTTCTCCATCAGAGGAAAAAGGCTATTACTATCCACCCTATCTAAACCTCTAATCATCTTATATGTTTCAATAAGATCCCCTCTTAGCCTCCTTCTTTCCAGCGAAAACAACCCCAAATCCCTCAGCCTCTCCTCATAGGACCTCCCCTCCATACCAGGCAACATCCTGGTAAACCTCCTCTGCACCTTCTCCAAAGCCTCCACATCCTTCCTGTAATGTGGGGACCAGAACTGCACACGGTACTCCAAGTGCGGCCGCACCAGAGTTGTGTACAGTTGCAACATGACGCTGCGACTCCTAAATTCAATCCCCCTACCAATAAACGCCAAGACACCGTATACCTTCTTAACAACCTTATCTACTTAACTCCCAACTTTCAGGGATCTATGTACACATACACCTAGATCCCTCTGCTCATCCACACTATTCAAAGTCCTCCCGTTAGCCCTATACTCGACACATCTGTTATTCCTACCAAAGTGAATTACCTCACACTTCTCTGCATTAAACTCCATCCGCCACCTCTCGGCCCAGCTCTGCAACCTGTCTAAGTCTTCCTGCAAACTATGACATCCTTCATCACTATCTACCACACTTCCGACTTTGGTATCATCAGCAAATTTACTAATCCACCCAACTATACCCTCATCCAGATCATTAATAAATATTACAAACAGCAGTGGCCCCAAAACAGATCCCTGAGGCACACCACTCGTAACCGAACTCCATGATGAATATTTACCATCAACCACCTCCCTCTGCCTCCTATCCGCTAGCCAATTCCTGATTCAATTCCCTAGATCACCCCCAATCCCATACATCTGCATTTTCTGCAGAAGCCTACCATGGGATACCATCGAGGGATTGAGTTTAGGAGTCGGGAGATAATGCTGCAACTTTATAAGACCCTTGTTAGGCCTCATTTAGAGTATTGTGCGCAGTTCTGGTCGCCTCACTATAGGAAAGATGTAGAATCTATTGAGAGGATACAGAGGAGATTTACAAGGATGTTGCCTGGACTCGGAGGCATGCCTTATGAAGTTAGGTTGAGGAAGCTGGGACTCTTTTCCCTGGAGAGACGAAGGTTGAGAGGCGACCTGATAGAAGTTTACAAAATGTTGAGAGGAATAGATAGGGTGGACTCCCAGAGGCTATTTCCCCGGGTTGAAATGGTTGCTATGAGAGGACACAGATTTAAGGTACAGGGAGGGAAGTTCAGAAGTGATGTTAGGGGTAAGTTTTTCACTCAGAGGGTGGTGAGTGAATGGAATCGGCTGCCGTCGGTGGTGGTGGAGGCGAACTCGCTGGGGTCTTTTAAAAGACTTCTGGATGAGTATATGGGGTTTAATGAGATTGAGGGTTATAGATAGGTTTGTAGGTCGGTAGGTGTTGATGTGATCGGCACAACTCGTGGGCCGAAGGGCCTGTTTGTGCTGTAGTGTTCTATGTTCTATGTTCTATGGTGAACCTTATCAAACGCCTTACTAAAATCCACGTCCACTGCCTTACCCCCATTCACCTCTTTGGTCACTTTCTCAAAAAACTCAATAACGTTAGTAAGGCACGACCTACCCGCCACAAAACCATGCTGACTATCTTCAATGAATTCGTTACTCTCCAAACAACTATAAATCTTATCCCGAATAATTTTTTCTAAAACCTTGCCCACAACAGAAGTGAGACTCACTGGTCTATAATTCCCGGGGAAGTCTCTGTTCCCCTTCTTAAACAATGGGACAACATTCGCTAACCTCCAATCTTCCGGTACTATACCAGAGGCCAACGACGACCTGAAGATCAGAGCCAGAGGCTCTGCAATCACTTCTCTTGCCTCCCAGAGAATCCTGGGGTAAATCCCATCCGGACCAGGGGACTTATCTATTTTCAGACCCTCCAGAATATCTAGCACATCCTCCTTATCAACTGCAGCACTGTCAATTCTACTCTCCTGCAATCCAGTGTCCTCCTCAGCTATATCCATGTCCCCCTGCGTGAACATCAAAGAGAAATATTGGTTCAATGCCTCTCCAATCTCCTCCGGTTCCACACATAACTTTCCTCTGCTGTCTATAACTGGCCCTAATCTTGCACTAACCAACTTTCTGTTTTTGACATACCTATAGAAAGCCTTAGGATTCTCCTTAACCCTATCAGCCAAAGTCTTCTCATGTCCTCTTTTAGCCCTTGTTAGCTCACTCTTCAACTCCCTCCTAGCCAATCTAAAGTTTTCTAGTGCACTACCCGAGCCCTCACGTCTCATCCGAACATAAGCCTCCTTTTTCCTCTTAACCAACGAGAAAACGAAGGATGAGCGGTGACCTGATGGAGGTGTATAAGATGATGAGAGATATAGATCGAATGGATTCTTAGAGGCTTTTCCCCGGGGCTGAAATGGCTGCCACAAGAGAACACAGGTTTAAGGTGATGGGGAGTAGGTACAGAGGAGTAAGGGAGTAAGGGGTAAGTTTTTCACTCAGAGGGTGGTGGGTGAGTGGAATCGGCTGCCGTCGGTGGTGGTGGAGTCGGATTCGATAGGGTCTTTTAAGAGACTTCTGGATGAGTATATGGGACTTAATAGGATTGAGAGTTATAGGTAAGCCTAGTAGGTAGAGATAAGAACGGCAGAACTTGTGGGCCAAAGGGCCTGTTTGTGCTGTAGTTTTTCTATGATTCTATGACTCTATATCAGGGAAAAGCAAGGATCCCACTACTGACCGCTAGGGTTCTCCACTATCAACATCCAATTTTATATCGACTTTCCCATTTATTTTATGAGTTTATACCACAAATCTGTTATGTCATTGCATTAGATGATTTTTGAATATCCAAGTGCACCACATCAACAGCAGAACTTTTAAAGCCAGTTGCAAACCTCAGTTCTTTACTTACCAATTAATTTAATTTTCCTCTGTCGCTATTACATTTACCATTTCCCTCTTGAACTCAGTGAAGGCGACTCAGAGAAGTTAAATGATCAACGGACCTTCCAACCCTCGGCTAAGTTGAACATTACTGCTCCAGTCTGGAGCTGAAGACTTGACTAAATTGGATTGACCCACTCTTTTAGGTTGTGGTTACTGGCTCCTGGTCCTTTCTTCATCCACTCCAACAAAGTGAGATAGCTGGGAATTAAACCCGTATCAACTGCCTGGAAAGCAACTCTGCTCACTATAATATCACCATCACTGCATTTAGGGACTCCTGTGGTGTAGGTGCACTCACATTGCTTGCAGGATTTTGACCCTGTCACTGTGAAGGAATGGTAATATATTTACAAGTCAGGATGGTGTGTATCTTGGAAAGGAACTTCCAGATGGTGGTGATTTCATTCATCTCCTTGTCCTTCTCGGGGTAGAAATCACCAGTTTGGAAGGTGCTGTGTAATGAGCCATGGTGAGTTGTTGCACTACATCTTGTAGATGGTCCACACTGCTAGCTCTGTACCTCTGAGGTGGATGGAATGAATGTTGAAGGTGCTGGGTGGAGCTCCAGTCAACAAGCAGAGTTATCCTGAATGGTGGCGAGCTTCCTGAATCTTGAGCTGCACTCATGCAGACAAGTGGATGGTATTCAATCAAATTCCTGATGTGTCTTGTAGATGGTGGGAATGTTTTGGGAAGTCAGGAGGTGAGTTACTCTGTACAGAATTCCTGGCCTTTAACCTTCTCTTATAGCTACAGTATTGATTTGGCTAAACTGTTTCTGGTCAATGGTAACGAACACCCAAGATAGAACCATAGAACATTACAGCACAGAAACAGGCCCTTTGGCCCTTCTTGCCTGTGCTGAACCATTTTTCTGCCTAGTCCCACTGACCTGCACCTGCACCATATCCCTCCACACCCCTCTCATCCATGTACCTGTCCAAGTTTTTATTAAATGTTAAAAGTGAGCACACATTCACCATTTCATCTGGCAGCTCATTCCACATTCTCACTGCTCTCTGTGTGAAGAAGATTCCCCCAAATATTCTCTTTTAGTTTTTCCCCCTTCACCCTAACCCATGTCCTCTAGTTTTTTTTTCCCTAGCCTCAGTGGAAAAAGCCTGCTTGCATTCACTCTATCTAGACCCATCATAATTTTATACACCTCTATCAAATCTCCCCTCATTCTTCTACAGTCCAGGGAATAAAGTCCTAACCTCTCTCTGTAACCTTTCTCTGTAACTCAATTTCTCAAGTCCTGGCAACATCCTTGCAAACCTTCTCTGCACTCTTTTAACCTTATTAATATCCTTCCTGTAATAAGGTGACCAAAACTGCACATAATACTCTAAATTCAATCTCACCAATGTCTTATACAACCTCACCATAACATTCCAACACTTATACTCAATACTTTGATTCATAAAGGTCAATGTTCCAAAAGTACTCTTTACGACCCTATTTACCTGTGACACCACTTTTAGGGAATTATGTATCTGTATTCCCAAATCCCTCTGTCTACTACATTCTTCAGTGTCCACCTTGGTTTGTCCTTCCAAATGTTGATAGTGGAGGATTCAGAGGATGTTAATGCCATTGAATGTAATGGCATTATCATCCTCTGACTGTATTCTCTCTAGGTGGAGATGGCCACCGCCTGGCACTTGTCAGACCTTCCTTTAATATTGTTAAGCCTTGCTAATTATGGACATGACTTGCATCACTATCTTGCTGACTTGAGAAAGGTGCTGAACGTTGTGCAGACATCAACAAACATCTCCACTCCTCACTTTAGGATGAAAGAAATGTAACTGATGAAGCAGTTACATCATGGTTGGGCCTCGGGCACTCCCCTGAGAAATTCCTGCTGTGATTTCCTGGAGATGAGATGACCCAACAAACTGAGAAAACTGGGAATTAAACTTTTATCAACTGTCTGGAAAGCAACTATACTCACTATTATATCACCGTCATTGCATTTAGGGACTCCTGTAGTGTAGGTGTATCCACAATGCTGTGAGAAAGGGAGTCCCAGGATTCTGACCCAGTCACTGTGAAGGAATGATGATATTTTCCAAGTCAGGATGATGTGTATCTTGGAAGGGAACTTCCAGGCGGTGATGTTTCCATTCATTTGCTGCCCTTGTCCTTCCAGGGATAGAAATCACCAGTTTGGAAGGTGCTGTGTAAAGGGCCATGGTGATTTGTTGCACTGCATCTTGTAGATGGTCCAATAACCACAACTGTCTTCCTTTGTGCTGGTGATACTCCAACTGGCAGAGTTTTTTCTCTCATTACCATTGTCTTCAGTTTTTCTCTGGGTCCTTTTTGCTACATGTGGCCATATTTTGCCTTGATGTCAAGGGCCATCGCCTGGCACTTGTCATCTCACATCCTGAGTTCAGCTCTGTTGTCCGTATTTTCATCAAGGCTGCATTGAGGTAACGGACTGAGTGACCCTGCGTAAGCACAAGCTCAGAGTCAGCAAGCAGATCATTGCTAATTAAGTGCCACTTGTTAGTCTTGTTAGCCTTCCATTACTGTGCTGATGGTCGAGAATAGACTGATGGGGTGGTAAACAGGCTGATTGGATTTGTTCGCTTTTTTTTGTGTACGGTCATATCTGGGCAATTTCCCACTATTTGGGGTAAATGTCAGTTTTGTAGCTGTAGGGGAACAGCTTGGCTCAGAACAAAGCAGCTTCTGGAGCAGTAATCTTCAGTACAATTACTGAAATTTTGACAAGACCGATGATCTTTGCAGTCTCCTGTGCCTTCAGCTATTTCTTGACACCATTTGGAGTGAATTGTATTAGTTGATGATATATCTGTGATGTTGGGGACCTCTAGATGGTTACAAATATCTTATATCATTGGCACCAATGTGCCAGCCTCCTCCATCATGAGGATGGGATATTTGTGGAGCCTCCTCCTCCTGTTGGTTTATCATGCACAACCATTCACAGCTAAATGTGGCAGGATTGCAGAGCTTAGATCTGAGGCGCAGAAACTAGAATTTCCTGGATGAGGAAACCCGTTGCTGGAAAATCTCCAGTTAAATTGTCAGTGATATGAAACAGGAATTTCTGATCATCCTTTTCCTATGCGAGGATCTCCTGGGAAGAGAGAACTCCCAGAAATAGAACACTAGCCATTCCTAAAGTAAATGTGGAGCCTGTTTAATGTGGAATGAAGTGGGAGACACTCCTTCCCCCATCAGCTGTTCAAACAGAAATATTCCAGCTTCTAATGGGAGAAGAATCTTTCCTCATTGTATAAAATCCAGGGGATGGATCTTCCAGCAAAAGTTAGCACAGCTTCACATTTTAACTCACCCTGAGATATTATCAACATTAATCAGTCAAGAGTTAAGAAGTACAAGGAATCACAGCTTTATCATTTAACTCTCAGGAAGTTATACAATTCTCATAAAATCCTGGATTTATGTAACAGCTGAAAAGATTTGAATTTCTGGAAACTTGGGGTCAGTGAGATTCATAGAACATAGAACATAGAACATTACAGCGCAGAACAGGCCCTTCGGCCCACGATGTTGCGCCGACCAGTTACAAAACAATGACCCACTAGCCTAAACAATCCCTTTTCATCCATAAACCTATCCACAGATCTCTTAAACGCCCCCAAACTAGGTGCATTCAGGAGGGTAATTCTGATGATCAGAAAATGAGAACAGAATGAGGGATATGTTTAAAAATTACTTGCTTGTTCACAGGATGTGGACATCGCTGGCTAGTCCGGCATTCATTGTCCATCCCTGATTATCCTCACGTCCTCTAGGGACCATTAACAGTCGGCAACAAATACTGGTCTTGCCAGCAACACCCATATCCAGGAACAATTGAACAAAAATATGGATTTTGAGAGATGTAAAGGTGGTTTTCACCAGGAGGCAATCCAATTATAGCAATTTTTTTCATCGTTTTCCACTGCTGACTATTTTCTTTCCCATTCAGCTGAAATGACAATAGGTTAAGGTGTAGTATTTTAACTTGAATCAGTTCCCCACTGCTGCTAAGCTTGTGATACAAAAATAGGCCCAATTTCTTTTCCTGGTGAAAATTCAGCTGATTTTAACGTGTTTTTCACTCTATCCGTTTAGCCTGGATCGCAATTACATGGGAGATTCAGGAGTGAAGACACTGTCTGGGGCTCTAAGGAATCCAGACTGCAAAATACAGGCACTGAGGTAAGTGTCAGACTCTGTGAGATTGTTTATAATAATTGGGTGTCTGATACTGTAAATTATTATCAGTGTCAGTAATAGTGTCATTACTAATCACTACACATCATTCCTGTCAGTATTAGTATTATTGTTAAACACCACGGATTTACTCTGGTTCCTGTAATCTTTCCCTCTCTGATCTCCAGGTCGGAGAGTAATAGCCACAGATATTCTCACCTCCACACTCAGTACAAACCAGTCAGTGATGTGTCTGAACCTGAATTACAATAAACAGCAAGATTCAGGAGTGAAAACTGCAATTATTCATTTATAATTATTCTCAAAGCATTCATCAGAAAAAGAGATAAACAAAACAATTAAATGCTAATAGAAATATCATAGATGGGAGGTCATATGTTCAAACTAGTTAATTTGCCATTCTGATTATAGATGTTTAAGTCTGTAAGCTTCTCAGTTTGATTAAAATTATAAAATTGCTGTATATCGGGAAGGTTGTTAACACATGACACTGAAATCTGATGACTTGTATCCCGAGGGATCCACTTTAAATGGAGCTGAGGGATTATTTTAAAACTTAGGGTAGAGATTGAGTTGGAGAGGATTAGGAAGGGATTTCCAGTTGTTACAGCCCAGACACTAAGGGACAATTTCTTAGCACGGCCAATCAACCTAACCCGCACATCTTTGGACTGTGGGAGGAAACCGCAGCACCTGAAGGAAACCCACGCAGACACAAAGAGAATGTGCAAACTCCACACAGACAGTGACCCGAGCTGGGAATCGAACCCATTTGAAGCAGTAGTGCTAACCATTGTGCTACCGTGTCGCCCCAAAAGTAAGAAAGCAACGTTGGAGCTATACAAGGCATTGGTGAGGCCGCAGCTGGAATATTGTGCACAGTTTTGGTCCCCTTATTTGAGGAAAGATGTAGTGGAATTAGAGGCAGTTCAGAGGAGGTTCATTATATTGATTCCAGAGTGAGGGGTTTGTTGTATGAAGAGAGATTGAACAGTTTAGGCTCAGATTCTCTGGGATTTAGAAGAATGAGGGGAAATCAAATTGAAATATAGAAGCTGATAAAAGGTATGGATAAAGTAGCTTCCACTGGTGGGGCATTCGAGGATGGGAAATCCTCGTCTTAGGATAAGGGGCAGCAAATTTAAAACAGAGTTGAGGAGAAACTACTTCTCCCAAAGGGTTCTGAGTACGTGGAATTCACTATCCCAAAGTGCGGTGAATGCTGGGACAGCCCCAGTTTACCCAATCTTTCCTCATAACCCAATCCTTCCATACAGGCAGCATCCTGGTAAACCTCCTCTGCACTCTCTCCAGGGTCTCCACATCCTTCCGGTAGTAAGGTGACCAGAACTGGACGCAGTACTCCAAATGCTGTCTAACCAACCCTTTTTTTAACTCGTTTCTTGCTTCCTTGTAACCCTCAAAAGAGTCAACTGAACCTTGTTTTCTCATCCTTACATACGCTTCTTTTTTCCTGTTGACAAGACATTCAACCTCCTTTGTGAACCATGGTTCCATCACTCGGCCATTTCCTCCCTGCCTGGCAGGGACATTTATATTTGCAGTATTTGTGCCTTGAAAAAGCTCCACTTTTCATTTGTGCCCATACCTGACAGTTTCTGTTCCCATTTTATGCTCCCTAATTCTTGCCTAATTGCATCATAATTACCCCTGCCCCACTTATAAACCTTGCCCTGTCGTGTGACCCTATCCCTCTCCATTGCAATAATAAAGGACACCGAATTGTGATCACTATTCCATGAGACCGCTCTCCCACAAACAAATCTAGCACTTGGCCCGGTTCATTACCCAGTACCAAGTCCAATGTGGCCCCACCTCTTGTCGGTCTATCCACATATTGTGTCAGGAAACTCTCCTGCACACACTGTACAAAAAGTGTCCCATCCAAACTATTCGACCTATAAAGGTTCCAATTAATATTTGGAAAGTTAAAGTCACCCATGATAACTACCCTGTGATCTCCACACCTATTCACAATCGGCTTTACCATTTCCTCCTCCACATCTCTCTTACTATTTGGGGGCCTATAGAAAACTCCTAACAACATGACCGATCCTTTCCTATTTCTAACTTCAGCCCATGTTACCTCAATAGGCAGATCCCCCTCGAAATACCTTTCAGCAGCCGTTAAACTATTCATGATTAATAATGCTACTCCTCAACCTCTTTTACCGCCTTCCCTACTTTTACTGAAACATCTATCCCCCGGAACTGCCGAGAACCATTCCTGTCCCTGTTCTAACCATGTCTCCGTAATGGCCACAACATCATAGTCCCAATTACCAATCCACTCTCCAAGTTCACCGAGTAGCAACTCACCAAATTTCCTGACTTGGAAAATATTGCTTTGCCATCATTACTATGAGATCATAATCCCGATGTCCCTTCCCAACTGCATTGTACCGCATGGCTGCAGAATTTAAGATGGCTCACCACCCTTTTCTCAAAGGCAATTGGGGATTTGTTGCCTGTGACACAATCATCCTGTGGAAGAATTAATAAAGACCAGTGCTACCCACTGAAGGGATGGGTAATTGTGCCTGTGTGTAACCCAAAGACAGTTACAGAGGAGAGATACAACAGCTGCTACAGGGCAACTAGAGTGACCATTACTTTACTCAGAGGGTAGTAAGGGCGTGGAATGCCCTGCCTGCAGCAGTTGTGGACTCGCCAACTTTAAGGGTGTTCAAATGGTCAGTGGATAGGCATATGGATAACATTGGAATAGTTTAGGTTAGAGAGTCATTAGATTGGTTCCACTGGTCGGCACAACATCGAGGGCCCAAGGGCCTGTACTGCGCTGGAATGTCCTATGTTCTATGTTGTAGGCCATAGAGTTTCTAAAGATAGATCTGATGGAAGCCATCAATATACCCAGCAAGAGTCTCAAATATCCTGGTGTTGTGCTGTGCTCGATACAACCTGGGTTAGAGTTGAGAAGCTTTGAACAAAATGTGATTTTGAACAAGTGCGATGTTGACCAGATGCTTCATGATGAGGAACCCCATGGACCACAGGCCAGGGACATGGGATATGTGTCAGGGAGGATGAAGATTCAGTAATACAGACATGTTTTCCATGGACCTTAACTCACACAGCCATTCAGTGTAATAAATCTTCCACCTTCTGCTCCACATTGCTGTTTCTGTGAATGTTCTACCATTTCCCTGGAGCTGTCACTACATGAGACAAAGACATTGGAAATGTATTCACCTCATTCAGTGTGATATTTCTGATCTCTCATTCCCAGTGAACTGTTGAAAACCCAGTAATGTGGTGAAGGATTGTTTTAGTAGTGCACCATATAGATGATTTAGAGGAGGGGGCTGAGTGTAGGGTGTCGAAATTTGTTGATGACACAAAGATAAGTGGAAAAGCAAATTGTGCGGCAGGTGTGGAAAGTCTGCAGAGGGATCTAGATAGGCTGAACGAGTGGGCAAGGACCTGGCAGATGGAGTACAATGTTAGCAAGTGTGAGGTTATCCACTTTGGCAGAAATAATAGTAGGAGGGATTACTATTTAAAGGGCGAAAAGCTGCAGCATGCTATGGTGCAGAGGGACCTGGGAGGTCCTTGTGCATGAATCGCAAAAACCCAGTCTGCAGGTGCAGCAGGTGATCAAGAAGGCAAATAGGATGCTGGCCTTTATAGCAAGGGGGATTGAATATAAAAGCAAGGACGTCCACCTTGTGTCCAACGAGGCACATACACGCGATGGGTCGTACTTGGGCTGCTCTTGGTTGTTTGAGATTGACCGAGTGCTTCATGTCGTTAGTGTGTGCCTAAACTGGACCAGATACTGGGCAAGACGACAGCTCAGTGACTATCACTGATTGCTGTGCAGACGCATGGATTTGGGCCAGTGTCTGTGGGAGTTTGCGCATTCTCCCCGTGCTTGTGTGGGTTTTCTCCGGGTGCTCCGGTTTCCTCCCACACCCCAAAGATGTGCTGTTAAGCTGATTGGCAGTAATAAATTGTCCCTAAATCAGTTTCCCTCAATCTGGATGGCCATAAAACATTAGACAGGGGTCGTGGGTGGAGAGGGGGACTGGTGGTGTTGGGATGGCGGCGCGGGCTTGTTGGGCCGAAGGGCCTGTTTCCCGGACTGTTTTTGTTCTTTGTTTTGTAGGTCTTGCTGTAGCTGTACAGGGCACTGGTGAGGCCGCAGCTGGAGTACTGTGTGCAGTTTTGGTTGCTGCACTTGCGCAAGGATATTTTGGCCTTGGAGGGAGTGCAGAGGAGGTTCACTCGGCTGATACTGGAGATGAGGGGGTTGAACTATGAGGAGAGGCTGAATAGACTGGATTTGTACTTGTTGGAGTTTAGAAGGCTGTGGGGGGATCTTATAGAGACGTATAAGATAATGAAGGGGATGGATAGAGTAGAGGTTGAGAGATTCTTCCCGCTTAGAAAGGATAGCAGGACTAGAGGGCACAGCCTCAAGATAAGGGGGGCGGTTTAGAACGGAGTTGAGGAGGAACTTCTTCACTCAAAGGGTGGTGAATCTCTGGAATTCTCTGCCCGTTGATGTGGTAGAGGCTACCTCGCTAAATATATTTCAGACACTGGTAGATAGGTTTTTGGTAGGCAAGGGAATTAAGGGTTATGGGGAGAAAGCGGGAAAGTGGAACTGAGCCACGACAGATCAGCCATGATCTTATTGAATGGCGGGGCAGGCTCGAGGGGCTAGATGGCCTACTCCTGCTCCTATTTCTTATGTTCTTATCTCTGAATTTATTAAAAACACAAGCATAACAAAGTGACTGGCAAACAACAAAGTGAAACCCATGGAAGTGACCCCACCATGACAACCACAGTCATCCCCACACTTTCCGCTGAACTACAGGCAGGATCTTTCCCTCTCTCCTCTGGGAATTTCGATGACTGTGGCCTTTGTCCTTGGATTATGAGTCCTGGAAGGATCCAGCCGACTGTGAATCCTCTGCACAGATGCTGGAGTTATCCCTGTCATCATAGCTTCATGAGGTGCTTGTGTCACAGTCGGAGCAGAAGAGGACCCACTGCCCACACCAGGGGCATCCTGAGAGGAGCTCCCAAATGCTGCAGGCAGCCGCTCCTCTATCCATTCAGGGCAAACTGGACCCTCCCTGTTCAGCTGAGGAGTGAGAGATCCCAACAGTGACTCCAGGTGTGCATTTTCTCCTCTCGTCCAGCCACTGCTTCACAGAGCTCATGGAGGTGGTGATAACAAGCAGGTCTCTGTGTGTCTTCTTTGGGTGCTATGATGGATGTCACTTTCCATGAAGGTCACCAATCTCTCTGTGGATTTGTACTCATACCTGAGACATGGTAACACTGCTGGCCTGGATTGACTCCTCCATCCTTTGTGTATGGATACATACAGCCTTTAAAAACTTCACCGGATATTAAAATATCTTACACTGCAGCTCCAGTATCATAGAACATAGAATATAGAACATAGAACATTACAGCACAGAACAGGCCCTTCGGCCCACGATGTTGCGCCAACCAGTTACAAAACAATGACCCACTAGCCTAAACCAATCCCTTTTCATCCATAAACCTATCCACAGATCTCTTAAACGCCCCCAAACTAGGTGCATTTACAACTGCAGCTGGCAGGGCATTCCAGTCCCTCACCACCCTCTGGGTAAAGAACCTACCCCTGACATCTGTCCTATAACTACCCCCCCTTAATTTAAAATCGTGCCCCCTCATGCTAGCTTTCTCCATCCTAGGAAAAAGGCTATCACTATCTACCCTGTCTAAACCTCTAATCATCTTATATGTTTCAATGAGATCCCCTCTTAGCCGTCTTCTTTCTAGCGAAAACAACCCCAAATCTCTCAATCTCTCCTCATAGGATCTCCCCTCCATACCAGGCAACATCCTGGTAAACCTCCTCTGCACCCTCTCTACATCCTTCCTGTAATGTGGGGACCAGAACTGCACACAAAACTCCAAGTGCGGCCGCACCAGAGATGTGTACAGTTGCATCATGACGCTGCGACTCCTAAATTCAATCCCCCTACCAATAAACGCCAAGACTCCGTATGCCTTCTTAACAACCTTATCTACTTGATTCCCAACTTTCAGGGATCTATGTACACATACACCTAGATCCTCTGCTCCTCCACACTATTCAAAGTCCTCCCGTTAGCCCTATACTCAACACATCTGTTATTCCTACCGAAATGAATTACCTCACACTTCTCCACATTAAACTCCATCCGCCATCTCTCAGCCCAGCTCTGCAACCTTTCTAAGTCATCCTGCAAACTGTAACACCCTTCCTAACAATCTACCACACCTCCGACTTTGGTGTCATCAGCAAACTTACTAATCCACCCAACTATACCCTCATCCAGATCATTAATAAAAATTACAAACAGCAGTGGCCCCAAAACAGATCCCTGAGGCACACCACTTGTAACCAAACTCCATGACGAATATTTCCCATCAACCACCACTCTCTGTCTCCTATCTGCTAGCCAATTCCTGATCCAATTACCTAGATCACCCCCAATCCCATACATCTGCATTTTCTGCAGAAGCCTACCATGGTGAACCTTATCAAACGCCTTGCTAAAATCCATATACACCACATCAACTGCCTTACCCCTATCCACCTCTTTGGTCACTTTCTCAAAGAACTCGATAAGGTTAGTAAGGCATGACCTACCCGCTACAAAACCATGCTGACTGTCTCTAATCAACTCATTACTTTCCAAATAACTATAAATCCTGTCTCTAATAATCCTTTCCAAAACCTTACCCACCACAGAAGTAAGACTCACCGGTCTATAATTCCCAGGGAAGTCCCTTCTCCCCTTCTTAAACAATGGGACAACATTTGCTGTCCTCCAATCTTCTGGTACTATACCAGAGACTAACGACGACCTGAAGATCAGAGTCAGAGGCTCCGCAATCACCCCTCTTCCCTCCCAAAGAATCCTAGGGCAAATCCCATCTGGACCAGGGGACTTATCTGTTTTCAATCCCTCTAAAATATCCAGCACATCCCCCGTATCAACTGCAATACTATCTATTTTACACCCCTGCACCCCAGTGTCCTCCTCAGCTGCATTCCTGTCCCCTTGCGTGAACACCGAAGAGAAATATTGGTTCAACGCCTCTCCAATCTCCTCCGGTTCCACACACAACTTCCCTCTACTGTCTGTAACTGGCCCTAATCTTGTCCTAACCAACCTTCTGTTCTTGACATACCTGTAAAACGCCTTAGGGTTCTCCTTAATCCTATCAGCCAAAATCATCTCATGTCCTCTTTTAGCCCTTCTTAACTCCCTCTTCAACTCCCTCCTAGCCAATCTAAAACTTTCTAATGCACTACCTGAGCCCTCAAGCCTCATCTGAACATAAGCCTCCTTTTTCTTCCTAACCAACGAATCAACTTTTTTGGTGCACCACGGTTCCCTGGGCCTACCAAATCCTCCTTGCCTGACAGGGATATACTTATCACAGACCCGCAATAGCTGCTCCTCGAAAAATCTCCACATCTCGGATGTTCCCAGTCCCTGTAATCTCCCATTCCAACCAATGCTTCCTAATTCTCTCCTAATAGCCTCATAATTACCCTTCCCCCAGCTGAAACTACTGACCCGAGGTTCATGCCTATCCCTTTCCATCACTAAGGTGAACGTAATCGAATTGTGGTCACTATCCCCAAACTGTACACCAACTTCCAAGTCTAGCACCTGGTCTGGCTCATTGCCGAGCACCAAATCCAATATAGCCTCACCTCTCGTCGGCCTATCTACATACTGAGTCAAAAAACCTTCTTGCACACTTTGAACAAAAACTGACCCCTCTAACGAGCCAGAGCTGTAGCAATTCCAATCTACATGAGTAAAGTTAAAGTCCCCCATAACAATTACCCTATTACTTTCACTCCTAACAAGGATCGTCTCCGCAATCCTTTCCTCAACCTCTCTAGAACTTTTTGGAGGTCTATAAAAGACTCCCAACAGGGTGACCTCTCCTCTCCTATTTCTAATCTCCGCCCATACTACCTCAACAGACAAGTCCTCATCAAAGTTCCTCTCTGACACTGAGATACAGTCCTTGACCAATAATGCTACCCCACCCCACCTTCTACCTCCTTGTCTACTCCGATTAAAGCATTTGTACCCCGGGACCTGCAACATCCATTCCTGACCCTGCTCTATCCAAGTCTCTGAAATGGCCACAACATCGAAGTCCCAGGTACTGGTCCACGCTGCAAGTTCATCCACCTTATTGCGAATACTCCTCGCATTAAAGTATACACATTTCAAACCACATTCCAAACCCTGTTCCGCCCCTCCCCCGCAATGCCGTGCATTGCAGTCCCCATCTATGCCCCCCTCACTTTCACCCCCTCTACTCAGGATCCCACCCCCCCTCTGAATCAGTTTAAACCACTCTGCTGCATTGTTAAAGACTCCAGTCACATTTAATCTTCCTGAAGCTGACAATGTCCTCTCCCCTCGAACTATGAGTGACCTTGACTATTGCTGCCTTCATCATCTGCTCGGGTTTGTCTGTGCTGTCCTGTGCTCAGTAAAAAGTCTGACAACACCAGGTTTTAGTCCAACCTATTTATTTGATAATATACTCACTAGCTTTCGGGTTAGCCCCTTCGTCAGGTGAATGGAGAGTTCTGGCCTCAGACAGAGCATATAAAGCACAGACAGTTTAGAGATTACTGATTAAAATGCAAATCCTTACACCTAACCTGCTGTTCAAGACCTGAAGTGGCTGATAATGTGAGTGGAAGGAGCACTGATCACACACAGTTTAAACAGTTTAAACTTTAAACTGTGATCAGTGCTCCTTCCACTCACATTATCAGCCACTTCAGGTCTTGAACAGCAGGTTAGGTGTAAGGATTCGCATTTTAATCAGTAATCTCTAAACTGTCTGTGCTTTATATGCTCTGTCTGAGGCCAGAACTCTCCATTCACCTGACGAAGGGGCTAACCCGAAAGCTAGTGAGTATATTATCAAATAAATAGGTTGGACTAAAACCTGGTGTCGTCAGACTTTTTACTGTGTTTACGCCAGTCCAACGCCGGCATACCCACATCATGACTGTCCTGTGCTGCCAGATTGTAACCCGTTTGCTAATCGTGTGAGACAGAATCTGCTCTGGTGGATGATATGGGGAATAGTGTGACAGAGCACCCTTTGTGCACCCTCCTCTTCTTCTGAGATAGACACTTATCTTCCTTTCGCAGCAGCTGTTGATTTGTGAGAGAGTGAAGATTGTTAGAGGGTAATGCACATTCCAACATGTCCTGGAGACTGTTCCTAACCCAGAGCTCCATCTGACCAATGGTGAACACACAAGCACCAGGTTTTGGACTCAGCAGCAGAGCCTCTCCTGTGCCCATCACTCACTCTCTCACTCTCTCTGGATCTACAACCCATCTCACCATCAGTGATTGCCCACCCAGCATCCAGGTCTCCCAGATCCAGCACTTCATCTTCCATTGGCAGAAGGATAACACAATCCAGACACTGTCACTCTTGGCTCCTTCTCTGACGCTCTGTGCCCTCTTCTACAAGCACATAAATTTCCATTGTTACTCACCCATCAAAGACACACACAAGCCTATGGTGCTGCCAGACTGCCCATCATGGGCCCACCAGGATGGTCACTCAGTGTGGGTAGTACAGCAGTCATCTCTGACTGACCGGAACCCTTCACAGAGAGGCTGACATGTTCCTGAAGATTGATGCTGCTGTTTGGACATTGCCAGTGTCTGGGTGGAGATGTTCTTTCTACAATTTCTCTTCCATCCTTATTCACATATCAGCCTGTAAGTTTAACGCTCACCTTGTCAGAACATATCAGGTTATTGATCCTTTTGCCTCACTGCAGCCACGTGCTGCCTGCTCTGGCCCTTGGCAGTTTCTATCCAGACTTGCTTGTGTTGATGTGACAGATCTCCTCCTCCAGTCCTGAGGGAACTGAACCTCCCTCCAAACCGATATAGCCTTGAGAATTTCCAGGGAAGTGTCAGTGAATTGGGTTTAATCTGCCTTCTGTCATTTCAGCCCTTTGTTCATTAACCAGGGCTCCCTCACTGCTCCCTTCAGAGCCTTTAAAAGTGCTGCTGGCTGCCTTTAAATCTGGTGCCAGCTTTGCCTGAATGGGATCTTCCCCTGCAGCCAGTGGTTAAGCACTGGAATACACAGGGTTTTGGGGGAAGGTGAGG
This sequence comes from Prionace glauca, assembly GCA_037974335.1. NCBI lineage: Eukaryota > Metazoa > Chordata > Chondrichthyes > Carcharhiniformes > Carcharhinidae > Prionace > Prionace glauca. The sequence continues at coordinate 32,052,635 of CM075759.1, forward strand.
GAATGATATTTAGTGAGTTGCTCATTCGGAGAGTCAGTGCAGACTCAATGGGCCGAATGGCCTCCTTCTGCTCTGTAACAATTCTGTGATTCTGCCTGTGCTGCCTGAGTAGACGGATTCCCCTAACCTGTCAGATATTAATGTGTCCGTTCTGGTTCTGTGTGGAGTTGGTTAGTTCAGTTGGTTTGGTGTCTGGAGTGTGATTGGAATGATGCTAATGTTGAGGGTTTGGTCCTCGTATCGGCTGTGGGGTTCATGGAGTCCCATCTCCTCCCAGTGCCCCACGTTTACGAAGTTGTGTTTCAGAAGCTACATGTAACAAATTGTCTCTCTCTCTATTGGAGAGAAATGGTCATATTTGATTATGGACTATGGCTGCTAACACTGTCCACACGGCAACATCACCAACTCCCAGTTGAAATATCCATACATTTCCAACCCTTATCTTCACAGAATTGTTACGGTTCACAATGAGGCCATTTGGCCCTTCGTGTCTGTACTAGTTCACCAAATTAGCATTAGGAATGTGTGTCATTCTCCAGTCTTTTTCTTGTATCCTCGCTCATTGTTTATATTCAAATGATCATCCAATTCCTTTTTGACAGCTTCGATGCAGTCTCCCTCCACCACACTTCCCTGCTGTAATTCCAGACCCAAACCACTGGCAGTGTGAAAAAGGTTTCTCTCTCATCATCTTCAACCCCACCACACACTCCATTCCTGAGCCACTGACCATCACATGTCCCTCCCTGTGACTCAGGGTAAGGACATGGGAATCCTGTGCTCTTCCCTTTCACCATCATCCTTTTTGTCATTTAATCACTCCGGCACTTCCATTTTGTTCTTTCCTCGTGACCCGCCCATCCCCAGCTCCCTGTCACTTAAAACAATTTAATTCACTGGTATTTCCAAGCCTAATTTTAACTAATTGAACTGAAACTAAATCTGTTTCTCTCTTCACAGATATTGCCTGACCTGATGAGAATTTCCAACATGTTCATATTTCAGATTTACAGCATTAATATAATTTTGCCTTCTGTATGAACTGAAATTGTGTTTCTTGAATGTCCCGCGCTGTACATTATTATTGTTAATGATCTTATTCTTAAAAACACTGTGGATTTACCCTGATTCCTGTTATTTTTCTCTCTCTGATCGCCAGTCTGAATCGTAATGCTGTCACTGATTCTTGTGCCAAGGACCTGGCCTCTGCTCTCAGTACAAACCGCTCACTGATAGATCTGAATCTGGGTTACAATAAACTGGGAGATTCAGGAGTGAAACGGCTGTCTGTGGCTCTGAGGAATCCGGACTGTAAAATACAGAAACTGGAGTAAGTAGCAGACTGTGTGAGATTGTGTTTATAATAACTGAATATTCAACAATATAATGTCACCACTGGTATTTGTATAAAAACACTGCCCATTACTATTGGTGTCAGTTATGAATAAGGAAAATTATTTTTCCTCTGACTCCTGTTGCTTCTCTCTCTGATCCCTGAGCAATGGGATGTCAGTCCCACAGATCCTTATGTTGAGGGTGTTGGGGAATAATGTTATGGTTCACCCTCTGAGGTTCTCTCCTCCTCCTCAGATGTGCACAGCTCTCCCCGGACACAGCGACAGTGATTTGTGAAAAAGGGGGAGAGTGAATGGATGACAGTAAATGGAGGACAGGACATGGTGGTGGAGTCTCGCTGTTAGTAACAGATGACAGTACAGTAGAGAGAGGTAAACTTAATTCAAATGATCAAGATGCAGAATCAGTTTGATTAGAGACAAGAATTAACAAAGTTGAAAGATCACTTATGGGAATCATTTATAGACATTTCAATATTCAGAATCTCCTACACAGTACACAGGAAAAATAATGTGGTCTTGTAAAAACATACTGCAACAATCAAGGGTGATTTTAAACATTCATGTACAAAGAAGAACAGAGAGCCATACAGCACAGTAACAGGCTCTTAAGCCCACCAAACCTGAGGCGGTGACTCGTTCTTATTCAGACCCAGTACTTACTGCTCATACACAGTTTCTATTCCTCTGTTCATCTCCCATTCATGTTTCTATCAAGATAAACCTTGAACATTGGGAGCGTGCCTGCTTCTGTCAACTTCACTGGCTGTGCATTCGAGGCACCCACCACCCTCTGTGAAAACTTTACCCGCATATCTCCTCTAAACTTTCCCCCTCTTGCCTTCAAACTGTCCCATCTTGTAGTTGACCTGGGGAAAACCCCAACTACCCACCGTATATTTGCCTCTGTCAGGTCACCCCTCAGCCTCCGTGTTTCCAGTGAAAACAATCTGAGATTGTTCAACCTTAACCAGAACAGGCAACATTCTTGTAAATCTTCTTTGCACCTTCTCCAAAGCATCCACATCTTCTGATGTCTGGCAATAAGCACTGCACGCAATATTCCATATTGGGCCTAACTAAAGTTTAATACAGCTGTAACATAACTTGTCAACTTTTATACTCGATGCACTGAGTGATGAAGCAAGCATGCTGCGTACCTTGTTGATCAAGTTACCCACCTGTGTTGCCACTTTCAGGGATCAGTGGACACTACACACATATCCCTCTGAATGTCAATGCTCCTAGTGTTTTTTTCGGACAGGGAACGCTGGGGGATGACCATGTGAAGTTGCATCAAATTATAGAAAAAAAACCTTTCCCCTTCCTTTTAGGAGTCAATAACCAAGGGTATTGATTTAAGGCATTGGGCATGAGTTTCAAAGGAGAATTGAGGATGGCACAGTGGTTAGCATTGCTGCCTCACAACGTCAGGGACCTTTGTTTAATTCTGGCCTCAGGTGACTGCCTGTGGAGTTTGAATGTTCCGCTCATGTGTGCGGGTTTCTGTCAGGCACTCTGGTTTCCTCTCACAGTCTAAAGAAGTGTAGGTTAGTTGGATTGACCAAGCTAAATTGTTCCTTAATGTCCTAAGATGTGTAGTTTTGGTAGATTTGCCATAGTAAATGTCCAGTGATAAGCAGTTGTGTGGGCCTGGTTAAGATGCATCTTCGGAGAATCAGTGTAGTGTGGATGGGACGATTGGGCCCCTTCTGCCCAGTGGGGACTCTCTGGTTCTGTGGAAATGTTTTTTCACCCAGAGGGTAGTGGGAATCTGGATCTCACTGTCTGAAAGGGTGGTGGAATCAGGAACACTCCCAACATTTAAGAAGCATTCAGACAAGCACTTGAAATGCCGCAGCGTACAAGGCTATGGAGCAAGTGCTGGTAATGGATTAGAATAGATTGGTGCTTGATGGCTGACACAAACACGGTGGGCCGAAGGGCCTCTTTCTGTGCTGAAAACCTTTATAAAGGCCCAGGGATTGGAAGTTATGAACCAGAACTGATGTTTCCCAATCACACCACCCTTAATTTGTGAGAGAGAGAGAGAGAGAGAGAGCAGGGTGAATGGAGGCAATTGTAAACACACAGACAGAAACTCCAAGGTGTTTTGTGAAGTTAGCCTGGACCTTTGGTTTTATATTTGATTTTGGTATTGATGAGCATGAGGTGTTTCAGTCCAGGTATGAATCAAGTGACCCACTAGGATGCTTTTATCAAAGACAGTTTATTCAGAATGCAGTTAGAATCTAACGACAAGAATTAACATAACTTTTCCCAATTGTAAAACTTAAACATGACACAGTATAACTCTTAACATCTAACTATCTCTGGTTTTCCAATATAAAGCAATACACACAGACATACACCCATCTCCAATATTAGTTAGCACAAGTATCTCAGGTGATGCCAATTTCCAGCATTTTAACACTTCCAGACAGCCAACTGACAATTGTTTTCAGAGAAGGATGTCAGCTCCGAACAGCCCAATCGCAGAGAGGTAACCCCAGTCTCTGACAGCTTCCAACACAGCAACACTTCAACAGCAAAAACTCCAACTTCAGAGAGGGAAACAGCACTGCTGTTTGTCTTAACTTCAAGCAGCTTCTGAAAGCAGAATAAAAACTAGAATGTTCTGTGAAAAATAGCTGTCCCTCAGTCACATGACATAACCTGTCAATCACCCACAATCAAGTTCTACTCTGCCATCCCAGGGGAACACTGAAACAACAGAACACTGCATTAGTTCAGATTAAAATCAACATGATGTCAATTATACTGCTTCAGTAACAATAGAGGAAACCGATTACAGATAGCACGGTGCAGACAGTATAACCTGCATAGAAACATGATTAAAATAAATACTGGAGTCGGCCATTCGCCCCTTCGAGCCTGCTCCTCCATTCATTTTGTTCATGGCTGATCATCGAATTCAATATCCTTCAATATTCAGTATATTTTTTCAAGGCACAGTTTGTAATAAAATGCACATTCCAACACATTGTTCAGTTGCTTCCATGGGCAAACAAGCTCTGTGTGTTGCATGTCAGAGTGTCTCCTGTGCCCATCCATTTGTCTGCACACCCTCATCTCCATAATCAGTGTCACAATCAGCGATTTCCCACACGATCTGCTGTTCTCCCAGCTGCAGTGCTGCTAATTCTAGGTGCAAGAATTACAAGGTGTGGACACTGTCACCATTTTTAGTTCATTTCCTGATGTTTCGTGCTCTCTTCTACAGACACATGAAGTTCCATTGTTACTCTCCCATCAAAGACACAAGCCACTGCTGGTGAAACCTTGACTGACCATCATGTCCACACAGAGAAAGCATCTTGCCTTTGACCATTCCATTCTCAAAGTGCAAAAGTTATCTGACTAACCAGAACTCTGCAGAGAGAGGCTGACATGTCTCTGACAGTCGATGCTGTTGTCTGGGCATTGCTTATGTCTGTATGGGGATGGCCTTTCTACCATTTCACTTTCATTCTCATTCGACCCCATATGCCTCAGATTATATGTGACAAAATGCTTCAGCAGCTTGTCAAACTTGGCAAGTTATTCATCCTCACTGCAACCATATAACCCACGCCTGCTCAGGTCTCTGGCAATCTCCATCCTGTTATACTTGGATTGATGTGGCAGATACTCTCCAGTCCTGAGAGAACAGAAATTTGCTCCAAACTGACGCAGCCTTGGGGAACACGACCAAGTGCATCATTGAATTGAGTTTAACCTTCCTCCTCCTATTTCAGCCCTGTGTTCAGTAACCAGGCCTTCCTCACTGCTCTCTCCAGAGCTGCCGCCTATGAAATTGCTGCTGGTGCCAGCATTACCTGAACCAGGACATCCCCTGCAGCGAGTTGTTAACCTCTGGAATGCACAGGGTTTTGGGGGAAGGTGAGGGAATGACACTTAGTGAATTGCTCATTTGGAGAGTCAGTGCAGACTCAATGGGCCAAATGGCCTCCTTCTGCTCTGTAACAATTCTGTGATTCTGCCTGTGCTGCCTGAGTGGACGGATTCCCCTAACCTGTCAGATATTAATGTGTCCGTTCTGGTTCTGTGTGGAGTTGGTTAGTTCAGTTGGTTCGGTGTCTGGAGTGTGATGTGGAATGATGCTAATGTTGAGGGTTTGGTCCTCGTACCGGCTGTGGGGTTCATGGAGTCCCAACTCCTCCCATTGCTCCACGTTTATTAAGTTTTGTCCCTGAAGCTACATGTAATAAATTGTCTCTCTCTCTATTGGTGAGAAATTAATATTTCATTGGGGACTGTGGCTACTAACACTGTCCACACGGCAACATCACCAACTTCCAGTCGAAATATCGATACATTTCCAACCAATATCTCCATATAATTGTTCCGGAGCACAATGAGGCCATTTGGTCCGTCATATCTACACCAGCTCACCAAATTAATATTAGAAATTTGTGTCATTCTCCAGCCTTTTTCTCGTATCCTTGCTCATTGTTTATATTCAAATAATCATCTAATTCCTTTCTGACTGTTTCGATACAGCCTCCCTCCACCACACTTCCCGGCTGTAATTCCTTACATAGAACCCTACAGTGCAGAAACAGGCCCTTCGGCCCATCGAGTCTGCACTGAACACAATCCCACCCAGACCCTATCCCCATATCCCTACACATTTACCTGCTAATCCCTCTAACCTACACATCCCAGGACACTAAGGGGCAATTTTAGCATAGCCAATGAACCTAACCCGCACATCTTTGGACTGTGGGAGGAAACCGGAGCACCCGGAGAAAACCCACGCAGACACGAGGAGAATGTGCAAACTCTACACAGGCAGTGACCCGAGCCGGGAATCGAACCCAGGACCCTGGAGCTGTGAAGCAGCAGTGCTAACCACTGTGCTACCGTGCCGCCATCCAGACCCGAACCACTGGCAGTGTGAAAAAGGTTTCTCTCTCATCATCTTCAACCCCACCACACACTCCATTCCTGAGCCACTGACCATCCCATGTCCCTCCCTGTGACTCAGGGTAAGGACATGGGAATCCTGTGTTCTTCCCTTTCACCATCATCCTTTTTGTCATTTAATCACTCCGGCACTTCCATTTTGTTCTTTCCTTGTCACCCGCCCATCCCCAGCTCCCTGTCACTTAAAACAATTTAATTCACTGCTCCTTCCAAGTTCTAATTTTAGCAAATTGAACTAAATCTGTTTCTCTCTTCACAGATATTGCCTGACCTGATGAGAGTTTCCAACATATTTTATTCATATTTCAGATTTACAGCATTAATATAATTTTGCCTTCTGAATGAACTGAAGTTGTGTTTCTTGAATGTCCCGCGCTGTACATTATTATTGTTAATGATCTTATTCTTAAAAACACTGTGGATTTACTCTGATTCCTGTTATTTTTCTCTCTCTGATCGCCAGTCTGAAAGATAATGCTGTCTCTGATTCTTGTGCCGAGGACCTGGCCTCTGCTCTCAGTACAAACCGCTCACTGATAGATCTGAATCTGGGTTTCAATGAACTGGGAGATTCAGGAGTGAAACTGCTGTCTGTGGCTCTGAGGAATCCGCACTGTATAATACAGAAACTGGAGTGAGTAGCAGACTCTGTGAGATTGTGTCTATAATAATAATATACTATAATTTCACCACTGGTATTTGTATAAAAAACACTGCCCATTACTATTCGCATCACTTATAAATAAAGAAAATTTCTTTTCCTCTGATGCCTAGGCAATGGGATGTCATAAGAACATAAGAAATAGGAGCAGGAGTAGGCTATCTAGCCCTTCAAGCCTGCCCCGCCATTCAATAAGATCATGACTGATCTGAAGTGGATCAGTTCCACTTTCTCGCTCTCTCCCCATAACCCTTAATTCCCTTGTCTACCAAAAATCTATCTACCCGTGACTTAAATATATTTAGCGAGGTAGCCTCCACCACATCAACGGGCAGAGAATTCCAGAGATTCACTACCCTTTGAGTGAAGAAGTTCCTCCTCAACTCTGATCTAAACTGCACCTCCCCCCCTTATTTTGAGGCTGTGCCCTCTGGTCCTGCTATCCTTTCTAAGCGGGAAGAATCTCTCTACCTCGACCCTATCCATCCCCTTCATTATCTTATACGTTTCTATAAGATCCCCCCTCATCCTTCTAAACTCCAACGAGTACAGACCCAGTCTATTTAGTCTCTCTTCATAGTCCAACCCCCTCATCTCCGGTTTCATTCCGAATCCACTGCTACTTCCAAGTTCTAATTTTAACTAATTGAACTGAAACTAAATCTGTTTCTCTCTTCACAGATACTTTCTGTCGTTTTGAGAGTTTCCAGCATATTTTGTTTATATTTCAGATTTGCAACATCGATATAATTTTGCCTTCTGTATGAACTGAAGTTGTGTTTCTTGAATGTCCTGCGCTGTACATTATTATTGTTAATGATCTTATTCTTAAAAACACTGGGGATTTACCCTGAATACTGTTATTTTTCTCTCTCTGATCTCCAGTCTGTTTGGTAATGCTCTCACCAATTCTTGTGCTGAGGACCTGGCCTCTGCTCTCAGTACAAACCGCTCACTGATAGATCTTGATCTAGGTAACAATAAACTGGGAGATTCAGGAGTGAAACGGCTGTCTGTGGCTCTGAGGAATCCAGACTGTAAAATACAGAAACTGCAGTAAGTAGCAGACTGTGAGATTGTGTTTATAATAATGAATATTCAATAATATAATTTAACTGCTGATATTTGTATGAAAACACTGCCCATTACTATTGGTGTCAGTTATGAATAAGGAAAATTGTTTATCCTCTGACTCGTGTTGCTTCTCTCTCTGATGCCTGAGCAATGGGATGTCAGTCCCACAGATCCTTATGTTGAGGGTGTGGGGGAATAATGTTATGGTTCACCCTCTGAGGTTCTCTCCTCCTCCTCAGATGTGCACAGCTCTCCCCGGACACAGCATCCATTGATTTGTGAAAGGGGGGAGAGTGAATAGATGACAGTAAATGGAGGACAGGACATGGTGGTGGAGTCTCGCTGTTAGTAACAGATGTCAGTACAGTAGCGAGAGGTGAACTTAGTTCCAATGATCAAGATGCAGAATCAGTTTGGGTAGAGATAAGAATTAACAAAGTTAAAAGATCACTTGTGAGAATCATTTATAGACACCTAACAATATTCAGAATCTCCAACACAGTACAGAGGAAAAATAATGAGGTCTTGTAAAGACGTACTGCAATAATTATGGGTGATTTTAATATTATACGAAGAACAAAGAATGATACAACAGGCCCTCTGTAACAGGCCCGTCGGCCCACCAAACCTGTGGTGACTCCTAACCCTTATTCAGACCCAGTATTTACTGCCCATTCGTAGTTTCTATTCCTCTGTTTGTCTCCTGTTTGTGTATCTATAAAGGTGCATGTTGGACATTGGTAACATGCCAACTTCCACCATCTCCATTGACAGTGCATTCCAGGCACCCACCACCCTCTGTGTGAAAAGTTTTCCATAATTGTGGATGCCTTTATCAGCCTTCCTTTCTCTGGTGAAAACAATCCGTGTTTATCCAACCTCTCTTCATACCTTAACCCTCCTTGACCAGGCAACGTTCTGGTTAACCTTCTTTGCACCCTCTCCAAAAGCATCCACATCCTTCTGGTAGTGTGATGAACAGAATACAAGCAATATTCAAATGTGGCCAACTAAAGTTTCATAAAGCTATAATGTAACTTGCCAACGTTTATAGCCGATGCCCCAGTCGATGAAGTCAAGCATACTGTCTGCCTTCTTGACCACCTCATCCACCTGTGTTGCCATTTTAGGGATCTGCAGATTTGTACACACAGATCCCTCTGTAGGTCAATGTTCTGATGGATTTTTTCATTTACTGTTAAATCGCTCAGATTGTCAAAAGTTGAACAGAAGATTAGTTCACAGAATGTGTTCAAGTAATTTCTTGGAGAAGCACGTTCCAGTGCCAATCACAAAACAGGCTGTTTTAGACATGGTGATGTGCAAATGTGTGGCGTTTCCAACAAAAATAGATTCCTTTCATTTGAAGATGAGCAGCAGGAGTGTTCCAACCGTTGCTAATTCAAGGATTGTATTAGATTCAGCCAAGATGTGGCACTGGGATTGGCACTGCTGCCGCATAGCATCAGGGACTCGGATTCATTCCAGCGTTGTAAGTTTTAACGTTCTCCCAGTGTCTGTGTAGGTTTCCTCCGGCTCCTCGTGTTTCCTCCGGCTGTTCCTGTTTCCTCCTGAAGTCCAAAAAAATATGCAGGTTAGGTGAATTGGCCATGCTAAATTGCCCTTTAGTGTCCAAGATGTGCGTGTTAGGGGGATTAGCTGTGTAAATATGTGGGGTTACAGGAAACCGGGCAACTGCCCGGGCAACTGTGGGTAAGTTTTCTTTTTAATATTTTTTATTTTTTCTGCTGGTAATTGTTTCAGGGATGGCAGTTCAGGCAGTGTGCTGCATCTCCTGTGGGATGTATGTGGTGAGGGACTCCAGTAGTGTTTCAGGGGATTTTACTTGTAGGAAGTGCGTTAGAATGCAGCTTCTGGAGGAGCGTGTAAAGGAGCTGGAGGTGGAAGTAGAGGAGCTCCGCAAAATTCGGGATGCAGAGGTGGACATTGATAGGAGTTATAGGGAGTTAGTCACTCCTGGAAACCAGTCTTGGGTCACTGCCACGAGGAGAGGAAAAAAGAATGTGGTGGGACAATCCCCTGGGGCTGTTCCCCTCCAAAATAGGTTTTCGGTCCTGGAGGCTACAGTTGAGGAGGGATCAACTGGGGATAGCCAAAGGGAGCAGGTCTCTGGGGATGAGCCTACTGTAAAAGCTCAGTTGGTTAGGGGTAGCAAAAGATTAGGACTTGTCATTGGGGACTCCACCGTTAAAGGGACGGATAGGAGAGTCGGTAATAATGATGGGAACTCAGGGCTGGTGTGTTGCCTACCAGGGGCTGGGGTCCAGGATGTATCAGAGAGGATATTCAAGACTCTCAGGGGAGAGGGAGATCAACCCCAAGTTATAATTCATGTGGGGACGCATGATATAGGAAGGCTAAGGGAAGGGGACATTAAGCAGAGATTCATGGAGTTGGGGTGGAAGCTAAAGGTCAAGTCAGACAGAGTGGTTATCTCTGGACTCTTGCCTGTGCCACGGGATAGTTTAGAGAGGAATAGAGAGAGGGAAAGCTCGAACTCGTGGCTGAGGGGATGGTGCAGGAGGGAGGGGTTCCAGTACTTGAACAATTGGGGTTCGTTCTGGGGAAGGTGGGACCTTTATAAGAGGAATGGGATTCACCTGAACCAAAGGGGAACAAATATCCTGGGAGGTAAATTTGTTAAGGTTATGCGGAGTGGTTTAAACTGATTCAGAGGGAGGGTGGGATCCTGAGTAGAGGGGGTGAAAGTGAGGGGGGCATAGATGGGGACTGCAATGCACGTCATTGCGGGGGAGGGGCGGAACAGGGTTTGGAATGTGGTTTGAAATGTGTATACTTTAATGCGAGGAGTATTCGCAATAAGGTGGATGAACTTGCAGCGTGGACCAGTACCTGGGACTTCGATGTTGTGGCCATTTCAGAGACTTGGATAGAGCAGGGTCAGGAATGGATGTTGCAGGTCCCGGGGTACAAATGCTTTAATCGGAGTAGACAAGGAGGTAGAAGGGGGGGTGGGGTAGCATTATTGGTCAAGGACTGTATCTCAGTGTCAGAGAGGAACTTTGATGAGGACTTGTCTGTTGAGGTAGTATGGGCGGAGATTAGAAATAGGAGAGGAGAGGTCACCCTGTTGGGAGTCTTTTATAGACCTCCAAAAAGTTCTAGAGAGGTTGAGGAAAGGATTGCGGAGACGATCCTTGTTAGGAGTGAAAGTAATAGGGTAATTGTTATGGGGGACTTTAACTTTACTCATGTTGATTGGAATTGCTATAGCTCTGGCTCGTTAGAGGGGTCAGTTTTTGTTCAAAGTGTGCAGGAAGGTTTTTTGACTCAGTATGTAGATAGGCCGACGAGAGGTGAGGCTATATTGGATTTGGTGCTCGGTAATGAGCCAGACCAGGTGCTAGACTTGGAAGTTGGTGGACATTTTGGGGATAGTGACCACAATTCGATTACGTTCACCTTAGTGATGGAAAGGGATAGGCATGAACCTCGGGTCAGTAGTTTCAGCTGGGGGAAGGGTAATTATGAGGCTATTAGGAGAGAATTAGGAAGCATTGGTTGGAATGGGAGATTACAGGGACTGGGAACATCCGAGATGTGGAGATTTTTCGAGGAGCAGCTATTGCGGGTCTGTGATAAGTATATCCCTGTCAGGCAAGGAGGATTTGGTAGGCCCAGGGAACCGTGGTGCACCAAAAAAGTTGATTCGTTGGTTAGGAAGAAAAAGGAGGCTTATGTTCAGATGAGGCTTGAGGGCTCAGGTAGTGCATTAGAAAGTTTTAGATTGGCTAGGAGGGAGTTGAAGAGGGAGTTAAGAAGGGCTAAAAGAGGACATGAGATGATTTTGGCTGATAGGATTAAGGAGAACCCTAAGGCGTTTTACAGGTATGTCAAGAACAGAAGGTTGGTTAGGACAAGATTAGGGCCAGTTACAGACAGTAGAGGGAAGTTGTGTGTGGAACCGGAGGAGATTGGAGAGGCGTTGAACCAATATTTCTCTTCGGTGTTCACGCAAGGGGACAGGAATGCAGCTGAGGAGGACACTGGGGTGCAGGGGTGTAAAATAGATAGTATTGCAGTTGATACGGGGGATGTGCTGGATATTTTAGAGGGATTGAAAACAGATAAGTCCCCTGGTCCAGATGGGATTTGCCCTAGGATTCTTTGGGAGGGAAGAGGGGTGATTGCGGAGCCTCTGACTCTGATCTTCAGGTCGTCGTTAGTCTCTGGTATAGTACCAGAAGATTGGAGGACAGCAAATGTTGTCCCATTGTTTAAGAAGGGGAGAAGGGACTTCCCTGGGAATTATAGACCGGTGAGTCTTACTTCTGTGGTGGGTAAGGTTTTGGAAAGGATTATTAGAGACAGGATTTATAGTTATTTGGAAAGTAATGAGTTGATTAGAGACAGTCAGCATGGTTTTGTAGCGGGTAGGTCGTGCCTTACTAACCTTATCGAGTTCTTTGAGAAAGTGACCAAAGAGGTGGATAGGGGTAAGGCAGTGGTGTATATGGATTTTAGCAAGGCGTTTGATAAGGTTCACCATGGTAGGCTTCTGCAGAAAATGCAGATGTATGGGATTGGGGGTGATCTAGGTAATTGGATCAGGAATTGGCTAGCAGATAGGAGACAGAGAGTGGTGGTTGAAGGGAAATATTCGTCATGGAGTTTGGTTACAAGTGGTGTGCCTCAGGGATCTGTTTTGGGGCCACTGCTGTTTGTAATTTTTATTAATGATCTGGATGAGGGTATAGTTGGGTGGATTAGTAAGTTTGCTGATGACACCAAAGTCGGAGGTGTGGTAGATTGTGAGGAAGGGTGTCATAGTTTGCAGGATGACTTAGAAAGGTTGCAGAGCTGGGCTGAGAGGTGGCGGATGGAGTTTAATGTGGAGAAGTGTGAGGTAATTCATTTCGGTAGGAATAACAGATGTGTTGAGTATAGGGCTAACGGGAGGACTTTGAATAGTGTGGAGGAGCAGAGGGATCTAGGTGTATGTGTACATAGATCCCTGAAAGTTGGGAATCAAGTAGATAAGGTTGTTAAGAAGGCATACGGAGTCTTGGCGTTTATTGGTAGGGGGATTGAATTTAGGAGTCGCAGCGTCATGATGCAACTGTACACAACTCTGGTGCGGCCACACTTGGAGTTTTGTGTGCAGTTCTGGTCCCCACATTACAGGAAGGATGTAGAGGCTTTGGAGAGGGTGCAGAGGAGGTTTACCAGGATGTTGCCTGGTATGGAGGGGAGATCCTATGAGGAGAGACTGAGAGATTTGGGGTTGTTTTCGCTGGAAAGAAGGCGGCTAAGAGGGGATCTTATTGAAACATATAAGATGATTAGAGGTTTAGACAGGGTAGATAGTGATAGCCTTTTTCCTAGGATGGAGAAAGCTAGCACGAGGGGGCACGATTTTAAATTAAGGGGGGGTAGTTATAGGACAGATGTCAGGGGTAGGTTCTTTACCCAGAGGGTGGTGAGGGACTGGAATGCCCTGCCAGCTGCAGTTGTAAATGCACCTAGTTTGGGGGCGTTTAAGAGATCTGTGGATAGGTTTATGGATGAAAAGGGATTGGTTTAGGCTAGTGGGTCATTGTTTTGTAACTGGTCGGCGCAACATCGTGGGCCGAAGGGCCTGTTCTGCGCTGTAATGTTCTATGTTCTATGCAGATCTATTAGTCTGACATTGATAGTGTGGAAAATCCTATAATAATCTATAATAAAGGAAATGATAACTGAACACTTTGCAATTAATGGCAGGATTAGACAGGACCAACATGGATTTATGAAAGGCTGGCATGGTGACACAGTGGTTAGCACAACTGTATCACAGCCAGGGGCCCGGGTTCAATTCCAGCCTTGGGTGACTGTGTGGAGTTTCTACATTCTCCCATGTCTGCGTATGTTTCCTCTGGGTGTTCCAGTTTCCTCCCACATCCAAGAATATGCATGGTAGATGGATTGGCCATGGTAAATTCTATAATTGGATGATTTGCACACAAGACGTTATTAAAGAAAATTGGAGCACATGGGATTGGGTGAAATATACCAGCATGGATTGGGAACTGGGTAGTGGACAGAAACAAGGAGTTGGAATAAATGGGTTATATTTGGGTTGACAGCCTCTAACTAGTGGAGTACGGCAGGGATCAGTGTTTGGGTCTCAGCTATTCAGAATCTATATCAATGATATGGATGTGGGGATCAAATATAATATTTCCAAATGTAGGAATAATGGAAAACTAGGTGGAAACCTGAATTGTGAGGAGGATGCAAAGATGTTTCAAGGGGATTTGGAGAGGCTCAGGGATTGGCAAAAAGTTTGCCAGCTGGACTACAAAGTGGAAATATGTGAAGTTATCTAATTTTGTAGAAAAAACAGACATTAAGACAACTCCAAGATATTTTGATGTCCTTGTTCATGAAGCCCTGAAAGCGAAGATGAGAGCAGTTAAGATAACAAATGGTATGTTAGCCATTATTCTAAGAGGGTTTGAGTTGAGGAAAAAATTGTCTTCCTGCAATTATATACAGCCTTGCTAAGACCAACCTGGAGAATTGTGTACATAGAACACAGAAAAATACAGCACAAACAGGCCCTTCGGCCCACAAATTGCGCCGATCACATTTATACCTACCAAGCCATAGAACTATCTGTAACTCCCAATCCCATTAAATCCCAATTAATGATTAATGAAGGCCAGTACACCATACGCCTTCTTGACCACATCCTCTACCTGCGAGGCCGATTAAGAGTCCTGTGGACCCGGACCTCAAGATCCTTCTGCTCCTCAACCCAGCTAAGACTCCTTCCCTTGATACTGTACTCCTTCATCCCATTGGTCCTGCCACAATGGACCACTACCCATTTATCTGCGTTGAAGTCCATCTGCCACTTCTCCGCCCAGTCTTGCATCCTATCTATGTCACGCTGCAACTTCTGACATCCCTCCAGACTATCCACAACACCACCAACCTTTGTATCGTCGGCAAACTTAATAACCCATCCCTCCACTTCCTCATCTAGGTCATTTATGAAAATGACAAACAGCAAGGGTCCTAAAACAGATCCCTGGGGCACTCCACTGCTGACCGACCTCCATGCAGAAAAAGACCCATTCACAACCTCTCTCTGCCTTCTGCAGGCAAGCCAGTTCTGGATCCACAAGGCCAAAGCCCCTGGGATCCCATGCCCTCTCACCTTCTCAAGAAGTTTTGCATGGGGGACCTTATCAAATGCCTTGCTGAAGTCCATGTAAACCACGTCCATCACTCTTTTTTTGTCAATGTGTTCAGTCACATTTTCAAAGAACTCAACTAGGCTCATAAGGCACGACCTGCCCTTGACAAATCCGTGCTGACTATTTCTGATCATACTAAACTTCTCTAAATGCTCATAAATCCTGTCACTCAGAATCTTCTCTATCAACTTACCAACCACTGAGGTCAGACTCACCGGTCGGTAATTTCCAGGGCTATCCCTGTTCCCTTTCTTGAAAATAGGAACCACATCTGCAATCCTCCAATCCTCCAGAACCTCTCCCGTCTCCATCGACGATGCAAAGATCATCGCCAGGGGCTCTGCAATCACTTCCCTCACGTCCCACAGAAACCTGTGGTACATCCCATCCGGTCCCGGCAACTTATCTATCTTGATAGAATTTAAAAGTTCCAACACATCCTCTTTCTTAATATCCACATACTCAATCTTTTCAGTCTGCCGCAAACCTGTAGTACAACCTCCCAGATCACTTTCCACCGTGAATGCTGAGGCAAAGTACTCATTCAGCACCTTTGCCATTTCTTCTGGTTCCACACAGACTTTTCCCCCTTCACCTTTTATAGGTCCTATCCCTTCTCTTCTCATCCTTTTACTCTTCACATATTTGTAGAATGCCTTAGCGTTCTTCTTAATCTTACCCGCCAAGGCTTTCTCATGACCCCTTCTGGCTCTCTTAATTTTCTTCTTAAGTTCCTTCCTACAAGCTGTATACTCCTCTAGATCCTTAACATCTCCTAGCTCTCTGAACCTTTTGTACGCCTTTCTTTTCTTCCTGACCAGGTTCACCACAATCTTCGTGCAGCACGGCTCCCGCGACCTACCAAAACCTCCTTGTCTCATCGGAACATTGTCATGCAGAGCTCCAGACAAACATTCCTTGAAAATCTGCCACCTTCCTTCTGTACTTTTCTCCAAGAACACCTCCTTCCAGTTTACACGTCCAATTTGATGTCTGATGTCTTCATATTTCCCCTTACTCCAGATAAACACCCGCCCGAAGCAAAGATGTGTTTGGCATGTAAAGAAGATTCACTAAAACAGGTCCGGGGACAGATGGGTTGTCCTAGGAGGTACAAAAACTCTTTATTCTCAGGCCTTTAGAAGAATGACAGCTGAACTTATTCAAGCCTACACTATTTTACAGAGTTCAATCAGCCAGATGCAGAAAGGATGTTTGCTTTCTCCCCTTGCTGGAGAGTCTGAAACCTGGGACACAGTCTGAGAATAAGGGGCAGTTATTTAGGCTGCGATGAGGGGTATTTGTTTCCCATTAGAATGCTGGTGAATCAAGGAATGCAGGCATAATGTTGGAAATGGTGTTGAAGCAGAGGATCAGCCATGGTCATAATGAATGATGGAGTGGGTTTGAAGGACAGAATGGATGACTCCTGCTCCTGTTTCTTAACGTTCTTATTGCAATAGGAATGGAAGGTAGAAGTAGGAAGGTTTTGCTGCAGTTTTACACAACCTTCATTAGAACACAACTGGAGTAATGTGTACAGTATTGAGCTATTTACTTAAAAAAGGATAGAATTGTATCAGAACAAGTTCAGAGAAAGTTCACTCGGCTGATTCCTTGGATGGAGAGGTTTATTTTTTGAGAACAATTTGAGCAGATTGGAGTAAAATCTATGAAAGTTCAGAAGATTAAAAGGTGATCGCATTGAGAGGATGAGTTGCTAAGGGGCTGTTTCTTCTTGTAAGAGAGACCAGAACAAGGGGACAGATTTTAAAATGTAATTGTGAGTCCCTTAAAACTGAGATGAGGAGAAATTGATAGTTTAGATGGTCGATGGTCAGTGAAATTCTCTTCCCTGGAGACTAGTGGCGGCAGAGTCATTGAATATATTCAAGGCTGAGTTAAGAATGATTTTGGATTGAGAAGTGAATCAAGGGTTACGGGGGGAGTGACAGGGAAAAGAGTTGAGACTGCAATTAGATCAGCCGTGATGGAGTCTGCTCGAGGGGCTGAATGGCCTTCTGCTGCTCCCAGTTATTTTGTTCTTATCCCAATACGTCCTTCAGACTGCTCTCTGTGACCAGTGGTGGATACACAAGCTCTATATTTTGTCCTCACCAGACACTCTCCTGTGCCCATTCATTAGGCCACCCACTCAACCCATCTCACCAGCAGTAATGACCCACTCTGCCCCCAGGCCTTCCTGATCCAGCACTTCATCTTCCATTGGTGTAAGGATGGCAAGACCTGGATGTCTCCACTCTTCTTCACTCGTTCCCTGATGATTGAAAGGGTGCAGAGGAGATTTACAAGGATGTTGCCTGGACTGGGAGGCATGCCTTATGAAGATAGGTTGAGGGAGCTGGGACTCTTTTCCCTAGAGAGGCGAAGGTTGAGAGGCGACCTGATAGAAGTTTATAAAATGTTGAGAGGAATAGATAGGGTGGACTCTCAGAGGCTATTTCCCCGGGTTGAAATGGTCGCTACGAGAGGAGACAGATTTAAGGTGCGGGGAGGGAAGTACAGAGGTGATGTTAGGGGTAAGTTTTTCACTCAGAGGGTGTTGAGTGAATGGAATCGGCTGCCGTCGTCGGTGGTGGAGGCGAACTCGCTGGGGTCTTTTAAAAGACTTCTGGATGAGTATATGGGGTTTAATGGGATTGGGGGTTATAGATAGGTCTATAGATTGGTGGGGTTGATGTGATCGGCGCAACTCGAGGGCCGAAGGGCCTGTTTGTGCTGTAATGTTCTATGTTCTATGATGTTTGCTCTCTTTCCAAACACACATATTGTTCCTCACTCATCAAACACATGCTCTAGCCCAGGGTTGTCCAACGTGTGGACCAAGGGGTGAATGTGACCCTCGAAGCCCCTCAATGCGGCCCCCGGAGCGAGTTTCCAGAATCTCAGTCACACAGTTCAGTTTGAATGGAAGAATCTGTATGGAGCTGCTCCTCCAATCACAGGCCGTTTCTTTCCCATGTTTGCTGCTGATGGGTTTTTGAGCCAAACTGCAGCAAATGTGGGAGAGAAACAATTTGTGATTGATGAGGATTAAACTCTAATCATCATCTTTATTTATTCCTCATTATTGTGCTCAGCAAGTTGTTTCTTTTCATATCTCAGTTTAGTTTTTAATTGAAATTTCTGCTGTGCCAAACTTGATCATTCTGAAATTTACTCATCGGCCCCTTGAGTGAGAAAAACATTGCCATGTGTTTGCCCAGTGAATATGTTGGTGAACCCTGCTCTAGCCTATGCTGGTGCCAGCCTAACGGACATGTCTCTGACAGTCAATGCTGCTGCCTTTGCATTGCCAGTGTCTGGGTGGCGATGTTCTTTCTACAATTTCCCTCTCATCCTTATTCACATATCAGGCTGTGCTGCACTCACCGTGTCAGAACACATCAGGACATTGATCCTTTTCCACACTGTAACCACGTGTCTGAAACCTGCTCACCTCCCAGCAATCTCCATCCAGACTGGCTTGTAATGATGGGATAACCTCCTCCCATCCTGAGGGAACAGGACCTCCCTCCGAGCCTGAGCAGCCGGGAGGAGTCCCTCCAGGGAGGAATTAGTGATTGGGGGGGTAACCCTTGCTCTGCTTTCTGTCATTTCAGCCCCTCATTCAGTAAGCAGAGCTTCCTCACCAGAGCTGCTGTGTTTGAAAGTCCTGCTGGCTGCCTTTGGAGATGGTAAAAAGTCTGATAACACCAGGTTTTAGTCCAACCGATTTATTTGATAGTAAACTATCAAATAAAGTTTACTATCAAATAAATTGGTTGGACTAAATCCTGGTGTTGTCAGACTTTTTACTGTGTTTACCCCAATCCAACGCCGGCATATCCACATCATGACTACTTTGGAGATGGTGCCAGCATTGCCTGAAATAAATGGGGCAGAGGGCGAATGCAGTCCACAAATTCTGCAGTCGAATATCTGGCATTGGGACATCGTAGGGGGTCAGCACACCCAGACAGTAATGTTAAGACGAGGGTTGATGGTTTTTTGATAAGAGGGGATTAAGGGTTATGGGGAGAGTGCGGCAAAGTGGAACTGAGCCACGACAGATCAGCCATGATCTTATTTAATGGCGGGGCAGGCTCGAGGGGCTAGATGGCCTACTCCTGCTCCTATTTCTTATGTTCTATTATGTTCTTATGTGATAGCTTTATCCTGGGATATCAGCCTGCCTGATCACTGACTCTCTCTGCCAGGTAAGTACTAAACCTTATGGTGTGCGTAAGGTTTGTAAAAATAAACCTCCCTGTTCAGTTACAGCAATCCATATGTTTTTATTCACCCTGATTCACACATAAAATCGCCTCCACCTCAATTCCAGACCTGAACCAGACATTGTGTAAAACAAAT
The DNA here is from genome assembly GCA_037974335.1 of Prionace glauca. NCBI lineage: Eukaryota > Metazoa > Chordata > Chondrichthyes > Carcharhiniformes > Carcharhinidae > Prionace > Prionace glauca. The sequence continues at coordinate 32,072,278 of CM075759.1, forward strand.
AGGCTTTCCTTGCGTCACATTTGCTTCTTTTACAAATCACTTTAAAACTTATTCCTGATCCTTGTCCGAGCATGTTTTTAGCTACCTGTTCTGTCCAGCACCCTCAGCTACCTTTTCTGTCCAGCACCCTCATTACCTTGATCATTTCTATCAAATCTCCTTTTAGCATTCTTCCCCCCAAGAAGAAATGTCAAAACCTCTCCAATTGAACCTCGTGGCAAAATTTCACACTTCTGAAACCAATCTTGTAAACCTCTTCAGCACTCTCTCCAATGTTCTAAGCCCTCCTAAAGTATGACACGCTGGTGAGATCTAACTGTTATCTAACACCGGCTCAGTAGATCATAACTTTTATTGTTTTTATTATTTAGACATGTAGATGAACAGAATAACAAGGTAGTCAATTAACTTTTAACAATACACAAAAATCTTTGATAAAATTAACTATAATGCACCACTACTTCACCCCATCTAAATCATAGATGTCTACAGATCTGTAAGGATGACACAAGTTACAAAATAGATCTTATGCTCTAATGTTTTCAGTAAGTACACAGTCAGTGTAAACCAACAAACCACCTATGGTCAGATACACCACTTTCTGAAACTAAGAGGCCACCCAAAGTAACTTCAGTAGATTCTTCTTCAAATCCCCCCAGATGTTTGTCACACTGTGGGAATCTTGCTTCCACATGAGTGTCTGTAATATCCATTCTAGAAAAGAAACAGCTTTTGGAATCTTTTCACAAACAACGCTTTCTCTCACCAAGGATCCCTCTCCAACATTTCAAAGTCGCCTTTCATTATTCATAGAACATAGAACATAACAGCGCAGAACAGGCCCTTCGGCCCATGATGTTGCGCCGACCAGTTACAAAAACAATGACCCACTAACCTAAACCAATCCCTTTTTGTCCATAAACCTATCCACGGATCTCTTAAACGCCCCCAAACTAGGCGCATTTACAACTGCAGCAGGCAGGGCATTCCAATCCCTCACCACCCTCTGGGTAAAGAACCTACCCCTGACATCCGTCCTATAGCTACCCCCCCTTAATTTAAAGCCATGCCCCCTTGTGCTAGCTTTCTCCATCCGAGGAAAAAGGCTATCACTATCCACCCTATCTAAACCTCTAATCATCTTATATGTTTCAATAAGATCCCCCCTTAGCCGCCTTCTTTCTAATGAAAACAACCCCAAATCCCTCAGTCTCTCCTCAAAGGACCTCCCCTCCATACCAGGGAACATCCTAGTAAACCTCCTCTGCACCCTCTCCAAAGCCTCCACATCCTTCCTGTAATGTGGGGACCAGAACTGCACACAGTACTCCAAGTGCAGCCGCAGCAGAGTAGTGTACAGTTGCAACATGACGCTGCGACTCCTAAATTCAATCCCCCTACCAATAAACGCCAAGACACCGTATGCCTTCTTAACAACTTCATCTATTCCTTCATATTTAGCAATACCAACAGTCCACCAGTGTTTCATAAGCTGTATGAAGGTGTCATGAGCTTCAGGATTATGTCTAGATTCTCGTGAATAAATTTTACCATTTTCTTATCAAGCAGCTTTGTCTATAACTGGGAGCCTCTCTCTGCTCCTCTCTTTAACTTCAGGGAGCAGTAGCTTGTTCAGATTCAGGATTTTTTGTCACTTTGACTTTTGTCTTCCTGGCACTTCTCTCTTCCCTCTTGGTATCTGACAGTGATTTATCTTCTGATTCCTGTTTTCTGAATCCCTGTATTGCCCTGCCTCTACTGGCAGTCTCTGTGAACACCCTCATGCTTCCTGGGTTAACCGGTTGCAACTGAAACTCAGTGATTCTGTCATTCATTGTGGGCGTCTGAATATAAGCAGCCATTTTTTAAACCTCTATAACTCTTACAATGTAGTAAAACTTAAATTAAAATGCAGGGACAGTTTAAAGTGAAACCAAGCGGGCAGTTTTGTTTAACATGAAGTGAAATTAAAGTTTTGGCCATTTCTGAGTTCACAAGCACAGAAACACAAATTAAACTTAAACTCATGAATTATCTATTGCCCAGAAACATAAAGAATTTCATAAAGCCCAAGATGCTGTATTCTTTATTAACTGTTACTTGCACTTACCCTGCTAACAGCAATGATCATAAGAACATAAGAACATAAGAAATAGGAGCAGGAGTAGGCCATCTGGCCCTTCGAGCCTGCCCCGCCATTCAATAAGATCATGGCTGATCTGTCGTGACTCAGCTCCACCTTCCTGCCCTCTCCCCATAACCCTTAATCCCTTCTCTTATCAAAAACCCATCAACCCGTTTCTTAAAAATATTTAGCGAGGCAGCCTCCACCACTTCAACGGGCAGAGAATTCCAGAGATTCACCACCCTTTGAGTGAAGAAGTTCCTCCTCAACTCTGTTCTAAACCGCCCCCCCTTTATCTTGAGGCTGTGCCCCCTAGTCCTACTGTCTTTTTTGAGCGGGAAGAGTCTCTCCACCTCTATCCTATCCATCCCATTCATCATCTTATACGTCTCAATGAGATCTCCCCTCATTCTTCTAAACTCTAACGAGTACAAACCTAGTTTATTCAGTCTCTCCTCATAGCTCAATCCCCTCAACTCCGGTATCAGCTGAGTAAACGTCCTCTGCACTCCCTCCAGGGCCAAAATATCCTTGCGCAGGTGCGGCGCCCAAAACTGCACACAGTACTCCAGCTGCGGCCTCACCAATGCCCTATACAGCTGTAGCAAGACCTCCCTACTTTTATATTCAATCCCCCTCGCTATGAAGGCCAACATCCCATTCGCCTTCCTGACCACCTGCTGCACCTGCAAGCTGGGTTTTTGCGACTCATGCACGAGGACCCCGAGGTCCCTCTGCACCGTCGCCTGCTGCAGTTTTTCGCCCCGTAAGTAATAGTCCTTCCTACCATTCCTCCTACCAAAGTGGACCACCTCACACTTGCCAACATTAAATTCCATTTGCCATTTCCTGGCCCATTCACCCAGCCTATCTAGATCCTTCTGCAGACTCTCCACACCCTCCGCACAATTTGCCTTTCCCCCAATCTTGGTGTCATCAGCAAATTTCGACACCCTGCACTCGGTTCCCTCCTCCAGATCATCTATATAAATGGTAAATAGCTGAGGCCCCAGCACCGATCCCTGGGGCACCCCACTAGTCACCAACCGCCAATCCGAATAGCATCCATTGACCCCCACTCTCTGCCTCCTATTTGACAACCAATCCTCTATCCACGCTAACACCCTACTCCCAACTCCATGTCCCCTGACCTTCTGCAATAACCTCTTGTGAGGTACCTTGTCAAACGCCTTCTGAAAATCCAGAAAGACCACATCCACCGGCTCTCCTCTATCCACTGCCCTAGACACATCCTCATAGAACTCCAGTAAATTTGTCAGACACGACTTCCCTTTAATGAAACCGTGTTGCGTCCGCCCTATCAAGCAATTCCCCTTAAGATGCCTCGCTATTTCCTCCTTAATGACGGTTTCTAACATTTTACCTACCACAGACGTTAAACTAACCGGCCTATAATTCCCCGCCTTTTGCCTGGCACCCTTCTTAAACAACGGCATAACATTAGCCGTTTTCCAATCTTCTGGCACTTCCCCGGAATCCAGCGACGTCTGGAAAATAACCACCAAGGCATCCACTATCACCTCCACCATTTCTTTCAGAACCCTCGGATGCATTCCATCCGGTCCTGGGGACTTGTCCACAATCAGCCCCTCCAGTCTGTCGAGCACCACCTCTCTAGTAACAGTAATGTCATTAAGACCCTCCATTCCTACCACCTTTCCATCACTAACACCCGGCAAATTATTCACGTCCTCCTCCGTGAAGACAGAAACAAAAAAGTTATTCAAGACCTTAGCCATATCCCCATCCCCTACCACTAGCTCCCCTTTCTCATCCTCTAAAGGACCAACGTTTACCCTAGCCAGCCTCTTCCTTTTTATATATTTATAAAAACTCTTGCTATCCTTTTTTATATTAAGTGCTAGCCCAGCCTCATAGCTTCTCCTACCCTCCTTTATCAATTTCTTTGTCAATCTTTGTTGACATTTAAACCTTTCCCAATCCTCTTCTCACCCACTGCTCTTAGCTACTCTAAACTCCTCCGCTTTTAATTTAACACTTTCCTTCACCTCCTTCGTTATCCACGGCTTATTACCTCTCCTCATACTGTCCTTTTTAACCATCGGAATAAATTTCTGCTGAGCACCAAGAAAGATCTCCTTAAAGATCCTCCACTGCTCCTAAGCAGACCTACCTTCCAACGCGCTCCTCCAGTCCACATTCGCCAATTCTTCTCTCATCCTACCATACTCCCCTCTATTCAAACAAAGGACGCGTGTCTGGGAACCCACTTTCTCCTCCTCCATCTGCACCAGAAACTCCACCATACAATGATCACTCTCTCCAAGAGGATCCTTCACCGCAAGGTCCCTAATTCTATCCGCCTCATTACATAGCACCAGATCCAAGATAGCTCGCTCCCTCGTCGGCTCCAACACACACTGTTCAAGGAAATTATCCCGGCAGCATTCCAAGAACTCCTCCTCGAGCCCACCTCGTCCAACATGGGTCGACCAATCAATATGCAGATTGAAATCTCCCATAACTACTGCCATCCCATTCCTGCACGCTGCACTTATTTGCGCGTTAACAGCCCGCCCCACCTCCAGATCATTATTCGGGGGCCTATAGACGACACCCACTAGCATCTTCCTCCCTTTTCTGTTCCTAATCTCCACCCACAACGATTCCACTTTCTGCTCCTTGGCTCCGATATCATCCCTTGCTACCACCTTGATACTATCCTTAATCAGCAGAGCTACGCCACCCCCTCTTTCCTCCTGCCTATCCTTCCTAAACACTTGATAACCCTGTACATTCATCTCCCAGTCCCTGTCACCTTGCAGCCACGTCTCTGTAATGGCCACCAGATCGTATCCATTTGTGTCGATCTGCGCCATCAGCTCATCCACTTTATTCCGAATGCTTCGTGCATTCAGATAAAGCGCTTTCATCCCAGCCTTCACCTGGACCCTACTTGCCGTAACGCCACCAATTGGGACATCCTTGGCCTCTTCCCTTACCTGTACCCTATCCTTAACTTTAGACCTCATAGCGTCACCTACCCTCGTACCCTCCCCCCCCCTAATTAGTTTAAAGCCCTGTCAACAGTCCTCTTTACTCGATTCGCCAGCACTCTGGTCCCAGCATGATTCAGACCAACTCCATCCTGCCCGAACAGGTCCCACCTACCCCAATACTGGTGCCAATGCCCCATAAATTCGAACCCATTCCTCCCACACCAATCCCTGAGCCACCCATTTACTTCCTTTATCCTATCAACCTTACGCCCGTCTGCCCTCGGTTCAGGCAGTAGCCCAGAGATAACCACCTTGTCGGTTCTACTTTTTAATTCCATTCCCAGCTTCTCATACTCCCTTCCCAGATTCTCAGTCCGCATTTTGCCTACGTCGCCGGCACCCACATGTACTACAACGACTGGGTTCTCACCCTCCCACTCCAGATTCCTCTGCAGCCCAGCTGCGACATCCTGTACCCGAGCACCAGGCAGACAACACACCCTTCTGTGCACTTTGTCATTGTGACAAAGGACAGTGTCAATACCCTTCACCCCACTATCCCCAATCACTACTACGTTCCTTTTCCCCTTCTCTTTGCCTATGTCCTGCTGCAGCACTGTACCGTGTGCAGTTTGCTCACCAACCTCTCTTGCCTCGTCCTCTTCCAGACTGGAAGCAAGAACCTCAAACCTGTACATATACGTCCATTCCCTCTGGTCCTGAAATCCGTTAACAATTCTACCGATTATTTTATATTGCTTCCTCATGTACACGTTTCCTGAAAGTATCACCTCACCCGTCTCTGCATTGAACTTAATCTGTACACTCCACATGGTCTGTTTTTCAGTCCCAAGCTCTCCTCCTCACAGTTTCCGATTCTTCAAAGATTTCAGTGATAAACACGTTTTGAAATTTTCCTCTTTACTGCAAACACTGAGAGCATTCATATATCAGGGAAAAGCAAGGATCCCAATACTGACCGCTCCACTACCAACATCCTCCAGCCTGGAAAATATCCATTACTCTTTGTTCATCCAATTTTGTATCCGCGTTGCTACTTTCCCATTTAGCTAATGAGCTTCTGCCTCAAGTCTGTTGTGTCACTGCATCAGATGACTCTTGAATATCCATGTTCACCACATCAACAGCAGAACTTTCATTGCTGCTTCCAATTCACAGCAATATAAAGCCAGTCGCAAACCGCAGTTCTTTACTCACCAATGAATTTAGTTTTCCTGTGTCTCTATTAGATTTACCATTTCCCTTTTGAACTCAGCATGGGCCGGTTCAGAGAAGTTAAATGATGAACGGACCTTCCAACCCTCGGCTAAGTTGAACATTACTGCTCCAGTCTGGAGCCACAGACTTGACTAAATTGGATTGACCCACTCTTTTAGGTTGTGGTTACTGGCTCCTACCTCTCTTCATCCACAAAGTGAGATAGCTGGGAATTAAACCCGCATCAACTGCCTGGAAAGCAACTCTGCTCACTATAATATCAGTAAAAAGTCTGACAACACCAGGTTTTAGTCCAACCGATTTATTTGATAATATTCTCACAAGCTTTCGGGTTAGTCCCTTCGTCAGGTGAATGGATTTTATTTATCTCCATTCACCTGACGAAGGGACTAACCCGAAAACTTGTGAGAATATTATCAAATAAATCGGTTGGACTAAAACCTGGTGTTGTCAGACTTTTTACTGTGTTTACGCCAGTCCAACGCCGGCATACCCACATCATCACTATAATATCACCATCACTGCATTTAGGGACTCCTGTGGTGTAGGTGCACTCACATTGCTGTGAGAAAAGGCATCCCAGGATTTTGACCCAGTCACTGTGAAGGAATGATGATATTTTCCAAGTCAGGATGATGTGTATCTTGGAAGGGAACTTCCAGGTGATGATGTTTCCATTCATCTGCTGCCCTTGTCCTTCCAGGGATAGAAATCACCAGTTTGGAAGGTGCTGTGTAACAGGCCATGGTGAGTTGTTACACTGCATCTTGTACATGGTCCAATAATCACAACTATCTTCCTTTGTGCATGTCTTTCTCCAACTGACAGAGTTTTTTTCTCTCATTTCCATTCTCTTCAGTTTTTCTCTTTGTTTCGTTTTGCTACATGTGGTCATATTCTGCCTTGACGTTGAGGGCAGACACTTTTATCTCACATCCTGACTTCAGCTCTGTTGTCCATGTTTGCATGAAGCCTATAATGAGGTCGGGGGCTGAGTGACCTTGAGTAAGCACAAGCTCAGAGTCAGTGAGCTAAGTTAGTGCCGCTTGTTAGTCTCGATGAAGCCTTCCATTACTGTGCTGATGATCGGGAGTAGACTGATGGGGTGGTAAATGGACAGATTGGATTTGTTCTCTACTTTTTGTTTACGGTTATATCTGAGCAATTTCCCACCATTTTGGGTAAATATCAGTTGTTGTAGCTCTAATGGAACGGCTTGGCTAGGAACAGAGCAACTTCTGGAGCAGTAATCTTCAGTGCTGGAATATTGTCAGGATCTGTGGTCTTTACAGTATCCATAACCTTTAGATATTTCCTGACACCATGTGGAGTGAATCGAATTAGTTGATGACATATCTGTGATGTTGGGGACTTCTGGACGGTTCAGTCAGTGAAGTTAGTTACTAATATTTGAGCCATATCTTTTGTACTGATATGTTAGTCTCCTCTGTCATGATGATGGGATATTTGTGGATCCTCCTCCTTCTGTTATTTCATCATCCACTAACATTCACAGTTAAATGTGGCAGGACTGCAGAGCTTAGATCTGAGGCGAGGAAACCAGCATTTCCTGAATGAGGAAAATCTCCAGTCAAACTGTCAGTGATATGAAACAGGATTTTCGGATAAACATTTTTCTATTGGGAAGAGGAGATAGAACACTAGCCATTCCTGCAGAAAATGTAGAGCCTGTTTACTGTGGAATGTAACGGGAGACACCCCTCCCCTATAAACTAATCAAACAGAAATATTTCAACTTTCTAATGGGAGAATAATTTTTCCTTGTTGTATAAAATCTAGGGGATGGATCTTAAGGCAACAGTTAGCACAGTTTCACAATTTAACTCACTCTGAGATATTATACAGGTGATAAAATGTCAATAGTTAAGAAGTGATGTGGGTATGCTGGCGTTGGACTGGGATAAACACAGTAAAAAGTCTGACAACACCAGGTTTTAGTCCTGATTAATAAATAACCGATTAATAAATTGGTTGGACTAAAACCTGGTGCTGTCAGACTTTTTACAATAGTTAAGAAGTACAGGGAATCCCGAGGGATCCACTCTCACAGATTTATCATTTAACTCTCAGTAAATTATACAATTCTCATAAAATCCTGGATTTATGTAACAGCAGAAATGATTTGAATTTCCGGAAACGTAGCAGGATCAGTGAGATTCAGGAGGGTAATTCTGATGATCAGGAAATGAGACCAGAATGTGGGACATGTTTAAAATTACTTGCTTGTTCACAGGATGTGGAATCACCTCCTCTAGGGGCCATTAGCAGTGGGAAATAAATGCTGGTCCAGCCAGCGACACCCATATCCCATGGACAATTAAACAAAATATACATTTTGAGAAGTGTAAAAGTGGCCTTTCCCCAGAAGACAAACCAGTGTGAGTGAATTGTTCATCATTTTTCAATGCTGACTATTGCCTTTTCCATTCAACAGAAAGGGTTTGATAGTATTTGGTCTGAGGTGTGTCAATTTTAACGTCAGGAGTGTAGTAAATAAAGTAGATGAGCTGAAGGCCTTGCTGCTTGGGAATGTGATGTGGTGGCCATTATGGAGACTTGGATGTCTCAGGGACAGGACTGGGTACTTAAGGTGCCGGAATTCAGATGTTTCAGGAAGGACAGGAAGGGGGGGCAAAAGAGGTGGCCGAGTGGCACTGTTGATCAGGGACAGTGTCATGGTTGCAGAGAAGGTGGACGCTGTGGAGGGACTGTCTACGGAGTATCTGTGGGTGGAAGTTAGGAACAGGAAGGGTTCAATAACTTTGCTGGGTGTTTTCTATGGGCCGCCCAATAGTGACAGGGAAGTTGAAGTGCAGATAGGGAAACAGACCCTGAAGAGATGTAGTAATAACAGAGTTGTCGTGATAGGAGACTTTAATTTCCCAAACATCGACTGGAATATCCCCAGGGTAAGGGGTTTGGATGGGGAGGAGTTTGTTAGGTGTGTTCAAGAAGGTTTCCTGACACAGTATGTGGATAAGCCTACGAGAGGAGAGGCTGTAATTGACCTGGTACTGGCTAATGAGCCAGGACAGGTGTCGGATCTCTCAGTGGGAGAGCACCTCGGGGATGGAGATCATAATTCTATCTCCTTCACGATAGCATTGGAAAGAGATTGGATCAGGCAGGCTAGGAAGGTGTTTGTCTGGAGTAAGGGGAAATATGAAGACGTAAATATGAAACTGTACACATCTCTGGTGCGGCCGCACTTGGAGTTTTGTGTGCAGTTCTGGTCCCCACATTACAAGAAGGATGTAGAGGCTTTGGAGAGGGTGCAGAGGAGGTTTACCAGGATGTTGCCTGGTATGGAGGGGAGATCCTATGAGGAGAGATTGAGTGATTTGGGGTTGTTTTCGCTGGAAAGAAGGCGGCTGAGAGGGGATCTCATTGAAACATATAAGATGATTAGAGGTTTAGACAGGGTAGATAGTGATAGCCTTTTTCCTAGGATGGAGAAAGCTAACACGAGGGGGCACGATTTTAAATTAAGGGGGGGTAGTTATAGGACAGATGTCAGGGGTAGGTTCTTTACCCAGAGGGTGGTGAGGGACTGGAATGCCCTGCCAGCTGCAGTTGTAAATGCACCTAGTTTGGGGGCGTTTAAAAGATCTGTGGATAGGTTTATGGATGAAAAGGGATTGGTTTAGGCTAGTGGGTCATTGTTTTGTAACTGGTCGGCGCAACATCGTGGGCCGAAGGGCCTGTTCTGCGCTGTAATGTTCTATGTTCTATGTTCTATGTTCTATGTAAGAACATAAGAACATAAGAAATAGGAGCAGGAGTAGGCCATCTAGCCCTTCAAACCTGCCCCGCCATTCAATAAGATCATGGCTGATCTGTCGTGGCTCAGTTCCAGTTTCCCGCCCTCTCCCCATAACCCTTAATCCCCTCTCTTATCAAAAACCCATCAACCCGCTTCTTAAAAATATTTAGCGAGGCAGCCTCCACCACTTCAACGGGCAGAGAATTCCAGAGATTCACCACCCTTTGAGTGAAGAAGTTCCTCCTCAACTCCGTTCTAAACCGCCCACCCTTTATCTTGAGGCTGTGCCCCCTAGTCCTACTGTCCTTTCTGAGCGGGAAGAGTCTCTCCACCTCTATCCTATCCATCCCATTCATCATCTTATACATCTCAATGAGATCTCCCCTCATTCTTCTAAACTCTAACGAGTACAAGCCTAGTTTATTCAGCCTCTCCTCATAGCTCAACCCCCTCAACTCTGGTATCAGCCTAGTAAACCTCCTCTGCACTCCCTCCAAGGCCAAAATATCCTTGCGCAGGTGCGGCGCCCAAAACTGCACACAGTACTCCAGCTGCGGCTTCACCAATGCCCTATACAGCTGCAGCAAGACCTCCCTACTTTTATATTCAATCCCCCTCGCTATGAAGGCCAGCATCCCATTCACCTTCCTGACCACCTGCTGCACCTGCAAGCTGGGTTTTTGCGACTCATGCACAAGGACCCCGAGGTCCCTCTGCACCGTCGCCTGCTGCAGTTTTTCGCCCCGTAAGTAATAGTCCTTCCTACCATTCCTCCTACCAAAGTGGACCACCTCGCACTTGCCAACATTAAATTCCATTTGCCATTTCCTGGTCCATTCGCCCAGCCTATCTAGATCCTTCTGCATCCATCAGGCAGATAATTGGACAAGTAAACTGGAAGGAGGTGTTCTTGGGGAAAGTTACTGAAGGAAGGTGGCGGATTTTCAAGGAATGTTATTCTGGAGCTCTGCACGACAACATTCCAATAAGACAAGGAGGTTTTGGTAGGTCACGAAGGTTGTGATGAACCTAGTCAGAAAGAAAAGAAAGGCATACAGAAGGTTCAGAGAGCTAGGAGATGTTAAGGATCTAGAGGAGTATACAGGTTGTAGGAAGGAGCTTAAAAAGGAAATTAGGAGAGCCAGAAGGGGTCATGAGAAGGCCTTGGCAGGTAAAATTAAGGAGAATCCCAAGGCCTTCTACAAATATGTGAAGTGTAAAAGGATGAGAAGAGAAGGGATAGGACCTATAAAAGGTGAAGGGGGAAAAGTCTGTGTGGAACTGGAAGAAATGGCAGAGGTGCTTACTGAGTACTTTGCCTCAGTGTTCACGGTGGAAAGTGATCTGGGAGGTTGTACCGCAGGTTTGCAGTGGACTGAAAAGATTGAGTATGTGGATGTTAAGAAAGAGGATGTGTTGGAACTTTTAAATTCTATCAAGCTAAATAAGTCACCGGGACCGGATGGGATGTACCCCAGATTTCTATGGGAGGTGAGAGAAGTGATTGCAGAGCCCCTGGCGATGATCTTTGCATCACTGATGGAGACAGAAGAGGTTCTGGAGGATTGGAGAATTGTGGATATGTTTCCTATTTTCAAGAAAGGGAACAGGGATAGCCTGGGAAATTACCAACCAGTGAGTCTGACCTCAGTGGTTGGTAAGCTGATGGAGAGGATACTGAGGGACAGGGTTAATGAGCATTTAGAGAAGTTTAGTATGATCAGAAATAGTCAGCATGGCTTTGTCAAAGGCAGGTCGTGCCTTACGAGTTGAGTTCTTTGAAAATGTGACTAAACACGAAGGAAGAGATGTGATTTACATGGACTTCAGCAAGGCGTTTGATAAGGTCCCCCATGCAAGACTTCTTGAAAAAATGAGAGCATGGGATCCCAGGGGCTGTTGCCTTGTGGATCCAGAACTGGCTTGCCTGAAGAAGGCAGACAGTGGTTGTGGATGGGTCTTTTTCTGCGTGGAGGTCGGTCACCAATGGAGTGCCCCAGGGATCTGTTCTGGGACCCTTGCTGTTTGTCATTTTCATAATTGACCTAGATGAGAAAGTTGAGGGATGGGTTAGTAAGTTTGCCGACGATACGAAGGTTGGTGGTGTTGTGGATAGTCTGGAGGGATGTCAGAAGTTGCAGCGTGACATAGATAGGATGCAAGACTGGGCGGAGAAGTGGCAGATGGACTTCAATGTGGATAGATGTGTAATGGTCCATTTTGGCAGGACCAATGGGATGAAGGAGTATAATATGAAGGGTAGGAGTCTTAGGTGTGTTGAGGAGCAGAAGGACCTTGGGATCCGGGTCCATAGGACTCTTAAATCGGCCTCACAGGTAGAGATGTGGTCAAGAAGGCGTATGGTGTACTGGCCTTCATTTATCGAGGGATTGAGTTTAGGAGTCGGGAGGTAATGCTGCAACTTTATAAGACTCTTGTCATATCCCAGTTGGAGTACTGTGTGCAGTTCTGGTCGCCTCACTACTGGAAGGATGTGGAAGCTATTGTGAGGGTGCAGAGGAGATTTACAAGGATGTTGCCTGGATTGGGTGGAATGCCTTATGAGGATAGGTTGAGGGAGCTCGGTCTCTTCTCCCTGGAGAGACGAAGGTTGAAGGCGACCTGATAGAGGTTTATAAAATGTTGAGAGGAATAGGTCGGGTGGATTCTCTGAGGCTATTTCCCAGGGCTGAAATGGTCGCTACGTGAGGACACAGGATTAAGGTGCTGGGGAGTAGGTACAGAGGAGATGTTAGGGTTAAGTTTTTCACTCAGAGGATGGTGAGTGAGTGGAATCGGCTGCCGTCAGTGGTGGTAGAGATGAACTTGTTGGGGTCTTTTAAGACACTTCTAGGTGAGTACGTGGGATTTAATGGGATTGAGAGTTATAGATAGGCCTGGTAGGTATAGATGTGATCGGCGCAACTTGTGGGCCGAAGGTCCTGTTTGTGCTGTAGTTTTCTATGTTCTATGTTCTATTTAATTTATTCTTGTCACATTTATCAGTGTCAAAGCATTCCGTACATAGGGAAGGAAAGGAAAGTGTCCAGAATGCAGTGTTACAGTCACAGCTAGGGTGTAGAGAAAGATCTACTTGGGTCAGGTATAGTTTCTTAACTTGAATCAGTTCACCACTGGAGCTAAACTTCTGATACAAACATAGGCTATTTATCCTACTGAACATTAACCTGAATTTAATGTGTTTCTCACTTTCTCCATTTAGTCTGGGTGGCAATAAAGTGGGAGATTCAGAAGTGAAACTGTTGTCTGCGGCGCTGAGGAATCCAGAATGTGAAATACAGAAACTGGAGTAAGTATCAGACTGTGTGAGATTGTGTTAATAATCAGTGGATGTCTAACACTGTAAATTATTATCAGTGTCAGTAATAGTGTCATTAATAATCATTCCACATCATTCCTGTCAGTATTCGTGTTAAACATCACGGATTCACTCTGATTCCTGAAATCTTTCTCTCTCTGATCTCCAGTTTGGAGAGTAACAGCCTCAGATATTCTCACCTCTGCTCTCAGTACAAACCAGTCAGTGATGTGTCTGAACCTGAGTTACAATAAACTGAGAGATTCAGGAGTGAAAGATTTAATTCATCATTTATAATTATTCTCAAAACAATTCATGAGAATAAAAAAGATGGACAAAATAATTAAATGTTTATAGAATTACCAGATATGGCTGGTCACATGTTCAATTTAGTTTAATTTATCATTCAGATTATAGATGTTTCTGTCTGTCGGCTTCTCAGTTTCATTAAACATAGAAAACTGCTGTATATTGGTAATGATGTGGGAATGCCGGCGTTGGACTGACGTAAACACAGTAAAAAGTCTGACAACACCAGGTTTTAGTCCAACCGATTTATTTGATAATATTCTCACAAGCAAGCAAGCTTTTGAGGGGACTGCCCTTTCGTCAGGTGAATGGAGAGTTCTGGCCTCAGACAGAGCATATAAAGCACAGACAGTTTAGAGATTACTGATTAGAATGCGAATCCTTACACCTAACCTGCTGTTCAAGTCTTAAAGTGGCTGACAATGTGAGTGGAAGGAGCACTGATCACAGTTTAAAGAGATGGGTATTGTCTCCAGACAGTACAGTAAGTGAGGTTTTGCAAACCCAGGCAAGTCACGGGGGTTACAGATAGTGCGACATGAACCCAAGATCCCTGTTGAGACCGTCCTCATGTGTGCGGAACTTGGCGATCAGTCTCTGTTCAGCGACTCTGCGCTGTTGTGTGTCATGAAGACCGCCTTGGAGAATGCTTACCCGAAGGTCAGAGGCTGAATGCCCGTGACCAACAGGAAGGGAACAGTCTTGCCTGGTGACTGTCGAGGGGCAGTCCCCTCGAAAGCTTGCTTGCTTGTGAGAATATTATCAAATATATCGGTTGGACTAAAACCTGGTGTTGTCAGACTTTTTACTGTGTTTACGCCAGTCCAACGCCAGCATACCCACATAATGGCAATAATCCCAGTACAGAATAATCTGAATCATGTCCCTATTAATCATAGAACCCTACAGTGCAGAAAGAGGCCCTTCGGCCCATCAAGTCTGTACTGAACACAATCCCATCCAGGTCCTACCCCCATATCCCTACATATTGTACCCACTAATCCCTCTGACCTACACATCTTAGGACACTAAGGGGCAATTTTAGCATAGCCAATCAACCTAACCCACATATCTTTGGACTGTGGGAGGAAACTGGAGCACCCGGAGGAAACCCATGCAGACAAAGAACAAAGAACAAAAACAGCCCCGGAAACAGGCCCTACGGCCCAACGAGCCCGCGCCGCCATTTTAACACTACCAGTCCCCTCCTCCACCCATGACCCTTATCTATTGTTTTATGGCCATCCACATTGAGAGAAACTAATTTAGGGACAATTTATTACTGCCAATCAGACTAATAGCACATCTTTAGGGTGTGGGAGGAAACCGGAGCACCTGGAGAAAATCCACGCAAGCACGGGGAGAATGCACAAACTCCCACAGACACAGGCCCAAATCCATGTGTCTGCACAGCAATCGGCGATAGTCACTGAGCTGTCGTCTTGGCCAGTATCTGGTCCAGTTTAGGCACACACTAACGACATGAAGCACTAGGCCAATCTCGAACAACCAAGAGCAGCCCCAGTACGACCCATCGTGTGTATGCCCCTCGTTGGACAACAAGGCGGACCGACTTAAAACCTGTGAATGAAAAGGAAAAAAAACATTATCATACCATATCCATTTACATTACCAGGGACGCCCCAATGCTAACGAACCTTATTTAAAACAATCTCCTATATCTACCCATCTCCAACCCACTCATGTGCCTGTCTAAGTTACTCTTAAACAACTCTAGCGTGTTTGCCTCCACCACCTTACTTGGCAGAACTTTCCATACCCCAACTACCCTCTGTGTGAAAAACCTCCCTCTAATATCTGTGTTATACCTCGTCCCCCCTCACTTTAAGCCCATGGCCCCTCGAACTGTGACACGAGGAGAATGTGTAAATTCCACATAATGACCCAAGCCAGGAATCGAATTCAGGTCCCTGAAGCTGTGAAGCATCAGTGCTAACCCACTGTGCTACCGTGCCGTCCCATTAATAATGGACATTGTTTTTAAGAACAGAAATAATGATACTAAATGTACCACTGTTATCTATTCCTGTTATTAAAAACACTATCAGTTATTATAGACACCATAATAAGCTTGGGAGCAAAGTTGGAGACTATGAAATAAAAGAGACAAAGGCAGTCTGGATTCTGTGTGCAGTTCTGGTCGCCTCACTACAAGAAGGACGTGGAAGCTATTGAGAGGGAGCAGAGGAGATTTACAAGGATGTTACCTGGATTGGGAGGCATGCCTTATGAGGATAGGCTGAGGGAGCTAAGTCACTTCTCCCTGGAGAGATGAAGGTTGAGAAGCGACCTGACAGAGGTTTATAAAATGTTGAGAGGAATAGATAGGGTGGATTCTCGGAGGCTATTTCCCAGGGCTGAAATGGTTGCTACGAGAGGACACGGGTTTAAGGAGATCTCATTGAGACATATAAGATGATGAATGGGATGGATAGGATAGAGGTGGAGAGGCTCTTCCCGCTCAGAAAAGACAGTAGGACTAGGGGGCACAGCCTCAAGGTAAAGGGGGGGCGGTTTAGAACGGAGTTGAGGAGGAACTTCTTCACTCAAAGGGTGGTGAATCTCTGGAATTTTCTGTCCATTGAAGTGGTGGAGGCTGCCTCGCTAAATATAGTTAAGACGCAGGTTGATAGGTTTTTGATAGGCAAGGGGATTAAGGGTTATGGGGAGAGGGCGGGAATGTGGAACTGAGACACGACAGATCAGCCATGATCTTATTGAATGGCGGGGCAGGCTCGAAGGGCTAGATGGCCTACTCCTGCTCCTAATTCTTATGTTCTTAAGGTGTTGGGGAGTAGGTACAGAGGAGATGTTAGGGGTAAGTTTTTCACTCAGAGGGTGGTGGTGGAGGTGAACTCGTTGGGGTCCTTTAAGAGACTTCTGGATGAGTACATGGGATTTAATGGAATTGAGGGTTATAAATAGGCCTAGTAGATATGGATATGATCAGCACAACTTGTGAGCCGAAGGGCCTGTTTGTGCTGTAGTTTTCTATGTTCTATGAAGTTATCTGAGTGACAGGAAGCAGGCAGGAGAGGTGAACTGTAGCTTTTCATTTATAGGAAGCTGACAGTGGCTTTCCCCAGCAACCAGTACTGTGTTACTACGACTAATTTTCTTGACATGTACTACCGAATGATACTTGGGTTTATCTAAAAATGAGATGTGAAGCTCCAGCACATGGTAGCTTGCAGCCCAGAGAGCGGATGCAGCATATGATAGACCAAGCTCAATCATACCAAAATCAATGGATTGGATCAGAGATCTGCAGTCTTGCCATATCCACTCATAAATGATGTTAGACATGGAACAAATGTTGGACATGCTGGTTACATTAGGCAACATGGTGGCACAGTGGTTAATGCTGCTGCCTCACAGCGCTCATGATCAGGGTTCAATTCCAGCCTTGGGTGACTTTATGTGTAGAGTTTGCACGTTCTCCCCGTCTGTGTGGGTTTCCTCTGTGTACTCCAATTTTCTCCCTCAGCCCAAAGATGTACAGGTTTGGCTGATGCTAAGTTGTCCCTAGGTGTCTCAGGATGTGAGGGTTAGGGGGATCACTGGGCCATATATGTGGAGTTACAGAGATAGGGTCTGGATATGATATTCTTTCAAAGAATTGGTGAAGACTCGATGAGCCAAAGGGCCTCCTTCTACACTGTGGGAATTATATGATTCTATAAACATGTCACAAGAATTCCATCATTTCTGATGAGGGAACCCAGAATATCAGTGCCACCTTCAGCCAGAAGTGCTGAGTAGAATGATTAATCTCAGCCTCCTCCTGAGGTCCCCAGCATTACAGATATCAATTTGATTCACTGTATGTGAGTTAAAGAAATGACTGAAGGCACTGCGAACTACAAAATCTGTCAGCCTGGCAGTACCCCAGCAACGGTACTGAAGAATTGTGTTCCATAACTAGACCCATTCCCCGAGCCAAGCTGTTCCAGTACAGCTACAACACTGGGCCTGTCCCACAATGTGGAATTACTACTCCATCAGTCTGCTCTTGATCATCAGAAAATGTGTCATCCTTCCAGTGCCTCATGATCATCACTGCAGGAGTTCCTCAGGGTGATGTCCGAAGCCCAACCACCTTCAATTGCTTTATCAATGACCTTCCTTCCATTATAAGGTCAGAGTGAGGATGCTCACTAATGATTGTACAATGTTCAGTACTGTTCACAATTCCTCAGATACTGAACCAGTCCATGTCCATAAACAGCAAGACCTGAACAAAACAGAAAATACTGGAAAGGCTCAGCTTGTCTGACACTTTTATCTTGATAAATCTGTAGTGAACTTTTACAATATTATTGTAATATTGTAATGGAGGTCTGTCACCAGTGGTGTGCCGCAGGGCTCGGTACTAGGACCTCTTCTATTTGTAGTATATATTAATGAATTGGAAGAGGGGGTAGGTGGTGTGATCAGCAAATTTGGTGATGACACTAAGATGGTTGGATTGGCGGGTACTGAGGAGCAGTGCCTGGCAATGCAACAGGACATAGACAGGCTGGTAGATTGGGCAGATAGATGGCAAATGGAATTTAATCCGGAGAAATGCGAGGTGATGCACTTTGGCCAGAATAATGTGGAGGGGAGTTCTACGATAAAAGGTAGAACTATCCGGAGTATAGATACGCAGAGAGACCTGGGGGTGCAAGTGCACAAGTCCCTGAAGGTGTCGGTGCGGGTGCAGAATGTGATGAGGAAAGCATATGGCCTTCATAGGAAGGGGTATAGAATATAAGAGTAGGAGTCTGATGTTGCAGTTGTATAGAACGTTGGTTAGGCCTCACTTGGAGTACTGCGTCCAGTTCTGGTCGCCGTACTACCGGAAGGATGTAGAGATCCTGGAGAGAGTGCAGAGGAGATTTACCAGGATGTTGCCTGGTATGGAAGGGCTGTCTTACGAGGAAAGATTGAACGAACTTGGGCTGTTTTCCCTTGAGAGACGTCGGCTGAGGGGGGATCTAATAGAGGTTTATAAGATTATGAAGGGGATAGATAGAGTAAATGGTGGTAAGCTTTTTCCACTATTAGAAATGGATAGAACGAGGGGTCACGGGCTTAGGGTGAGGGGGGCTAGGTATAAGACAAATATTAGAGGGCAGTTTTTCACGCAAAGGGTAGTGGGGGTGTGGAATGCACTGCCAAGTAAGGTGGTGGAAGCAGTCACACTAGGGTTGTTTAAGAGTCACTTAGACAGCCACATGAGCGGTCCACATAAAGGGGGATATATCAGGCCTTACTAAACATTGTAGGCTTGGGATTCCGTTTTTGTTCAGGGATGTTACAGTCTTTGCCTGTTTAATAATGAATTTTTTGTCTCCACAGAAATTTAAGTCCACCTTGTTGACCAGCAAGGGACATGCATGCGGCAGGTTGTAGTGGGCTGCTCTTGGATGTTGCTTCGGGAGTTGCCTATTGCTTCATGTCGTTAGTGTGCTGAAACTGGACCATCTCAAGGGCAACATGACAGCTCAGAGACTATCTCTGTTGCTGTGCGGACACATGGATTTGGGCCTGTGTCTGTGGGAGTTTGCGCGTTCTCCCCGTGGTTGCGTGGGTTTCCTCCGGGTGCTCCGGTTTCCTCCCACATCCCAAAAATGTGCTTTTAGGCTGATTGATTGGGTAACAAATTGTCCCTATATTGGACCTCCCTGATCCTCGCACATTAGACGTAGACTAAAATCGTGAATAGGTCACTGAGACAATGGGACGGCGGCGCGGGCTCGTTGGGCCGAAGGGCCTGTTTCCCGTGCTGTGTTGTTCTTTGTTCTACTTCTGTGGAGAGAGAACAGTGAACCCTTTGAATCTGGATGACTCTTCAACAGAGCTAGAGTCTAAAGGTCTGAAGAACGTTCAGACTTAACCTGATATATGGCAAGTAACGTTTCACTCCACAAATGCCAGGGAAGGACCATCTCCAACAGAAGGGAATCAAACCATATTCCCTTTACATTGAATGGCAGCACCATCACTGAATCCTCAACCATCAACATCCTGAGTGGTGGGGGCTGCACTGGGACCATTGAACAGACACTGAACTGTAAATACTGTGGCTCCAAGGGTAGATCACAGCCTGGGAATTCAGAGATGAGGAACTCACCTCCTGTCTCCCAAATTGTTGCCCAAGGCACAAGTCAGCAGTGTGATGGAATCCGCTCATCTTGCTGGATTGATGCAGCTTCAGAAACACTGAAGAAGCTCATCCAGGGAAAAGGAGCCACTGGATCAGCTGGCCATTCACCAAATTAAACATTGACTGTTTCTATCACTGACACTGGTCTTAGAACCCAGGTTAAAGTCCAATAGGTTTATTTGGTAGCAAACACCACTAGCTTTCGGAGCGCTGCTCCTTCATCAGGTGAGTGGCAGTTCTGTTCACAAACAGGGTATACAAAGACACAAACTCAGTTTACAAAATAATGATTCAAATGCGAATCTTTACAGCTAATCAAGTCTTAAAGATACAGACAATGTCAGTGGAGAGAGGGTTAAGCACAGGTTAAAGAGATGTGTATTGTCTCCAGACAGGACAGTGAGTGAGAGTTTACAAACCCAGGCAAGTCACGGGGGTTACAGATAGTGCGACATGAACCCAAGATTCCGGTTGAGGCTGTCCTCATGTGTGCGGAACTTGGCTATCAGTCTCTGCTCAGCGACTCTGCGCTGTCATGTGTTGTGAAGGTCGCCTTGGAGATCGTTTACCCGAAGATCAGAGGGCTGTGACCGCTGAAGTGTTCACCAACAGGAAGAGAACAGTCTTGCCTGGTGATTGTCAAGCGATGTTCATTCATCCGTTGTCGTAGCGTCTGCATGGTCTCCCCAATGTACCATGCTTCGGGACATCCTTTCCTGCAGCGTATCAGGTAGACAACATTGGCCGAGTTGCAAAAATATGTACCACCATCAGACTCACCATGGACTACTTTCCAGAATCGGTTGCATTCTTGGACACACGCATCTCCATCAAGGACGGTCACCTCAGCACCTCACTGTACTGCAAGCCCATGGATAACCTCACAATGCTCCACTTCTCCAGCTTCCACCCTAAACATGTTAAAGAAGCCATCCGCTATGGACAAGCCCTCAGTATACACAGGATCTGCTCAGGTAAGGAGGCTCACAACTGACACCTCCAGACGCTGAAAGATACAGTCCTAAGAACAGGATATGATGCTCGACTCATCGATCGACAGTTCCAACGCGCCACAGTGAAAAACCACACCGACCTCCTCAGAAGACAAACACAGGACACAGTGGACAGAGTACCCTTCGTCGTCCAGTACTTCCCCGGAGAGGAGAAGCTACAACATCTTCTCCGGAGCCTTCAACATCTCATCGATGAAGACGAACATCTCGCCAGGGCCATCTCCACACTCCCACTTCTTGCCTTCAAACATCCGCACAACCTCAAACAGACCATTATCCACAGCAAACTACCCAACAGTGACCACAATACCACACAACCTTGCCACAGCAACCTCTGTAAGACATGCCAGATCATCGACATGGATGCCATCTTCTCACATCAGAATAGCATCCACCAGGTACACGGTACATACTCCTGCAACTCGGCCAATGTTGTCTACTGATGCACTGGAGGAAAGGATGTCCCGAGGCATGGTACATTAGGGAGACCATGCAGACGTTACAACAGCAGATGAATGAACATCGCTTGACAATCACCAGGCAAGACTGTTCCCTTCCTGTTGGGAACACTTCAGCAGTCACGAGCATTCGGTCTCTGATCTTTGGGTAAACATTCTCCAAGGCGGCCTTCATGACACACGACAGCACAGAGTCGCTGAGCAGAGACTGATTGTCGAGTTCTGCACACATGAAGACGGCCTCACCCAGGATCTTGGGTTCATGTCACACTATCTGTAACCCCCGTGACTTGCCTAGGTTTGTAAAATCTCACTAACTGTCCTGTCTGGAGACAATACACATCTCTTTAAACTGTGCTTACCCTTCACTCACAATGTCTGTATCTTTAAGACTTGATTACCTGTAAAGACTTGCATTCCAATCTTTATTTTGTAAATTGAGTTTGTGCCTTTATGTGCCCTGTTTGTGAACAGAACTGCCACTCACCTGACGAAGGGGCAGCGCTCCAAAATCTAGTGGTGTTTGCTACCGAATAAACCTGTTGGACTTTAACCTGGTATTGTGAGACTTCTGACTGTGTTTACCCCAGTCCAACGCCGGCATCTCCACATCATGTCTGTCACTGACACACAGTGGCAGTATTTTACCACATACAAGGTGGAATGGAACAGCTCACCAAGGTTCCTGAAACAGCATCATCCAAACAGGCACTATCCATCACCAAAATGGGCAAGGATATCAGAAAGATGGAACACCAACCAGCTTCAGATTTCTTTCCAAACCACACACCATTCTGACTTGGAATATATTGCTTTTCCATCACTGATGTGGGATCATAATCCTGGATATCCCTTCCTAACACTGTGCAGAATTTAAGAAGATGGCTCATCACCTCCTTCTCAAGGGCAATTGGGGATGGGCTGCAAGTGTTTGTATTGCCCGTGATACCATCATCCCCTGAAATAATTAATAAAGACAAGCTCTACCCACTGAAGGGATGGGTAATTGTGCCTGTGTATAACCCAAACACCGTCACAGAGGAGAGAGAAAACAGCTGCGACAGGACAAATTGTGTGACCATTGTGCAGGCCAGAGGAATTCTAAAGATAGATCTGATGGAACTATTCAATATACCCAGCGAGGGTCTCAATGTCCTGGTGTTGTGCTGTGTTCTGTACAACCTGGAGTTAGAGTGGAGAAACTTTGAACAAAGTGTGATGCAATACAATGTTGATCAGATACTTCATGATGAGGAACCCCATGGACCACAGGCCAGGGACATGGGATATGTGTCAGGGAGGATGGAGATTCAGTAATACAGACATGTTTTCCATGGACCTTAACTCACACAGCCATTCAGTGTAATAAATCTCTCACCATCTCCAGCACTGTTACTGTTTCTGTGAATGTTTTATAATTTCCCTGGAGCCGTCACTACATGAAACAAAGACATTGGAATTGTATTGAGCTCATTCAGTGCTGTATTTCCCATCTCACATTCCCAGTGAACTGTTAAAGACCCAGTAATATGGTGAAGGATTTATTTAGTGGTGTTCCATCTCTGAATTTACTGAAAATACAAACAAAGAACAAAGAACAATCCAGCACGGGAAACAGGCCCTTCGGCCCAACGAGCCCGCGCCGCCACATCACCCTACACCTATTCTACCCTGCATGGCTACGAATGGAACCCTACTCAGTCAGATTCAGGGAAGAAATAGTGTCGATTTGGTAAAAACCGATTAGCCTGAGAGCACATTTTTGGGGTGTGGGAGGAAACCGGAGCGCCCGGAGGAAACCCACGCAACCACAGGGAGAATGAGCAAACTCCCACAGACACAGGCCCAAATCCATGTGCCTGCACAGCCAGCAGTGCTAGTCACTGAGCTGTTGCGGCGCCCATCTACCGGTCCAGGATCAAGCACACACACCGACACGAAGTTCTAGGCCACTCCTGGAACTTCCAAGAGCAGCCCAGGCACGACCCGCCGTGTGAATGCCCCTCGTTTGACACGAGGTGGACCTCCACCTGTGGAATAAAGTCAAAATATTAATCTTACAGCCTGCCTTTCCGGTGTCTCCCGAGGTTTAACCCTATTTAATATCCCCTACCATATCCCTCCATTCTCGTTTCACTCATGTGCCTATCTAACTGCATCTTAAAAGAGTCCAATGTTCCTGCCTCCACCACCCTACTCGGTAGCGCGTTCCAGACCCTCACAACTCTCTGCGTAAAGATAACATAAAAAAATATAACAAAGTGACCGGTAACAACAAAGTAAAACCCTGTGAAACTCAAGGCAGCAACCCCACCATGACAATCACCCCCATCCCTGCACTTTCCACTGAGTTACAGGCAGGATCATTATCTCTCTCCTCTGGGAATTTCCTCGGATTTCCTGAGTCCTGGAAGAATCCAGCCGACTGTGAATCCTCTGCACAGATACTGCAGTTGTTTCCATCATCACAGCTTCATGAGGTGTTTGTGTCACAGTCGGAGCAGAAGAGGACCCACTGCCCACACCAGGGGCATCCTGAGAGGAGCTCCCAAATGCTGCAGGCAGCCGCTCCTCTATCCATTCAGGGCAAACTGGACCCTCCCTGTTCAGCTGGGAAGTCCTGACAGTGACTCCAGGTACATTGTCCCACCCTTCCCGCAGCCCATTGTTAGCGCAAGTGGGCGAACACGACCACTATGGACTCAGGGTCAGGTTCAACAGCGGTATAGCTTTATTTTTATGTTGACGGAGGTGCTGTCAGGACATACAAACTGAAATGCCCCGAAAGCACTCTAAAGACCCGCCGCAATGGGTTACAGTTATACCTGAACTTCGATACATTGTACAATTCAAATGCTAATGTTTTATTTACAGTATTCGATCTGACCATCCTGTTTCAATGTCTTTGAGTATTGTAACGATGTTTTTAAGTGTGTGTTAATTGTTTCAGTCTGATGGGTTTATTAATGGTCTAGAATCTCCGGGGTTTGAACAATGGGTGTTTGACTATTCTCAGGGAGTTTGTGGGGCCAGGGATGCTTCCTTAGTTATGCTAATCCTTAGGTGTCTCCATAGAGGGCTGCTTGATTAGAGCAGAGGTGCTGATTTGGTTGGATGGGGGTGTACTTTTTAATTTTAGTTCCTGTAGGTGCCATTCTGTCCGATTCCCTTTGTGTGCTAGCCCCTCATTTGCATTCTAAAAGCATGTCCTTGCCTGCTAGTCTGTGTCTGTTCTCTTGTGACCTTCAGTGGGGAGGCTCTGAGTGCAACTTTAGTCTGCTTCCATATTGTGGGCCCAATTTCATAAAATTTGTTGTCTGATAACACCGTGTTCCCCAGAGCTCCTGGAGGTGGTAAGATCACGCAGGTTCATGTATAATTCCAGTGGGTGATAGGCTGGATGTGACTCTCCATGAAGGTCACCAATCTCTCTGTGGAGGATGTTATTTGTGTTCATACCTGAGACACGGTAACACTGCTGGTCTGGATTGACTCCTCCATCCTTTGTGTATGGATACACACAGCCTTTGGAAACTCCACCGGATGTTAAAATACCTTACACTGCAGCTCCAGTATCTGCTGCATTGTTAAAGACTCCAGTCACATTTCACCTTCCACAAGCTGGCTCTGCCTTCTCCCCTCAAGAGTGTGAGTGAACTCAGCTATTGCTGCCCCCATCAGCTGCTCGGGTTTGTGTGTGCTGTCCTGTGCTGCCAGATTGTAACCCCTTTGCTACTCGTGTGAGACAGTATCTGCTCTGGCGGATGTTATGGGGAATAATATGACAATCCATCCTCTGACAACCCCTCCTCATCTCCAGAGCTGCACATCCGTCTCCCGCTCACCACAGCTGTTGATTTGTGAGAGAGTGAAGAATGTTAGAGAGTAATGCACATTCCAACATGTCCTGGAGACTGTTCCTAACCCAGAGCTCCATGTAACCAATGGTGAACACACAAGCACCAGGTTTTGGACTCAGCAGCAGAGCCTCTCCTGTGCCCATCACTCACTCACTCACCCTCTCTGGATACACAACCCATCTCACCATCAGCGATTGCCCACCCAGCCTCCAGGTCTCCCAGATCCAGCACTTCATCTTCCATTAGCATAAGGATAACACAATCCAGACACTCTCACTCTTGGCTCCTTCTCTGACGCTCTGTGCCCTCTTCTACAAGCACATAAATTTCCATTGTTACTCACCCATCAAAGACACACACAAGCCTATGGTGCTGCCAGACTGCCCATCATAGAACATAGAACATTACAGCACAAACAGGCCCTTTCGGCCCTCGAGTTGCGCCGATCACATCAACCCCACCAATCTATAGACCTATCTATAATCCCCAATCCCATTAAACCCCATATACTCATCCAGAAGTCTTTTAAAAGACCCCAGCGAGTTCGCCTCCACCACCGATGATGGCAGCCGATTCCATTCACTCACCACCCTCTGAGTGAAAAACTTACCCCTAACATCACCTCTGTACTTCCCTCCCCGCACCTTAAATCTGTGTCCTCTCGTAGCGACCATTTCAACCCGGGGAAATAGCCTCTGAGAGTCCACCCTATCTATTCCTCTCAACATTTTATAAACTTCTATCAGGTCGCCTCTCAACCTTCGCCTCTCTAGGGAAAAGAGTCCCAGCTCCCTCAACCTATCTTCATAAGGCATGCCTCCCAGTCCAGGCAACATCCTTGTAAATCTCCTCTGCAACCTTTCAATAGCTTCTACATCTTTCCTATAGTGAGGCGACCAGAACTGCGCACAGTACTCCAAATGAGGCCTGACAAGGGTCCTGTAAAGTTGCAGCATTACCTCCCAACTCCTAAACTCAATCCCTCGATTAATGAAGGCCAGTACACTATACGCCTTCTTGACCACCTCCACCACCTGCGAGGCCAATTTAAGAGTCCTGTGGACCCGGACCCCGAGATCCTTCTGCTCTTCAACGCTACTAAGACTCCTGCCCTTGATAGTGTACTCGTTCATCCCGTTGGTTCTGCCGAAATGGACGACTACACATTTATCCGCGTTGAAGTCCATCTGCCACTTCTCTGACCATTCCTGCATCCTATCTATGTCCTGCTGCAACTTTTGACATCCTTCCAGACCATCCACAACACCACCGACCTTCGTGTCATCAGCGAACTTGCTAACCCATCCCTCCACTTCCTCATCCAGGTCATTTATGAAAATGACAAACAGCAAGGGTCCCAGAACAGATCCCTGGGGCACCCCACTGGTGACTGACCTCCATTCTGAAAAAGACCCATCCACAACCACTCTCTGCCTTCTGCAGGCAAGCCAGTTCTGGATCCACAAGGCCAAAGGCCCTTGAATCCCATGCCCTCTCACCTTCTCAAGAAGTCTTGCATGGGGGACCTTATCAAACGCCTTGCTGAAGTCCATGTACACTACGTCCACGGCACTTCCTTCGTCAATGTGTTCAGTCACATTATCGAAGTACTCAACTAGGCTCGTAAGGCACGACCTGCCCTTGACAAATCCATGCTGACTATTCCTGATCATGTCAAACCTCTCCAAATGCTCGTAAATCTTGTCCCTCAGAAGCCTCTCCATCAGCTTACCAACCACTGAGGTCAGACTCACCGGGCGGTAATTTCCCGGGCTATCTCTGTTCCCTTTCTTGAAAATAGGGACTACATCCGCAATCCTCCAATCTTCCGGAACCTCTCCCGTTTCCATTGATGACGCAAAGATCATCATGTGGGTATGCCGTCGTTGGACTGGCGTAAACACAGTAAAAAGTCTGACAACACCAGGTTTTAGTCCAACCGATCAAATAAATCGGTTGGACTAAAACCTGGTGTTGTCAGACTTTTTGCAAAGATCATCGCCAGGGGCTCTGCAATCACTTCCCTCGCCTCCCACAGTATCCTGGGGTACATCCCATCTGGTCCCGGCGACTTATCTATTTTGATAGAATTCAAAAGTTCTAACACATCGTCCTCCTTAATGTCCACGTATTCAATCTTTTTCATCTGCTGCAAGTCCATAGCAAGATCTCCCAGATCAGCTTCCACTGTGAATACTGAGGCAAAGTACTCATTAAGCACCTCCGCCATTTCTTCTGGTTCCACACAGACCTTTCCCCCTTCACCTTTTATAGGTCCTATCCTTTCCCTTCTCATCCTTTTACCTTTCACATATTTATAGAAGGCCTTGGGATTTTCCTTAATCTTACCCGCCAAGGTCTTCTCATGACCCCTTCTGGCTCTCCTAATTTCCCTTTTAACCTCCTTTCTACAGTCCTTATACTCTTCAAGATCCTTAACCTCTCCTAGTTCCCTGAACCTTTTGTACACCTTCCTTTTCCTCCTGACTAGGTTCAACACAGCCTTCGTGCACCACGGTTCCCGCGACCTACCAAAACCCCCTTGTCTCATCGGAACATTGTCATGCAGAGCGCCAGACAAACATTCCCTGAATATCCGCCACCTTCCTTTGGTACTTTTCCCGAAGAACGCCTCCTTCCAGTTTATTTGTCCAAGTAACTTCCTGACTTCTTCGTATCTCCCCTTACTCCAGACAAACACCTTCCTAGCCTGCCTGATCCTATCTCGTTCCAATGCAATTGTGAAGGAGATAGAATTATGGTCACCATTCCCAAGATGCTCTCCTACCAGGGCCCACCAGGATGGTCACTCAGTGTGGGCAGTGCAGCAGTCATCTCTGACTGACCGGAACCCTTCACAGAGAGGCTGACATGTTCCTGAAGATTGATGCTGCTGTTTGGACATTGCCAGTGTCTGGGTGGAGATGTTCTTTCCACAATTTCTCTTCCATCCTTATTCACATATCAGCCTGTAAGTTTAACGCTCACCTTGTCAGAACATATCAGGTTATTGATCCTTTTGCCTCACTGCAGCCACGTGCTGCCTGCTCTGGGCCTCGGCAGTTTCTATCCAGACTTGCTTGGGTTGATGTGACAGGTCTCCTCCTCCAGTCCTGAGGGAACAGAACCTCCCTCCAAACTGATATAGCCTTGAGAATTTCCAGGGTAGTGTCAGTGAATTGGGTTTAATCTGCCTTCTGCCATTTCAGCCCTTTGTTCATTAACCAGGGCTCCCTCACTGCTCCCTTCAGAGCCTTTAAAAGTGCTGTTGGCTGCCTTTAAATCTGGTGCCAGCTTTGCCTGAATGGGATCTTCCCCTGCAGCCAGTGGTTAAGCTCTGGAATACACAGGGTTTTGGGGGAAGGTGGGGGAATGACACTTAGTGAGTTGCTCATTCGGAGAGTCAGTGCAGACACAATGGGCCGAGTGGCCTCCTTCTGTTCTGTAACAATTCTGTGATTCTGCCTGTGCTGCCTGAGTGGACGGATTCCCCTACCTGTCAGATATTAATGTGTCCGTTCTGGTTCTGTGTGGAGTTGGTTAGTTCAGTTGGTTTGGTGTCTGGAGTGTGATGTGGAATGATGCTAATGTTGAGGGTTTGGTCCTCGTACCGGCTGTGGGGTTCATGGAGTCCCACCTCCTCCCATTGCCCCATGTTTATTAAGTTGTGTCCCTGAAACTACATGTAATAAATTGTATCTCTTTATTGGAGAGAAATATTAATATTTCATTGGACTGTGGCTACTAACACTGTCCACACGGCAACATCACCAACTTCCAGCTGAAATATCAATACATTTCCAACAATTATCTTCACAGAATTGTTACGGTTCACAATGAGGCCATTTGGCCCATCATGTCTGTACTAGCTTACCACATTAGCATTAGGAATTTGTGTCATTCTCCAGCCCTTTTCTCGTATCCTCGCTCATTGTTTCTATTCAAATAATCATCTAATTTCTTTCCGACAGCTTCGATACAGCCTCCCTCCACCACACTTCCCGGCTGTAATTCCAGACCCAAACCACTGGCAGTGTGAAAAAGGTTTCTCTCTCATCATCTTCAACCCCACCACACACTCCATTCCTGAGCCACTGACCATCCCATGTCCCTCCCTGTGACTCAGGGTAAGGACATGGGAATCCTGTGCTCTTCCCTTTCACCATCATCCTTTTTGTCATTTAATCACTCCGGCATTTCCATTTTGTTCTTTCCTTGTCACCCGTCCATCCCCAGCTCCCTGTCACTTAAAACAATTTAATTCACTGCTACTTCCAAGTTCTAATTTTCGCAAATTGAACTGAAACTAAATCTGTTTCTCTCTTCACAGATACTGCCTGTCCTGCTGAGGATTTCCAACATATTTTATTCATATTTCAGATTTGCACCATCAATATAATTTTGCCTTCTGTATAAACTGAAGTTGTGTTTCTTGAATGTCCCGCGCTGTACATTATTATTGTTAATGATCTTATTCTGATAAAACACTAGGGATTTACCCTGATTCCTGTTACTTTTCTCTCTCTGATCTCCAGTCTCCATGATAACGATCTCTCAGATTCTTGTGCCGAGGACCTGGCCTCTGCTCTCAGTACAAACCGCTCACTGATAGATCTGAATCTGGGTTTCAATGAACTGGGAGATTCAGGAGTGAAACGGCTGTCTGTGGCTCTGAGGAATCCGGACTGTAAAATACAGAAACTGCAGTAAGTAGCAGACTGTGTGAGATTGTGTTTATAATAATAATATACTATAATTTCACCACTGGTATTTTCATAAAAAACACTGCCCATTACTATTTGCATCAGTAATGAATAAGGAAAATTTATTTTCCTCTGACTCCTGTTGCTTCTCTCTCTGATCCCTAGGCAATGGGATGTCATAAGAATGTAAGAAATAGGAGCAGGAGTAGGCTATCTAGCCCTTCGAGCCTGCCCCGCCATTCAATCAGATCATGGCTGATCTGAAGTGGATCAGTTCCACTTTCCTGCTGTCTCCCCATAACCCCTAATTCCCTTGTCTTGTCAGTGTCAAATAATCATCACTTGACAAATAATGTCACTTGACATGTCAGTCTCACAAATCTTGATGTCGAGGGTGTGGGTGAATAATGTTACCCTCTGAAGTCCTCTCCTCCTCCTTGTAGTTGCACGGTTGTCTCTGGATGCAGCATCCATTTATATCTGAAAAGGGAAGAGTGAATAGATTACAGTCAATGGGGGACAGGACATCATGGTGGCCTCTCTGTTAGTAACAGATGACAGTATTGTACAGAGAGGTGAACGTAGTTCAAATGATCAAGATGCAGAATCAGTTTGGTTCGAGATAATAACTGGCAAATTTTAGAATCATAGAAACATTACAGTTCAGAAAGAGGCCATTTGACCCATCGAGTCTGCACCGAACACAATCCCACCCAGGCCCTATACCCATATCCCTACATATTTCACTCGCTAATCCCTCTAACCTACACAGCTCAGGACAC